>JAVXUP010000016.1:0-656173 GCA_033070095.1 Escallonia herrerae
AAAGTCCATATGCATGTGTACCTTACGTGTTTCCTTTTGAAATTTATATTATGAAATAAGTGTGTGAAGTTGATATCGATAATAATAATGAACCTAGTAGTTTCAACAATGTTCACAAACTTACATTTTTCATCCTATATTTACACATACACATTACAGGTTTATTATAAATACAAACTCAACAAAAGTTTATCAAGAATAATTTAGAACCCAGATCATTCATCATATAAAGACCTATATCATCAAAATAAAAAAGAAAAAATTACCTACAACAGAGAGTCTTGAGAGTTAAGAAAACTGTAGGGTTAATTGCACCCATGAACATGAGGTTAGGATAAAATTACACACATGTCCATTAGGTGGAAAAAAATAGCACTTATGTCAGTTGACCGAATAAGTGAAAGATGAAAAGACCAGAATGTCCATCACTTAGGAATATAATTCTTCAAATGCCAGTCATCGTCTCTTCATCTCACCACACAGCCCCACCACCATCATCCCTTTACACTTCTTAAGCTTCAACACACACAAAGACAACATGCAGACACACGGTCCCACCCACACATACCCCTACAACCTGCTATAACCACAACCACAATCATATTCCACCATCATGTGTTCTTCAACTTTCTTACCTTTCTTTAGCCTTCTCACCCCAATCAATTGTTACAAATTTTTTATTCCAATCACTTGCAACAAACCATTACGATTCAACAAATCAAATGAACAGAAATGAAAATTTGAATTTGAGACTCAAAATCTGGAAAAAGATATATAAGATTCTTGTTGGCGTTAAACTATTGCCCAATACCAAGGCAGCCACTGCCATTAACCACCACCAAAATAGCCTTTCACCACCACTAATCAGCCTACCATTGTGTTCAATCAGCCCACCACCTATCCAATTCACCCACTGCCACCAACGGCCCACATTGCCTCAAATCAACCCTCCACAAAGCACAATCGCCATCATTAAGCCTTCCATAACCCACCTTTTAAAATCTAGGTTATTTTGATGTTGATAATTTTTAAGGTTATGTTTTGATAGAATTTTCTTTAAAGGTAAACAGAGTCTTAGCGTCATATTTATAAGATTGGGCTAGATTCACTCACATATTTTTGTCACTTAAAGATGCATTAGTGTAATTTTAACCTCTTTAACAGTAAATTATTTATATTTAGCCCAAAATATTGTAGTTTAGTCTCACCTTTTTAAAAGTAAAAAATTCGCTTAATTGTTGTAAACCTTTTATTTCTAAAAAGGATATTTTAATGGAAAAATATTTAACCATTTTAATCTCTTGAGATTATTTTATATGCTAGGACCAGATTCTTATCCTTTTTTGTTATATTCATTCTTTTGTCACTAAAAGATGCATTAATGAACTTCTTTAACTTCAAAATATTTAAAGTTAGTCAAAACAATAGTAATTTAGCCTCATCTTCTAAAAAGTCAAGATATTTAGAGAACTTTAAAACTTGAAAAGAATAGTTTAAGAAAAACAATAGTTATTTAACCCTTTGGGTATCAAAACTTGAGAGTTTTCAAGCTCAAAAAAAATTATTACTCATTTGAGCTGAAATAAATTGGAGTCTTTATTAGGAAATATACGAAGGCAATATATATATGGGAGCTGATCCGTTGATAGCGCTAGCAAAATGGGGTATTTTGCTAGCGCGATCTGACCGTCCATCCTGAAAGATGGACGGTCCAGATCGCGCCTTTTTCCAAAACTGATCCCCGTCCGCCATACTGTCTCGCGGACGCCTTTCTGTTCCTGACATGTGTCAGGAAAAAGGCGTCCGCCATACTGTATGGCGGACGATCTCTAGGCTGACACATGTCAGGGCCTGTCCTCTCGGTCGCCTATAAAGTCTCGGGCGTGAGCCCCGAGAACTGTCCCCTTGGTCGCCTAGAAAGTCTCCCTAATTCTCGGCTCTTTCAGCAAAATTTTTGCGGGGCTTTCAGATTCACTTGCTTCCATTTTCAGCACCCTTCAAGCTTTTCTTGGAGTAACACACTTGGTTCAAGCATCACTCAAGCAAGGTAAAGTTTGTGATCTTGCTACCGTTTATCTTAGTAATTTTAATTTGTTATGTTCAGTAAATATATAATTAGCAAAATAGGAGACACTTTTGAGATTATGTATATGGTATCCTAAATCGGTCTAATCGTCAAGATAATTTTGAGATAATAAGCGTATTCTATTTCTACATAGGTCTTTTTCACAATGTCTGATTTCGTGTCGAGCTCCAGCACCCCCGTAGATGCTAGTGATCCGTATCTAGGACGAACCTTTCAAACGTTGGAAGAAGCTGGAGAATGTTTTCGAGCTTATTCATTGAGGGTTGGTTTTGGCATTAGAATAAAAACTACAAGAACAAGCAGCGTATCGAAAAGGATATGCTCTCGCTTATACGAGTGTCATAGGGGCAGAAACCCAGTGCAAAATGAGACACGCGTAGGCAACGATGACAGTGATGATGACGAAATAGGGTATGCGCGGAGAAGACGGGATTGCTTTGCGCGCACGAATTGCCAGGTCAAGATGTTCGTAAGCTATAAAGCCAAACAAGATCATTGGCTTATTACCAGCCTGGAACTGGCACACAATCACCCGTTAGTAACCCCTTCTAAGGTGAGTCAGATGCATCAACACAAGAAGATGGGTAAGGTCGCGAGGAGCCTAATTCACACAATGAGCGATGCGCGGCTAGGACCTACCGACATGATTAATGTTCTTGCTGAACAGGCTGGGGGAATTCAAAATTTAAACTTTAACACGACAGACGTTCGTAACGCGGTCCGAACCCATAGACGAGCCGCGTATGACCTCAATGATGCGCAAGCGACAATGAGCCTATTGAAACGGATGCAGATGGAGGACCCGCAGTTTACCTTCGACTATAAACTTGACGACGAGCATCGAGTTAGCACAATTTTTTGGGTCGACGGTCGTTCGAGGCTAGCTTATAAGCATTTTGGGGATGTCGTGACTTTCGACACCACATACCGTACCAACAAGTACTCGATGCCGTTCGCTCCTTTCACGGGCGTCAATCATCATTATCACTCCATCCTGTTCGGGTTCGCCTTGTTAAGGGACGAGAGCGAGAGTTCTTTTGAATGGTTGTTTAGGGTGTGGCTGGAAGCAATGAACTTCAAAGCACCGACTGTTATCATCACCGATCAAGATTTGGCAATGAAGAAGGCTATTGCTACCGTCTTCCCAGATACTCGACACAACTTGTGCACTTGGCACATAAGCAACAAATACCCGGAACGTCTGCATCACATGTACGCAAAGTATCCAGACTTTAAACAGGATTTTGACAAATGCGTCCTCAAGTCATTAACGATTGAGGAATTCGAGGAGAGGTGGGAAAAGCTTGTTCGGGATTACTCATTGCAAGACAACGAGTGGCTCCAGCACTTGTACGGGCTCAAAGAGCAATGGATTGGTGTTTACACGAGAAGTCATTTTTCTGCGGGCATGAAAACGACGGGCAGGAGTGAATCTATGAATGCCACGTTCGATAATTATGTGGGTACAGCTACCAATTTGAAGAGTTTCGTCACATCAGCACAAAAAGCGGTTGCGTCGTTGTTCGTGAAAGAAAGGGCTGCAGACTTTGCAACCACGTACAAGCAAAGGAGAAGGTTGCTTGAGACCCCGCTGGAGCTGAACGGTGCCAAAGTCTATACGAAGGAGATCTTCCTGCTATACCAAGTAGAGCTGCAAAAATCGGGCCGATACAGTATATATAAGGTGGCAGAAAAGTCGTCGCGTGAGTACAAGGTTTATTCGCTCGTGAATGACCTCGTCCCTGAGAAGCTGCGCAGAATTTATACGGTGACCCACGACACATTGACGGACTCGGTGACATGTGTTTGTAAGAAGTTTGAGTTCCATGGCATCCTGTGTAGACACATTCTGCGGTTTTTCACACAGAAGAATATCAGGACAATCCCCGATAAATACGTCCTGCCACGTTGGACGAAAGGTGCAAACAGGTTGCACGGTACCATTTCCTTTCCGGAGCACCCGTATACTGACTTTGAAGAATCAGAGACGTTGCGGTATAATCATCTGGTGACGATGTTCACCCGTTTGTCCGTAAAGGGTGCTGCTACAATGGTCGGATATAAACATCTCCTCGAGGTAGCTCAGCAGCAAGAGCCCATCGTCGACCAATTGGAAGCAGCTTCAGTCAGCAATGCGGTTGACACCGAGCCTACGACGGGATCAGAAGATGACGAGCCGGGGGAGGGAGCCGACAATGATATCCGGCCTTCGGATCCAATTATATCGCAAACGAAAGGCCGCAAGAGATCTACGCGGATGAAAAGCTCTATTGAGACGGCAACTCAACCAAAAAAGCTAAGAAGGTGTGCATTGTGCAACAAAATGACAGACCACGACAAGCGGAACCATTACAAGGCACTGGGGATAAGTCCAGTGCCTTTGCAAGACGGGGAAGAAGATGATGCCGAGGATGAGGACGAACAAGCTGCAGTGGAACTTTAGTGTACTGAATATTTTGTAATAATCTTTTATGAGCCATCAAAAGTGTCGGACATTTTGTAATAATATTTTAGTAATGACTCGTTTGTAATAACCTTTACAATCATTTTTTTATACGTGATTTCTTACACTGTCCGCTACACAACATTAGAAACCTAAGGTATTAAAGAATACCCCCCTACAACACTTAGTTTTTTTTTGTTTTGGTTTACTTCTCTGCGTCCGCTATACTATGTAGCGGACGGCCCCGCAGAATACCCCCCTACAACACTTAGTTTTTTTTTGTTTTGGTTTACTTCTCTGCGTCCGCTATACTATGTAGCGGACGGCCCCGCAGAATACCCCCTACAACACTTAGTTTTTTTGTGTTTTGGTTTACTTCTCTGCGTCCGCTATACTATGTAGCGGACGGCCCCGCAGAATACCCCCCTCCAACACTTAGTTTTTTTTTGTTTTGGTTTACTTCTCTGCGTCCGCTATACTATGTAGCGGACGGCCCCGCAGAATACCCCCCCTCCAACACTTAGTTTTTTTTTGTTTTGGTTTACTTCTCTGCGTCCGCTATACTATGTAGCGGACGGCCCCGCAGAATACCCCCTACAACACTTAGTTTTTTTTTGTTTTGGTTTACTTCTCTGCGTCCGCTATACTATGTAGCGGACGGCCCCGCAGAATACCCCCCCTACAACACTTAGTTTTTTTTTGTTTTGGTTTACTTCTCTGCGTCCGCTATACTATGTAGCGGACGGCCCCGCAGAATACCCCCCTCCAACACTTAGTTTTTTTTTGTTTTGGTTTACTTCTCTGCGTCCGCTATACTATGTAGCGGACGGCCCCGCAGAATACCCCCTACAACACTTAGTTTTTTTTTGTTTTGGTTTACTTCTCTGCGTCCGCTATACTATGTAGCGGACGGCCCCGCAGAATACCCCCCTCCAACACTTAGTTTTTTTTTTGTTTTGGTTTACTTCTCTGCGTCCGCTATACTATGTAGCGGACGGCCCCGCAGATACACTGATTATCGAACACTTGGTTATTTTTTGAACACTTGCCCTGCAGATAGACAGATATCCAACAGACAGATATCCAACACTTGGTTTCCCACCGTTAAATCATATCGGTCAATAAAATCAATCGCATTCAATAAATTTTTTTTAAAAAAGTGTTGTAACGTTACAATGTGAATTGGGGAACATCATCTCTCGCGGGAATGATGTTCCTTACACGGATTTACAATAAACCTAATAGCTCTAGGCCGGCCATTCATAATTTGCCAAGCAATCCTATACCTAAAGTCTTGTATGCATTCTTCGCTCCAGACAGTCTTCTTGAGGCTCTCAGACCGGCAAATGTAATCCATGTACATGCAGAGGAAGACGCCGCAGTCCGAGGAATTATGTTGCTTGGGCCTACTCCTCTTCAATCGGAAAATGAGGACCGGCCTGCGCGATACCTTCTCCCGACGCCTACCATTGACCAGGGCAGCAAAAAGATTCTGCGAGAACCATAATAAGCATTAAACATAGCTAGCAAAATAAGATTAATCAGTTTTATAATATGCAAGTTACAACAAGAAGGAAACAGGATCTTACCATGGCATCCAACTGGCCTATGCCTCGGTACATATCAATCACAGGCATCACGTCGGTATCATCGTAGAGACTGTCGACGACTGAAACCGTGCTCTGTAATGGTTCGTAGCAAACCAAGTACCAGTGGGCATTCCCTAAAAAGGGGATTAGAAACACGTCGGCAACACTTGCGCTCACTGGACTATCCCTAGCAAGATATGCTTGTAGGTTAGGGGACGGTTTCCACTGGGCCATGCCTCTCCCCTTCCTTGCATTGCCCCAGTCGTGCCACTCTTGTACTAGGAGCTGATGAAAAAAAGCATCCAAGATAAACACGCGCGGACCGATGTTTGGATGCTCCCGACACCTTCGCCTCAGAATTTGCACGTAGTGCGAGATGACACCGCTGTCTAACCAAGCTCCCGGCGCCAGCGAGGCGATCTCTGTCCAAGAGGCATTGTAATCCAAGCCCTCGGGGTGATCCATGTCATACGACGCTCCGTCTTGGGGGGCCCCGCTAAAATAACGGGCTCGGATTAGATCGCATTTATGCGGCTTTAGGGGCCTGGCTGGATGCCCTTTCGGATATTGCCCTCGGGGGTCGATCGGGGGATATTGGCCTCCAATTCCTTCTTCGGCCGGCTGATATTCCCCTCCGGGGCCGCCAACTGGTCCCGCCCACGGGACAATGGGCAGTGCCTCGGAGAAACCGTAGTTTCCGAAAGGAAAGTCTTGCGTGACTTGAGAGAGGGGTTCCGGGAACAAATTGAAGGAGGGGCCGCTGTAATCGCCCCACGACGCTTGAGCCTGTCCCATCCCCGCTTCAGAGGTACCACCAACTCCCTGACTCACCCCTGAAGCCTGTCCAGAGGGATCACCGTATCCCTGGCTGACGCCCGTATAACCCATTCCCGGGCTTACTCCCGAAGACTGGCCCGATGCTTGGCGCAAAAAATTCCCGCAGCCTAAAGCCAATGTCGCAGCCTGTTGGCAAAGATCCTCGCCCATTGCGCTCACCAGATCCCTCCGCTCACTCAACTTCTGGAAGAATGCAAGCGAGGCATTAACCTACATCCAAAGAGATAAAAAATTAAGTAACTTCAATCAGACATTTATATTCAACTAATTTGGTTCAAGTCAGACTTGTTGGGCAACTTACGAGATTGTATGCCATACGCTCATCGATCTGACCCCTAGGCGCATACCTCTCCCCACGTTCAAAGTTTACAGGGGCTACTCTCCTCCGCGTGATGCGGTAGTACCACTCATCGTACTGATCGATGCTGATAACGGGGTCTGGCTCCGAGACGATGGCCGCCAGTGTGTCCTGCCAAGAAGTCCAAAGCTCTATTTCGGCCGCGCACAATTCGTACGCATTGGCGGTGCCAAACACTCCGACATCCGGTGGGTTCCTGTTAACCCTCATATCCGGGGCATCGACTGGCAAACCCTGCTCCAACTCAAAATGGCGCATTGCTCGGTCGGGCAGCTGCCACTCTGCGAGCTCGAAATGGATCAGGGGTGTGCGCTGCAACCCGGAGAGCGTGAAGACGAACGACTCTCCCACCCGTCGCGCCAAACGTATGTACGGTGCCCAACGCATTTGGCCCGGAGATAGACGGTCGAACTCCCCTCGATAGTACGTAATGTTGTGATGGGGATCGACTCTCCTCTTGTAGTGGCTAGCCCTCCGGCTGTACTCCCAAGCACACAACCGAGGCCAGACTTTGTCGGTTCCATCCCTACGCGTTGGTGCACCGGGAGCAAGGTGTTCGTAAGACCACACCTGAGAACATCAAAAAATTATATTTATATCGTCGATTCAACAAAAATAAAACACAATAACGAAGACATGATTTATATGATATACCTGCAATAGCGAGAGACATGCACATATGGCTTTGGAGTTGGGCCTCGTTGCCTTGTGCAATGCTCGGTACAGATACGAAAGAACCGCTGCACCCCAGGCATAATCCCCAACCTCCGACAGGTTACCCAACAACGGTAAATATTTCACGCTGACCGTGTTCTTCGACGTCGTTGGGAATAAAATTGCTCCCATCACCCACAAGAGGAAGGCCTTTGTGTACACCACAAGCTCACGGCCCGTATAGTTTTCCGGCAAAACCCCGTAGGTATCTACCAACCACTTCAACTTTATACCACCAGTGCTAAATTGATCCTGGGGTATCGAAGTGAAGAAGTCTCGCGCTGTTCTCTTATTCGTTGCGTCTGACGGAGGAGCAATTACCGGCCGCCCCGTCACCGGCAACCCCAAGATGAACCCTACATCTTCTAGGGTAATCGTCATCTCTCCGAGCGGGAAGTGAAACGTATTCGTTTCACTTCTCCACCTCTCAACAAGGGCACCTATCAAGGCCCGGTCAAGCTGTTGAAAGATCTGCCCATGCGTGAAAATCCCAAACCCAATTCCACGCAGTATTCTTTTCTGGGACTTGTTCAAGGTCCATCTCGTGAACTCGCGAGATACTTCTACGGTGGTGAGAAGTTCTCTTTCCTACGAATTATTAATAAATACAATTTGAGCAAAATGAACGGTAAAACAACGTTCGTAATAATAAGAAAGTTGATAAATAATGTATCTTACTCCACCATCCCATATGAGCGTACTGATATGGTTGGCTTGGTCGTATAACACGGATGGATCTTCTGGTCCAGGGATAAATTCCATTTTTTGCAACTGAAACTATGGAATCGGATTTTACAAACGCTAGCACATGAACAAATACATACATATATAAATCCTCATCATCGCTAGCACATGCTCAATGCATAATCAAAACCACGCATAAAACGCAATATTGATCACAACTATAGATTAGAAACATGTAAAGGATTGATTTTGTGAACTTACGTGATCTATTAGGGGGGGTATTAAAGCTGCTCTTATGAAGAAATTGCGCAGATCTGCTTGCCAACGCCGCTGGGAATATTTGTGAGTAGGAAGAACGGAGAAGAAGAGTGTAGAAGTTATAGGACTTTCTTTTGGGTTTGAATATATATATATTTGCTGTCCGTTGGACAATATATATTTGCCGTCCGCTATATAGTATCGCGGGTCTGTTCCTTGTCCGCTATATAGTATCGCGGACGCTAGACTTTTGGTTGTTTTGGTAGTTTTCTCTACGTCCGCTATACTATGTAGCGGACGGCCCCGCAGAATTTTTTTGGTTGTCTTCTCTACGTCCGCTATACTATGTAGCAGACGGCCCCGCAGAATACCCTCTCCACTACTTAGTTTTTTCTACACTTAGTTCCACCTCTCCAACACTTAGTTTTTTCTACACTTAGTCCAAACTGTCCGCTATATAGTATCGCGGATATACTTACCGCAGAAAATGGTTGGCACGGACCAGACATTTAGTTTGGCACGGACCAGACATTTAGTTCCCGACCTTCCCGAACCCCGGCCTAAGCGGAGGGCCTTATATCCGCTATATATATAGAGCTATACAATGTAGCGTAATGTAATAAATTGGAATAAATTGGCGCCCGTAATGCAGTTTTAATAAATTGAAATAAATTGGCCCGAAGACTTGTTTTAGCGACATAGTACGTTAATGCTATTTTAATAAACTGACGCCCGAAGACTTGTTTTAGCGACGGAATCAACAATCTCAATTTTTCCAAAAAATAATGTACGATTCATAATCAACGATCTCAATATATCAAGGCAACAAAAAAAGGCACAATTAAGCAAGAAAAAATTTGAAAACATAATAAACAAGAACATAAATTTTTTTATTATAATAAACTATGGTTCACAAATGGGGTACGAAAGCTTTTCACAAGCGCTCCGTTCAAAGATTACAACTTGAAAATCCCACCACCCAAGGTGTTCGAACACTACAAAGTCCCCGAGTTCGAGGCCATGCTGGCGCACGAAGACGTTCCAACCCTCTGCGAATTCCTTTTTTTGGGATCGGCCGGGCTTCAGCTTGATTTCAACCTGCCATGCCCCCTTGCGGCTATATAATCTTGCACTATCATGAATTGTTGTAAATTGATTGGTAAATGCTTCCGGTATGTCCTACCAAACACAAAATACAAAAAATAGGTTAGTTTTGGTTAAGAAAAACAAAAGATCAAACTTTTAACACACGAAAATACAGAGAAAGAGAAAGAGAAAGAGGGATAGCCTACAAGTTCATGCTCAAATCCCGGCATCATGACTTTGAAAAAGTGTTTGCCTACCAGGTGCAAGTTGCCAATATAATCGTAGGCGTAGGTGGTCTCCGATCCAGAAGCCATCGAGATCGGCGTTGAGGGGAGGACGGTGGTGTCGGCGGAGATGTGGGTGACCGGAGATGTGGGTCGCCGTAGATGGGGTAGCGGCTTTAGGTTAGATGTTCGAGAGAGGGGACGCCGTCCGCTACAATAATATATATACCTCGATCTGATTAAATATTTATAGCAGGAGAGAGTTGACGAAGGGACGCCGTCCGCTACAGATACCAAGGGGACACTGTTGACGCCATACAGATATCAAGGGGACAGTTCTCGGGGCTCACGCCCGAGACTTTATAGGCGACCGAGAGGACAGGCCCTGACATGTGTCAGCCTAGAGATCGTCCGCCATACAGTATGGCGGACGCCTTTTTCCTGACACATGTCAGGAACAGAAAGGCGTCCGCGAGACAGTCTCGCGGACATGGGAGGAGGGCAAAAAGGTAAAACTGCCGTCCGCGAGACAGTATGGCGGACGGGGATCAGTTTTGGAAAAAGGCGCGATCTGGACCGTCCATCTTTCAGGATGGACGGTCAGATCGCGCTAGCAAAATACCCCATTTTGCTAGCGCTATCAACGGATCAGCTATATATATATATATATATATGTGTGTGTGTGTGTGTGTGTGTGTGTGCGCGCGTGAAAAACATATTATCATGTAAAAATATCATATTTCGGGATACAATGGATCATAGAAAGATGATAAACATATGAAGGATATCTTGTCATGCAAATAAATGTATTCCAATAACTCTAATACGAATATAGGATTATGTACTTGCCACCAACTCAAGTTATAATTAAGAGCAGAGTTATACGATCCAACAATTCTTATGCATTTAAAAAATTTTAAAGGTCTA
Organism: Escallonia herrerae; assembly: GCA_033070095.1. Taxonomy (NCBI): domain Eukaryota; kingdom Viridiplantae; phylum Streptophyta; class Magnoliopsida; order Escalloniales; family Escalloniaceae; genus Escallonia; species Escallonia herrerae. The sequence goes on from JAVXUP010000016.1 coordinate 11,207, forward strand.
GTTTTACAATAGCTTTCTTACACCAATATGTCCGTAATTAAAATCTAAAATAAAACTTTAGTTATATGATAGTTTCAAAGTATGATTATAATTGCATTGAAATATATATACATGCATAATTATTGAGATTTGTAGCATACACATCAATATACAAACATGTAGTACAAAATTAAATAAGGATTGAATTTATGATAAAATATTCAATTTAGTTTAGGTAGATTATGCTTATTCTTAAAGGCTATAGAAAACATTGTTCTCTATAATTTGTTTTCATTAATCAAAATTGATGGAAAAGATGTAGTAACTCTGAGGTATTTAACTTTAACGTGAATGGAAGCGATAGGTTTTGATAAAAAAAATTTTGGTAATGAAAAAACGTGCAAAAGTTCTAGGGTGATTTTATAAGTTCTCATAGGATCTTTTTCTTTTTCTTTTTAACCAAAAGGCAAAACAATCCTTAGCTCGGAGTAAAGCATATATTCCTATACGGGTGTTTTAAGGAAAGATTTTTTATATCTAAAGAGAAGCCAAATATATCCTTTTTTTTAAACAACACTCTTATTCAAAATGGGTATTTGATGTGAAAAAAAAGTTTCAAGTAAAGAAAACCCCTAATTAACACTAATTTTGTATGAAGACTTCAATTTAAAAAGTGCATCTTACGAAGAAAAAGAGAGGATTAGTCATTTTTAACTCTAGTCAAGATTATATATGCATATAAAAAAATCCTAAAATTTCAGTTTTACGATAGCTTCCTTATACCAATAAGTCCATATTCAAATCTAGAATTGGACTTCATGTTTACGATATTTTTAATGTACTAATATGTTGTATTGAAATTTATATACATGCAGAATAATTCTAATATGTAGCATGTGCATTAGCATACAAATATGAAACACTACAAAATTAATTAAAGATTGAGTTTTTGACAAAATATTCAATTTAGTTTAGTATATTACATTTCTCACAAAAGGCTACAGAGAACTTCTGCAAGTTATATCCTTTATTCAAATATGATGGAGAAGATCTAATAACTCTAAGGTGGTTTAGTTTTTAACATGAATAGAGACGGTAGAGTTTGATAGAAAATTTTTCAATAATTAGAGAGCATGTTGAAGTTTAAGATGATTTTATAGGATTTACATAGGGTTTCTTCTCTTTTTTTTAATAAAGAAAATAAAAGTCAAAATAACATATATTCTAATAAAGATATTTTAACAAAAGAGACTTGATATCATATGAGAAGTCAAAACACCCTTATTTTTTAATCACACTCTTATTAAAAATAGGTATTTAATGAAAAAAATTTAAATCAAAAGTCAAAACAATCCTTAACTCTAATCAAAATATATATTCCAATAAGGGTATTTTAAGGAAAGCTGCTTGATATCCTATGAGAAGTCAAAAACACCCTCATTTTTAAATAACATTCTAATTTAAGAAGGGTATTTAGTGGGAAAAAAAAGTTATAAGTCAAAAACACCCTTACTCACCCTTAACCTTTTATGAAAAAATAAATTAGAAAAGGGTAATTTAAGGAAAGAAAAGATTAGCCATTTAACCATATCCGTAGATATAGATAGATAGATATAGATATAGATATAGATATAGATACACACACACACCCACACACTAAATATATTATAATTTATATTATATAATAGTAAGACGTACTGGTTTTTTCACAGGCTGGACGGACCTGTAGGAACCTTTACCCATGTCCAGCCCATATTTTTATGGGTCCAAAATTTTGAGCCCACGTCCACCATGATTACTACAAAAGTAAGTCCATGCTCGTATTTTTGCAGGCTGACACGGGTTGTCCATGAGTTGTCCGGCCCAAGTTGCACCCCTATTAACAGGTCAGCAGAGGGAGGAAGCTAAACAAGATCAGGAATTCGATGCCGATCCATCCATATTTTCCTGTACAATAGAAGATTTGTGCTGAATAGTCCTTAGCTCTAAGAAAGCCAAGGGGTATAGACATGTGAAAACAGCTAGAGATACATGAGAGGGGGGAAATGCTTTGCGTATGCCTAAAGCACACTTCAATCCATATAGGCCAGCTTCTGCATGCAAGGCATATTCCACTTTGCTTGCCCCCATCCACTGTTCATCACCTAAAGTAGGAAAAAACAAGTCCTGCAAGACTTCTCTCCCAGGCCTTCTTCTCAATTGCAAAGTTCCAAGTTGGTGCCCTTTTCAGAAAGCTAGCTTCCCTTCAAAAGAGCCAAGTCCAACGCATTCGCAAGTATTTGAATCAGAGGGATGGAGAACTTGATCAAACAAAAAAGGTCCTTTCTTTTAAACTAAGAACTCTTTCATTTTTCCCTTCCTGTAATCAGTTTTTAGTCAGCATACAGCTAATACAAGTACTATTTAGCTATGCATTAGCATTTTACCTACTTAAGGCTGTACCTTAATTCCCTACAAAGCAAATAAGTCAAGGAAGGATTCAAGTTCTGATTCTTTGTATTGCGAAAGATTCTGGTGCAAAATTTGACTTGGTAAGAAGAAGAACTCAAAAAGCTAGAAGATAAACAATGAATCTGTACAAAAGATGAACTTTTATTATCAAGCAATGCAGTGTTTCATCTCCTCTTCTTTTCAACATCATCCTTCTTAACATGTCGCTTCCGTTCGTCAGGGTTAGTTTTTCTGGTTAGGACAAGGCAGAGAGTCCGACAAGGCAAAAGAAAAAGAATCCTCCATAGGAGGTAAAGTAGCCATTTCTTACATCACTTCTTGTATATTTTCAAAATATACTGTCATTGGTTCTTCGGTTTGGTCGGGCCATTCACCACTTCCAGAAAGATGAATTTTGTTCTTCCTTTTTTGGTAACCTCAATAAAGAGCAGTTGAGGTTAAATGGGATATAAATCTTCGATTGTATGTTCATGTTATTTCCTAACAAAGAAGAGGAAATTTGTGTAGATAAAAAGGCAAAGTATTGGTTTCAGAGGCAATTCTCTAGCCAAAATGAATCAGGACTATGACTCCATCAACAGCGAGTTTGCCACCGCAATTGCAGCCGCTACATTTGCTATATATTCAGTCGAGGAAGGAAGGGTGAGAGAGGGAAGCTTCAAAGTCCACATGACCAGGGCGAGAACCAGTAAAGAGGAGCCCTTTAGGGTGCCAGAATCCGGTGGAGTATCTAGACGACTCTCTCGTAAGGAAACAAAAGAAGCAGGTAACTTCCAGTCTTTCACCCTTCATCGCTTGAAAGAATACCTATAGAAAACGATATTTCCCTAAGAGTATAAATGGAATCTCGACGTTCCATATTCACAGAGCGGTAAATGTAGCAGGCCTATACGCTTGTTCTTTATGTAACTTCTTGTTATATTATCAAAGGTCATAATGGTCTTGTATATCAGTTGAAGCTTCGACGAGAAAGCCATTGGGACAGGGTGACAGAGCTCCATCTTCCATAAGGCCTGCCAGAAGCAGAAGGGTGGAAACCAAGGCAGATGCTTGGGAGAAAGCTGAGATCGCAAAGATCCAAAGCCGGTATATGTTAATGGTTTGAGAAATTAAGTTAAACGATTAGCACCTGTCCTACCACTACCTCATTTATTAGATGTTGTAACAAACCCCCCAAATGAGACGTAGCTTATAATGCATTTCCATGGCAGAAGCTGGGCTTAAATATTACTTTACACATATTTCAGATATGAGAAGATAAAGTCTGCAATTTTGGCCTGGGAAAATGAGAAGAAGGCAAGTGCCAAGCATCAAATGGAATTGAAAAAGGTTCTGTTTTGGTGTCTATCTTCTCTTCTTATGTGAATACAAGCGACACAAATATCGCTCACAAACTGTTGCAACGCAGAGTGACTTGGAGCAAAGAAGGGCAAGAAACTCGAAACATTACCAAGGCAAGCTAGCAAGGATCAACCATATTGCCGGAGGAGCAAGGGCACAGGCAGAAGAGAAAAGAAGGTATGAAGAGTCGATGGTGAAAGAGAAAGCAAAGAAGATCAGATCAACAGGAAACGTTCCTGTTTGTTGTTTCTGCTTCTGAATGACGAACAAGACTCACTGAGTCACTTGGACTGGAACCGAAAATAGTATTCTCAAAGCCATGTATGATTGCATATAGAACCCTACCAAATTCTTAGCCAAGTAAATGTACCATACTTAAGTTCAAGTTGAATGGTCTGTAGATATAACAGTCTGCCCTATCAATACATGTATATGACAATGATGAATAATAGTTGGGTAGCCTCTGTCGTCGCTGCCACATGCAAGCACCAGAAAGCACTGAAGCGCATGACCGCTTGGCACATTGTTGGTAGGCGCTTTAGTAGCATCTTGCACGTGACGTTTTGATCAGGATCATGTGGTAATCCTTCTAAAAAAGCTGGAACATATGTTCTTAAAAAATTTGGCACCTTTTAAGATGTAATTTCATTTACCATTGCATTTTTTTAGACACCGTATCCTACTTTTGCAGGGAATTGGTGGTAATCAGGGTCATTGCTACTTGTTGAGTGCCGCTATATTTTCATCTCAGGGAAGAATTTGAAAGATACATAGGAGGGTTTCAACCCTTAAAGAGAGTGTTGCTCCAAATAATGGAATAGTAAATTGTTCCGTCCTTCTAAAACCTTAACACAACAAATATTTTCCAGTTATCGTAGAGTTCATCAACCAACTGTGCCAATTCCTGTCAGTACCTGAGCCATTGCTTATGATGTTATCAACCCCTGCTCCCCCCCTCCTCCCCACTACCCCACCTGACTTGCCATCAAGAGACCGGACATAAGCACCACCACGAGTGAATGTTGGCTACTAGAAGGCCTAAGCACCATCAGCGTGGAACAATGTGACGCAAAAGGATAGTCCAGAGCTTAGAACAATCTGGATTTCTTGTATTGGAAGAGCTTTCAATATTATCCAACTGCGACAAAATCCGTCAATTAGTTTCATCCAAATCCTTGACTTCAATAATGGGATGAACCACAAGACATCATAGTTACTTTAGAAGGATAAGTGACTATAGGCATGTAGCTTGGTCATCTTGCCCTTTTATTAGGGGAAACTCAGCTCCACTCAATTCAACAAAGTCAGGGGTAGGGAGAAAATCATACGGTCTAGAAATAGGCGTAAAGTGATATACTGCATCTTCGCGCAGATAGAGACATACTTTCTTTGTGGCACATAGTTTGAAACTAGACCAGTTTATGCTGGAACTTATCAAGGCTGTAGTGGGCTTATACTATATAAATTTCTTCCAGATCTGGCTATATAGTAACACTGAGTGACGAGTTTGATGATACTGTACAGAAAGTTTATTAAGAGTGTCATAAAATGACGCTTCTTCGTCACTAGAAGTGTGATTCAGCACAATCATTGCGGCCACTCCTCCGCAATTGCAATAATCGGGTAGTTACAACCAAAATGATCAAATTCGTGATGTCATATGAAATCAATTTGCTGCTATTGAGGCTTTCTATCTTAGCAGGATTAAGTATTTACCGTGAATACCTGTGCCGCTAATGAGGCCGCCATCAAATTTGAGCTCATTTATGAATTTAAGTTCTGTATATCAACAGGAGGCCTCAATGGGAGCAATAGGGCTGCAATAGAAGTCATCCTTCTTGCTAAATACTTAATGCTTAGTGGTACCTTTTTTGCATAGATAAAATGATTAGTGATGAGTCACACAGTGGCTATAGAGGACCATTGAGACATGTCCATGGGACGAAATTCATATAATCTGTGGCCAAGCATTGACAAAGAATTCACACAATTTTGTCTGCTAATGCTGTACACAACTAAATGCTGAAATCCTTACATCTTCTATTAAGCAATTCATATATCAGTACCTAGTAATATGCACAAAAGTGAATTTGTAGCTGGAACAGATAAGTTATTTACGGTATATCTCTATAGAAATGAAACTACTGCTGAAGCAAAAGTAAAAGTATGATGCATGATACACAACATATCAAGGCTTTATCAATGGCAGCCACAAAAAAGATTCTTATATACTGACTTGAGTTTGAATCCCCCGACATGTCCAGTGTGCAATAGAGCGCTTAAGACGGGTAGCGCATCATTTCTGGCATACTACAACCTTGATGATTCGAGTAACGAGTCTAATTCAGAAGAAATCAGATTGTTTTATACATCTCCAAGGCACAAAAGCAAAGTCAATGAATCTACATGTGCATCTCAAGGGACTTGCTCTAACTTTTTTTCAAAGTTGAAGCTATCATAGACAGCGACAAATGTGTTCTGTTTCTGCAAATTTGATGGTCTTCTGTTCAATATCCACTACATAGTTCAAGGGCCATACATCTCTTGCGCAAAGAAGGGAGCATGCTGATTCTTTGATACTCTTTTGATGATGGTTTATACATTACGTGATGCAGGTAAGGTGACTACTCTGTATCACAATAACTGACCAGCTAGTAAGAAAAACTATCCATCAGGTCGGCTGAATTGGTGACAATAAAAAGGATAAAGTACATAAATACCCTCTACATGCGTGGGGTACCTTGCTATACATACAGCAAGAAAGAAGCCAAAGCATGCATATCCACTTCTCTATCAGACTTTTTTGCTACCACATGTTTTGTGAATAATCTCCATCAGCCTAATGTGACAGCCCAAAGGGGACCAGAAGACAAAGAAAATGTTCTAATGGAGACTCGAACTCAAATTTAAGCTCCTAGCTCTTCATTGGAGAGAGAAAGAGGGAGAGCAGAGAAAATCATCATGAGTGAGTGCACAGTACCAAATTGGAATCTAAGGGGGCAACAAAGACAAGAACAAGTAGTAGGAGAAGAGGGAAACAGATCCTCTCACGTGCATAACCGGCAGAATCCCAGTTATGTTGTCCCCATGTATGTATATTCACATTTCCTTCTGCAGAGCTTTGAGATTATATCCACAGTGAGCATTTTATAATTCTCTACCATGACACTTTTCTTTCTGCTTAAATGGAATTCTGTGTGATGAGAGAATGCAACACTTTCTGTCCATCAAAAGGAAACAAGTGGAGAGCAACACCCATTCTTATCTCTTTCTCCTTTTCCTCATGTCTCAGCTATGCATGAGAAACTTATGTGATCTTTTGCTGCCTTCTTCGGCTGTCAATCAGTTCTTTTCATGTTAGAGGAAATCTAATCGAGTTTGAGCTTTGGTGCTATAGTAAGGCTGTTCCAATGTTGTTGGGAGGTGAACATGGGTTTGATGCACAAACAATGTCTTTTCTATAGCAGAAAAGCCTGCATACAACTAGCCCTTTCCAGTGCTAACTTTATAACTTCTTTCTCCATTCATATTGCTCTAGCACTTCTGTAAAAGATGAGTGTGCCACCCTGCTTCTACTTCACACTGAGCATGATTTTATTTTATTTTTTAATTTTGTTAGCGGGTTCATCTCTCTCTCTCTCTCCCTCTCCCCTCCAGTTTGCTTCTTGCTCATTATTTCAAGTTGTTTCCTTGTGACCCCAAGTAGTTTCTAACTAATTTCCGTTCTCTTTAACTATAGGAATCTCCTCAAGTTTGTGTACCCTGTTTCTCTTTCTTTGCTACTATTAGCAATCACTTTCATATTAGGACACCGACTTTAATAGATGTTTTCTTTCACTTCAGTTCGATGAACAACTATTTTTACTACTTCTCAAACAGCTAGCTCTTAACAGAATGGAATTATGCGGTTCAATACTTAGTCATTTTGAATTTCATGCTCGAAATTCAGGTCCAACTACGAAGTTGCTGAGCTTACATGGGAAAATGGCCACCTAGCCATGCATGAGCTTGGTGGGATCCTTCCGACTGCCCCAACAAAGCCCACATGGGGTAGGACTGGTGACACGCTAGAGTCAATTGTTCATCAGGCAACATGCCACAAGCAAAACCCAAAGTTTGTGCAACATGACAAAAGTCAAGGGAATATAAGCTCCATTGTTGCATCCTCTAGTGGAAAATGGGGGGAGATCAGCTCGGGACATGTACAAGTAGCTCCAAATATCGCAAAGAAAAGGATGCGTCCCTCAGAATACTCGGACCAATGTGGAAAGACTTTAGGTCGTAACGTTCAGGAAGATCGTGTAGATCGTAGTGCATGTGCTAGTGGTAGCGCGACAATATGCAAAGATAATGATACAACTATGATGACCTGGGCTTCTTTTGAATCTCCTCAGAGCTTGAAGACTAAAACCACTGACGAAGATTCGGCTTGTCACGATGGCTCGGTAATTTCCGAAGAAGTTTATCTGACCGTCCCCTTTCTGGTTACAAAAACATATTTGCCTTATTGTTTTCCTTTTTTTCCCAAATTGGTGGCCTATAAAGGCTAAACTTGAAAGCGCTTTTAGGCGTTACCAACGCAATCAAGAGGGTTATGTACACTAGGTAGATGAAGGCTATCTTCTTAGAAGATTTTGGTTTTCAAAATTGAAAACAGAAAGCAAATATCCCACAAGTACCGCAACATGATCCAATTTTTTCTTTAAATCTAGCTGCGGTAACAGAGAAGCTTCCATGTTAAACGTAGACCCCTTCTTACCTACTAGTATCGACGAATAGGTTTCTCTTTCAGGATTTTAAAGGGCTAGTATATATCTTTCAGGTAAGCATTAAAATGTTTGCTGTACCTTATTGCATCTAGCCATTCAGCACATATTTGTTCGCACTTAAAGCAGTCCTAGATCAAACCAACTTTAATTTTGTACTCCAAAGGCTACAGTAATCTTCGTAAATAGTAGTACGGACATGTTAAAATGCTTGATGACACCTCTCAGCTTTGATCATAACCATGTTTAGGTTCATCTAAGAAAATGTTGGCCTAAAGCATTAATGTCGTCCAGGTTCCAACTACGGAACTTAATTCAAGCAAACGTTTACAGTTTTAAAGGGTAACTTGTAAAGAGTTGTACGTTGTGCATAATTCTCTGCAGCATCATTATATTCCGCGATTTATGATTTCGTACCACAATTTAGCATCAGAGTTTTTCAGTTCATGGAACGGACTACTCTATTGTGTGGTTTGCATGAACTGAAAAGGTACTCCAGATACATCTAGGCGCCTTCGTTTCATCGAGCAACGAAACTTCTACATGTTTGTAGCGTAGATCACTTATCCCATGTAGAACAATCAGTTAACTTAATTCGAACATCAATCTGCTGTGTGAATGTATCTCACTGGGCAGTTCTCCAATTTTCTACATTTCCTTCGACAGGAAAACCAAGATGAAGAATTCAAGACCAAGGGGGAAACTATTCGCTCTCACTCCAGACGAAGTAGAGCTGCTGCTATACATAATCAGTCAGAACGAGTAATTACCACTTCCACAGTTATTTTCATCTAGCTACATTATTTTAGAAAAATCACAGACCATTGTATTTTCCCCAACCAAATTGTTGCTTAACGGCTAATGCTTTATTTTGGCAACATTTAAGGTGTAAATAAGCAAAAGGCTTAACATGGGGTTGAATACTTGTGAAGATTGCTAAATTTTATCTATCTAACAAAACAAATTTTGCATTATTTGCTAATGCCAGAAAACTAACGACATGAAACCAGACTGATGAAGTTTCTTACATGAAATTTTATGTAGAGACGTAGAGATAGAATCAACCAGAAGATGAAAGCTCTGCAGAAGCTGGTGCCTAATGCGAGTAAGGTAAGAAAACCACCTTTTTCTTCATTCAATTCAGATAAATTTGTACAGGTTTTCCTAAAGGTTGCAAGTTATAAGACTCTCGAGTATGGATCAGAACACAGGAGCATGCACTCTCCTTGCATAACTTGTCGGTTTCAAATCTTGTAGACTGACAAAGCTTCAATGCTCGATGAGGTGATCGACTACTTAAAGCAACTACAAGCACAAGTTCAAATGATGAGTGCGAGAAACATGCCTCAAATGATGATGCCACTGGGAATGCAGCAACACCTTCAGATGTCTCTCCTTGCGCGCATGGGGATGGGGGTTGGTCTAGGAATGGGCATGGGGATGCTCGACATGACTAATATGGCTCGAGCTGCACCTCAATCTTTGCCTCAGATGATCCATCCTAACCCCGTTGCTGCAGCTACTCCCGCCTTCGTTCCACCTCCGCTTGTGGTGCCCTCCATGATTCCAAGGCACACCCTGTCACAAGCAAATCCTGTTGCCACTCCCAACACTTCAGTTTCATTCAATGATCCATACTACTCATTTCTCGCACAAGTAGGTCAAATTAATACTCTAGTGTTGTGAAGCAATTTCGAGAAGTCACCATAAATCGTGACATAAAAGAAAAGGAAAACCAATGTATTAGAGCCATAGTCATTAATGGATTCTTATGGTTTTTCTTGCAGTCCATGAATATGGATATGTACACCAAGATGGCAGCGCTCTACCGACAGCAAATTAATCAAGGGACACAGGCAGCGAGCAGCCTGCCACAGGGAAACAATGTTCAAGGAAAATGAGGACAGCTAATTTTTGTATAGAAGCAAGATCTAGGAAAAGAAGTTACATTTCTGATTACGATCATAGTTTTCTGGCCTATTAGTCTAAAATGTTACATGAACAACATTTTGTAAGTAAAATAGTATTTGAGTAATGTTGTGAATTAAGCTTGTTATTCCACAAATTTCAAGCGACAACAAGACTATATAACTCTTTTGGTACTGACAAAAACATCAACATTATCTGTAGTAAACTTACCTTCAGTTCATATCATTATGCCAAAACTTGAGAACACGAAAAGAATATGGACACCAACTCATATTTCACAGCCGTAAGTTAGGTAAGATTGGGAACATATTCATGTAATTCATTGCCTATGATTATATTACCCACGACCTGCTGAGCCAATTTGCCAAGGTTTTTACAAAAAGTGCTGAGCCAGCAATATATTTGAGGCAGTAGGGGCCTATTTTGCTGCGGCAAACGATCCACCTGTTGTAGCCATGAAGATTGTTGGAAGAAGTTGCTTGTATTTGTTTTGTATCATCACCATTACTCTACTCCCTGACCAGTAAGGAAGGCAATATGGAGATATGTTTCTAAATTTACATATTTACGGAGTCTGATTGGAGGATTGATTCAGACTGAAGTATATGTACTATAAGACAGGGACAGATACTCTCATCAAAGAGCATCTAGTGATGCATATGGCTCATAGACGAGGAGAAGGAAACAGACCCCACTAGCCAATTTGACTGAAGTTGATGGTGCCAACTACCAAATCATGCTCAGTTCCATCTGTTTTGTTGGTCCTAGATTCACCGTGTTCCTAATGAATATCGAGCTGTATACCTGCTTTAATCTGCACATAAATGGGGAAAACCTGGGGAGGAAAAACCTCGAGGGCACGATGAATGCTAAGTTGATTTAGATTGATGGCGCCAAATGATGCAAAACTTCCATATTATATAGCTGTTGTCCAGAAGGTGTAGCTCGAAAGTTCTTTTGTACCCTCACTCGCAATTTTTAGCTAAGAACATGGATCAAAAATTCGACATTTTTCTTGAAAAAATTCTAATAATTTCTTCTAGCGCCTAGGTTAAACTAATCTAAGCTTGCATTTATTTTGATTGTTTAGTTGGTTTCAATTTCCTTTTTTTATCGATCAAGGAAAAAAAGCAAAGCGGCTATAATGCAGAACAAAAATCAGAGAGCAAAATCTCTCTCAACCCAGGGTGGGGGTCAAAGAAACAATTCTGCTGGCAGATGATTCTACCCCGATAGCATCTTAGAACGTTAGAATGGTAAAGCTTCTAGTAAATAATCGTAATTAACTGAGACATGATCGATACGTTTGAAATCTTTTACGAACATTACAATTTCTATGGAATCAAACCGGCCCCCTCAGACAAATTATTTTATCCTTGCTGATAACCTTCCGTGGTATCATCGGTAGTTGAAGGACATATGGCATGATTTAGCATGCTGGCGTTGGCACGACAGAAGCTTTCACGACAGGTAAGTGATGCTAGTCATCATCTTCTGCTGTCATTGCAGTTAGGGGCTAGCATTTCTGACTCATCTTGTGTTGGCTAAGTAGCTAGGAAGCAAGCATGGCTCCTAGTGGCAGTATTCCTGACTCGGTATATCATGCAAGTACTCATCCAGTGCTCATGCACTCATTCAGAGATGCTGGAAGTTTCTTAACTGGATCAATAACTAGAGGCACTTGAATCTTATTGATCCCGCATCTTTGGTGCTAGATTTAGGCTATAAGCCATTCAAAGGTAAATTTATCGTACAAAACAAGGACTCAGATTGGCATTACAGTCAACTTTTTAGCGCTAAAAATAGTATTCATTGATAAAAACACTAGCAGAAATCAATCAATAATTTTTAATTATGGGTCATAATAGTAGTACTGTCGACATTGTTACGTACAACAGCTGCTGCATGCTGCAATAAGTCATAAGCAACAAGTCATAGTAGGGATTGGGGACAAGGCTTTAATTCCTTGTGGAACCAATATAGTTGTTGGCAGTCATTCTCATAGAAAACATAACTCCATGGGCATGCAGCACCTCATGCCTTAGCTATTCTGCAGTCGGCATAACTGGTCCACACCCACTCAGAGCTCACAATGGACCATGAAGAGCTCACCTCAACATTCCAAGTTCACGAACTATCCAATGATTACAAATTCCTATCAGTTCATCTCATTTATTAGCTACCAAGTTGTGAGAGAGCTACTTTTACTTCTTGGTATGCTGCTAAAGAAGAGACTACTCTAAACATGGATAATAAATCCATTAAGTTGCCAATAAGATCATATCATTAGTTTTGTGAGGAGGGCTTCAAACGGAAGAGCTTAGAAGAATGATCCACAAACGTAAGTTTTATAGTACTCGAGTCTCTTTAACAGGGACGAAAGGACTACTAAAGAAAAAGAATGAGCTTACCGAAGAAAAATTACATACGTGGCTCGATCAGCGCTGGTGTGAATGACAGTGCTTGCAATAACATCATGATCCTTGGAGCTGCCAGTAATTGGTGTCACTTAATTATCTAGACAGTTAACTATGCAAGATATACACGATGTTTTGACAAAGATAAGTTATCTAGGACAGTCAGTTACTCAATACTTCTGAGGTAGAATATTTTCATGGTATAAATGATGGTTTAATAATTTATGACTCTGATGGTCTCGAGCTTCAATATTATCCACCGCATACAAGCCATGGGCAGACATTACCAAAGGGCCAATAGGATTCCCTGCAAAGATTTCATGTGGGTTCCAAACGAAGCCTTACCTCCACTTGATCCCAGAACAACTGTAATGCCTCAAATAGAAATTCCAAGCTTCCCACATGACATGAGTTGAATAATCAAGCTAAGTCTCACCTCATGTAGTTATGAATGCGTTCCCAGCATTGAAGTTGTGTTTGGACCATTTGCTTCCTTGAATCAAATGGTCCAAATTATTCAATTGTATCCAGCCATGAGGAAATCCGAAAGAATCTAGTATTTGCTACTCTTATAAAATTCAAAATTTTCATTGATATTTAGATTTATGCTAGATATTACTGCTTTGGATATGTCCACAGCCATTAGTCTTCGAGATGAAAGAGATGTAACAACTACAATATAATCGAGCTGCGTACGCGTGTGCAGCATTCAATGAATGTTTGTGTACTATAAATGACCAGAAATTTAGGTTGGGCATCGAAACTAAATACATATGGTTTCGACAAAGAGTCTCTTATATACATGTTCATCGGTCCCTTCAGTCAGGGACAGACGAAATTAAGCAAAGGTTTAGTTCAGGCTATGGGGGTTCCCTGGAATAATCTCAATCCAAACAATAATGCACACTGCCTCTCAACTGAAGACGAGGTTGCGCACTGTTCTGGATGGAGTAGTTCTATTTGTCAACCTAAACTTCATAGATACCCTTTCTATTTACTCGGACCTCAATTCTCGCAAAAGATGCACTGATAAACTTTACCTTTTAGCAGCAAAGAGGCGTGGATACTGGACTTTGTCTGGGCTTACATATTTCATAAAGATGACGTAGCATTATAGACATTGACGGGAACATTTTAGCCAAATTCTCGGTAACCAACATTGGCAAATTGACTGTAGAACCATCGATGTCTTTGATCATAGCCCTAATCCACGATAAGTTCCCTTCCTTTTCCCTTGGTGGGTCAACAGTATAAGATGGCGACGTGTCATATGGTGATGTTTGCAAGTTCTCGACGCCAAGACAGGTACTTGAAATTAGGCAAAACTTTCCTTCATGCCTTTTCACCCCGAGATCACCATCTTGGCTATACAAAATCAATTGTGAATTTCCTTGTAAAACGCCATACGGTAGATATCCTTCCACAATTCAAAATGCTGTTGTTAAAAGAAGTTGTGATAACATCCTCTCTTAATTTGAGAAAATAATGTTTCTTTGTTATTGCTTAACATACTTTTTCTTCTGTCAAACGACAAACAAGGAGAGAAGAAAATTAACAGAAAACAGAATCTTTTCTAAGAGAGTCAAACAACCAAACAGGGAGCGTTTTATCCAACTGGGAACACCAGAAGGAGGAGGAGCGGGGGAAGGGAATACTTGTAGATTGGTAACTGGTAAAGTCAAAATTTGTAGCTGTATGCATCATTAACAACAAAATCTGTTGAGTCTCAATTTCCATGCTCTATGCATCATTCTCGACAATGCACAATGAAATTGAGGTGCCCCTCTATTCAATGTCGTGTTTGTGCTATATGAGTGGGGTGATTCTGTTGCACGACCAACATATATACCACTAGAATGCAAAGTAACTGAGCCTGCCACACCCTTTCATGCTACAAGGTAGTATCGCTTCTTAGAGTGCCTGACTAACCTTCCCGCATAACTCAGTCCTTGGAAAGAAAAATTGTTTATTGAAATTGGGGAGGTTTCTTGGATGGCTCATCATCCTGATGGAACTATGTGCTGCTGGCATGATATCAGCTAAAGGCTAGAGCAAACTCAGCAATGCAAGGCCTAGTTTTTGGACTTTCAGGAAAAGAGACAATCAATGAAACAGAATATCTTATCATAGTTGCATTTCACATTGATGTTTTCACAACTCATCATATTAAACAGAAGGCAATGAAGAGAAAAATCTCAGCAACTTTCTAGCTCGTAAATAACATTTAGGGACAAAAAAAAAACAGTTTACACATCAAGGAACTCAAGGAAAAGAACAATCTCGACACCTTTACGAACAAATTCTGGCAAGCAACCATGTATAGGAACAAATTACCAATAATAGCATCCAGTAAACTGATAGCAGTATAAAGAGTCAGAGTCTCATACAAACTTTGTCAATCAAACATCTATGATCTCCTAAAAGATTGTCATCTTACAGTGCCATGTACCCTTCTTACCTTCTATAGGTATGATCAACATGTACTCGCTCTTCCACTTGATCCCTGAGAGACTGCCTCTTCGGGTGGCAGGAGATGAAGATCACACTACTTTAAAGCTGCTATATGTCAACGAAAGAAGATTCATACCTTGGGCAGCTCAACATGTGGTAACAATTTCCGATGTTTTGGTATCCTGAAGGGATATTACAGTTTCGAAAGCACCCACCAAAGCCTTCACCTTACTCTTCCTAGTCTGCACAAGCTTACTTGCAGTCTCTTCAATAACGTTGTTAAACAAGCTCTGAGCATCTTTCTTGCCTTCGGCATCTTGATGTTTAAGCACAACTTCCATCGATTTGGTTTTAGCACCACTTAACTCACCATTGACAACTACTTTCCTCAAGCTTCTGCCTCTGGTATCAGCTTTTCCATTTAGGTTCTCGTCTAGTACTTTTCTTTGCTTGAACTTAAGTCTCCTTGGACTACTATTTTCAAATTGGACATTGACCACCTTTCCTCTCCTGAATTTGAGCTTTCCTGGCGAGCAATCTCCGCCTAATCCAGCTTTTCGAACCCCTGTAAGCCTGCTCTTGTGTTCCACTGTTGAATTATCAATTTTATTCCCATTGTTTTCAGACATGAGACCACTTATGTCACTTTGCATGCATTCAGATAAAAGTGAGGTTGGTGACGATAATTGCGGTGATGAAGAGGTCTGCACTCCATTTTGATCCTCAGCTTTTGGTTTGATTGCATACAGCGTCTTCTCCGGTACTTTGTCAACACTTGGTTGCTTGCTCTCTGCTCTTTTAATGATGTTTTGGTTTTTCACGGATGACGCCTTTTTTGAATCATAGTTTTGTGTTTTTGTGCTTAACACGCTCTTCATAGAAGGCTTGGGAGATGGAGAACTTGTTTCTGGTAGCAAACCATGTTTCTTGCTCATTCTGGAGCTCTTTGTATCTTTTCCTACTTTCACTTCACTGCTTGAACCTCCCTTTGAAATTATTTCGAGAGCCCCCAAATCTTTTGGTATCACGATTTCACTGTATCTTCTGCTTAAGTGTCTTGCGGTTGAGATAGGAGATGCCTTTGACGGGACAGCTGCATTCTTTGTGGATGCTTCAGCCGTTGTGAACTCAGGTTTATGGGATGTTTGGCTCCTGAACTGTCGTGAAGTCTTAGGAGTGACTGCCAATTTCTTCTCTGTCGGCGCTAAATTTTCACTTCTAGCTGGATCTTGGATTTTATCTGGTATTGCAGATAATCTTTTTGGAAATGGGTGTCTCGCCTTTGTTTCAGAAACATGTTTAATCCCGAATTTGCAATAGTCATGGCAGGAACCACTTGAAGCTCTGAGATAATTGGGTAGGACCTTTTCACCAATGACTTGAATATTCAAGTTTCCAGTGGATATCCTTCTCGTGCAACCATTTTTAGGTTCATATTTCGCAGCAGTCGTTGCCATTCAGAGTTATCGTTATTTACCATGGCCTGTCATGGGAATCCACATTGAATGAAAATGTGAAACTAACAATCCTGCAAGAACTGAAAAGCGTTGGAGGTCCAAAATAATTAGACAAAGCACACACCAGAAATCAAGTACTTATGATGCACTTCACAAGGTGGACTCCTAGGCAACAAGATATGAGTTACATCTAGAAAAATCAGATGGTAATCTTTGAAAAAAACAAAAAAGGAAAAAACTGTGCAAATTCATGCTTCTTTCATCATAAAATCTTCCCTATGTTATGTCGTGACATAGCAATTAATTATGTACATGTTTCAGTTGTACGGAAATAGGTGCCGCTGCTGCATTAACAAAATGTTGTGCTCAATTGCTACTTAACCAAATGACTTCTCTATGCTGTGCTCTCCTCTGCATATCACCGTGACGTCTGTGTTTTAAATAACCACTGCCAGTCAGATGCTACTTAAAGCACTTAAGACAACAAAGAAATCAGTTGAAAAACACAATCTACTGACTGGACCCCCATCTTAAAAATCCTAGGAAGCAGGGACACAAATTGCATGTCAGAGATAGACACTATACGGCATGCCAACAAGGCATTTCTTATAAAAACTAGAGCATGGTTACACAATATATATATAAAGTATTGCGAAAAAATTACTGTCAGACAAATTCAGTTTGAAAAGCAACCTTTCGAACTATCTAAGTAGAAAGACCTATTAAAGCCTCTAACAAGAAAGAGAAGGGGGGCAATTATAGAATTCAACTTAAACAAAGAAAAACTGTTTTGTTTTCCTGATCTCGAACAACTAAGCCATTTAGTTGGATGTTTTTGCACATACTTACTGTAGAAATATAGATTTTGAAAGCTATTCCTGGAATTATTTACAAAGAAGTACATTGCTAGAGTTCCTCTGGGTTACAAGATTATCGAGCGTTACAGGAAAACAATGTAATTTGCTCAATTCACTTAGAAGTATATAAAAACCAAGTATCTTTCGATCAGAACATATCAGGGCAAAAAAATATGTTGACAAAAACAATCCTTTCTCGTTTTCTGTGTTTTGACTGATGTTCCATCAATCCAAAGATGCTAAGTACGTGATACCCTCTATAATGTGCCAATAATATAGGAAGATGATGCATTCGAATAATTAATGTGGCATCATATAGTAAGAAAGCAAGATGTGTTCAGAGTAATACCGTAATAGCAAGCTGTTCAAGAGTTACAAAGCAATCCGCTCTTTATTATTCCAGTCCCTTGGTGTTAGACGCTTGCTAGCTAATACGAAACTAAATATTAGAAAAGGATAGTGGAAGAACAGTGATTGAAATGTGAATCGATTTTAAAATCAGAAAGTAAATAGCACATTACCACCAATGAACCCTTAGATCCGTTTAAACCTGAAAATTTATACAGGATCTAGAATACTCCCCCCACCCCGGCTCAAAAAATGAATGAGAAATCCAAGTAGGTCCGCTTTGGAGCAAATGCATGCAACGGGTGACTGAATGAATCCAAAAAGTACCTTCCTCTCAAAGCAAACATCTTCTGAATGAATGCAATGGGTTAAATTCCGGCCCTCATAGCCCACCCTAATAACCAAGATATCAAGCTTCAAACAAGAATTCATGACGCATAGAGTGGGACGTCTAGAACCGCGGATACATATAAAATCAAATTTCAGAAGACTTTAATGTTTATTGTTTAGTACCCTATAAATGAAAATTCTTGAGCTTGACAACATTGCCATGAATTGATTAGCAATCAAAATTACTAATACACCCCCGGCCTAAAAAAAAGAACAGACAGACAGACAGACACGCACAAAAAGAGAGACAAAGGGGGAGAGAAAGAGTCAAAGGGCTGTCAATTGATGATTTTTCTGCTTCTAGTACAACAGTATAAGAATACCCACACTATGTAGATTGAAGAGTGATAAAAAAATAATACAAGAGGATCCATTCGTATCAATACAATATGATACGTTCAATTTCGAAATTGAAGATATATATGCACATATGAAAACTGTATATAATGGCCAGAAAACCACACAACTATCGAAACAAGAAAAACAAGTAACTTTATCTATGATGATGAAACCATATACTGGAAGAGAAGACCAGCGACAACCCCCGGAGAACATACATTCTTCGATCCAAGCATAACAAAAACAAAAGCAAAAAGTTAACTAAACGCAACTAAAACAACTCTTTGTATGTGAATGTCATAAGAATCCTGATAAAACCAACAACCGATCTAAATTACAACATTAACATTCGGTTATACCGAAGTGACACCAATTTCGAGAAAAGGTAACTCTAATAATTCCATCAAAGTCATGTTTCTTCATCAAATTTGAACAAAACAGAGACCAGCTCAATAGAATCAACATATGTTCTTCAAAAGCTAAAATATACCCAACCAAGTAGAGCAACCTTTTTCAATTTGGATCCCTAGGAACCCAAGTTAATCTCACAAAACCCTGTTTATCAAAACATTTCCATGCACACAACAATTATGGACACCAACCTACAATAAGATATAACAAAAAGAAGAAAAAAATGAACAAACCATTTGTACTCCGTGATCAATTGACCATTAACGTCCCTGTTTAACCTAGAGGTAAAAGTTACCAACCCTTGTGAGAAACATAAAATTTAGTTGAAGAAATCAGCTGAGACCATACCTGTTCTTGCAGTTTTCCCTAAAAGAAGAAGGCCCAACGATGGTAGCTCAAGAAAGCTAAGTTTTTATTTTTGGTAATGGAATTGGGTAGATATTGGTTTAACATTAAAAGGGTGGTTGTTGGGAGAATGTGCGCATTTCTTGCAGAGGCATTGGCTTGTTATCACGACAGCAAAAGAGAGCCCAAAACTTAATACTAAGGCAGACGGGGGAGAGAAAAGGACGAAGAGCGCGTGGAAGAACAGGAGCCCACGGAAAGAACTGTCCTTTGTCAGAAGATTTTATCCTTTTTGACAAGAGTTACAGATTGTTTTTCATAAAAACCATACAACTACGGGAGGTAGATCTCGTCCGTCCATTATAATACGTGTTGTCGTCGTATAATTTTTTTTTTTAAAATAACATCGAGACCGCATTAATAAATTTTCTATAGCAAAATTCGAAACCAGTAACAAAATGATTCCATCGCTTTCAAGCATATTTTGGCTTATAGTTTTTTTTTTTTCAAATCTTTTGGATTTAATACATGACAAAATAAAATTATTGCTGCAGATTCATTTTCTGCCTACGTAATAAGAGAGTTTTTGCTTTCAAGCATATTTTTGCTTATAATTTCCCTGCTTTGCCCATGTAATAAGAGAATTTTGCCATGCACGCGGTCGTCATGCGATGAGAATTCCTTCCAGAATGGGTTAGCTTGCATCCCGGCTTTTCCCAAATCGATTTGCTAGTGAAACTTGTATTTTTTCGTCACCTCTTTTCGGAAGCACTTTAAGTCGATTTTCCGGCACCAGCGGCAACGCGTTCAGCTCTAGCCCTCGGCGGCCACTCAACATCCCCAAACATAAGCTCAACGTGATGTCCATCTTTGTCTAGCAATCAGACAGACATCATGTGGAAGTTCATCAACAAGAACGGTCCCAATGTACAAGAGTCTCACCACCGGATCTACGCAGAGTTTTTATATGCTATCTCATCCCTAATTCCGAACGCGTAAACTCCAACTCAAAATGAAACAACCTTCCTATTGCACTAAAGTTCACCCTCTTGGACAAGAGCTAACCCCCTGGTCGAAGAGGGCCAATCCAATTTGTATTTGAGATAGTTCTAAGAGACTTGATATCTTTGAAATAGTTGGAGCAAACTTCTCCAGGCATATACTCTGGTTGGAGAGAGCGGCACCCAACTTATTTATACACAGGAGTGGCAAAATAATAACCATACTCGATCAATCAATATTTTCAGAAACTTGCAATTCATTTACAAGGAGGCCAAAATGTTCATAGTAGTACTCAGTTACCACAACAGGGAGGCACAAAAACCATAGGATAACAGTAGACTGACATTCAGAGACATATTCGCAAGGGATATCTGCCAGTCCACTAAACGGTAAAACTCCCCTCGCAAACTGTTTAGAAGAATCAAGACATGGAACTCCTTTCTTACAATCTCGGAAGGTCGGATGATAAGGTAAGTACCGCATAAAACTGGCAAGGGGGGACAACCAAAGAGAGAGGACTCCACGGCAAGGGATGTTCACTGAGAATAGGACAGGTAAAGTCAACAGATTGCAAGACCTTTTTATAGCTGAGAATAAACCCATGACAACTCAGGTGATGATTTCTCGAACGAGCCAATCCAGACTAGGGTATGCAAAGTACAAAACAAGAAAGGACGGGACAGCAAACAAGATAGTAATAAGAATGTATAGGGCCAGGATGGCTGCACTTGCGGGTACTGCATACAAAACAATAAGGAGAAAGATGAATACCAACGGGAATTTAGCAGTCAAGTGAACAAAGAAAACTAGGGATTTACGAAGAGAGGAGTGGAGTCTTTCAGCATCGAGATGACTACCAATGAAGGGGCGTTGATCACCGTGGGACTCATTCTGCTCCTGAAGGTGTGTACTTGGGGCACACCTATAGTTTATGTGGCTACCCTGATTCAAGGGCAAGCTTTTGTTTGAAGACCATACTGATTGATGATCCCCACACATGGAAGAATGGGACTTAATCCTGTCACCATTCATGCTCTCGACCATCCAGAGGAGAAAGAAGTTCTTGCGAGGGAACTTCAGATTTCCCTTGCATACCAGCCTGAAGGATAACAGATTGCACCATGGGCAAGAGATGAAAAATGGAAGCTGAATTGGAAGCGTAGGAAGTTTCAAGACAGCCCATTGCAGTCCCAGGACACAATTCTTACAAAGGGTGTGGCCACACCATAAAACATATGGCACATTCTCCACAATATTGAAGGATTCCCAGCAGATTGGGCATTCTAAACCTTCCTCTCTACTGTTGTTCAAGGAAATTTCATCATCTGAGCACTCTGAAGGAGCTTGACTTTGCTTTGCAAAGCCATTCTTCTGTCCAACAGTTCCAGAGATGGCATTTGATGCAAATCCCCACATTGCAAGTGCACAAGGACTTTGCTCAACAAAAAGATTACCTGTTTAACTACACTTGGCCATAGACAACTTAGAAGGAATGCTCTTCTAAATGTAGCTTTTACAGCAACTCTTCTTGAATCAGATTCTGCAAGAATATCACCCACCACCCTCTTAGCTTGCACCTGAAAGCTCAACTGCACAATAGAAGTTTATCTAACCATGCAGGCCATATATGAATTTTTGGCATGTTCATCACATACAATTGATGGGCATTGGCACTTGAGCACATTCTAAGGTATAAGAGTTTTACGCATCATTAATACTTATCAAAGTGTTAAACACCATACAAACATATTATATAGAGCCTCCAAAATTTCCTAGACACTTGAAATAGGATTACATGATATGACAGAAGGCCCAGCTTCTAAAATGTGGCCAAGAAGAATTGAGACCCAAGTTCATAACGATCATATTGAGTAGTGTGTAAACAAGGATGAAAAAAACACGGGTAGTACAGCGGTGAACATTTCAGTATCAGAACTAGGGTAAGCTTATGACAACAAAGCAGGTCAAGGTAACTCGTCGACAAAAGTGACAACCCCAACGGGTGCCATTAAACTGCTGACTACTCGCTTCTTATAAAAGGAACCCACGGCTACTAATGTAAGAGAAACCAACACACCCAACCCCCAATCTGTCCATAAACACCAGAATCTCAGGCCTATACATATAAAACATTAGTTAAGAACAGCGCTTAACGCACAATATACACATTCCCTGTTCAAAGTCCCTTCAAGTTTTCAAAAATGGTGATCTGTTCTCTCGTTTAACTATGTCCTCTCTCAGTTCCATCAGGTCTTCCCTATTGACTTCAGCTAATTCCTAGGATCCATTTATAACATGTGGATTCTGATGCCGCTCATTGTTTTTACTTTAGCATGACATGCTAAACAATACCGATTTAAACTCAGATTGTTATTTGGCTTGATAAGTGTGCATTTCTTGAGCTCACACCAATTGTCCTGTTGCAAGCAAGAGAAAGATTCAAACAATTTCAAATTCTAAAATGCAAAAACTACGCCCAGTTTTGCCAAAAAAAACGCCTACGCGTATCTCTCAATTTAACAGCACGAACAAACCTAAAACCAACAGTAATTGCAATCTATAAAATTCACCACCTAATAATCAACTTTTTAAATCCAGTTAAATCATATGCAAGGGACCAAAACAAAAATCAGATTTGCAAACGAAACATCATTTACGTAGTAAAACGAGAGAATTGACGAACAAAAGGGAGATCTTACGCCGTAATTGTCGGAGCTTCGGAGTTTGCGATTAAGGAGATATTTGAGTACGGGCACGCCCTCTCTCTCTCATTCACGTTTCAGAGCGTTTAAGACCAGATCCATCTCCAAGTGTGAGGGAGAACATGTAATCCGCTACATCACGTCTATTGTGCTAACCTACATTGCTTGGGTTAAGTTCCAAGTCACCAAAAACGGAAGCTTGCGGATATTATTAGGGTGCGTTAGCATATAAGATTTGAACTTGATTTTGGTAGGATATTTATAAATTACTTGTACAAAATATTTTGTTTGAATTGTTCAAAAAAGAAATTTTAAAATGGTTTGACTTAGTTATTTGTCAAATCCACTCAAATCAGTAATTTACAAACACACAATAACTAATTCCCTGTTTTTTTAGGAATCTTCTCTCCCACCTTTTTTTACAACCTTTGCTACCTTTTTTCCATACAAGATATTTCAAAATGATAAAATTTATGAATCAATAGATTTCGAAATGAGGGTATTTAAAAATACCCAGTATTTCAAAACTCATATCCAAGCACGACCAAAAGCTAAACTAGGTGCATATACTCGTTAATATATTTACTCGTTTAGAAATAGATCATCAAATACAAAAAATTAACGTTCTCTAGAAGGTAGTCAATTTTGCTAGCCTCTCTTTAATAAGGAATTAACTAGATCTATCATTTGAAGTTGAATTTGTTAGAATCCTCGTAAATCTCATGCCTAGTCTAACACAAAAAGTAGTGCCTAAAAGAGATTTTTGTAGTGGTAGATCTCATGCTCAATTCCTTTTTTCTTCCTTTCCCCTCAAATCTCTAATATATTTTTCTTCCTCAACTTTATCTTTTGCTTCATGGAACACGTCCCCTTGAAAAAAGTTGTTCCTGCGCAATGTGATCATTACAAGCTATACCTCGATTTCCAGTACAACGGAGCTCAGTTTTGGAACGTCTATCCTGTGCTTTTTGACGGAATAACTTCGCCTTAGTCAACAGATAGATGGTCCGGTCCATTATTATTACATATTCGTATTAGTATATCTTGTGATTTTTGCTATAGAGCTTGGTAGAGGTCATTCGTCGTACCCATAGCCAATCAAATAAGAAGTAATCTAAAAATAGAGCCGTTACATGCAAGTCTCTATGTGCACCCGTGATTGAATTCAGTTCCATCAACAATAGTATCTTTCAGCATGAAGCGAGTGGCTTAATACATACTTACCAAGTTACATATAGAATTTAAACAAGGACTGCATCGAGTATCACCAGGCCTTTGCAAGGTACCAATCAGATCAAGTCCTTTGCGCGACTCAAGCTCATCAATAGCAAGTTAATCTGACATTGAAGTGCTTGATCACCTCTCGCAATCCATCTTGGCGTTGGCAAGAAGTGCACACACCGATGACGATTTGGGAATCCAATTTTTGAACGAATTGACCGAATTGAATTACTTCTCTAGATTCTACCAACAAAGCCGATTAAAGTGGGTGAGCAAGGCAGCAAACATAATATGCATATATCGGCATTCGTTGTAAAGCCTTTAATCCATTTCACTCCCCACGCGTGCTACTCGGTCCCGTCATACCCTAACTTCGAAAGTTTTCAATGACAAGATCATGTCAAGAGAGTACATTAAAAATCTCTATCTTAAGATTATCGACCTAGCTAGTATCTAACACGTCCCACAAGGTCTAAAAGTCACTCCCTTTCAATACCCATTCTTATTGGTGAATCTCAAAACAGTGGCCATTTGCTCTTTTTTGGACTCGTCATGAGCTGCTTTACCAATTTCCATCCTCATACTGCTTCTGATTTGGTTTTTTCTTGAATTCTTGGCTACGTGTAAGGACCATATTCAGGGTCATTTTTTAATAAAGAAAACCATACCAATATTTAACTGTAACAAAATTTTTATGTTGGCCTTTGGAGAATGATTTGTGTCATTCAGGCTATTCAGTTTGTTGCTATTAAGGACATCCTCGATAATTGCGGCCATGTGACAGGCACATGTGCTTCACCTCGGGCAAATATGTCGCCTTTCTTAGATAGAAAAGTTTTGCCGATGGTAGAAGATTTCAACAAATCCATACATAGTGATAATTGATAATTATTAAATGTTTTCAATGACTTTTATCTAGTGACATTAAAAATGTAAGTTATAAGTTGCTAAAAAGTACTGATAGAAATGTCATTAGATATATTTTGATTGTCACTATATGGAAGCTAACTTGGTATAACAGCCCAAACTTTTCCTTTTTATTTTTTATTAGGAGTAGAAATATATACCATAAGTAAAAAAGACGGTTACATCATGCTCATCTAGGGTAAGTGAATCAACATACGGATGACATCGTCATCCAATAGAAATTACAATAAAGGTATCACCGATAACTACCAACTACAAATTAAATAAACAAAATACGAAAAGTAATAGGACTAGAAGATAACTAAACAAACACTAAAACAATAAACCAACAACAAACTAAAAACAAACTAAACGTGTACACTTTCCCCTTTGTTTTGTATTTTTTTGTGGGATTAGATTAACCGAAGATAAGAACTCCATGCAACCCGACGTCTGGCCTGCCACGCCCATCCATCCTAGACTAGCACACACAACAACACCCACGCGCAACAACTCACGACACCATCAAGCTGCAACTCCAAACCATCCACCGTCATCTGCCAATCCACCGCCATCGCCATAGATGGCAACGCTAGACTGCTTGCCACCAACCGATTGCCACATCCACACGGAACCCACCATCACACTGGCACACCTCCAAACCTTACGATCTCCTAAAACATGCCATCAACCTACCACACACACCCAAGGCTTCACCACACCAATGCGATATCAACATGTGCCTAGCCAGATGCCCCACCACCCAATGCCCTAAAAACCCTTCCATCACTGCAGTAACATTCACCACCACCCACACTAAGACCTTCAACTTTCTGTAGCAAAAATGGGGGAAGGGGGATCCACTAGGGGAAAAAGGGGGAAGACACCCCTAACGGAGATTGAAACCCATTCCTACAGGCTTACCCTCCTTCTCCAACCCAGTGGCGCCACCACGCCCACCAAACCAACCGGAGATCCCACCGTAACTACCTCACATATCCATGTAGGCAGAAATTTCTACCACCAACAACACACCAAAGGAACTCATCTAAAACGCATATCCGACACTGCTGCCAGAGATTTAGCATCTCACTTAACATCCCATGAACAACTCACCCCATCGTCACAGATCTAGCATCAGCAAAATCAAGTACAAGGAGAATAAAGTAAAGAATAAAAACACAACACTCAAAAACTAACAACACACAGAGAGAAAACTACTGTACCACGTCACCACGCATGCAAGGAGATCGACAGTGTCAGCAGAGACGCTCCATTTATTAGGGAGAGAAGAGAGGTTTTTTTTCCGTAGAGAGAGGAGAGAAAGCTAGTGCCAAACAAAAAACAAAACTTTTCCTTTTAAAATTCTCTTCTTTTTGTACTTTTATCTCTCTCACCGCCACCCAATCCTGCCTAATAATGAGCCTACCACTCACACCATAATCATATCATAACCACCAACTTGCCATCACGGGGCAACCTCAACCAAACCATTGACACTTACCAAGAACACCAACGTATATTGCACCACAAACCACGACCACCATTATCACCATCACCATCACCATATCTATTTTCGCAGTAGCACTAATCACACAACCACCCAACACCACAAGTTTAGAGCCTAACCCACCGTGACAACCACCTAGAACAACCACTACCATTTGCTTCGTGTAGCCTAACGGCTTCTAAATGAACCCAACACTACCCAAAAACCACTATCACAATCATCGCATCCTTAAAGAAATCATAATTGTAAATCACATCGAAGTTTAACTATAAATCATCTTACTATGCAACAAACACACACCAAAATTTCTATATACTTAAACCACATTTTAAAGTATCATTCAGAGGGAAATAGAATTGGGTGGGTGATCGGTGGTGAGGGCTTATATGGCTGCGGCAATGTGTTTTTATTGACTTGTTGTGGTGGTGATGTATGTCGAGGGCTAGTTGTGGAACCAGTTGGGGTGTTGGGTGGTAGCAATAGTGGGTCTGAGGTGGTGGTGGATTGGTGGAGTTGTTTATATAACCAAAGATGAACAATATATTAGAGCTCGACAATACTATATAGGTCCGCCTACTCTAGCCTCATATGCTAAGTGAATGGTCAAATACTCCATTGAATCAAAGAATGACGCGAGAAAGATTTTCTTTAGTTTACAAATTGTCTCAAGAATTTTTTTTAAAAAAAATCTTAACATCACCCTCTCGGAGCACCTTGTAGCACAAGCACAAGTCGTGGAAGAAATGGCTAAGTTCAGTCAGTGTTTCATTTACTGGCTTGGGCAAGAGGTCAGAAAGACAATTGGTATAAATCTTTCCATAAATACATGACAATCGTGACTCTTTAAACCATAAAACTTACAATAAGCAAGGTCGCAGTAACGTGATATATTAGATGCATAGCCATATGACAACATCAAGTGTTTAACCCACTCACACACATGTTGTATCTATTTTTTATCCAATATATATGTTGCTTTGGGGCAACACCATCTTACCATTAACCATTCATAGAGGCAATTTACGTCGTATACCCATCTTCTGCATATCTTTTCGTGCTTTTAGGTGATCTTTTGATTTGCCCTTGACATTCATGACTGTATTAAACACATTTTTGAAAACTTTTTTTTTCTTAATGTGCATAACATCAAGATTGTTGCAGAAGAGTATCGGCTAATAAGGCAGCTCCCAAAAGATACACATCTTCTTCCAGTTGCATGTTTTTCCAAACCCAGGAAGTTTGAAACTGACAACACATTTTTTAAAAGGTATTGCATCCATGTCAAGGTCCTTTACGCACCTGTACACTTCATCCCTTGACAATCTGTCACGTGTTTTAACACGACGCTCACAGTTTTATCAAACTTATATTTCTGTTTTTGAAATGGATGATTAGGCAGTAAGAATTGTCTATGATACCCCAAAAAGAAGCCTTTTCCTTGTGTTTTAAGGTGAAAGCCTTAATCATTTCCATACAATACGAACAAGCCAACCTACCATTTGTACTCCACCCACATAACAAACCATATGCAGGAAAGTCATTGATGGTCCACATGATTGCTGCGCTCCAATTGCGCACACCCATACCCGAGAGTCCCTTGCTTTGTTTTAACTTGCCTGTCTAGCTAGATTGCACACTGTGGATGCAAACAAAGCCTTTTGTAAGTTGTAATGATGCTATTGAAGTAATGAAGATATTTGTGACCGTTTTGCCCTCATGTTGGAATTTACTCTATGTGCACTGTTTTATGCGATGTTGATGCACTGCTTGCTTTAAATTGTTGGGATTGGTTGGCGGACTCTTCTTGCGAGCGACAAGTCGAGTGCCACACACGGTTTCCTTGTGCCATCAAGGGCCATCGTGTGTCAGGTGGTATCAGAGTAGACTCGAAAGCGACAAGGGTGTCGATGGCTACCATGTACTTGGTTGGAGATGCCAAGTTATGGTGGCAGAAGAAGTACACAGAGATCGAAGATGGGTCTTGCGTCATAAACACATGGGAGATACTCAAACATGAGCTAAAGAGTCAGTTTTTCCCAGAAAACACCGCATTCAATGCGAGAAAAGCGTTGCTGGAATGCAAGCACACTGGATCGGTTCGGGAGTATTGCCAGGCATTTTCTGCCTTGATGTTGGACATCAGTGACATGTCCGCAGTCGACAGACTCTTCTTCTTCATAGAAGGGTTAAAACCATGGGCTCGCACCGAGCTTAATAGACGTCGGGTGAACAACCTTAATGAAGCCATCATCGCTGCCGAGAGCCTTTCAGATTACAACTCCGAGCCACAGAGACCCCCTCAGAGAGGAAATCCAAGCAGAGGTATTGGTGGCAAGAAGCCAGGGGGGTGTCCAGTGCCAAACCAAAGTTGGGACAGTAAAAGCAGTTGGGCGTCAAACTCCTCTACCCAACAGAAGAGTGGAGTTGGGTTCAAAGCCAAGCCTGACGCTAGCACCAGTGGAGAAGTGAAGAAACCTCCTTTCAGGGGTTGCTTCTTGTGCCAAGGATCGCACGTGATCGCTAACTGTCCGCAGCGACAGATGATGAATGCCTTCTTTGACAACATTGGGCAGGTGCAACGTGGGGAACAATCTGGCTCTCGACCAAGGCATCCACCAACAGATGAGCAAACAGACACACAAGATTATGAAGAGGAAGATGCCGTCGGGGCCTTTCCTCAGTGGTGTAATGCGGTGACAACACAGGTTAGGAACCCCAAAAAGAGCTTGACTGGGGAAGAGCCTAAAGACCTACCGCCAAAGAAAAAGGGTGATGTACCAGGAAAAGGCTTGATGTATGTAGACATCAAGGTTAACGAGAAGGCCATCAGGGCCATGGTGGACACAGGAGCTACCCATAATTATATTTCTAGCACCGAAGTGGAAAGATTGGGTCTAACTCTAGAAAAAGGGTGCGGACAGGTGAAGGCTATCAACTCTGCTGCACAGCCAGTAGCGGGGATAGCGAAATCTATTTTGATCAAGATTGGCCCATACGAAGGAAGGACCAACTTTTCAGTAGTCATCATGGACGACTTTAAACTGATCCTTGGGTTGGAGTTTCTACGTGACACAAAGACCACAGTGATGCCATGTACCAACTCGCTAGCCATGCTTGGGAATAAACCGTGTGTCATCCCAACTATATCTCCTAGGGCGGGATGGCGTTCTATCTCAACCCTCCAGTTGAAAAGGGGATTAAAACGGGACGAAACAACCTTCCTAGCCATGCTACGGTGGGACGAAATTGAAGAAGTATCGGGACCATTACCCAAAGAAGTTAAAGTGATATTAAACGACTTTGAAGATGTGATGCCTGATGAATTACCAAAGAAATTGCCACCTAGAAGGGCAATTGACCATGAGATAAAGCTCATGCCAGGCACTACCTGCTTGGTTCTAGCTTCATAGTGCGGACGGACAACACTGCAGTGAGCCACTTCTTGAGTCAATCTAAGCTCACCTCGAAATAGGCCAGGTGGCAGGAACTTTTGGCAGAATTCAACTTCACGCTCGAGTACAGGGCAAGCTCAACCAACAGCGTAGCAGACGCCCTCAGCAGGAGAGCCGAACTAGATCAGGTAGCATTGATGGCCATGAATGCTATTGTTAGAGCAGATAGCCGAGTTGCCATCAACATTGGAAAGAAGATCAAGAAGGCCCTTACCAGGGATCCAGTTGCCCAACAACTACTGAAACTGATCGAGAGCGGTAAAACTCAACAGTTTTGGCAAGAAGATGGTTTGCTGATGACCAAAGGAAGACGGGTATACATTCCCCGAGTCGATGATCTGAGATGAACATTGATTCGAGAATGTCATGACACCCTTTGGGCAGGCCATGCCAGAGGAGAAAGAACATTAGCTCTCTTTCAACAAAGTTACTGCTGGCCCCAAATGGGGGATGAAGTGCAAGAGTATGTGAAGACATGCCTTACTTGTCAGCAGGACAAGGTGGAGCGTAAGAAGAAAGCAGGGTTACTACAGTCGCTGCCGGTCCCCAAGAGACCGTGGGAGAGTGTGTCATTGGATTTCATCACTGGTCTGCCGAAGGTTGAAGACTTAGGCACAATTCTTGTTGTCGTTGATCGGTTTAGCAAGTATGCGAGCTTTATCGCAACACCCAAGTATTGCTCAGCCGAAGACACAGCGCAACTTTTCTTTAAGTATGTGGTGAAGTATTGGGGCATGCCTCAAGACATTGTCAG
This sequence comes from Escallonia herrerae, assembly GCA_033070095.1. NCBI lineage: Eukaryota > Viridiplantae > Streptophyta > Magnoliopsida > Escalloniales > Escalloniaceae > Escallonia > Escallonia herrerae. The sequence continues at coordinate 42,235 of JAVXUP010000016.1, forward strand.
TGATCGGGACTCCCGCTTCACTGGAAACTTTTGGACTGAGCTCTTTAAGTTATTCGGATCCCAACTTTTGATGAGTTCAAGTTATCATCCAGAATCAGACGGTCAGACGGAGCGGTTTAATTCCATGTTAGAAGAGTACCTCCGCCATTTTGTCAGTGCAACATAGAAAAATTGGGTCAAGCTACTGGATGTTGCCCAGCTGTGTTTCAACTCACGCAAAAGCTCTTCGACAGGGAAGAATGCTTTTGATATTGTAAATGGACAACAACCGTTACTACCCCACACGGTAAACGTCCCCAATGCCGGGAAATCCCCAAGGGCCATAAGCTTCAGTGAAGAATGGAGGCAGAATATAGATCTAGCTCACTCCTACCTTGAGAAAGCAGCCAGAAGAATGAAGAAACACGCTGACAAGAATAGGAGATCTCAAGAGTTTAACGTGGGCGACAAAGTTATGGTTAAGCTACTGCCACAAGATCGCAAATTTCTAAGGGGAAGAGACTCTCGTCTTTTGCAGAAATATGAGGGACCCCTAACTATAGTGAAGAAGATAGGCAAGATGGCTTACAAAGTTGATCCGCCTCATTGGCGGAGCCGCCAGCTCCATCCCGTCTTTCACGTCAGCATGTTGAAGCCATTCTATGAAGACACAGCCGACCCCTCCAGGGGCCAAATCAAGAGACTAGGACTCAAACCCAAAGCGACAGGAAAGCGAGTTGCCGAAGCTATTTTGAATGATAGAGTGATTATAGCTTCCCACAAACGCCATCAGGAGTACCTAGTCAAGTGGCAGGGACATATGGATGAAGAAAACACTTGGGAACTAGCATCAGACTTATCAGCCTATGCCGACAAGATTGAAGCCTACCACATGCAGAAGTTGACGAGGGCGTCAACAGCTCTAGTGGGGGAGAATGTCATGGGCTGCCCCTTGCACCCGCCAAGCACAGCGCCCCCGGGCCCATCCAGCTCAGCGCCCCCGTGCCCTTCCAACAGGCGCCCATGCGCCCTCACAAGTTCCTCAAGTCTCGCGCCCATGCTCCCGTCAAGCACAGCGCCCGCGCGCCCAATTGCAGTGCCCGCGCACGCCAAAAGCCAACAGTGAAGATCTGAAGATCCAGGCATGCGTTTTTGCTCAATTTTGGTGGAGACCACCGTTGTATATATTTAAGTTTTCCTGTAAAATTTCAAGTCATTTCGAGTTGATTTTATCTAAAAAGGGGCACTATGACTCCTCGCACATAGTTACGTCTACTAATGTCACTTTGGTTTTTCCTCCTAATGGTACTATATGGGAGTCATGCACACCCATACCCGAGAGTCCCTTGCTTTGTTTTAGCTTGCCTGTCTAGCTAGATTGCACACTGTGGATGCAAACAAAGCCTTTTGTAAGTTGTAATGATGCTATTGAAGTAATGAAGATATTTGTGACCGTTTTGCCCTCGTGTTGAAATTTACTCTTTGTGCACTATTTTATGCGATGTTGATGCACTGCTTGCTTTAAATTGTTGGGATTGGTTGGCAGACTCTTCTTGCGAGCGGCAAGTCGAGTGCCACACACGGTTTCCTTGTGCCATCAAGGGCCACCATGTGTCAGGTAAGTTTTATTTAAGAGACGCGTCAAATGTTAAAGCTCCAACTTTCTAGAGCACTCTTAACTCATCGATCAACGGCCGCAAGTACACGTCTATATTTTTACCTGGGCTCGTAGGTCCAGGAATGAGTAATAATAAAAATATGAACTGCTTCTTCATGCACATATTTGGAGGAAGGTTATAAGGACAATGATTGCGGGCCATGTTGAGGAAGTTGTGCTAGAGTGCCTAAAATGATTAAAACCATCTATAGCAAGCCAAATGTGCCGAACCTCTAGAGCAAAGGATGAGTGTTTGCGATCAAATTCCTTCCATGCCTTTTTATTGGGAGGGTGTCTCAATAATTGGGGAACTTTATTGGGAAGTTGCTATGCCATCTCATGTATTCTGCTATTTTAGAAGAGAAATACAACCTTTGAAGTCCTGATATCAGTAAAAAGTATCACAATATCTTTCATGCTATCTTCCTTTTCTTCCCATTGATTGGTATATACCTTGTGTGGCCACAAACTGGACACTCTTTCAAGTTATTATTATCCTTCCAGAATAAGACACAATCATTGTTATATGAGAGAACACTAGAGGAAGGGCATATATTGTTTTAGCTAAGGAAGCTAGCTATGAGCTTAATTGTTATATGAGATAGATTGACATGTCTTGAGTATACTAGAGATGATTGAATGTTCTAAGTGAGATTGTTGTGCTTAATTGACTATTACATGATACATCTTACCTTATATAGAATCAATGTTTGTCATCATCAAAAAGGGAGAGATTGTTAGCCCTATGGTTGGATAACCTAGGCTTACATCTTGTTTTGATGATAACTACACATTGATTATGTTCTAATGTGTGCTTTGAGTGTATTCTTAGTAGGTATATACATGCACACTCATGAAGACACATTTGAGAAGTTGGATAGATGGATTAAAGCCAAAGAAGCTTAAAGTTATAGTGGACATGCTATAAAAGCTTCATCAAGTCCAATGTCGAAGAGCAACAAAGAATGCATCGGCTAAGTTACTATCGATTATAATTGATCTTTACTATTATGTAACTAGTCTTGGTTTGATGCTTGGATTGATGACTATGACCTAAAAAGACCTTAGGACACCTTGTGCATTGCATGCGAGTTCATAACCTTTCACACAAGTGTGGTTCTTAAAAATGAGTGAACTTTGGAGCTCACTCGAATTTTCTCAAAAACTATTTTGGTGCTAATCTTTTCATATCTTGATAAAACTTTTCATTAGCTTTCCAAAGCAAAAAACGGCACCTCAATCCGATTTTTCTAGAGAAAGTTATGCCCAAAATAGGAAAGGGGGTTCCGTGAGGCAGCCAAAAGGCAGTAGGGTAATACAGTCGACTGCATTGGTCAAAATTCAGCTCCAACGGCTATTTTTGAGGACAAAACTCCAACGGCTATTTTAGGGGGAATACAGTCGACTGCATTGGGAATACAGTCAACTGCAATGACAGTTTTGCTCACTTTTTGTCTATAACTGCTATATTTCATTTGCTCTCTATATAAATAGTTTGGGGCTTCATCATACACAATGAAAACCACATTCTAAGCCTCCATTCATTAGAGAAACATCAAGGCTCATAGATTAAACTTTTCTCTCTTCATCTTCATGATTTTACATCATTAAAGAGAGCATCTTTGTGAGCAATTCTTTGATTGAGAGTGAGCATTCTTCAAGTCATCAATTCTCTCATCTCTCTATTATACTAGAGCTTTATTTGTACTCATTTCCTTTCAAGAAGGTTTCTTTGTACACAATTGATCTTTGTAAAAGGATTGTGATCAAGGCTTGGGTTTGTCAAGTCTTGGGTGAGCTTTGTGGATTCAAGGCTTGTGCTTGGTGTGGGAATATCACCAAGTGTTGTAAGGGTTTTGATCTTGACCAGGAAGAAGATTGTTGCTAGTGGATTCTAGTGCTCTTGCAAGGGACTTCCTTGAAGAGGTGGATGTAGGCTTGAGGGTAGTTCAAGCCGAACCATTTAAATCTCCTTGTCAAGTATCTCTAACTCAATCTCTTTACTTATTGCTCTTAAATTGTTTGAGATTGTTTAGTTAGCATCTTCATTGAATTATTACTTGGTTTGATTGAGATTTATGATTGTGCTTAATTTAAATTCCCCATTAATTTTCAAAAATCCTATTCACCCCCTCTAGGGTTGTTTTATTGGTTTCAATTTTGTTGGACTTAGCTATATATTCCTGGATACCTGCGTTGTACTCCGTGGGTGTGTGCGTGTGATCTTTATTGGGCTTTGTGCTCACCCCCTTTCTCTCCCCATTTCAGGTAATTAAGCTGAGACGACATAGAGGAGTTAATAGCATTATGCTTAAGCTTGGAGTTGAACTTTAATTGATAACTCTCTTAATAGCTTTGAAATAAGAACCATGTAATAGTTTTTTATTTAGTGACTTTTGGTACCCCAATGGTTGGGAAATAATTATTGTTATCAAATTTCCACTGCAATTGTTAGACGTTGATGATGACTTGAATGCCTTTGATTCCAGATATGATTTAGAGCTCCGATTACCTCTTTGAGGTCATATTTTGGTAAGATGTTTTGGGAATTATATTTCTCATAAGTAGGAATATTTTAAAATAATATGTGTAGGTCCGCCTCCGGGTCGGGGGCGTGACATTTTCCTTCTTATCTAGCTAGCTCTTTTATTTTAGTAGTGATATCAGCTGGGAGCAATGATTCTAGTTCTTTTAGCAATCAGATTCTTTCTTCTTTTTCTTATAGGACTATTATTCCTTCTTCATCATTTATATTAAGCCTTTTTTTAAGTGCTTAACATAATCAATTAATTAGGTGAGGATTCTAGGTAACTCTTTTCAGTAATTTTCCTTCAGGTAGTACAAGACATTTCCGAAGAGATTTTTTCCTTCTTCACATAATCCTGGATCATATAATGATTTTGTTTTATTATCATTGGCTTGTGTTATGGTAGCATCGTGCTTTGAAGATTTTTCATCTTCGTTAGTTGCCCTTTTCTTTTCAGATCCTTGATGTTACGATAATAATTTTTTTATTTTCTTGCCCATTTGTTTATGGCGCCTTGTTTTCGAGGTTTCAGCCTCACTCTCTTTATTCCGAAACTTATGCATCAATTTTGAATGCTTAGTTTTGTATCGCCGTGTTTTAGGGCTTTCGAGTTGGTAGTTCTAACATCTTCTTCCACTACTTGTGGAGGATTTGTGAATGATGAAGAACCGTCCTCTTTCTTTTTAGGGTAATGACGTAATAGTCAAATTTTCCTGATGGTTCTCCCAATAGATCGACTTCAGGGTCTCCTGTTTCGTACCTTTCTTTTAAGGCCTTTTGAATAGTCTTTTTTGAGGTTACAACTCCCTGTGTCATAAAGCATAATTCTCTGGTTAGACAATTTGCAAGTGCATTTTTGTTGATAAGATATATTTTATTTCAAAAGTATAAAAGATGAATCATTGTTGCCATCGATAAAGTGTTGTTTGACTGACATTTCTTAGTTCTCTCTTAAGGAAAACTTTAAAAAAACCTATTATCTGTTCTGATAAGACAATGTTTTGAAATTAGAAATATGTAAAAAGATTTTATGCCATATTTTAAAGCTAAAAGTTCTTATATTTTGCTTTCTTTTCTTACTTGGACATTTATTTGCGTAATGTCTTTTTTTGCCACATAACCAACAACAAACACATCCTTCTGGTGATTTTCCTTTTAGATATGAATTTTTTTATTCAGAATATTAGATTTTTTTTTCTAATATATTTTCCCCATGATTTTGATTTCTCTTGATGGATTAAGTTTTCTTTTCTGAATTTTTTTTCTATTTCTTTACATACCTTTTTTCGTTTCCAAACCTTTCCTTCACGAATATTTTCTTCGTGAAGTTTGGCTTCTTTTCACATCCATAGTTGTTTACCATATTATCGATTTTAGTATAAGAGTCGTAACTCATATGAGTTCTTTTCATATTTTTATTACTTGTCCTTCAGTACAATATTTCTTTAGAACTTATTCAAGAGTTGTTGTTCTCCTCCTAAGGAATCATAAAGCATTCTATCAATTAGGAGTTTGACAAATTTTTTTGGCTAAATTCTCCCATGGTTTAGGGAGTTTGGCAATAAATTGCTTTTGCCGATGAAGGTTGTCTCTAAGTTCTAACTTCTAAAAATATTTTTTAAATTCATAAATATAATTTTTAAAATTGCACATATCATATATTGTAGCTTTTTTAAATTTGTGCAATTTTTTTTCTTGAATACCTATATTATTTATAAATATTTTGCAAAACTCTCATTTGATACAAGAGTTCAATGTTTTTCAATACTTTCAGTCTCTTACCTTACTTGAAAGATCAATAACTTTAGGATAATTTGGGTTAGTGATTCAGGAATTGTGCCATTTGTGACGATTCACCATGATGACTTACCTCAAAAACTCGAGGACAGATACCATGCCTGGCTCAGCCTTCCAATACATTTTATCCCCCCTCCCCCCGGCATTCTTCAAATTTTATGATATGTTTATGGTTATTTATTGAAACTGAATAGCCCTGCTCATTTTTTATTTTGTATTTTAAAGTAAATTGTGCCATTTTTATCAAAGAAATTAACTAAAAAGTGAGTTATGAAATCTTGTTATAGAACTCGAACATCCTTCAGATGATTGCCATTTTTCAGAAAATGGCTCTGAGAGTATATCAATTCATGCAGGCTTTCTGAGCGTATTCTAGGGAATTAGTTAAGCTAATTCAAATTTGGAAGACAACCAAACTCCCCCTGATAAAAATTCCATGATTGGTGACTATATACAGTTCGTTAAATCATTCAGGAGCACTCTCATAAGCTTTTGAAGAATCTTCAATGGAGATAGACTACTCTTCATACTTATGATTCAACGTTCAAAAGTCTTTTAAGTTTTGTGTTGGTGTTTTCATACTCATGGAGGTCTACATTTTTCTCAGGATTTTCTAAGATTTTATTCTGTTATTGAAATACTTATGTTAGGGAATGTATGAGTTCTTGCAAAGAAGATTTTGTTCATTTTGCAGAGATTTGCTTCAAGAACTTTGGCGATCGGGTGAAGTATCCACTAGCTTGTTGTTTAAAGACGTTTGCTAACTGTTACACTGACAATTTTGATGTTGAGCCCCTCATTGCAATGCACAACATGTTACTGGCACATTCCAAGGCTGTAAAGCTGTACCATGAGCAATTTCAGCAATAATCAGGCCCTTAAAGAGTATATGCTACTGATTTATTTGAACACAGATGAAATTCATTTGGTTCTTAACAATCAAAATTGATGGTGATGCAGCCAAAACAAGGGGGATCGGTAGGGGTTATTGTTAGTGGAACAATGAATGAATCACTGCTAGATAATGAGAATGACCAGGAAGCAGTAACTAGAGCTTTGGCCTTCTCCGTGGCTTGGTAAGTACATAGGTAGAAAACTTCCATAAAAGTTCCAATCACAACCCCAAAAAAAAAAGGATGTTGTATTAGTCTATGTTATTGTGTATTAGGGTAATTTTCTGCATATAGATATACTTAATCTAGTTTAGCTTGGATAATTAGACATTTAACACTAACTCTTATCAAAAAATATTCTAATGTATCCTCTTTCCTAAGAATATTGAGTTTTGCATTACCAAAATTCAAGATCAAATTACGTGTTTTCATGCTTTTCCTTTCAGTTATTTTCTAATTTGCACAAAACGAAGTTAAAACCTAGAATCAAGAACATCAGGAAAAAGAAGAGTACAATGGGCTTGATGTAATAGACCTGGTGTAACATACCGGGGTAGAATCCAAGACCAAACAAAGTTAGTGCATTTTTCGTTATTCTGTTTAAAACTTGATAATTAGCAACGCTTTCTGTTTTCAATTTGTAACCACCCTCTCTTTATAAGAGGTGTGAAACTGTTACTGAGAGATAGGAAAAATGTGAATCATTCTCTCTGAAGCCTTCTCTCTCTATCTCTATCTCTCTCGTTCCTTCTCATTCTCTGTTCTTTAATTCTAAGTTGTTGCTTTGCTCTCTCCCCTTCTCTCTCTAGCTCTCGTTACCTTCTTCTTCTTCTTCGAATTTTCCCAATTTCACAATTACAGTCAAAACACCATAGCAGAGACCTCCAAAACACCATGGCCAGTAACGTCTCGAGCTTGATTCGTTACAATTGGTATTAGAGCCTTTCGAGGCCTGAACCGGAAACCAATACCCCCAATATCCTACGACCAATTCTCCCTCCACCTTCCAAACAACTAGAATCAACAGGCATGTCAAGTTCTGGTGAAGCCTCCATTGGAGATATACTGAGGAGTCTCAGAGAACTCATGTTTGAGTTGAGGAACTCCATGGTGCAGACCAACTCCAACACAGAAGCTCCACCATGTCACTCAGCAAATCGAGATGAAACTAGCCATACCGAATTCCAGTATTACATAGATTTGCCAAATTCTACTCCTCAATCAAGTGCAAAGTTAAATGCACCTAACACACAATCGGCGGATCGTGCAATGACTAGCCAAATGCAGCACTCCGTGGAGCATCTACCAGTAAACCACCTCTTATCATTACCACAGAATATCTAATGGAGCTAGATGAAGAAGAGGATCAGTTCATTGATGCTTTTCACTTCTGTGAGATCGAGTGCCGAACTCAAGGTCAAAATATGACGGAAGATGATATTTGGCAGATTGAGTAATCATACAATATTTCCTTGTTGAATCTCTTCTCGTATCGGAAACAAATGTTATCCAACAGTAAATATGCAGATGATTTTTAGCTACTGAGGTCTTGGGTTTCAATCTATTTAGGACGAGAGCCTTTTGAGGAAATCACTGTCATATGTTTTGTTGACGGTCTCAAGGCTGAAATCAAAGATATGGTGCAATAATGTAATCCATTGTCCTTATCAACAGCCATTTTTATGGCCAAATACGAGGAAGCTGCCTGTGAAGCCAAGGTGTTTGCTGAAAGGTCCAAGAGAAGGCTCACGAACAGTTGTTCATTTCTTTCTGTCTCCAAATTGATGACTCAAATTAGGGACCAGTCAATTGAGTCAATACACAATTTGGCGACAGACGGAGATGAATCGGAGGTGTGAGGATACTCCATAGATATTGAAGGAGGTGATCAAAACGAGTCGAAGGTTCTTCCTCTGGTTATTGTTGAGCGTGATAAAGTGGACTCATGTTATCCTAAGAGTTCAAGTTCAATTTCATGTTCAAAGTATAGCCATCATCCAGTTATGCAGAACCTGTTTGTTGAAATGCCTCCACCACGAGGTAATGAAGAAAAAGTGGCAGAATCACCTCATGCTAGCTTTACTAGTGGAATAAATACTTCAACCATAGATAAGTTCACCAGCAACTTGTTCCAAACTGAGATGCAGAATTTTAATGAGATTTGTCAAAAGCATTATTCTAAGTGTAGAGATCGTGCACTTATTTCTGAACCTCTGCATAGTATTTTTGTGCGGCGTGATTCCACCTTTGATTTTGATCCTAGAGGTGCATTCTTCTTTATTCCTAACCCCTACCTTAATGCACTTAGCCTTACACACCGTAAGCAAAGTTCATTATGGGAAATAAGAGCAAAAGATACTCTATGCCTTGACATGTTAAAGATATTTGAGAAAGTGGCTCAAGAGTTGCATAGGCTGTTACTTGTGAGTATAGCTGATTTTACTTGGAATACTGTCTACTCATTTGATGATGGGAATACTTGGAGCAAAGTTCTTATTCATAATAACCCAAGTGCAAGTTTTGGAACTCCATTATTGTCATTTCTTTGTTTAGATGGTAGAGAAGCTGAAAGTCATTGTTACATGTATGATTTTCCTCTTTTTCTGGGGAACCTTAGTGACTTGCTTGGAAAGTGCCTTCGTAACTGGGTAGAGAGAATTGGTGGTGGAAAAAATGAGAAAGGGAATGTTTCAAAAGCATGGCTGGGCTTGCTAATTATAGCTACTCTAATGGATGGTGCATGTGCCTTTGGTTTTGCTAGTGAAGGGCAGCTTGCAGATTTGGAAATCTTGAAAAAGCTAAAAAGTGGAGGCCAGTAAGTAGTAGTGTACGAGGTTGTGAAAATAGGCAGGAAACTCACTCACCCCTATTGCTACTGGTAAGTTGTTAGAAGCTATTTTTTAGACACTATATAAGCTTCAGTATCATGAAGCTAGAGTTTTAGAGCATGCTTTGATGGCAGTGCAAGTTTTATTGTCATGGCCAGTTTCTTGGGGGCTGGAAATGAATGGGATTGACATATCAATGAGGCATGAACTCAAGATAGTCTTGATGGAAATGGCATTGATAATAGGTAATGAAGGACTTCAAAGTCTTGTTATATATGCTGAAAGGAGGTCCTGCTACTTATGTTCAATGGACAAAGAAGAGCAAGTACTACAAGGAGATTGCAATGTGGGAGTATTTGATCCTTGTCACAAGCACAGAATTTGGCTCACAGCATGGAAGGTTATAGCTGTGTATGCTAACTTAGCTACAAAGGAGGAAGGGGCCTGTAAATGGAGAGTGTAAAATGAAGGACTCTATCCTGGAGATGTTGCAGCTCTTGCACAATTTCGTTTCACCGTAATTTCTTCACTCTCAAAACCATCGAAATGCATTTCCAATTCTTTCTCGGACAGCAGTGCTCTTTCAGCAGCTGCACCTATTGAAAAGGGCGTGAAACTCGTCACCCATGCTCTGAAGTCACAGATTGGATAATTGTTATTATGGGTCCACAGTTCAAGATTGCTAGTGACTCAAACGCAACAAAAGACGTTCCACAAAAACTCATGGAGTTGAGTACACTGATTAAAGAAGAGCTGCGTCTCACGTTAAAAGCTCGTGCAGTTCTTGTATTTGACCCTGGGGGATAATTACTTCTTATTTCCCAAATTGGAGGTAGAATAAAGCGGTCTCAAAGACCCCTAATTGCGTTTTTGTTTTATTCGGGTGGAAGAAATAGGAGGATAAAGGATGGACAACTTGGTTTCCCATCCTTGAGGACAAGGATGATTTTAAGGGGGTGGGAATGTAACATACCGGGGTAGAATCCAAGACCAAACGTAGCCGTTTAGTGCATTTTTCGTTATTCTGTTTAAAACTTGATAATTTGCGACGCTTTCTGTTTTCAATTTGTAACCACGTTCTCTTTATAAGAGGTGTGAATCTGTTACTGAGAGATAGGAAAAAATATGAATCATTCTCTTTGAAGCCTTCTCTCTCTCTCTCTCTCGTTCCTTCTCCTTCTCTGTTCTTTAATTCTAAACTGTTGCTTTGCTCTCTCCCCTTCTCTCTCTAGCTCTCGTTACCTTCTTGTTCTTTTCTGAATTTTCCCAATTTCATAATTACAATCAAAACACCATAGCTGAGACCTCCAAAACACCATGGCTAGTAACGTCTAGAGCTCGATTCGTTACACCTGGCGCCTCCGGGGAGAGGTTTGATGACGCGATAGGCAGTTCATTTTCTGTTGCAATGGCCCGTGTAAATGTAATCCCGACATAGGCGATGATGCAAGACTGGATGACAGTGGGCTTGGCGGCGGCGTAGTGTGTGGCAGGGCCTGCAGCAATGGCAGCGTGGGCTCTATGGAGAGGTGGGCTTGCTGGCGGCAGCGGCGGCTACGTGGCTTTGTAGAGAGGTACCTTGGGCGGCTGCACGGTGGTTGGGAGGTAGTAGAGGAGAGAGGGGGAGGCGGCAGTTTGGGTAGTGAGAAAGAGTGAGAGATTAAGGCAAAGTCCATGAAGGTGAGTTTTTGCCTTTAATTATTCATTTTTACTACTTAATTATTTTTTTATCTTATTTTGAATTTTATTTATTTATCTAACCCAGTTTTAGAAATCGTAATTCTAAACAGAAATTTCAAAGGAAAAAAGTTGTTTGAAACAACGTTTTCAAAAGAATCTTGGTTCCTAACAGAGATTCCATACGTTGGAATATTAAAAGCGTAGTTTGGAACTACGTTTTCTTCCCTTAAAATTTCTGTTTGAAACCACGATTTTCAAAAGTTGGTTAGATAAGCAAATAAGGCTCAAAATGGGGTAGATAAGTAATAAAGTATTAAAAATAGATTATTAAGGGTAAAAACTCCAAAAAAGGTCGGGACTTAAAATTACTTTTAATTTAATGACTGCTAATGAGGTCGAAAAGCGGTTGCTAATTTTAGTGACTGTCAAAATAGTCGCTAAAAGTGGTCGCAAATTTTAGCTACTTTGAAGCGGTCGCTAAACATCGTTGCTAATTTTAGCGACTGCTAGCGATCACTAGATGCGGTCCCTACATTTTGTGCCAACTTTTTTGTTGATCCTGCTAGAATATGTGAATACTTAACAACCGCAAATAATAGCAGAATATGTGTGTAACGCCCTCGAAAATTCGGAACTCCACCGCACCGAACTCCCGGGTCGTTAACCTACCGGATCACATGAAACCTGTCAAATCTGTTCACCAACACATACTTTGAAGCATCCAAGCCAACATCGATCCAAATTCCTTAAAATACAAGATTTCCATAACAATTCAAACTTAACTATTAAAACCTAGGTTCTTAATAACCTGGTAAAATGAATCGACAGTACAGACCCGCGCAGGGGTCACACTACACTATAGTGGCAGACTTACTAGAACCTCACACAAACTCTAATCCATTCCCGAACCCGCTGCAGCTTATCATCACCTACAGAAGGGAGTCAAACGAAGGGTGAGCTTTTGAGAGCTCAGAAAGGTCGTTCAAGGACCAACAAAAGAATTACAAGACGATTCCAAGAATCCAACTGACAGAGATTTTCAGAATAATTCAAACGGTCATAACTCAATGATTTCCAAATAGGATCAAAATTCATCATAAATAAGATACCAAAATCGCCAAATACAATCACAACGGTCTCAAAATAGTCAACAAAAGATCCTTTTCAACGTCATCAATTCCAAGATACATGATGGTTTTCCAAAAGATTTCAAAACGTACACAGATCATCTGAGACAGTTCTTTCCAAAATACACTGAAGATTTTTATTTCAACAGAAGCACAAATCATTTCAGATAATACTTTTCAGACAATTCCGTAACAGTCACGACATTATACAGAGCAGATAAAATAAAAATCAACGTTGATCCTGGGCAATAGCAATGCCATTTCGGCAAGTTAACAGAGTGTACACATGCATGATGTACCAGAATAATTACTAGTCCACTTGGGTACTAGCCTGCATTCCATACAGGATTCAGACCAGCCTTATAATGCCCTCCTCAGAACAGAACAGATTCCCATGTCAACATAGAAAAATCAACAATATCAATGAGCTTTAACATAATCTCAATTCTAGAATCAGATAGGATTTTAATAACCATAACATATCGTATAAATCATCATTCAAAATTTCCAGAAGAAAACCACAAATAAACAGCAAAACGATTGTAAATAGTTATCGGACTTAGGCACAACAATTCGAAAGAACGGATAAAAATTATGATCAGATTTGCTCATCATGCAATACATGCGAGCATCACAAGATTTTCAAATAAGCGATTCAGGTTCAATGTTAGGGTTTTCTGGACAATAATATACTGATAGCAATACACAGTTCAGAGTTTGGCATTAGCCATAAGTAGATCAAATGAGTACTTACGAGTACGAGTTATCAAAATAAGGGTTCAGATGAAAGTCCTTACCCAGAGTTCAGATAGAATCCTTGGATCTGCAGCCAAATTATCTAACCGGAAGTCCTTAATTTTAACCTAGATGAGGTGATCAAATCATCAGATAATAGTCTATAGAACAATATTATAACTTAATAAGGACTCACAAATGATCCTAAAATGAACTTCTCTCACCGCGTATGTAAAATTACCAAAATGCCCCTAGGCACAAAATTACCAAAATGCCCATCTCAGACTTAAATCATCGAAACGGCCTTCCTGTAAGAAGAATCACCCAAATAACCCTATTGTATGTCAATTTACACAAAAATACCTTTCTTAGGTCAAATTACTAAAATAGCCCTTTGGGTGGCAAATTACCAAAATACCCCCGTTACACTTAAATCATCAAAATGACCCTTCCGTAAGCAAAATCACTAAAATATACTTACCGTAAATAAATTTACTCAAAAATACCTTTATGGATAAAATTACCAAAATACCCCCCTCAAGGTGGCAAATTATCAAAATGCTCCTGGGGGTATCCGACACCGATAAAATTCAAAAAATCTTAAAACACTATTTTAAGTATCCTGGTATTATTTCTGGCCTAAAAAGTATTTTAAAGAATTTTCGTCCGAAAATTTCGAACCGGTGTTCGGACCGAGCGCTAAAAGGCCAGTTTCGGAAAAAATACCTATCGGCCTTAGAATGACTTGAAATTTTAGAATATGAAACATATCAGTAGAATAAGGTTTACATAAAATTTTTAGATTAAAATGTTTGGTTTGTTATGCTAAATAAATCCAGAACTTCTTTTGGTCGATACCCTAATTTAATGCTCTTTGCAGACACCAAAAATTCTTAAAACATTCCAGAGCGTACGTATCGTAAAAAAAACTGGGGTCACTGTATCAAACTTTGTCCGAATAGATCTCTAAACATATTTTAAAAATTCGTAAAGAACTGCTGGGATAAATGTATCTTTAGCGACACTTTTGAGTTCCAATAATTGAAACCTAGCTGTAACACTGTTCATCGTCCCTGTCCTTTGGCAGCCCCTTGTTAACACCTACAAACCCACTCCACTACAACCTAAACAAACACTAAAACACCTTCACATACCTAAAATACACATATATACTCCTCACATACACAATTACACCCAACACACCCCCATAATCTCAAACCCAAACCTTACACACACTGAAACACACTCAGGTTCACACACGGCACACCCACTTCACACTTCACAGTGCAAAAACACACACACATACTAGAAACACACACTAAAATCAAAAGAGGAAGGTTACCTTCAATAGTTTCCCTCCAAAACTTTCTTTTCCTTCTTTCCGCTTCCCTTGCTTTCCTTCTCTTCTCCGTTTTCTATTTCTTCTCTATTTCTGGTTCTCTTCTCTGTTTCTTCCTTTCTTTGTTTGCTTTCCGAATTTTTTTTCTTTATTCTCTTCATTCTTTTATCTTCTTTAATTCCTTTAAGAAATCTTATCTACTTTGCATTAGTCATCATACTAACTAGCAAGAGGTGGCACTCCTAAAATGATTTTCTCTAGACATTTGACACCTCATGCCAATTTTCCAAAAATTGCAAATCAAACCTCAAAATTTTCTATAATTACAAAATAACCCCAAACTTTTTATAATTACAATTAAGCCCCAAAGTTAATCTAATCATGATTAATTTGATTAAACATCACAAAAATATACACTACCACTCATTTTATTATTTTTCATCACTAAAAATATTAATTTACAACTATGCCCCCAAAATTTTCAAAAATTATAATTTTGCCCTAAAATTATTTTAAGCTCCCACATTGTACTAATACCCGATCATTGCTCAAGATTAGCGGCCATTTATTTATTTAATTTTTTGGATCACGAATGACTATTTAAAACAACTCCCGAAGTTCAAGATATTACAATGAGTATAATTTAGCGACCTTTTTTTGTTAGTCGTTAAATGTGGTCGCTAAAGCCCCCCCTTTTTTTTGTAAGGGTTATTGTCATATCTCCAAGAAGGAAGTGTTTTATTTCACTTCTTCGGCGTTCAACAACTACACATTAAGAATATGTCATGCTGAAGAAACACATTACTATACATGAATATCCCGAACCCCAATTTTCGTGCAAATTCCACTGTTCAAAGCATATTTCAAACTGAAATACAATATTCATGACTTAAAATTCAACAAATGATCACAAAAATTAAGAGCTTACTTGTCCATTCCGAATTGACGTACTTATCTCGTTTGCTTGGTCATAAAAATACGGAAAGACCTTTTGTCTGGGAGTAAAGTCCATTTTTATGACTGAAATTAAGCAAATATATTAATTCTGTAAGATTGGGTTTGAACATGGAAAAATCTAGGTTTTTCAACACTAGCACATGCATAAAACATCATCTATGTGTATGTATACATGTATATGTTCGATTACATTACATACAATACTCAAAATATCAAGATTAAAGCACATATGGAGCATGGGTTTATGGACTTACATTATTAATGGCACATTTTAGGGGTTATATAAAGTCGTAGATCTCTTCTGGATGGAAAGTTGCTAGCGGCGCAAGAGAGATATTGAAGAAGAAACAGGAATGGCAGATTAGGTTTTGGGGCTTATATATCCCGTAGTCCGCTACATAATGTAACAGACAAGTTTGATTCTCAAAAGCAAAGTTGCCCCGTGTTCCGCTACATTATGTAGTGGACGGGCGCTGTTCCAGTAAATTTGGGAACTCAAAGCGCAATTTGGTCAAAAAGCTTAAAAAAGTAAGATATGGCCAGTCCATCCGCAATGCATGGATGGACTGGCCATATTATGGTGACAACTTATCTTAAGTTCCAACTGCAGGGCAGGGATCAACTCCTCCCCCACACCCACCCACACAAACACACACGTAGAGGCGCGTGCACACACAGGTGTATGTATGTGTATATATACGTACGTATATATGAACATCATATTAAATGTGATAATTTAAATCCACATGATAACTACACAAAGAATCCCACTTGTAGTAAACAAGTATTTTGCATGTGCTTGCCTATACTTGAATTACACTGGAATGATGTTCATTAAATACACTAACTAAGATACCGTTTTGGCCGTGATCCAGATCGTAAGAAAAGCTTAGACCACTTAACGACAGACGGTGATCGGTAAAACATGCTTCATTTCTGTTACCAAGAGACACTGAAACCATGTTGAGAGAAAGTCGCTAAAAGTGTTTAAACATGTCACTAATAAAATTCAGCGACAATCAAAGAACAGCGTAGGGATTGTACGCATTTCTTGTCAGATGGTTGCATCCAAAATCTTTCGAGGCACCTATTGCAGATTCTGCTACTTTTCTTTCTTTAATGCATGGATTACTGATGAAGCAACGACAAAGTATCGGGAAAGGAAAGGGCTGAAAACTACTCCGTATATAACACAGGAGTTGCATTAAATGGACATGATTACTGTTCAACGAGTCTCCATGTTATCCATGTGGGGACTCAAAACTGCAGAACTCTTCATTTTTCTACTCCCTATTGTGACTAACTTGGTGACCCAGTTTATGCTGCTAATCAAATGATCAAGCACTTTTATAAACTTATTAACCCTTTCACAAGCTACACTTTTGATTTGATATCATCATTGGCGTCCAAATCCTACCAAACTAGTTGTTGTAGTTGGCTTTTTGCCTTTTTCCGTCATAGCATGAATTTTGAAGTAATTGTAAACTGTAATATGTTTTAATGATTGACTTAGAGTGATGTACGTCAATGTTAAAAAAATTCAGCACTATATTCGATTTATGATGTCATGCGTGCAAACAAAATCAATAAAAAGAAAAAACAACAGGGATAAAAGATTGAGCTTCCAACGACGACGAGAAATATGCTTGATTAAACTATTTGAATTACCCTTTAAACGGAAAGACAAAACGAATTGTATCCAAGTAAGTACAATACAAGAAGAAACGTAAATAATTTGTTGCTTTTGTTTACAACGGCTTGTAAATTTGTGAGAACGTCACTTGTATCTTGCAAAAGCTTTCATTATTTGACTGATTTATTCTTATATAGTTTCTTTCTCTCGTTAAAAAGAAACATCAAAGTAGTACAAAATAAATGAAACCACGAACTTCTTATTGCAACTAAGAAATGTCAAAAACAATAACAATTCGTTGGGACCCAAAATTGATTCGCCCCACCAAATCAATCAATTCAAGCCATCATCAAAACAAGCTTCTATCCCATGCACGTTATGGTCTTAAAAACCTCGAAACAAAAAACAATTTGATTATTTTCTTTTCAATCGTAAATGCAAAAAGGAAAACAATGAAAAAGTGATCCACATGCAGTTTTGGACTTGTATGCTGACTTTGCTTTAATTTTGCAAGTAATAATTTTGATTTCAATAATTGTTTTTATCTATGTTTTAGCAGTATAGACTTTAGTCAACAAAACTGTTATCTGGTCTTGTGTGTGATGACATCTGCAGTGGGCACAATTGAAACATTGTTATTGAATTTAGCTAATAGTCTCTATTTCTACATTTAAGTAATAAATAATAATAATAAGTAATGTGGTGTAGAAATGATAAAATCTAGGGACGTTGTTAGGCAAAGCATTAGAAGTCCTAGCTCGTAAAAAGTGAAGAAAAAAAAAGAGCAAAGTTTAAATGATTTTAACTCATCACGTGTGTACCCTGGTCAACAAATTGCCCTAATTCTACCAAAATTATACTTCTCTTTTTTCAACTATAAAAGCCCTTAATCCTTCACACAATGTTTTCAACAATTCATACACATATACAAGCATAATGGATTAATTTTACTCATCACTTCATAGGTGTCAATTGCACCGACGCTCCATAGTTCTAATATTGGCACCTAGCACCAAAAATTCAAAAATCTTGATTTGCAGCACCAAATGACAATTAAAATGCTTTTTGACCACCCATGTGTTAGTTTTTAAGGAGCAAAATGATCTTTTTGCCAATGAAAGCTTACATGCCATCCTAGTTAGCTCCTAATGGCCCAATCTTCTCCCTCATTTCCCTCCAACACCTCCATCTTTAGTCTCCACCTATCTACCTCCACATACACACTAGAAATCCCTAATTCCCAAATTTCCCAATTATTCTTCTTCGAGCATACCAATTGGCAATTCACATAGCAATGGAGCTGTTTGACAGCGAGATGATTTGTTCGTAAATGACATTTATACGTTTGATTACAATAAGTATCCATCTTTTCACAATTACAAATAACGTGTTTAATTGGTTTTTGTTCGTAAGATTAAGGTTACTGTTGCGCTTTTTTTAATTACATTTACTATTTGCTTATGCTTTGAATGGAGTTAGGGTTTCTGTGTAAATTAGGGTTTACTGTTGACATGTGGGGGTTTGTGCGTAAAGGATTATTAGTGTTTGCTATTGACTTTTGGGAGTTTGTGCGTAAGGGACATATATTACTAGTTTGCTTTTCAAATCTTCACTTTCTCGATTCTTAATTATTTTACCATCGTATGGGGGGGGGGGGGGGGTGGACTGATCACATTTTCCTTAAAAATTGACATGCTTTTCCAATTTTTGGACCACAATGTTAGAGGTGTCAAAGGGCCGAGCTTGGGCCGGTCCAGCCCGGGCCCAGAAGGCCAAAAAATAGGCCGGGCCAGACAGGGCTTCAGGCCTGGAAAATAGGGCCGGGCCCAAAGTTGGAAAATTCAAGCCCTGTCCAAATCCAAGCCCTAAGCCCTAACTTTAAGGCTGTGCCTATTTTTTTTGTAATATTCTTGTTTTGTGTTGCGAAAATATTGACACACAAAATAAATTTTTTGATAGGCCCTCTTCCTTTAATGCGGGCTTGGGACCAGCTGCTTGTAATTTTGGGAATACAAGAATGATATCAGTTGATTAGTTAAGCATTTTCATCTAATCCATCTGCTCCTACTTTCTCTTATCAAGCATTTTGCATTTTCTCTTGACAATTTCACTTATTTTCATATCGCTGCTTTTTGTTATCTAAACTCAACAATGGATACCTACAAAACTTTTTCCAATGCTATCTCTAAAAATTTTCACTCAAACATACCTCTAGCTTTGCATTTTACGTAGTATTAAGTATCTCATTAGAAGCATGCATCATTAGATCACTTTTACCATGAACTTTTCCCTGCTTTCTGGAGTTATATTCCCCATTTTCATTGCGTAAATTGTGTTGTTTGTAGTTCATAGACAAAAAAAGATATATTTTCTCTTCATAATTCAATGAAACTAATACAAATGAGGATTGCAAGTAAAAGTAGATAAAGAAGTAGGAACCATCATCATGAGCTGAAAAGAAATGTGCATGTCCAATAATTTAATAAAAAGAGAAAAATATGAGGTAAAGAGAAAATGATGCGCGAGAAAGAAGGGGAAAGAAAAAAAAGTAAGTTACTCATAATAGTTTAAACCAGATTTAGGGCCAAAGGGTAGGGCCAGAATATGACTGAAAAGAGGACCACAACCAGGGCCCGGCTGAGCTTTTTTGGAAAATTCGCGGCCTGGCCCTGGCCCTAGCCCTTGACCCTATGGACTAGGGCCGCACTATTCACCATTTAGGGCCGGGCTAGCTCGAGCCGTTTTAGAGCCGGGTCGAGCTAGCCCGCGGGCTGCCCGGCCCTTTTGACATCTCTACACAATGTCAGTGGACATAAATTTTTAATAGTGTTACTATTGTGTAAAGTGTATTGATACAACGGGTCTAATATTTTATCAATAATAAGTGTATTATTTCTTCTGTTGATCCTTCCATGCCATACTTCACTCTGAAATGAGTAGTGCTAGACAAGTGCATAATGTTGGAAATAATATATATGGATGGCAGGTTGACTTATTCTTATAATATGGATCCAAACAAGATGAACATACAGTTACTACCTAGGTATACCTTAGATGATGGCCTAATATTTGTAGCCAATGACAATCGCTAAATTAGCGGAGTTCCTTTTTAGACTTGATAACTTTCATTTCTTGTAGTTGCTAAAATTGTTGAAATAGTGTAAGGAGCTCAGGTCTCCATAAACTTCATTTGTTAGTCGGGCAAATTTTGAAGATATTATTAGCGACGTTTGGAGAATCTTTAAGAGCAGCTCTTAGTAACCTTATTTATGGTTCAAAATCTAGTGGTTTTTGGATGAATTGTATGTGCAGGTTGTAGGAAGGCCTGACAGAGCCTTGGTGAAAGTCTACTGGGTCTACGGCCGGTCACTAACCTAACTCATAGGCCTAACTGTGGGTTCAGGTGGTGACATTTTTTCTCCTCCATTCTCTTTCCTCTTTCTACAATTCTACTACTTCTTCTTTTCCTTTGTTTCCTTGCTCTCACATCATCGCCATCTCTGTCGGTTTCTATTCACGTCATTTCGTTCCGTCATTGTTAATATTAGATTTTCGTTGTTGCCCATAAATGTTGACAATCAAACAAACACTGCTACTTGCACTATAAGAATTCTGGTATTTAGCGACCGCGCTCTGCGATTGCTTAAGGCCTCTCGGCAGTCGCTAAAGGTGTTTAGCGACCGCAGAAAAGCGGTCGCTGTAGCCCAAGTCGCTAAATTTTAGCGACCGATATCTAGATGCGGTCGCAAACTTTAGCGACCGCATTGACTATATTTAGCGACTGCAACGGTGGTCGCTAAATACTTTTTTAAAATTTAAAAATTAAATATTTTAATATATTTATTTAAATATTATTTTTGCGACCGCCATGGGCGGTCACTAATTTTTTAATATTTATTATTTTGAAATATTTATTTAGCGACCGCTATGCACAGTAATTTAGTGACTGTACATAGCGGTCGCTAAATCTTATTTTGGGAAAAAAAAGTTTGCAGGCCAAATAGCCTATCCAAAACCTGTCGCAATACCAATATCAATTCACATTGAATACACTACCAACCCAAAAACCGATTTAACCTCGGTTGAAATGGTTTTAAATAAATGCGTTGAAAGCTTTCAACGCATTCATTCAAAACCGTTTCAACCCTCTGCTCAGGATTCATTCAAATAACTTGTCGCATTCATCAAAGTATAGATAAACATATGCACTAAAAAAAATATAATTCATACAGTTACCTATGATCAATTAAAAACAAGCAAAGAAAAAGAGAAACAATATCTCATTTAAATGAGGATTAGCCATCAGCATGCATTGTAGTTCTTTCTACATGTTCCGTAGTAATCAGGAGAACCAATCATGAAGATGGGATTCCTTTGACACTCTCCAATAGCAGCCCACTGTGGACAACTTTTTTCTTCATTAGGGCCATCACTATCATCTGCTTGGAACTGGATTGTTTGGACATCACTGGCTTTCGCATGGAAGAATTTGGTGGCAAACCACATCTCACCATCTAGGACAGGGCATCTGGCATGGGAGTTGCTCTGGTCAGGAGTCGTATTGGGATGGAGATTGAAGAAAAGAAGTGCATTCCCTCTAGTAGGCCTCAAGGCATAACTACTCTTTGTACAATCAGACAAAATCTTGTTCTTCATTTGAGAATTCCCTAACTGTGCATCACAAGTAAATATTGAATTGCAAGCCAAAGAATAAACAATTGTAAGAATATATACAATAGCGATAGTGATGATACAATGAACAGGGCATGATGGTAACAACACACAGAAGTGAATGTCTGTGGCATCACATTGACACTTGATCGCACATCTTCTGTTGGTACTCTCATAAACTTACGTAAGTGCCATGAATGCATGTATAAGTATAATGCATAAGGTACAACACTTTGAAAGAGCCATGTAAAAATTATATGCCGCCACCAACTCAATATAAATTGTAATGGCAGCAATAACAATAACAATCAACAGGAAGACTCAAAGAGAAAATGGGAGAACAATTAGATCGTGTAGAAAGATTCTCTCTAACCTCCAACTCTGGAAAGAAGATCTGACCTCCTTGACTAGCATTCGATAGATACAAGATAATTGTTGCCATTACAGGTTCGCTGAATTTGGATTTATTACCAAAGTAGTGGTACTGTTGCTTGGCCTCTTCAAGTCCTATATGCTGAGCCTGTAAAGGTTTACCATACTCTGAAATACGACAAAACATCAACCGAATTACATAATAACCCCAAGAAAGGTAGACCATATGAAGTAAAGCAATTGCAGGACTCTAAGAAGCATGACCAAGGTAAAATGGGGAGAACCTTTGGGAACAAAAATCCAAGTTGAAATCCTTTCCTCAATCCTCGCAACTATTTTATCCTAAAAACCACAGAAGTCTTTATTCTAGTGGGACTAGTGAGAATTTCACAGTAACATACAACAACCGATGGACATCACTTGGACTGTGTTTCCATACATACTGAACTAGTTACACGATCATACAAAAATTTAACTCGTTTAGAGTATGAAAGGCAGGAATTTATAAAGAAGTAGGACTGAATAAGAAAAACTGAGATAAAAAATCAGACTCCATATTAAGGCATGAGTTTTGCATCAAAGAAGCAACAAAAACCACGATTAAATTGTGAGTGAAACGATCTTACAGCATCTGGCAACCTTTTTCTGATAGAAAGCGTACATATAATATACAAGCAGGAGTGAAACTGCCCTCCAAGATAATATCAGAATAAAAAAAAACAGCTTTAACATTAACTGTAATATCCCAAAAATTTCTTTTTTCTTCCGTGTGAAATATTTATTTTTAGTAAATATACTTGTGGTCTTTTTGAAAATATTGAAAAAGTGATTTTTGTTTCATATCTGAAATTTTCAGTCGAATGAAAGTGGATTCAGTCGAATAAGATAATTTAGTCGACTAAAACGTTTTTAGTCGAATGAAAGTGGATTCAGTCGACTAAAATAATTTAGTCGACTAAAAAGTTTTTTTTTTTAGTCGAATGAAAAGTGTTCAATATTTTGATAAGGATGTTTCTAAAGATTTTAGTCGAATTAACGAGTTTTAGTAGACTAAAAGTGAGTTTTAGTCGATTAAAAGTGAGTTTTAGTTGACTAAAAGTGCTTCGGTCGACTAAAAAGTTTTTAAATTGTGTAAAATTAATTTTTAAAGATTTTAGTCAAATTAAAGAGTTTTAGTCGACTAAAAGTGAGTTTTAGTCGACTAAAAAAAAAAATTTCTCTTTTAGTCGACTCAAAGTGTTTTCATTCGACTTAAATGTTTTAAGTCGAATGCAAACTTAAAATTTTTGTCCCTCCATATAAATAGTGTCTTATTTCATTTTCTTGCTTTTTCGGGGTTTCTATGTGTCTTCCTCCTTTGCACGCGAGAGAGGGAGAGGGAGAAAAGGGCTTTGGAAGTTTGGAAGTACTAAGTTGAAGTTTAAGGATTTGCTTTTCTCAAAGGATTGGCTAAGGTAAGGGTTATTTTCGAGATTCACATCAGCGATGGACCAATCGCTCTTGTAAGTCTTTAGTTTCATTTTGAAATCTGAATTTCTTCGAATTGAGTAAAGTGATTCTTCTTCTCCTCTTTGCTTTGAGCTTTACTATGAATAGCTTGTTCTAAATGCTATGACTTGGGAAACTCAAATTCTGTCGAATTTGTTCAATCTTAGAATTTGCGATGTTGATATCACTCGTTTTAGAGATTATCATTATTTCATAAACTTCGAATATTGTTTGACATGACCGACCTTCAATTTTGTTAAATTGAAATCTTTATTTTGATAACTCTATGAGCCATGTCACAGTGTATGTGACTTATGTCTGACTTACCCACGTGGATTGAAACGTGGGCTAGCTCAGGAGAGTTGAGCTAGAGATCGCGATCTTACTTTCTGAACCGGCCTCATATGTCAATGATGATGTATGTGACCACTTTCTGAATGGCTCTCTAGTGTCTGTTTCTTTAGTCAGATATGTTTTGACATTCGATAATTGGTTTGATTGTCCGATCTGTTGAGATCCTTTGTGCCTCCGAAATTTTCGTTTCTCTGATATTTTTCGTTTCCGTTTGGTTGGTCCTTTGAGCGACCTTACTGGGCATTTGGCTCATCCCTTACTTGATGTTCCTTTCAGGAGACCAGTAGGTGGGACCTTGGATTGGAGGGCTAGCTGAGCGATCAAGAGCTAGCTGTTTTGTTTCAGATATTAGTTCTGACGCTACTTGGGTATATTTTTGGAAACTCCGTGTCAGAGGACATGACTTGTATAAAAGTTTTGGGGTTATTTTGTTAGACATTGATGTATTTTGGGAATTATTAGTATGCGCTCTGATTTACCATTTTGGAGTTCTTATGATAATTATATGATTTTATCTGATCTCTGTATATTCGGCATTAACACTCCACAAATAAATCCGGGCATTACATTAACAATGCTTGCAAGGACACAAAATGGAACTTTGTCTTTGGTTCTTCTGCCCCATGACCAGTGAAAGCTGGAAACTCAATTGGAATTTGAAACTATCTAATCATTCGATCAGATAAATATAATTTTTTTTGGCAGGAGCATACTAATGAAGACAATCACAATTTCTTAATGTCAAGAGGCCTTTTATGACATTAGCACAAAAACATGTCATTCCACAATGTAGTGTTATTCCTAGTGCTTTTAGTTGTAATGCACACAAACTGCATCCAAATCCTGTACCATTAAAAATTTTCAAAGCAAAATCCAAACTCCACATAGCAATCAACCTTAAATTCTACTTACTTAATGGCCAACTAAAGCCCCAATTTTTAGTTTCAAGAAGAAGATGAGAACCCTAAATTCACAAAATCCTTGGGGAGGTTGACATGGATAAAGCTCTCACTCACACATATCAAAATACATGCATCAAAAAGTAGAATTCATAAATTGCAAGTAAGATTCCAAAAACAAGGGCAAAAGAATGATACCCATCAGTAGAATTAGTAAAATAAAGCTAAATGGCGAGAGAAACTGAGATGTGTCCTTACGTTTCTGCCAAAAGGATAGAGAAAGAAGATGCGAACACCACAACAAAGAGAATTGTGAGACGGATTGCCATAGAGCTACTGCCACTATCGGGAACAGTGGCAGTAGCGGTGGCGTGGGAGGCGGGGTGAAGGATTGACGGTGTTGTCATCGCAGGTGGCTTGCCGGCAGCTCGTCTAGGGAGAACGGTGACAGCAGCGGCGGCGTGGTGGCTGAGCTAGGCTTGCCGGTGGATTCGCCGACGGGGAAAGATTCGCAGTGAAGTCGTTGTAGGTGGCCGGCAGTTTGTCTAAGGGAAGAAAG
This sequence comes from Escallonia herrerae, assembly GCA_033070095.1. Lineage (NCBI taxonomy): Eukaryota > Viridiplantae > Streptophyta > Magnoliopsida > Escalloniales > Escalloniaceae > Escallonia > Escallonia herrerae. Next base: position 67,730 of record JAVXUP010000016.1, read on the forward strand.
AGAGAGAGAGAGGAAGAGAAAAAGAGAGAGAGAAATTAGGGCACATTTTATAGTGCCTAATTAAGCGACCGAGTGATCGGTCGCAAAACACAGTCGCTAAATTAGCGACCTATTTTAGTGACCGACATAACGGTCACTATATGCGGTCGCTAAATGAGGTGACAATTTTTTTCTTTGACCATGCCACATTTTGGTTAAACCTAGCGACCGCCACAAATAGTAGTCACTAAGTTATGATTTAGCGACCGCCTCGAGAAGCGGTCGCTAAAGACCCTGTTTCTTGTAGTTTGCGGGGGGGGGGGGGGGGTGAATCCCTCAAGTTGGTTTGTTAGACCTCATCGGCGCCTAATTTAATGTGCCTCGTCAGAAAGGGTGGTGGCGGTGCAATCGACATAGGAGGAGGCAAGGACATGCTTGGCACTAGTGAAATCGGATCTTGAGAAAAAGAAAAAGATGGAAATATTGGATTTTGTTGAAACGAAATGACAAGCTTACCCCCACATTAAGAAACTAACCATATAAATTGTAAGGGTATATCCGTAAGCTCCTCTATTGCATATATATTTTATGTGTGCATATGCACATCTCCAGTTCGCCCTTTTTATGTACAAATATCTATTTTAACTACTAAATCAGTTCATTTTGCGACTTCTTGTTAGTTCAAAATAATTTAGGCTTTTTGTTTCTTGTAGCCAGACTAGCTTTCCAAAAAGCTTGAGATATCCCAATTTTGTAAACTTTATTTTATATCTTAGTCTTTTCCAGCTCTATGCATTTTAGTCCAGTTCGGTCCAATCTAGTCTAGTTAATTATGTTTTTGTCCAGCCCAGTCTAATTAGTGAAGTACTCTATTCCGTTTTGTTTTTTACTTTTAATTTTAATACCTAGTTATTTTATTTTGTTGGGCTTTAGCCAAGTCAAAGTCTAGTAATCTAGTTTATCTTGACAAACTTTTATTTATTCACGTGAAATTTTATGAAGTGAGGTTTTCTTTTTAAAAAAGGGCTTTAAAGTAATATCATAATTAAGGAAGAATGCATCAGCTAAAACAATGTGTATCGGAGGGTACAACAAACTATATTCGCCGGTAAAGAGAAATTGTGTCTTTCTATTAGTTTCTTTAATGAAGACTAGAATTGAGTTTTATTCTTTTTGTGTAGCTTTTCTACAGCCTTAGACCTTCAAATCACTAAATAAGAAGGCTGTGGGCACCCTAGACACATTGAAAAATCCCCCAGAGGCAGGCACTATTCTATGAAACTTTTTAATCAAGAGAAATATATATATATATATATATATATATATATATATATATATATATATATATATATGTGTGTGATGCTTCACCCATATATGTCCATATAACTGACCTTTCATTCGTCTTGAAGCGTGGATACATCTAAAACGGCACTGAAGCAATCAAAGTTCATAAAAAGTTATACTTTTCTATTATCTTTTTACTTAGAGAAGATTAAATCCCCTCCCTGCAACCTAATTTGGTTCTTGGGTAATAAAACCAGTTGTTTAGTACTCAGTTTAACAAAATTAGTTGCATAACTTATTCAGTCCACTTCCTTCGTGGATATTTCTGGTGTTGGAGATGGAGGTTGTATGAAGAAAGACAAGAGGAATCTCTGTGGCCTTTGCATGTTGAGACATTCTTTGTCAATTTGATGGTAGATATGAAGAAACGCCTACATAAGTCTTTCACCTTTGGAAAGAAACAGTGGGAAAGACTGAGACTGCTCCATGCGTACGAGGACTAGGACAAATACAACGGTCACAGTTACAGTCAAAGTACAATAGGCTGCATCCTAAATTTTGCCTATTTACCAAGTTGTGGAATCACACTAGGTTTGGATGGGATCGCACAACCCAGACATGCACTGCTTCACGCGACATTTGGGATAACTACGTAAGGGTAACACACTCATCTTAACTATATACAATAATCACACTTAATTTATATTGCATATTTTGAATCTATACGTATAATGCATCGAAATTTATGTAAATTATATGTATGCGAACTCGAGGGCTAAGCAATCCCGTGGGAAGGGTTGTGCAAATTACGACAATCTGGTAATGCTTTTCTCAGAATCCACGGCAACTGTTAAATTAAACTGGCACGTTCATTAGCACAGCAGTCGTTAAGGAATGCTGAGGACAATGAGTAAATATGCTTTGGCTTTTTTTTTGGGGTGGGGGTGGGGGGTTACCTATTAACCCTGATGATGCTATTCATGTTATGGACATAGGGAGAAAACGTAGGTCAGGGGGTACCCCCCCTCAACTTGCGTTCTAGCAAGGAGACAAAGTCCATGAAAATGGACATCGTGCTAGATGCATGGACAAAGTGCTCCATGGCTAAAGGATAAAAATTTCAGCTAGAGGTTAATTCAAGATTCCAAAAAGATCAAAGCGTTGATGATGTGTACAGGCTGAGCATAGTCTGAGCAGGTGCATGAAGGAACTCCAAGAATTGCTGAAAGTTGATGGTGATCATGGATTTCACTCCTTTTTTGCCGTAGACAGTAATTGGTATCTATTGTCTCGTAGTGTTTGTGCTTGGTTATGATGAACTACTTCTTTGAAATTCATCTTGAGTGTTTGTTTGTGTGGTTTTTATTTTCTGAATATTCGGGTTGGCAAGTCCACTATTGTGTATTAGTGGCAATTTTGGGATGATTGTGGTCAATTATTTTGTCATTGTATTTGATTAACTGTATAAGTTTATGGTATGTTATATCTTATATTAGCGTGCATGCATGTGTAAACCACTGCTTAACAAATGTTTTGCTCATTTAGTAGTAGGTTATTCAAGTCACAATCTACATAGATATTATACAACAATGTCATCTTCGCAAGGCAATGCTACATGGCCTAACGGTGACACATCATCATCCGATGATGACCTTCATGATGGTCACACGTTATAGGAAACATAAAGGAGATTTGTAACTTTAGCAAGGTCCCAAGGCCTATGTATACGTCTATACTTGTAGGGAGTGCTCATGTGCAAGAATTATTGAATGGTCATCCTTCTAGAATTTATAACACAATGAGAATGTATCTGGATGCGTTTAGAACATTAGCAGCAACTCTTTGAGATAATGGGTGACTTAGTGATGACGCACACACTCACTTCGATGTTGAAGAGGCGTTGGACAATTTTTTGAATTGTGTTAGTCACACGGAATAAATGCGTCAATTGTGTGAACGGTGTCAACTCTCCCTTGATATCATACATCGAATCATTAAACATGTTGTCCGGGCTTTGAGTTACCTTGGAATGTTAATCATAAAGTCACAGGAAAGTGACGACGTCGATCCACACATACAAAACAGTCTGAAGTACTACCCGTAGTTTAAGGTACCCAGCTTAAAATTTGGCTATGTTGTTTGTAATTCAGATCAATATTGTGCCGCCGAATGATGTGATTAAAGTGCACTTTAGTTGAACATGATTGTATTGGTGCGATTGACCACAAAATTGTGATAGTCATTGTACTCAAGTCCAAAATGAATGCATGTCGTTCTAGGAATTATACTATATCCCAAAATATGATGGCCACGCGTAACTCCAAAATGATGTTAATATTTACCAATGTTGGCAGGGAGGGAAGTGCGAATGATTCAAGAGTTCATGCCAAAGTCATCGCATCGTCAAATGTTCAATTCCCTCTGCCGCCTCCAAGTAAGTAAACAAATTATCAAATTATGACTATATTTATAAATTTTTTACTAAATCAATATATGTACTCTGGTTCACAGATAAGTATTACATGGTCGACATCGAATATAATAATGTGGATAGTTATTTAGCCCCATATCATGGTGAGCGCTACCACCTTCATGACTTTGAGGGACCAAGGAATGCACCAAAAAGACCCAAAAAATATTTTTCTACAGACACGCATCTTTGTGAAACGTTATTGAACGATGCTTCGGAGTTTTGAGGGTCAGGTTTCTAATTTTAAGGTTAATGTCAAACTACAATCTAAAATAATCAGGCAAAATAGTTTCATCAATGCTTGTTGTGTTCATGAATTATGAAGGCATTCAAGTACTTGAAGAAGAGGCGACTATTTTTGAAGGTCACAACTTGTTGCAGGTAGCTTGTAATCGCATGGCCAACTTTAGGGATAGGGTGGCTGATCATATAATAGAGGGATCATATTGCAACTACTAATTGCCGCCGCTGTAGGTGATTATTGATTTACAGGTAGTTATTGTACGTTACTGAATTGGAGAGTATGTTTTATGATTTGTATTTGCGTATGTACGTTTTATTGTGGATTTTTTTATGTACCATGCTTTGATTGACAATGCTTCTTAAACTTGAATGTGCACTTTGTTCTAGGTAAGTTTAAGCAGCTTTTCACAATATTGTGATGTATTCACTTGTATGCTTCATTCCACACTAGCAATAAGTCATTGAAAGACAGCACATCTGATGATAAAATTTTACTGTACTTGAAGAATAGCAGATTAGACATCACCACTTATTGGTGTTCAACATTGTATATTGAAGACCACACCAAAGGATGCAAACTTGCACACACCTCCATGCAAATATAAAAAAACAAAACTTAATAAAATCTCCATTTAGTTGCACAAAATGAAAGCACATCGGATACACCACTATCACCGCTTGTTGATATGTGGTTGAACCCATATTGAGGACATCAATATGAAATTAGTATTTCTTTCTATAAATATAATCTATAAATACGAGACAGTTTTCGAGGGGAGAAACACAAAAGTTACAAAGCAGATTTGAAGCTACATTATAGTGAAAGATTCTATCAACTTCTTAGGCAAGACATATATAACATGTTCAATGTATGTGATTTTTAACAATTATTTATATCATTTGTTATTATGATATTTTCAACACATTATTGAGCATTTGGTTAGGTAATAGATCGTTCAAGTGAAGTAATATGAAACATGGAGATTGAAAAATATTTCATAACTCTTCTGCACGACAAAAACTTTTAGTTATTGAAACTCAAAATTTTTGCCTAACGAGATTGGAAAGTAGCTCAATCTGCACGACAAAAACTTGTCTAGGATTATTCACGTATGGTATAGAATTTCCAGGGAGAAACTTATATCACGGTACAGACTGTCAATGATTTTGGCTTTTAACTTTTGTGAGGTTAAGAGTTGCAGGATGAATGGTTTGACAGGGAAGAAAATGCAGAAGATAATCAAAGCACTTGTGCCTGCATCTGTCTCCGGTGATGCCCGTAATTTAGTGGAGTGTTGCTGCTTTAGCATTACAAGAAAAAAGACTTTTAGAGACGGAAAAATCCATCGCTAAAAGCCTAAAATCCGTCGCTAAATATTTTAGCGACGGATTTACCGTCGCTAAAAGTCCCTCGTATAAAAGCCCGTTACTAATAGTTTGGCGACGGTATTTTCAAATCCGTAATGCAATATTTAAGTTTTGCGACGGATTTATTTATTAATTAGCGACGGAATATCCGTCTCTAATTATATTTTAAGTATTTTAATTTAATTTGTTTTTGTTAAATTAGCGACGGAATAAATATTTTAGCGACGGAATATTTCGTCGCTAAATGTCTTATTTAGTGACGGAATAATCCGTCGCTAAACACGGATAGTAATAAAAAACTTCTAGCAACGGATATAATTCGTCGCCAAAAGTCAAAAAAAAATTTAAAATATATTTTTTTATTTTTCTAATACCCAAACCTGTAATAAAAAAAATCAATCCTCAACAACAACGCACAATAATCAATACACAAAGAAATATGTAAAATTAATCATAAAAAAGACTCACTATGTACAAGTTGGGAACCGGTTGGTTAAGGGAGGGGAGAAGAGTACAAGCCGGGCGCCGGGGCCATGGTTGGGGGGATTCTGAGACCGGGCACGAGAAGAGGCTCATCAGGGGTTGCCGAGTTCCGGATCTGGATCCTGCTGATTCGGGGCCGGCTCGGCATGTCCAGCTGCGGTACCCTGCTGATCCTGCTCCCTGATCATCCTCAACACCATCGTAGCAATGCGCGCGATCTCCTCGTCGTCCAACGGATGCCGAGGAGCCGGTGTCTGTGGAGGGGCAGTGGGGGTGAGGACGCTCCTATCACGGCACGAGCAGTCCGACTAGGCAGGCCGCGTATGCGGCCTTTCGGCCGATTGACGACCTCTGGGGTATCCAGCCATCGCTTCAAAGCCCCAGTACTCGCACCCGTACTAGTGGACGCTGATGGCTGTCTGGACTGCTCCTCGGACCCCCTAAGCTGTTCATACGAGGCCTGCAAAAACAGTGATATAAAGATATGTTAGGGCATTAATTAACGCAACAGACATTGAGGATAGAAAGAAAAAAAATTAACATCTTAAACAAATTGACTCACATCGATTCGCCGGGCAATATCTAAGCCCGCTTGGTGCGCCTCGTCCTTGTCCTTCTTCCGCACGTGCGTCTGATTATACGTCAGAGCTATGACCTCATCGTCCTCCAGATCCGGGTGCTCGACCGAATTCTTGTGTCGGACGATGTCGTGTGGCACCAACCCCCCGTGTGCGTCGGATCTTTGTTCTGTCTGTTCTCAACCCCGCACTTACTCTTGGCATCCCAACCTGGATCCGCAGCCCACCGATCTATCATCGCCGTCCATACAGTCAGAGATATCCAATGTGGGGGATATCTCATCATCTCAGTCATTGGGGCACCCTCGGGCAGCATCTTCTTCGCCCGGTCCCTTGCGTCGTGGAGCCATCGGTGGTAATTTTTGCCGATGTAAGCAAAGAAGGCCTGCTGCCCCAGTGCCTGCTGCTCAGGCGAGTCAAACGTGAACCCCTCCTGTAAGGCATTCAATAACACAAATTAACTACAGAAAAAAAACTCTAATTAAACAAATACTATCGCTGAAAAAAATACTTCACCGTACCAGCCACTCCTCCCATAGGGACTCCCTCGCAGCGACATCCCAGTCCTTCCAGTACAGGCGTGGCTCGAAGAATCGGCCCTTCACAAGAACGCCGATCTTCGTCCTCGCCTGATTCTCCAGGATCCTGCCAAAGAAGTAAATAAATTAATTAATACAGTTCAAATATAAATTAACACCCCAAAATTTTAAATATAAGGCATGATGTGATATTTTTTTTACTTACAGGCCCTCCTGGGTGAGCGTAACTCTCTGTTTACGCTGGGGGTCGATGCGTACCCCGCGTGTCGGACCACGGCCTCGTCGAGATCCTACAAAACACCAACATTAATACAATTCAAATATACTTTAAATATAAGGCTAGCAAAAATGTACTAAACACCGTTATCAACTATACCTGTGGTAGAACCCACGGAAGAAGGAGAATCAACGCGCGTGTGGGATGAATCTGCGTCGGGCTGGGGCAACGACGATGGCGAGGGCTGGGGCTGGGGCTGGAGCTGGGGCCCCATCTACTGTACACGATCACTCTGTGCCTCGTCATCAGTGGGCAATGATGAGGTGGGACCCACCGGGGAGGAAGCAGCTCGGCGTCCAACCCGGCCACGAATAGCCCGTATCCTATCCATATCTGACTTTGTATAGATAAATTACAAATACATGAACACATTAAAAACAATAATTTGGCAGAAATTATCATCGGCACTATATATATATATATATATATATATATATATATATATATATATATATATATATATGAACGGAGGTGCAAAAACACATCAATATGAACCAAGTTCTAAAATGTGACTACATTTTTCCCCAGCTTGTTACAACATTACAAGTCAATCATTTTCAGTTTGAGAATCATCATCATCTTCATCACTTTCCTCGTCGTCCTCTTCTTCGTGGGACTCGTCGTCCTCTTCATCTTCTAATTCATCCTCTTCATCAGTAGACTCGGTCACATCATCTCCAACACTTTCCACGTCTTTCGCGTCATCATCTACGACTTCTTCTCCTACATGAAGTGTTGTTGGAAGAGGAAGATCGTCCTCCTCGTTGTTGACCTCAACAGGGAACAAGACAGGTGGTTGGTCGGCTTGAAAGGAGTCTAGCTCACTGTCATATGTCACGGGCAATTTCTTGGACTTAATAATTGTATACCAATGAGATTTGGGATTGGCGACGTCCTCCGCGTAAAAGACTTGTACAGCTTGACTAGCAAACACAAAGGGCTCGTCTGATGCAAGTCTTGACTTGACATTGACATCTACAATCCCTTGAGAGCTAACACAGATTCCTCTACTGCATGTGACATCGAACCACGTACACTTGAACATTACCAGGCAGTTTTGGAAACCCAGATATGTTAGCTCAACAATCTCATCTAGCTCTCCGTAAAAGTCCATGCAATTCTCGGCATAACAGTCGCCGTTGACCAATACTCCACTGTTTTGGGTTTGTTTTGTTCGGTCATCATCTTTTACGTTAAACCTAAACCCGTTGATGATATAGCCTCTGTAACAGGATGTTTGTTTGTTAGGGCCTTCAGCTAGTAATTTCAAGCAGGAGGCCACTGGTCTATCCATTGACTGAACCTATTGTAGATGACGGTAAAAATTAAGGATAAATCAGTATACTAATTGGCCACAGAATTGTATATAACACATAATATCAATGATAACAATCTTACACGCCTTTTGAACCACTGTACAAATTGTGATTTCCGATGAGATTCAACTCCAGCGGGATCAGTAATTAAAGATTCCGCATCGAACTCACTGCAAACCAATATATATAGTTGACTCGCTTAACACACACTTTCAATTATGTATAGCAATATAAGTCAATTAAGACTTTAACTTGCTCAACGAATGTCGAAACTTCATCACAATTTAGAAGGGCATATATTGTTGCAGCACTGTATTCTTCATCCGTTAGCCATCGAGTATACGTTCGGCCGAACGGACTACCTAACTGCTTGAATATTGACAATTGCCCTTCCAAATTTGTGCCGTATCCGGGGTCATTTCGGCCTAGTTGATTTAACCTTGTACCAACATCAGGCCCAAAATATTGACTACAAAAGTTTACAAGTTCTTCCATTACGTAAGCCTCCGCAATTGAGCCCTCAACCTGAGCCTTATTGCGGACTTTTTTCTTTAAATGAAACATGAACCTAGAAGTTTAGCGAATCGAGTTAGGTAGAATATCAATGATAACATGTGTCGCATTAAGTATAAATGAACAACTGTAACAATTTAAAGATTACCTCTCGAAGGGATACATCCACCGATATTGCACGGGTCCACCCATCTTAGCTTTATATGCCAAGTGAACAGGCAGATGCTCAATTGAATCAAAGAACGAAGGTGGGAAGATTTTCTCTAGCTTGCAAATCGTCACCACAATGTTCTTTTCAAGTACTTCCATGTTACTCACCCGGATCGTATATATCTCAAAAAAAATGAGATAATTCAGTCAAAGTCTCGCAAATAACTCGTGGCAACAGTCCCCAGAAGGCAATAGGAATGAATCTCTCCATGAATACATGGCAGTCGTGACTCTTCATCCTTTGGAACTTGCATTTTGATACATTGCAACAACGAGATATGTTGGATGCAAAGCCATCCGGAAGCTTCAAATTCTTAACCCACTGACAGACCTTCTCCACTTATTTCTTGTCTAAACAGTAAGGTGCTTTCAGAAGTATCGTCCTCCCACTGACTGTTCGAGGATGCAATTCACGGCGTACACCCAACTGTTGTAGATCCATTCTCGCTTTAAGGTGATCTTTTGATTTGCCCTTGACATTCATAACTGTGTTAAACACATTATCAAAAACGTTCTTCTCAATATGCATCACATCATGTTGTTTCGGATAACGAGCGTCCTCCAGTAGGCTAACTCCTAGAAGATACAAATTTTTCTCCAGTTCTGCTCTTTCCCGTACCCTGGAATCTTCTGATCTGGCACACCCTTGCCGTGTGGTATGTCAGTAACAAGTGCCTCCAGGTGTGAGAGCACTTCTTCATCAGATGGGTAGTCCAGTGTGACAACCTCACGCTCGATTGTCCCGTCAAATTTATCCTTCTGCCTACGAAACTGATGGCCCGGTGGCAAAAGCTTACGGTGACATCCAAACAACGAGGGCTTTTCGCTGTGCTTTAACGTATGACCGGGGTTCACGCCCATACAAGCAGGGCATGCTAGCTTCCCATGTGTGCTCCAGCCACACGTCATTCCCAATGCGGGAAAATCATGTATAGTTCACATCAAAGCAGCCCTCATCTGAAAATTCTGTTTAAGGGATGCATCATATGTTTCGACTCCATGATTCCATAACTGTTTTAACTCATCAATCAACGGCCTTAAATACACATTTATGTCCTTTCCGGGACTCTTCGGCCTCTGAATAAGCAACGACAAGAGCATGTACGGCTTCTTCATGCACATGCCTGGTGGAAGGTTGTACAGGACAATAATAACAGGCCAACAGGAGTAAGGCGTGGTAGACTGACCGAAAGGGTTGAAGCCATCGGTTGCCAGACCAAGTCTAACATTCTGAACTTCCTGAGCAAAGACTAGATGCCTGTGGTCAAACTCCTTCCACGCCCCTACATCAACTGGGTGTGTCAGCACATCGGCATCGTTGCTACGAGTCTCACGGTGAGCCCTCATTTGTTCAGCCGTATTGGAGGAGTAGTACATTCTCTGAAGCCGTGGTGTGACTGAGAAATATCGTAATATCTTCCATGCAATGTTTTTTTTCTTCCCTTTGTCCGGTTTGTACCTCGAATGATCACATACTGGACACCGTGACAAATCCTTATTCTCTTTCTAGAATAATACACAATCATTATTGCATGCATTTCAGTGTCGGTGTCGATAGGACACGGTGTCTGTGACCTACTGACACCTCGACACCTCATTGACACATCCAGAAATGTATCGAACACCTCCGAAAACGTGTCGGACACCTCCGGACACGTGTCCGACACCTACCAACACGTACCGACACCTCCGGACACGTCCGAAGTCATTGATTTATTTTTTAAATGCCGGACAACGTGTCTGTCACCCCTTCAAGAGGTGTCCACACATATAAAGCAAAAATGTAACGTTTTTCGGTGTAGGTGTCGATCGGACGGGGTGTCCGTGACCTACCGACACCTCATCGACACATCTGGACACATGTCGAACATCTCCGGACACGTGTCCGACACCTCATATAGGCTGTTCGAAGACATTGATTTATTTTTTAATTGCTGGACAGTTGGACACGGTGCCGGACACCCATTGAAGAGGTGTCCACAAGTATAAAGCTAAAATATGTTGTTTCGGTGTCAGCGTCGATCGGACGCGGTGTCCGTGTCTGTGCTACCTAATGGGGATCTTAATCCAATTGGGTCCCATCCTCCGTCAACAATCTCAATTCTCAATTCTCAAATGCCCAATGTAATAAAAATTAATAAAAATCACACATTCAATCCAATTAGGTCCCATCCTCCGTCAATAATCTCAATTCTCAACTGCTCAATGCAATAAAAATGACACATTCAATCCAATTAGGTCCCATCCTCCGTCAACAATCTTAATATCTCAAATGCTCAATGCACAATTAACAATCTAAAATCATCAATTAACAACCTAAAATCATCAATTAATAATCTCATTTACTTCAAATACACAACTAATAACCTAAAATCATCAATTAACAACCTAAAATCATCTATCGATTGGATTAGGGTATTCAATGTAGAGTTTAATTAGGGATTCAAATAGTTTAATTTAGGGTTTGGTTTAATTAGGGGTTCAAGTAGTTTAATTAGGGTTCAATTACATCAATTTAGGGTTCAATTATAGTTCAATTTAGTGGTCAGTTGAATTGGGGCATTCTATTATGGGGTTCAATAAGTTCAATTTAGGGTTCGGTTGGATTAGGGCATTCAATTTAAAGTTCAATTAAGGGTTCAATTAGTTTAATTTAGGGTTCAATTCGATTAAGGCATTCAATTTAGGGTTTAATTATGATTCAATTACTTCAATTTAGGGTTCAATTAGGGAGTTCTATTAGTTTAATTTAGGTTCGGTTGAATTGTGACATTCAATTTAGGGTTCAATTAGTTCAATTTAGGGTTCGATTGGATAGGGCATGGAATTTAGGGTTCAATTAGGGGTTCAATTTAGGGTTCGACCCAGGATTAGGGCATTCAATTTAGGGTTTAATTAGGGTTCAATTACTTCAACTTAGGGTTCAATTATGGTTCAATTAGTTCAATTTAGGGGACGGTTGAATTGGGACATTCAATTTAGGGTTCAATTAGGGGGTTCAATAAGTTCAATTTAGGGTTCAGTCAGATTAGGGCATTCAATTTAGGGTTCAATTAGGGGTTCAATTTAGGGTTCGGTCGGATTATGGCATTCAATTTAGGGTTCAATTAGGGGTTCAATTTAGGGTTCGGTTGAATTAGGGCATTCAAGTTAGGGTTCAATTAGTTTAATTTAGGGTTCGATTCGATTATGGCATTCAATTTGGGGTTTAATTAGGGTTCAATTACTTCAATTTAGGGTTCAATTATGCCAAATGCTTCTTAATCAACAAATTTAGAAGACAAAATAATGGCTAAACGTCCAAATTAACAACAACATCAGATTATACATGGCAGAGAAGACAAATTCGAATATGGCCAAATGTTTGATAATCAACTTTGAAAAATAAACAACAAGATTAATTTAGGGCAATTGACATACAGATCTCGAGGTGGGTACGACGACGGCGGCGTTGGTGGTGCGTTGGCAGTGGTGGGCTTTATCGCGCGGCGCAAGTGGAGGGCTTTGTGGCACGGCGGTAGTGGAAGGCTCGGTGGCGCGGCGTCGGGTGGGGGACGGGGGTGTCGCCGGAGGTGGGTCGCCGTAGAGAGGGGTGAGAGAAGAATTTCGGAGAGAGAAACGGGGAGAGAGAAACAAACCCGATGTGGTTTTATATCGAGGATCTTTAGCGACGGAATAATACCATCGCTAAAAATCCATCGGTGAAGGTCTGACTTTTACCGACGGACTTTTTAGCGACAGTATTATTCCTTCATTTAAATAATTTAAAAAACCTTCAGAAAATACTAATATTCTAAAAAATTTTGGTGACGATAACTCCGCCGCTAAAAGTCTATCTGCAAATACTTTTACCGACGGTAGCTTCCGTCGGTAATAGTATTAAACGACAGATTTTTAACGACGGGATATTGCGTCGCTTAAAGGCTTTTTAGCGACGGAATACCTTCCGTCGCTAAAAATTCATTGCAAAATACATATTTTCTTGTGGTGTATAGGTTCTTGTCCAAAGATAGTTCTGAAATTCATCCTTGCCTCAAGGGTTGTTAACTTGCTGTAACTTTGTTTTGGTTTAATTAGGATCTTTTTGTAACAGAGAGGATGATCCACTCATGCACTGTAATGATAAAATTTGTTAGAATAATAGTAGGCAAACAAAATGGGAAGACGCAGGTAAAAGAAATATAGAAAATACTAAACATATAAGAACGGATCAAAAAAATGAAATGAAAATGAATGGTAAACTTGCATGAATAGCTGGAAAAAGTAAACACGAGTTGCATCGAATGGGGATGATAACTGTTCACGAGTCTGCATGTTCCCTTGACTTCAAGAAGGCGCAATCCATGTGGGGACTCAAAACTGCAGAACTCTTCATTATTTCTTTCTACTCTCTCTTGTGACTAACTTGGTGATCCAGTTTATGCTGCTAATCAAATGATCAAGCACTTTTATAAACGAATCCCTTTCCCAAAGCTACACTTGAGTTTGATTTGGTATAATCATTGGCTTCCAAATCCTACCAAACTTCTTCTTGTTGTTTTTCTTTGTTCCAATGACATGAATTTGAAGTAATTGTACACTTTAATGTGTTTCAACGATTGGCCTATTGTGACGTACATTACAGTCCAAGAAAAAATAGTTTTATTCCACGACATCATGCGTGCAAACAAAATCAATAAAAAGTAAAAATAACCAAACATTTAGTGATAGAGAGCGAGCTTTCAGCGGCAAAAATTCTGCTTCCCGCATAATTCAGTTTTTTTATAACTTCTTAAACACATAGACAAAACAAATATTGCATCCAACTAATTACATATGTGATGAAGCGTAAATAATTTGTTAATTCTATCTACAATGCCTTATAAATTTGTGATACGTAACTTGCATCTTGCATCTTGCAAAAGCTTTTGTTGTTTGACTGATTTCTTCTTGTATATTTTCTTCCTCCCAACAAAGAAACATCAAAGCAGTTTTCCTTCCGTCCTTCGTAAATTGATCATATTTTCTTTTTGAACCGTTCTACAAAAATTGCTGACTTTTCAAATTAAAGAAAAATTTTAAAATATTTTTTCATATTCACCATTTTTACACTTTTTTTATTCAATTCCTCTCTCTACATTTAACTCTCCATTAATTCATTTTTTCTCTCTGACCCTACTTGTTTATATTTTATTTCTCTTTCTGTATTTAATACTCTACCAACTAATTTATCCCTCCCGTGATCTACTTTCTTTACTCCTTTGTTTAAAAAAATAAAACACATACAATATATAACTTAAAATTTTAATATGCGTATCAAGTTAAGCGTTATTGAATTATCGGGTCGGAGTGAGTAATAAATAAATGAAACCACCAACTTCTTATTCCAACGAAGAACTGTCAAAACAATTCTTTGGCCCCACAATTGATTCGCCCCCCACCAAATCAGTCAAGTCAAGCAACCTTCGAAATGAGATCCCAACCCATGCACGTTATGAGCTCATGGCCCTAGAAACCTCGAAAGAAAACACATTTTTTTATCAATATATTGTAAGTAAATGAAACAAATCAATAAAAAAGTAATATACACCTACTTTTGGCCTTGTCTGACTTTCCTTTAATTTTGTTAGCAAAGTTTTTTATTTCAACAATTTTTTATCTTTATATTGGCCATATGGAGTTTTTAGTGGATGGAAATGTTGTCTGATCTTGTGTGCAATGACATTTATGATGCATATAATTGAGACATTGTTATTGATTTTAGCTGATGGTCTACTTTTCTACTTTTGAGGGGGGAAAAACAGAAGAAGAAGAAGAAATTATGTGGTGTAAAAATTTTGAAATCTAAGGCTATTGTTAAACAAAGGCACAAAGCATTAGAAGTCCTAGCTCATAAGAAGTAGACAAAAGCAAACCATAAATGATTTTAACTCATCACGTGTGTCCCCTAGTCAACAAACTGCCCTATTCCACCAAAATTATACTTCTTTCAGTTGTCTAACAAATTCAACTATAAAAGCCCTTAATCCTTCACACAATGCTTTCACCAATTCATGCACATATACAAGCATAAGCACCATGGTTTCTGAGAAATATGCATCAAAAAACGTTTGTGTCATCGGCGCCGGACCGTCAGGGCTGGTCGCAGCTAGGGAGATTAGAAAAGAAGGCCAGAATGTGGTGGTTTTGGAGCAAAACCATGATATTGGAGGGCAATGGCTATATGACCCTAAAGTTGAGGATGAGGACCCTTTAGGAAAGGGCACCACCCTGAAGGTCCATAGTAGCATGTATGATTCACTAAGGCTTACATCACCTAGAGAGATCATGGGTTATACTGACTTCCCATTTGTGGTTAAGAAAGGTAGGGACATGAGGAGATTTCCGGGGCACAATGAACTTCTATTGTACTTCAAGGATTTTACTGAATGCTTTGGGTTGAGAGAGATGGTAAGGTTCAACACGAGGGTGGAGTATGTGGGGATGCTGGATTACGCTGAATTTGGTAAAAAATTGAGATGGGTTGTTAAGAGCAAAGAGAAAAATTCTGAGGAGGTGGTGGAAGAGGTCTTTGATGCTGTGGTTGTGGCTACTGGTCACTATTCTCAGCCAAGGTTGCCTGCCATTAGAGGTATGTCTAGATCTCTGCCTTTCTCTCAAAAAAGCTAACATAAGGTATGTCAGTTGGATATAATACCAACTGCCTCGGTTTGTGCAACCATGGATTTCAGTGCAAGAACCTGGTGTATATCAAGCCATTCTTGTCTAACTAAAAAAGGAAGTATCCATTCATGAACTGTGTACGTGCTCATGTCTGGCTCATATCTTTTCTGTTTCTCCAAGGAATGGATGCATGGAGAAGAAAGCAAATGCACAGTCATGTTTACAGGACTCCGGAGACATTTCAGAATGAGGTAATACATGTTATTCGGAATATTGATGTTTGTCAATGAAGAAGTAACAATAGTTATACGATGAAGAAATAGATCCAAATGTACATGCTTAATGGAGGTGGGTTAAACAAAGCAGGCTGTGGTGGTGGTTGGAAATTCTATGAGCGGGCAGGATATAGCAATGGAGCTTGTGGGTGTGGCAAACGAGATTCATCTAAGTTCCAAGGTTCTTGATATTTCTGAGGGCTTATCAGAATTCATCTCTGTACATGGAAACTTGCACCTTCATCCCCAGGTCAGTTGCAAAAAAACTATTTCTTTGAGCTTGAATTATTATCTACGAAGTAATATGTTTGAGATTGAACAATTACTGATAAACTTGTTTGCGAAAGTTGAATTCTGAAGATACCGTTTGGCTAGAATCGTGAATTTTTCAGAATACGAAATTAAGGTTAGGATCTCAATTGTTGGTTGATCATTTGCCTATAGAAGCTTAACAACATTGTACATGCCATATTTTGCAGATAGACTCTCTACATGAAGATGGACGTGTTGTTTTTGTTGATGGATCATCGGTTACAGCAGACACCATCATATACTGCACTGGGTAAAATTGGCACACTGATAAAGCTTAGGACCTGCTTTATTAACTGTTTCAGTTTTTCTTTTCCAATTCCTTAGCCTTTACTCTTGGATGTTTACCCTTTTCTTTTTGGCCAAAGCAAAAGAATGGTAACGCTCTAACCAAATAAGCTTTGTAACAAGAACATAAAAAATGATTCAGAGAACTCTTCTTTTTTACTTTTACAAGGGATCTTGAGTACCATGACCAAATGAACACTCATCTAGTGGATCTCATTGACCTACACTACCCATTGGTTCCAATCTAATAGGGGGCAAAAGTAGGCCTGATTGGAAGTATCATAACAGCTGGGATAGGTGATCTTCTTTGAAAGCACCATATTCTCATCATTGGCTTTAGCTATCTTGTACCTCTCTTCAAGTATAAACATGCTTCCCATGGAGATTACAACAGCAGTATAATAACAGCTCCAAGTGGATTTTTGCAGGTATTCATATTCATTCCCATTTCTTGACACCAAAGGAATAGTGGTGGTTGATGATGACAGAGTGGGACCTTTGTATGAGCACACTTTCCCCCCATCAATTGCTCCCTCCCTATCCTTTATAGGCATTCCAAGAAAGGTGATGCTTTTACTTCACAGAATCCAAGTTTCAAGAGATTTCTTTTATTCTTCCATCTTTTTCTCGAGATTGTCGCCGCATCCATCTCATAAAATACAACAGTTAAACACATACTTGGGTCAAAAGTATTCGAAATTTAAAACTACAGTACCTCACGCAATTTATGCTGTAATGTCAGAAAATTACAGTTAGAGTAATGAAAATTGCTCACGTATAACACAGTAGAGCAGGTCGTTTCGAGGCGCAACCAGTCTACATGTGGGTGCCATAGATTTTACTAACCTCATTTAGAAATGGTCTGTATATTGCAGTTTATATTTCATTTACCGAGTTTGGGCTTTGATTATTGCAGATCATAGGGTTCCCTTTCTTTGAGTCGCAAGCAAAATGGATAGCTCAGCTGCTGTCTGGGAAAAGAAAACTGCCATCATGGGATGAAATGATGCAGTCTATTAAGGAGTTCTATCACTTAAAGGAGATTGCTGGTGTTCCAAAGCATAACACCCATGATATTGCAGATTTCGAGGTGAATGATCTTTCTCCACTTATTGCAATAACGGAAAAGTGATTAATAAAAATAAAATAAAATGGTTGCGATATATGACTAAGACGAAAACAATCCGGTCTAATTTATTAGTTTTCCCTTTGCTAATTTATCGGAGCC
Organism: Escallonia herrerae; assembly: GCA_033070095.1. Taxonomy (NCBI): domain Eukaryota; kingdom Viridiplantae; phylum Streptophyta; class Magnoliopsida; order Escalloniales; family Escalloniaceae; genus Escallonia; species Escallonia herrerae. The sequence continues at coordinate 85,732 of JAVXUP010000016.1, forward strand.
GTAAGAAAATAACTACAACCCGATATATAACGAATGACTTTTATGTAGTAATGCTAAAATAGTATTGCTAAGAATTGTCACTAAAAGTATTAAAGAAATTATCACTGATTACTTTTAACAACTATTAGTCCTCACTATACGTAGATTTATAATTATCTTTCTAAAACAGTAATAGCAAAGTTTTATCCGTCCTAAAATGACTTATTTCTCGAATAAATAAATATCCTTTCAATTTAGCAATTTTCTGTTTGATGTTCTTGCAGTATTGCGATCATTATTGTGATCAAGTTGGATTCCAACACTTGGAAGAATGGAGGAAAGATCTGTGCATTTCAGCTTTGAGGAATTCATACGCCAACTTGGAGAAATATCGCGACGTGTATGACGATCAGGATCTGCTTCAACTTGCTCACCAAAGCCCCCATTTTACTCAATTTAAGGTCGAAGGATTTACTCGAGAAAATCTTCAGTAAATGATGATAGATATGATTTGATACGAAGGATGGGTCTGATTTGATACGATGGAGGGATTCTTCGACAATGGACATCAAAGTTTTATTATTCTTTTACCCGATCGATTAGTTACAGAGCATCATCACTATCACCATTATATTAAAGTTTTTGTCGTCAATTTGTTTGGGTCACAAGTTTCTGATTAAGTTAATTTTAACATTAAGAGAGTTTAAATCACCTTACTCCTTTGTTTCCTAGCACTCCAATTCATTTCTCTTTTTGGGCATTGCTTGCATACTACGCTTTTGATGGTTTAAAAGTAAAGATGGTTGACAAAGTCATGCCATTACAAAAAAGTTGTACAAAAGTTTCTTTTTCTTTTTCTTTTTGAGTAAATTTTAAGAACTTCATAAACAAAATAGATTTGAACACAATCGAACCCTGAACTAAAAGTAGACTTTAACTTCATTATCAATCTTATCCGAACGTAGGCAAGAGAAACAGATGGACAGAACTTCTGACTTGATAAGAGTGGCTTCCCGAAATTATTAAGCAATTTCGCCTTACATCCTCGCACTTTTTTTTTTTTGCACTTTCTCCACAACCTCTAGAAAGATTTTTCTTCTTTTTATCCATAATATCGAGTTGGACTGTTAAATACTTTCCTAACTAGTTGCAGACAGTGATGTTAAAAGTACAGTATGTTCTATCCCATCAATGACTGCATCTGAGGCATTAGGACTGATAAAAATGTTCGACTTACGAAGATTGAGCACCTGCGTAGATCCTTTGTAGGAGTTCAACAAAGATACCAAATTATAACAGGATCCTTGTTTATCCTCGAAAAAGATGTAGCGATCGCCTACAGTTAAGAAATGAGCGTGACGGATAATTTCAGCGTAACACTACACCTTCAAGTAAGTCCTCGAACTTGTGCCTTGTTGAGTGAAGTAGAGAAAGCCCCATCACACATTAGGAAGAGATATGGAGAAAATGGATCTCCCGGCTTCAATCCACATTTGGGAACAAATAATTCTGTAGGAGATCCGTTGCTTAGAACTAGATATAATACGGAAGTGACACATTGTAAATTACGATCGGTCCATTTCACTGAGAATCCAATCTTGCCCAAAGAAATCTTAGCATACTTGATTATAAGCTTTGCTCATGCCATCTTTAGAGTAAATTTGACCTCTTGTGAATATTTATGCCTATGTATATGATCACTGACCTCTTGAGCGAGAGGAGTATTATCCTAACTAATCCTTCCAGGGGCAAAACCACATTGGAAAATAAGGAAAAAGGGAGTTAATAATGCCTTCCATCCTGTTTGCCATCGACCTAGCAATTATCTTTTATAAAACATTACAAAGGCTAAGGGGGCGAAAGTCCTTCACGGTCGATGGTTTAGGCCTTTTCCGAATCATAATGATGAAAGTAGGATTTAGTTCACAAAGCATCTGACCAGGATTAAGAAATGAGAGAGCAACTGTTATAATGTATGAGCATTCTGACCAGGATTAAGAAATGAGAGAGCAACTGTTATAATGCATGAGCATTCTTTTGGCCGAAGGTAGACATGCCATCTGGCCCAAGGGCTTTGAGTGGGCATATGCTAAAGAGAACAAACAGTATTAATTCCTCATTCAGAAAAGGGTGATCGAGAAAAACTTGTTTATGTTGCGACATCATCCCTTGAATGTTCGAAAGCCTAGTCCTTGACTGGTTGCTGATTAATTAATGGACAAGAAAACTCGCACTTTGACATTGGAACAATTGAGAAAAATGGGTAAGAAAACTTTGGCAGATATCATCAATCCAAGAGGAGTCGAGAAGTTCATGAAATTAATTGGAAGCTCTACGGGCTTTCGTTGAAGCATGAAAGAATTTCGTGCTTCAGGCCCCCTTGATGTACCATTTTGGTTCAACAAAGTCAAAAAAAAGTTATCGTCGTTAATTATCTTGAATCACCTCCTAAGTTTTGAAGTTTTCTGCAATAATCGCGATATATTGTGTCAAGCAACAAATCTTGACTCCCTTTTTTGTGTTCAAGGAAATGATTTGTAAGATTCATCGGTGAACTTACCCTTGGAAGATGGTAAGCTACATGAATATATTTTATTTTTTAAATGTGTTATTATTAGGTCTGTTGTGCAAATTCAGTTTACATTTTTCTCCTCCATTCTCTTTCCTATCTTCTTCTTCTTCTTCTTCTCTCTATCCTTCCTCTCATGTCGTCGCCATTTTTGTCAGCGACTTTTTCTCTTGTCCTCCATTCACTTCTCATTGCGCCGTAGTCATCAGACTGTTGCTACTGCTCATGGATGTCAACAATAAAAGAAACACACTACTCCTTGAATCCCTCATCAGATTTCTCTGGCCACTTTGTTAGACCTTGTTGATGCCTTAATCTGATCGCCTCCTTGAGATGGTAGTGGTGGCAACCGCATAAGAGGAGGCAGCGGCGTGCTTCGGAGTAGTGAAAATCGGTTCTGGAGAAGAAGAAATGATGGAGATGTTAGATTTTGATGAAAACCAAATGACAAACTAACACCCACATTAAGAAACTAACCACCCAAATAATGAGGGCACAACCCTAAGCTCATGCGTTGCACATATACTTAATATGTTCATATGCACATCTTCGGTTTCTCCTTTTAGCGTAGAAATATCAACTTTTAACTCTTAAATCAGTATTTGTAAGAAATCTCTGTTGGATATAAATTTGTTTACAATAATTTTTGGAGCAGAATCGCACTTTCTTACACAAAATCAACAAAAAACACAATACAATATAAATAATATCATGTTACGAAATAAATAAGAACAATCTCGCCGATCTATAGAATCAAGCCGATACATTGTCCCAAAAGGTTGTTTTGCGTCTTCCAGAACCAGTGGCTCGATGCAATGGGCTTCATGGCACGCAACCTTCAGGATTAGACTATAATCTTAACTCCCGTTTGCACGCACATGCAACGGAGTCTCACGCACATGCAACGGAGTCTCACGAACGACCCTCTTGACTGTCCTCTTTCACGACTTAGTCAATACCAAAATATATAGACACTAAAATCAATACAGTGTATATCATAATTTTAGTGTAGCAGTGTGTGCTTCTGGTGTGCAATATTGTGATCACTGATCAGTGTGCTCTTGGTATGTTTTTTTTTTTTTTTTTGGTTATGGCCGAATGGCCTTTTATATAGGCAGAGGAGTCTGCTAAAACTTGGAGACAAAGCAAAGAAAAGAAGGAGTGGTAGGCTACCACTATTCACCGGCCGAAAATAGGGAGCAATAGGGCATGGGAGCAATAAGCATGGTCTGCTTTTCCAGACTCCTTTTGACTTAGAAATAAAGGGCTGTGGGCCCCATCCCTTGCAAGTGGTTTGAAACAAAAGCAATAAAATACAATAATCCCCCACATATTTCAAAACACAGACTTGATAAAGGAAGAGGATACAAGAAATTATGCATCGGTGAGGTGTCACATAGATTGAACCTTTCCGAGGATAAATGGGCAGGAATTCACTGAAATACAATGGTAGAAGAAATACTCTTTTAACCAGATTTCGTTCTTGTGAAGTGCGCATACTCACCACCCATATAATATCTCTAGCTAGGGTCATTCAAGTGGGTTGACGCTAAATGACCATGCGTTGTGCTTGGATTTTCTTGTGTGCTCTAGCGACATACCCAAGTCTCATAGAAGCAGCTCAACCTCACACACATATAGGTGGTATCCATCAGGGAATGTGCTGCAGCTGAACACCCCATCCCCCATAATTAGGGACTATGGACCCTTTAAGAGCTATGCTCATCCTTACACATTGTAGTGGTCACTGTCATACACCATATAGGGATGGACTCTTATCTTAAGGACCTCCCGCCTTAGAGGATATACATAAAGTGACAGTGCCTTACAAACTCCATGACTTCGTTATTACTTATTGAACCACCTTCACAGGATCACCGATCATAAAGGTTAGGTATCCGTCACTTCGTCTCTAAATTTGGGTAGCGTTCTATCCCTCTCGATGCGTCCATCACTAGGCTTCCCCTTAGTGGCTTAGTCAGAGGATTGGCCAAATTCCTTATTGACTTCACAAAATTCATAGATACGATATTGTTCTTAATTAGCTGCCTCACATTAGCATGTCGCATCCGGATGTGACGACGCTTCCCATTACATATTTTGCTTTTAGCTCGAGCAATGGAAGCTTGGCAATCACAATGCATCACCACAGGTGGACTGGGTTTACCCCATATGGGTATATCAACCAGAAAAATTTTGAGCCATTCTGCTTCAGAACACACCTTCTTTAAGGCAATCAACTCTAATTCCCCGTGGTGGATTTAGCCATAACTGTCTGCTTGGATGACTTCCAAGAGATCGCTCCTCTAGTTAGTAGAAACACATATCCACTAGTAGGTTTTAACTCATCTGAATCTGAAATCCTGTTAGCATCACAATAGCCTTCAAGCACAGAAGGATGACCACAATATGTTAGTCCATAATCAATCGTGCCCTTCAAATATCTTAAGAACCTGTATATTGCATTCCAATGTTCCTTACTAAGATTACGAATATATCTACTCAATCTGCCAACTACATATGGAATATTAGGATGAGTATGATTCATCAAAAATAGTAGGCTACCAATTATTTGTGCATACTTCTTTTGTGACACACTGTTTTCACAAGGTGAGGAGGTGCATTTTTGCATCATAAGATGAAGACAAAAACGTACAGTCATAATGCTCATATTTTCTCAACATGTTCTCAACAAAGTGTGACTATGATAATGTGATGGGATCATCATGCCCCAAGATTTTGATTCCCAAAATAACATTAGCTTCACCCATGTCTTTCATGTCAAATTTAGATGCTAAAAATCTCTTAGTAGCATGCACAATATCAATGTTTGTTCCAAATATAAGCAGATCATCAACGTACACGCATATAATGATAACATTATCATTAATACATTTATAATATATACACTTATTAGCATTGTTAATCAAGAATCCATCTGATATCATTACGCTATCAAATTTCTCATGCCATTGTTTAGGAGCTTGTTTGAATCCATACAAGGACTTGATCAATTTGCACACTTTTTTTGCTTGTCCGGGGACCACATATTCCTCGGGCTGCTCCATGTATATTTCTTCTTCTAAATTACCATTTAGAAAAGCAGTTTTAACATCCATTTAATGCACAACAAGTTTATATATGGATGCAATGGCAAACAATATTCTAATAGATGCAATTCTAGTAATAGGAGAGTATGTATCAAAATAATCAACATTATATTTTGGCTTATAGCCTTTAACCACCAATTGTGCCTTATATTTCTCAATAGAACCGTCTGGTTTCAACTTTTTCTTACAGACCCTTATACAGCCAATAGGTCTAGTCTTATAAGGCAAGTCTACAAGTTCCCAAGTTTTAGACATGATTAATTACTTCTCTCCAAAAAGGTGCATATATAGAAACTATAGTATCATGATATGACAATGGTTCATCATTAATAAGATACACATAATAATCATATCCAAAATTAGTTTCAGTTCTCATTATCTTGCTTCTTCTTAATTCTACAGTTTCATCAATAGGATTATCAGAAAGAGCATGCTCATCAATAACTCTAGGCACTTTTTTTTCATAGGAAAAATATTCTCAAAGAAAGAAGCATTTTTAGATTCAATAATAGTATTGGCTTCCATGACATCACTTTTAATGACAGAAATCTATATGCAATACTATTAGAGGCATAACCAATAAACATGCAATCACAAGTTGGTGAACCCACTTTTCTCTTTTTAAGCTCAGGCCACACTTTCCAGGACCTTAAGTTAGGATCACGACCATTCCAAATTTGATATGGTGTTTTACCAGTCTTTTTATGGGGTACTCTATTTTGTACATGTTAGTCTGAGAGAATGGCTTCCGCCCACAGGTTCGCGGGTTGGCCAGAACAAACAAGCATAGCATTCGTCATTTCTTTTAAAGTCCTATTTTTTCTCATGGCAATTTCATTTGTTTTAGGTGAATAAGGTGGAGTTACTTCATGAATAATTCCATGCTGCAAACAGAAATCATCAAACGGATTAAAATCATATTTACCACCTTGATCTGTTTTAAGCCTTTTAATTTTCGACTTATAGTTCATGAACATTTCAAGAGCTTCGCTTTTCATTCTTAACCAATAAAGTCTAGTGAATCTAGAACAATCATCAACAAAGATCACATAAAACTTTTTACCACGTCCGGTCCTGGTTTGTTTTAAATCACCAAATCACTGTTAATTAAATCAAGGGGTTCACTTTTTCTTGTGAAATATTTACATGTTTTCTTGGTACTTTTCATTTCAGCACATATTTCACATTTGTCTATGTTAGACTCTTTAAAATTGGAAATTAAAGCCATCTATTTCATTTTTCTCTATGTAGGCATAGTTCACGTGTTCAAGTCTACCAAGCCACACATCAACAGAGTCAATCAAGTAAGTATAAGTAGACGATATATTCTCATTCAACAACTGAGGAACATCAAATACATAAAGTCCTTAGTGCAGATATCCCTTACCGACAAAGACGTCATATTTTGTCAGAGTCACAATACCTCCATGAAACAGAGTCTTGATGTCACGCCTTCAACCTGGAAGCAGATCTACACATATTATTTCAAAATATTCCTTCTTACCAACAATATAAGACCCAAACCATTTCACCAAGAATATAACCTCAAAGAGGTAATTAGAGCTCTAAACATATCCCAAATAAGCTAAACATTTGTATCCATCATCAAAGTCTAATAAATGCAGCAGAAATCTGATAAGAATAGTCACCTCCCAAAGTTTGGGGTTCTCATAAGTCACTTATCAAAATTATTACAATTATCTTATTCTCAAGTCACTAAAAAGAGTTTAAAATTAAAGAACAGCTCCTCCGACTTATGCTTATAAATAACTCCTCTACTGATGTCTCAACTTAATTACCTGAAATGGGAGGAAGAAGGGGAGTGAGCACAAAGCCCAATAAAGATCACACGCACACACCCACAGAGTACAACGCATGTATCCAATAATATGTAGCTGAGTCAAACGAAACAAATGAAAACTAAAGTGTAAAGACGATAAATAAGCCTGGCACGACAAATCTCATTTCGGGGTATTCACCCATCAAAGGTAGAATCAAAGTCAAAGTCTAAGGAACACATTCAAAATATTGAACTATTAATCAAATACGAAACCATCATGTAATACGTGATTGTAAAGCACGTTAACCTAAGTACGTGAAGGTTCTAAGTTTAAAATTTGCATACCTGTAGTAATTGTCATATCATGTCATGGTATCACATTAACCTAAGCACGTGAATGTTCTAAACATTAGTTCAATACGAAGGGAGTCTAATTAGTATCAAAGTATCTCAAAAGTATTGAACCAACAAAGTATCAAAATTTTGAATTTCATAAAGGATGACTTAACAACTTCAGAAAATACTCAATATTAGACTGAAATCAAAGAGGACAAAATTTCAAGTTCAATAGAAGTTGACTCGTTTCAATCCGAGTTGGTATGAAGTAGATATGAGTAATTAATAAAAAATGAGTGCCAAAGGTGTAACCCAACCAAGAACCAACAAACGTTTGACACATGGCGTGCGTCTAGGTAGCCCCACGTGAATAAGCTGGCTGCTTTGAACCTAAATGGCAGAATTAGGTAATAAGCAACATACTTCCACCACATGAATTGCCAAGGAATTTTTTATTTCCTGAATAATGGTGAAAGGGTTTGAGCGCAGTCAAGAACATGGCCTCTGTCAACATATGACATGAAATTCAATGAAGAAAAATGCGGAGAACAATTCCAAGAGAACGTAGAAGTTGTTTCAAAATGACGAAAAATAGAAGCGGATAGTGACCAAGCAATCATCACCGTACTCAATAAATTACAACCGATTATCGTACGAATCCAAGATGATTAAATACATTGGAAGGAGCATAATGAGTATAATGCTTACTTCAATTTATACGACAGGATTTGCAAAGTTGCGTAATCTTTTGAAAATCTCAAAATCTAAATAATTGAATCAGCCCAATTACGTTAAATTCTTCGTAAACACAATCCTAAAGTGATTAAATTCATCCTTATAATTAAACTGGGTTCAAGATCACTTACCGATTATGCGCAGAAAATTATAATCCTCCAAAATACTAATTTTCCCTTTCTTCTATCTCTCTGTAAGCCAAAACTGAATGTGTCGATAAAACTAACTTGGCTAGTCCTTAAAAGTCTCTATGTTTAGTAAATAATTTTTTTAAGACCCCTAAACATTCATTACTTATTTCAAAATACCCCAAAAATAATTAAATTTACAAAGATGCCCTAAACATAACAATAATTTAATTACTAGCTATTTGGGGTCTTACACTTGATGCAGACCTTACCGAGCAGTTGTACTAACACGAGGTTGTGCTTGATCATCGGCACAAGAAGCACGTCGGACAGTGAAAAGGTATTACCATAAGTGAGTTTGAGAACTACCCTTCCCCTTTTCACAACTGGTACGGATCGATTGTCCCCAACGTACACGAATTCTGTACCTTCCCCCACTTTTAAGTAGGAGGCGAACGCATCTCGATTAGCACAAATGTGCCTAGTGGCACCCGAGTCTAAAACCCATCCTTTTACTTCCGTAACTAAGTTCACTTTTGGCACCATAGCTGCGATAATATCATCATCTACTTCAACCACGTTTACTCTTGCCCATGGTGGAGCCCTTCTATTATTTTTGTTGTGGCGGTGGTGCTTGTAGCTATTATTGTTTTGGTCAACTTTCTAATATCTACAAACTTTTGAAAATGCTCTGGTTTTCCACAAACAAAACATTCACCTTTTTTCCGTTTAATATGAAGATTAGGCACATAACTTCTATTGGTGTTATTAGTTTGATGTCTTCCATTAGGCTTATGACCAATCCCCTATTGTGTTATTGTTGTTTTCTAACCGGTCCACTTTCAGCTACAGTGGCCTTAGACATCATTTTTATGCCTGCCATTTGCAATTTTATGTTTTGAGCCTCAATTTTACTATAGACTATTGTTTCCTATAGAGTCATAGTGTGTCTCTTTTGTCTAAATTTTAATTTAAATCTAATGCCAAGGAAAGTGGGTTCGCAGTCGACATGGAGGCGCCACAAAGAATGCAGTTCGAGTCAGATACCAAGTAGAGTGATGTGGGACACAGCAAGGATGGAGCCAGGGCAGACACCAAGGGCTTTCCAGAAATAAACCCGAGTGTGGCAGTGCTGTGAGGGTGATGGCTTAAGGTGAATACACGACGACAGTCACAGTCCGATACTTAGGTCCAGAGTCAAGGTCCTGTATGTTTTCTCTCTCTAGAATTCTAGAGCGAGAAATTGAAAATGTTGAAGAGTCCCCAAATGAATTCTCAAGACCTCTATTTATAGAGGCTGAGATGATGATGATGTCATCACGTGACATGTGGCACTCCCTGGGAATGACACATCACCAAAGGGTCCACAGCTGTCGGTGCTCCATGGACTGTTGAATCACATATTCACCCCTGCACAGCGTCGCTCTGTCTGTATGGAAAGACTAGCTCCCACACTGAGAACCCCCTTGATCTAGCCACCAATCTAAACCCTTGCAGAGTCCCGAGGTCTGGCAGCGATGGGGAAGACCCGACGCCCAACAGTCAGGCGGACTAGGCGGGATGCCCTCTGAGGACCTGCTCTCGTCTCAGAGTGACCCAAAAATTATAGCCCCTAGGGGTGCCGATGCAAGTCCCCAGTGCCAGAGCACGTAGGCTAGTCACGAAGACACCCTGGTGGAGATAGTGTAGTAGAGTTAGGTTGAGAGTGAAATGGAAAGGTATGCTCAAGAAAAGTCACAATTTCCTATATTTTTCTGGTAGAAAGATCATAGACTTTCTAGCCTTTTTGGTCAAAAAGATATATAAAGAATACACTAGTCATGGCGCGAATATCAAATTTATGTTTTACATTAGTGTTTTTAGCATACCACAAGCAACTACTAAATATACACAAACGGACATACGCAAGTGGTTTGCTAACTAGGATTTTAATTGGGGTTTCACCATGTAGAGCTTTTGTGGATAGATGATTGATCAAGTGAGTAGCTGTAAGAAGTTATGCTGCCCAAAAAGTGAGAGAGAGATTTAGGTGCCAATTGTTGCTGAAAATTGATTGGGAACCACAACCTAGAATAATGACTTTTCAGATAGACAAAGAGTGACCGCCGGGTGGGGTTCCAACGAGAGAACTCTCTGATGCTTAAATCATAGCACAACTATAAGATAGAACTCTGAAAAAGCTGAAACAAGGGTGGTACTTGTGTATGAGTAGTTACCTACATAATTGGGAGGATCCCATCTATACAAGAATAAGTGCCAGAACCGTAATAGAGTTAGGAATTATGGCTTGGCTTTGGGCCTTATATTTGGGGATCGAGTTAGAGTTCTTTTGAAACCCTAACACCCAAGGGCTTACCCATCAAGGAGTTGATTAGGGTTAATTTGAAATGCCAGGCGTTAAACAATGACTGTTGGTCAATTTTTAGCTATATTGTAACGAACCCACTTTCTCCGCCGAAATATTTAATGAGAAATTATATTCTGAATCTTTTCAGACATGTATCAAATTATTGGCAGACCTTTCACTCTGTTGTAGGAGTATACACTGTTTTCCCTTTATGAGTAAAATACATCAATGGTCACTCAACTATGATCCTTTTTAAATTAAAGTCACTAAACTTCAATTTGTTTCATTTTAGCCACTGTACATACAAACGTGTTCATTCAGTCCATTCCGTTAGTTGAGGTTAAAATTTCCCCGTTAAAAGGTCACGTGCTATGCACATGACCCATCAAGTTGGAAGTAAATTGGTCTCTTTACCTAAAAATCTTCCTCAGAACCTAATTGTTAGCCCTATGCTTGGATAACCTAGGCTTACATCTTATTTTTATGATAACTACACATTGATTCTATTCTAATGTGTGCTTTGAGTATATTCTTAGTAGGTACATACATACGCACTCATGAAGACACATTTGAGAAGTTGGATAGATGGATTAAAGCCAAAGAAGCTTAAATCTTTAGTGGACATGCTATAAAAGCTTTATCTAGTCCAATGTCAAAGAGTAACAAAGAATGCATAGGCTAAGTTACTATGAACTATGATTGATCTTTCTCATCATGTAACTAGTCTTGGTTTGATGGTTGGATTGATGACTATGACCTAAAATGACCTTAAGACACCTTGTGCACTGCATGTGAGTTCATAACCTTGTCGCACAAGTGTGTTTCTTGAAAATGAGTAAAATTTGAAGCTTACTCAGATTTTCTCAAAAATGTTTTTGGTACTAATCTTTTAATATTTTGAAAAAAATTTTCATTAATTTTTCAATGCAAAAAATGGCACCTCAATCCTATTTTTCTAAAGAAAGTTATGAAAGGGAGTTTTGTGAGACAGTCGAGAAATGGGCGATAAGTATTCCAGTATATTAATTTTCTGGTGAATTTTGGAAATAGTTTTAGTGACGGATTTTTTGTGACGGACTATGGTGCGCCACTAAAGCATTTTTTAAAATATTTTTAATGACCTTTAGAGACGGATTGTGTTCCGTCGCCAAAAAGTCCATCGCTAAAGAATCATAAATTATGTACTTTTAGCGATGGCCATTTAGCAACGATAATTTCTGATTGCTAAAAGTCAAAAAGATTTGAAAAGAAATTAACATTAGGCAACGAATCTTTAGTTATAGTAAATACCATCACTAAAAGTCCAAAATATTTGAAAAAACAAAATACTTTTAGCAACGGACTTTAAGACGGGGAAAGTCCATGGCTAAAAGTTTTTTAAGTCAAAACCCTAATTTTCTTCTCTTTCTCCCAGCTGTCTCTCTTTTCTCTCTCGACTCCACCATCGCCGCAATGCCGCCCCACCACCCGTCAAACCTTCCATTGCAGCTCCACCGCCGCAGTGTCACCCCTCTACGTGTCATCCCACATCAGCGCCGTCCCACCGCAGCGCTGGCCTGAAGCCACCATCCAGCTTGCTGGCCTGAAGCCACCATCCAGCTTGCTGGCCTGAAGCCTCAATGCCTCTATGCGCAGTGCCATCCCACGTTTGCTCCGGCCCACCACCCACAGCCACCTATCCGGCCGTCAACAGCCCATGCCATTTTTTTCTTAAATAATTATAATGATTTTAAATTAATTGTAATGTGTTAGAATGTGTTTAAATTAATTATAATGTGTTTATATTAATTGATTTAATATGTGTTTAATATACTGTGTATTCAATATGTCTTTGAATTATAATGTTTATTCAATAACCGTAATTAACCCATATTAACTTAATTGAACCAATTAATCATAATTAACCCTAATTGAACCACTTAGACCTAATTAACCGCGATTAATCCTAGTTGAACCAATTAATACTAAATCACCCTCATTAATCCAATTAACCCAGATCAACCTTAATTAACCCTAAGTAAATCCTAATTAAACCAAATTAACCCTAAGTAAATCCTAATTACCATAAATTAACCATAATTAAACCCTAATAAACGAAAAGTAAACCCTAATTATTCTAATGAAACTTTAGTATATCCCTACTTATTCCTAATTAACCCTAATTAACCCCTAACACGTCCCTAAGTAACCTTAATTAACACTAATTAACACTAATTAAACCTAATTAAATCTTAATTATCACTAATTAGCCCCGATAAATTTTAATTAACCTAATTAAACCCCAAGTAACCCTAATTGCCCTAATTGCATCTGAATTACCCCTGATATACCTACTTAATTAGTCCTAATTAATCGTATTAAATCATAATTATCCTAATTAAATCCTAAGCCGTAATTAGCTCTGATAAACCCTAACTAAACCCTAAGGGGTCTTACATAACCCTGATTAACCGTAATGAACTTAATTAACCTTTATTACCTTAATTAAATCCTAATTAACCCTTCTTATTTGTATTTAACCTTAATTACCGTAATTGAATCCTACTTAGCCCTGATAAACCCTAATGAAACCCTAATGGGCCCTAAATAACTCTGATTAACCCCAACGAACCTAATTAACCCTAACTACCCTAATTAAACTCTAATACATTCCTAATTAACCCTAATAAGCCTAAATACAACCATAACCCTAACTAAGCTGTAAACCCCATCACTATCAGTATCAACTCCGGAATGAACTCTATATTCCCCCGAGTAACGAGAGTCGGCTGACCATCGAACTATTAGGCAAATTTCACTTTGACCACTGAACTTCGATTTGTGTCAAAGTGACCACTGAATTTGTTAATTAGTTCAATCAAGTCACTCTGTTAGGCTCCGTTAGCCCTAAGTCCGTTAAGTGACTTTATCCAGGGGTAAATATGTCATTTCAGATTCTTCTTCTTTACTTATCTTATGGTTTCTCTTCAAGCCCAGCATCACTATACAACACTGCCATTTCAGGTTCATCAATGGACTGAGCAGCTACACATCCAATCATCTCTCCCGGAGCTACAAGCGACTGTAGGAAATGTGATTCTATCTCACAATAACCCAGTCAAATGCCTCACGAGTAAGCCTGTACTCATTCAACACCCTCTTACTTGCAAACGTGCTTCTTCTGAGCTTCTATGCTCATCGCATCATCACCAGTGACAACCTTCAGCCTCTCCTGAAGCTTATCAACAGCTTCCACAATCTCTATCAGATGCATATCAGAGGATCTTCTCAAGTCAACCTTAAATGTCTTATGTGCATTCCAGATAAGCCTCTTGAGATTCACAGGCATAGGCCAAGAATTATCACCAGTGGTAGCAATCTCCGTCCCCAGCTGGAATCCATATGCTTCAAGTTTCTGGACTTCTGCATCAAACACATTGCGGAACTCTCAAATTGTTTTCAGATCCTTAACATGTTCTGGCAACATGTAGTTTGGGTTCCACTTCTCATCATCAAGCTCATACCTGAACACCTTGTTAACCTCAGCCTTCTACTCACCAGATATGAGATTCCCATCTACCAGTTCTCCTGTAAAACGTCACTCCCCTATACTGCGAGCTTCGCGATCGCGGCCCTCGCTGGCTCTTCTTCACTTGCTGCTGCTGCGGTGGCGACGGCGGCGGTGGCGGTTGTAAAACTCTCAAATCTTACAACCCACCACCACCGGACCCGGCTTGACCAAAAGTCAAATCAACCCAATTCGGCCTTGAGCTCTGCTCCTGGGTCAACTCACCACCACCACCGTCCATCGGAAACAGCTTCCGTGTCACAAATTCTGCCCGGTTCTCTCCTTCTTTCCGACCACTCCCCACCCTCAAGATACCAAAATCGAGGCAAACGCGTCGCCGGCGCGCGTCGAGCACGGGTCTCCGGCACGCGTCGAGCATAAGTCCTCGTCGCCCGCATTGCTCGAGCCACCGTCGGCATTCACGACCTATGAGTTAGAGGTGACTGATGCGTCCATTTGGCAGCCTTCCTTACCCTCATCCATCGTCATTAAATTAAGATTCAGGCTAAGAAACTAAGGCTGCGGCTTGGCCGTGGTGGTGATGGGAGAAAGAGGAAGAAAGAAGAAAGAAGAAAGAAGAAAGAAGAAAGAAGGGGGTTGAAAAAGAGAAGAAAGAAGAAAGTGACGAAATTACCCTTAAATTTAGCCACTTAACGGACTTGGGATGGACGGAAGCTAACAGAGTGACTTAATTGAGATCAATTAAAGGATTCAATGGTCACTTTGACACAAATAGAAGTTTAGTGGTCAAAATAAAATTTGCCTAATAGTTCAATGGTCAACCGCGTAATTAACTATTTTGTGAAATCTGTTGACAACTAGTTGGTTAAAACTCGTTGTCAATGAATTTGAAAGTGAACCATTTTGGTTATGGCATGTTCTTACAAATTAACCTAATGATTCTGCCCTTTCGAAATTTTGATATTTTCGGAAAGATTATTGCATAATTAAACTAATTTATAAATGCACGTATGCATCAAAACTCTTAGTTCCTGTTCAAAGATACTCATTACAAAGTAATGCTTTGTAATGAGCCATTTGATGCCCAATTTGGAAAATTAGAAAAGCCAAGTGTTTATAAAACAATGTATCAACTCATGCTCCATGTTCAATATCTTGGATATTTGGTAGACGTTCTCAAGTGTTTCTCCAGTTTGGACAATCAGAGAGCAAGTTTGAAGGGATGAAGAGTCATAACTGCCACATATATTATAGAAAGATTTATTTCTATTGCCTTCCGGGGATTGTTGCCGAAGGTTGTATGTGAGACTTTGACGGATTTATCTCATTTCTTTCAAGATATATGTTCTTCTACGCTCCGAGTAAGTAATATGGAGGTGCTTGAGAAGACATTATCGTGAATTTTCAAGCTCGAGAAATCTTCCAACGTCATTCTTTGATTCGATGGTGTATTTGCCGGTTCACCTGGCATATGAAGCTAAGATGAGTGAACCTGTGGAGTATCGGTGGATGTATCCATTCGAAAGATAATCCTTTAACTCTATGTTGTAAGTACATAATGCAAATCCTGTTATCATTGATATTTCACTTAACTCTAATCACTAAACTTTTAGATTCATGTTTCATCTGAATAGAAAAGTTCGTAATAAAGCTCGTGTCGAGGGCTCAATTACTGAAACTTACGTCATGGAAGAGTTCACTTTTGTATCTAATATTTTTGGCCTAATATTGATACATGGTTAAATCAACTAGACCGAGATGAGCCTGGAGCCGGTACACACTTAGAATGGCATTTATCAATATTCAAGCAGTCAGGTAGCTTGTTTAGACGAACCTATACTCGGTGGCTAACATATGATGAGTATAGCGCTGTAACAATATATGCCCTTCTAAATTGTGACGAAGTTTCAGCTTTTGTTGAGTAAGTTACCGTCTTCAAATAATTACTGTAAATAATTAAAATGTAAGTGATCAGCCGGTTAACTATATAGGTTTGCAGTGCGTTCGATGCAGAATCTCAAATTACTGATCCCACTGGACTTGAATCTCATCAAAATTGTAATTTCTTGAATGATTCAAAAGACGTGTAAGTATTTAACCAAACTAGATTATGTGTTATGTATAACTATGTGGTTTACTCATATGTTGATTTATCCTTAATTTTCAGCGTCTTCTGTAATGGTTTTAATCGGTCGACGAACCAGTTGACTCCCACTTGAAAGTACTAGCTCATAGCCATAGTAAACATACATCTTGTTACGGAAGCTATATCATCAACGGATTTATGTTTAACACAAAAGATAATGATCGAACTAAACAAATTCAAAATAGTAGAGTCTTGGTCAACGACGACTGTTATGACGAGAATCGTATGGAATTTGTTTGGAGAGCTAGAGCTGGATGAGATTGTTGAGCTAACATATCTGGGTAGCCAAAACTGCTTGGTAATGTTCAAGTGTACCTGGTTTGATATTACGTGCAATAGAGGAATGCGTGTTAGCTCGTAAGAGATTGTAGATGTCAATATTAAGTCAAGAATTACATCAGACGAACTGTTTTTATTTGTTAGTCAAGCTACACAAGTGTTTTACACAGTAGATTTCACAAATCCTAAATCTCATTGATATATTGTTATCAAGTCCAAGAAATTACCAGTCGCATATGACAGTGAGGTAGACACCTATCATGCCGACCAAGCACTTATTTTGGTACTAGTTGAGGTGAACAACGAGGAGGACAATCTTGCTCTTTAATCAACACTTTATCAAGGAGAAGAAGTCATAGATGACGACGTGGAAGATTAGAAGGTTTTGAAGATGATGAGGTTGAGTCTCCTGACGAGAAGGATGAATTACAAGATGAAAAGGATGACGAGTCTTAAAAGAAGAGATGATGTGTCTGGAGATGAAGATGATTACTCTCAAATTGAAGATGATTAACTTGTAATGTTGTAACATGCATGTTCTTGTGCTATGTAACTTGAATATTTCAATAAATAGTACAACATAACAAAATCATCTTCCAAGTGTGACGTGTACTTGATTACTCCATAGTAATATGTTAACTTACTCATTCATTAGGTTCATATGCTATTTCTGCAGTTCTAGTGTAGCAGTTTCAATTAGTGTTGTCATTTTAATGTGTTAATTTATTTGCACTTCCTCTAGAGTTTATACAAAGTTAGTTTCGTGTTGTCAGTTATGGATAGATTACGGGTCATTCGTGGTAGTGGTGGATGTTAAGCTATTTCCACCCCGGTGGATCCTACATCGCCATTGCCCCTAATGACGAGGCATATAAGGCGAGCATCCAGTAGGGGGGCAGCCCCAGGCCGAGTCCTACTGCACGCTAGTTATCCTTCTTCCGTGGGATCGACGACCTCGAGTATATTTGATATTAGTGTTAAGTAGTAATGTTAGACTTATATTTAAATTATATTTGAACTGTATTAATGTTGGTGTTTTGCAAGATCTTGTTGAGGCCGTGGACCGACACGCGGGGTGCGCATCGATATCCAGCGAAAAGAGAGAGTTACTGTCACCAAAGAGGGCTAGAAGTAAAAGATCACATAATGCAGTACTTATCATTTTAATTCTAATAGTTATTATATTTGACTTATTTAATGATATTAATGTATTTCTTTATCAGGATCCTGGAGTGTCTAGCAAAAATAAAGATCGGCGTCCTTGTGAGGGTTGATCTTTGAACCAATGCTGTACTGGAAGGACTAGGATGCCGGGACGAGGGAGGCCTTGTGGGAGGAGTGGCTGGTATGGTTTTCTTTTTTGTTAATTATTATTTGTTTAATTAGTACCTTATATTTAAACTAATCGTACTGATTGTGTAAGTGGATGCCTTGGAGGAAGGGTTTGACTTTGAGTTCTTGAGTAGCAGATGCAGAGGCGACAGGCTGTTTTTTTTGCCTACATTGACAAAAATTATCGGTGATGGCTATACGACGCAAGGGATCAGGCAAGGAAGATGTCGTCTGAGGTTTCCCTGATGAAGGAGCAGAAGGGGTACCCCCTCAGTGGATCTCACCATCTATATGGAGGCAGATGGTTGATAGGTGGATCATTGATCCAGCCTAGAAGACGAGAGTAAGAGTGGGAAAGAGAATAGACAGGAGTGGGATCCTATGCACATGGAGGGGTAGGTACCTCACGATGTCGTCCGACATAGGAATAGGCTGAGCTCCCAAACTTGGAGAAGGATGAGTTATATGCTTTGACGTACACTCAGAAGCACATGAGAAAGAAGGATAAGGACGATGCACATTGGGCAGAGGACTTCATTTCAAATATTTCCTTGCATATCATTGTAAGTTACAAATTAATTTGTTTATAGTTTATATTTTGGCTATGTATTCGATGTCTATTGCCTTAGCAGTATTAATGTCAAATTACTATTTTGCAGGCCTTGTATGCACTGATTAGGGGGTCTAGGCAGCAGTACGGATAGCCACCAGTGTCTACAAGTACGAGTACTAGGAGATTGAAGCGGTGGCTGGGTACTCCATGGGTCACCAATAGACCAAAAGGGCACGTATGCGTCCTGCCTCAACACGAATGCACATGACATGATAAAAGCATCCCCACCCCTTGCTGCCCTCCATAGACGCAGATAATGACAGAAGAGCAAAAGTTACACCCGGACAATATCTGTCGCATTACTGACGAGGTGTTCCAAATGATTAAGGCACGGGAGGATCAGGTACAAACTCTGTACACAATTATTAAACACTATATATGATTACTATCGAGATTGATGCGTCTATGCCTTTACATGCAGGGCACTGTTACTGGACATATAGGCCAGATCCAGATAACAGTACCCCCATGGACGAGGACGATTAGCAAGATCCAAATTCCAGTCTCGACGAGCCTTGAGCCCTTCCTCTCTTCCCCTCCCCTATTTGTATCCCCCTCGGGCTCGTCCCTACCCCATGTGATATCCGGTTCACTTTTAAGAATATTGTATATATTTTATGTTTAATTAGTACAGATTTTGAAATTTGAATAAATATTTTGTGTTAATATTTTAGGGTTAAATAATTGCTGATGGATCAGCAATTATTTAACCCTAATGTGGATGAGAGAATAGAGATTTGAATTTGAGTTACAGGTTTGGGTATTATATAAATAATAAAAAAATTTAAAAAATATTTTTTAGTGACCGACTTTATTCCGTTGCTAAAAATCTTTAATTTTAGTGCACCTAAAATCTTGTAGTGACAGAATTTACCGGTGTATTAGCGACGGACTTTTAGCAACGGAACTTCCGTTGTTGAATCTCCATTACCTTTTGCCGACGAACTCATAACGACAGAAATTCCATTGCTAATACCTTTAGCAACGTTAAATTCTATGGCCAAATATTTTTTGAAATTATTAATTTAAAAAAAGAAATTAAACCAAATTACGAAAATTTTTTCGCTAATGAACTTATCGTCCGGTCGCTAAAGTCATTTTTTTTGCAATGGATTTTCAAATTCCATCGCCAAACATTCAGTGATGGGGTTAATGGCAATGAACTTTTACACTACAAGAAAAGACGTCTTTTGCGACGAAGTTTTAGCGACGGCATAGATTCCGTCGCTAAAATGAGTTTTACCGACGGAAACCTCCTTCAGTAAAACTCCGTCGTAAAATATTATTTAAGTGACGGATTTATTCCGTCGCAAAAAACTCCGTCGGTGAAAAGGTGTTTTACCGACGGAAACCTCCGTCGGTAACACTCCGCCGTGAAATATTATTTAAGCGACGGATTTATTCCGTCGCAAAAAACTCCGTCGGTACAAATAGGTCTTCACCGACGGACTTTTAGCGACGGAATAAATCCGTCGCTAAAAGTCTATTTAATTCACATATCTGGTTTGAACTGTCACTGCTTCTCTCTTCGAAAATCCCAAAACCCAACTTCCCTCTACCCCGGCGACGACCTCCCTCGACACCGGCGGTGACTTCCCTCGACCCCGGCGGTGACCTCCCTCGACAACGGCGACCACCTGCAACTCCGGCGACCACGGGCCCTCACCTCCGGCAGATCTGTGAAAAGGAGAGAGACTGAGAGAGAGAGAAAGAGAGAGCAGCGTCGACCATCGAGACCACCGGAGATGACGGTTTCTCACCTCCGGCAGTATTTCTCGTGAGGTAAAGTTCTTGTCTTCCTCTCTATTTGCTCTACGCTATACCTTCTGTCTTCCTCTTATACATGTAAATTGCTGTGAAAAGTTAAAGATGATTTTAAATTGTTAATTGTGCATTGAGCATTTGAGATATTGAGATTATTGACGGAGGATGGGACCCAATTGGATTGAATGTGTGATTTTTGTTAATTTTTATTGCATTGATCATTTGAGAATTGAGAATTGAGATTGTTGACGGAGGATGGGACCCAATTGGATTGAGATACCTGTTAGTTAGCGCAGACATGGACACCACGTCTGATCGACGGTGTCTGACATTTAAAAAATAAATTAACGAATTCCGATGTGTCTGGAGGTACGTGTCGGTGGGTGTCGGACACGTGTTCAGAGGCGTCGGACACGTGTCGGTATGTGTCGGACACGTGTCCGGAGGTGTCAGACACGTATCGGACACCATATCGACACCCTATATGAGGTGTCGGAATTGAGGTTGTTGACGGAGGATGTGACCCAATTGGATTGAGATACATGTTAGTTAGCGCAGACACGGACACCACGTTTGATCGACGGTGTCCAGCATTTAAAAAACAAATTAACGTATGCCGATGTGTCTGGAGGTGCGTGTCGGTGGGCGACGGACACTTGTTCGACGCCGTCAGACACGTGTCCAGAGGCGTCGGACACGCGTCGGTATGTGTCGAACACGTGTCCGGAGGTGTCAGACACGTATCGGACACCATATCGACACCCTATATGAGGTGTCAGAATTGAGGTTGTTGAATGTGCATTAAATTTAGGTTAGTTAGGTTAATGCGACATTTTTAGCATGCACCCCCTGGAATCTAATCGTGGCTCCAGCGCTGGCTATAATTAGCCCTAATTAGTCCTGATTAACAATATTTTAGTAAATCAATTAACCCTAATTAGCTCTAACGAGCCTAATTAGTTTTAATTAACCCTAAGAACCTGATGAAATTCAAATTAGCTGTAATTATCCCAAATTAGCCCAAATGAACCCAATTATGCGCATATTGATTGTAGTTAGCCTAATTAGTCATAATTTGCACTAACATAACCCAATTATGCCTAATTAGCGCTAGTTAGGACTAATCAACACTACTCGGCACCATCAAAACCCTAATTAGGACTAAATAACCCTAATTAGTCCTAATCAACCCTAATTAGCTATAATTATCCAAAACTAGCCCTCATTAACATTAATTAGCCCTAACATAACCCAATTAAGCCTAATTAGCCCTAATTAGGACTAATCAGCACTACTCGGCACAATTAAACCCTAATTAGGACTACATAACTCTAATTAGTCCTAATCAACCCTAGTCAGCTATAATTATCCAAAACTATCCCTCATTAACATTAATTAGCCCTAACATAACCCAATTAAGCCCAATTAGCCCTAATTAGGACTAATCATCACTACTCGGCACAATTAAACCCTAATTAGGACTAAATAACCCTAATTAGTCCTAATCAACCCTAATCAGCTATAATTAATAATCGTAATTAACCCTAATAACCCAGTTAGCCCTAATTAGCCCTTGTACATCCCATAATTACTCCATGTTGCCCAGAGATGGTTCAATTACTCGTTGTTTACAAACCCTGCCTTCTTTATATTAATTGTTGTTTTGAGAAGTCCATTGGCAACGAGATGGTTCAACTCGTTGCCAACGAGTTCTATTTAATGTGGAATTGGTAACATATGCAACGATCATTCTGTAGTTTTGATATTTCGGAAAGATTCTTGCATATCTTATCAATTTCTGAACACATGCATGCATAGAAACCCTTAGTTCCCGTTCAAAGGTACTCATTACAAAGTAATGCCTTGTAATGAGCCTTTGGATGTCCAGTTTGGAAAAGCTAATTGTTTATAAAATAGTATTTTGACTCATGCTTTATGTTCTATGTCGTGGATATATGGTACACGTTCTCGTGTGTTTCTCCGGGTGCATACAGATCTGGTGTTCTAACATCCGTCAAACCTTCCTGAGCAAGGTTAGATGAATGTTAGAACACCTAATCGATGTGGTGTACTTGGAGAAATGCGGGGAGGTGCTGCCGAATTTTCCACAGACATCGGACTAAGCATGAGTTATTCACTGTTTTATAAACATGTGCTTTTCTGAATGGGATAGGACCACTACCTGTTCAAGAGTGGAGGGGAAATATGTAGACATGTTGTAACATTCATGCATTGATATTTACATCGGCAATGCCTAATCACTGGTCATTATTGAAGGTGGTATACAGTACGATAATTCAGTCGTCATGTCAGTCGATCGAAGTTGGATGAAAAGGAAGAATGCTGAAGATTTTGAGTGTCGCGTTGACGAATTTCTCGACTTCGCTTATGCGCATCCTGCACATGTTGACCTTGATAAGATAAGGTGTCCGTGCGGTAGATGTGAGTTGTTGCACTGGAGAAAAAGAATTGAAGTAAAATGGCATCTTCGTCGGTACGGTTTTATGGGTGGATACACAAGGTGGACGCAGCACGGGGAAACGATAGTATTGTCGTCCAACCTAGCTAGTCAAACTGAAGTTAGGGAGGAGGCACGATATGATTTTCGAGATATGATTATGGATGCTGGGCATGCTAATGTTGACTGGGGTAACGACAGTCCACAACCGCCGATCGAGGGGGCTCATCAGTTTTATGAGTTGTTGAGAGCTGCGGAAGAGCCGCTGTGGGATGGAGCTCCGAAACACACACGGCTGTCTGCGGTTAGTAGGTTATTACAGTTGAAATCAGACCACGGGCTGAGTGAGAAAGGTTTTAACGAGTTTGTTACCTTCATCAAAGAAATACTGCCCGAAAGTGAAAAGCTACCGCCGTCGTACTATGACGCGAAGAAGATGATGAGGAAACTTGGGTTGAGCTATGACCGGATAGATGCGTGCAATAACGATTGTGTATTATTCTGGAAAGAGAATAAGGATTTGTCATTATGTCCAGTATGTGATCATTCGAGGTACAAACCGGACAAAGGGAAGAAGAAAAACATTGCATGGAAGATATTGCGATATTTTCCGGTCACACCACGGCTTCAGAGAATGTACTACTCCTCCAGTACAGCTGAACATATGAGGGCTCACCGTGAGACTCGCAGCAACGATGCCGATGTGCTGACACACCCAGCTGATGGAGAGGCGTGGAAGGAGTTTGACCGCAGGCATCCAGTCTTTGCTCAGGAAGTTCGGAATGTTAGACTTGGTCTGGCAACCGATGGGTTCAACCCTTTCGGTCAGTCTACCACGCCTTACTCCTGTTGGCCTGTTATTATTGTCCCTTACAACCTTCCACCAGGCATGTGCATGAAGAAGCCGTATATGTTCTTGTCGTTGCTTATTCCGGGGCCGAAGAGTCCCGGTAAGGACATAGATGTGTATTTAAGGCCGTTGATTGATGAGTTAAAACAATTATGGAATCATGGAGTCGAAACATATGATGCATCCCTTAAACAAAATTTTCAGATGAGGGCTGCTTTGATGTGGACTATACATGATTTCCCCGCATTGGGAATGACGTGTGGCTGGAGCACACATGGGAAGCTAGCATGCCCTGCTTGTATGGGCGTGAACCCCGGTCATACGTTAAAGCACGGCGGAAAGGCCTCGTGGTTCGGATGTCACCGTAAGCTTTTGCCACCGGGCCATCAGTTTCGTAGGCAGAAGGATAAATTTGACGGGACAATCGAGCGTGAGGTTGTCACACTGGACTACCCATCTGGTGAAGAAGTACTCTCACACCTGGAGGCACTTGATACTGACATACCACACGGTAAGGGTGTGCCGGATCGGAAGATTGCAGGGTTCGGGAAAGAGCACAACTGGAGAAAATTTTGTATCTTCTGGGAGTTAGCCTACTGGAGGACGCTCGTTATCCGAAACAACATGGATGTGATGCATATTGAGAAGAACGTTTTTGATAATGTGTTCAACACAGTGATGAATGTCAAGGGCAAATCGAAAGATCACCTTAAAGCGAGAAGGGATCTACAACAGTTGGGTGTACGCCGTGAATTGCATCCTCGGACAGTCAGTGGGAGGACCATACTTCCGAAAGCACCTTACTGTCTAGACAAGAAACAAGTGGAGAAGGTCTGTCAGTGGGTTAAGAATTTGAAGCTTCCGGATGGGTTTGCGTCCAACATATCTCGTTGTTGCAATGTATCGGAATGCAAGTTCCAAGGGATGAAGAGTCACGACTGCCACGTATTCATGGAGAGATTCATTCCTATTGCCTTCCGGGGACTGTTGCCACGGGTTGTTTGCGAGACTTTGACTGAATTATCTCATTTCTTTCGAGATATATGCTCTTCTACGATCCGGGTGAGTAACATGGAAGTGCTTGAGAAGAACATTGTGGTGACGATTTGCAAGCTGGAGAAAATCTTCCCACCTTCGTTCTTTGATTCAATGGAGCATCTGCCTGTTCACTTGGCATATGAAGCTAAGATGGGTGGACCCGTGCAATATCGGTGGATGTATCCCTTCGAGAGGTAATCCTTAAATTGTTATAGTTGTTCGTTTACACTTAATGCGACATCTGTTATCATTGATATTCCACCTAACTCGATTCGCTAAACTTCTAGGTTCATGTTCCATTTAAAGAAAAAAGTCCATAATAAGGCTCGGGTTGAAGGCTCAATTGCGGAGGCTTACGTAATGGAAGAACTTGTAAACTTTTGTAGTCAATATTTCGGGCCTAATGTTGGTACGAGGTTAAATCAACTAGGCCGAAATGATCCCGGAGCAAGCACAAATTTGGAAGGGCAATTGTCAATATTCAAGCAGTCAAGTAGTCCGTTCGGCCGAACGTATACTCGATGGCTAACAGATGAAGAGTACAGTGCTGCAACAATATATGCCCTTCTAAATTGCGATGAAGTTTCGGCATTCGTTGAGTAAGTTAAAGTCTTAATTCACTTACATTGCTGTACATAATTGAAAGTGTGTGTTAAGCGAGTTAAATGCATATTGGTTTGCAGTGAGTTCGATGCGGAATCTTTAATCACTGATCCCGCTGGACTTGAATCTCATCGGAAATCACAATTTGTACAGTGGTTCAAAATCCGTGTAAGATTATTTAACGAAATTATATTATGTGTTATATACAGTTCTGTGGCCAATTAGTATACTGATTTATCCTTAATTTTTACCGTCATCTACAATAGGTTCAGTCAATGGATAGACCAGTGGCCTCATGCTTGAAATTACTAGCCTAAGGCCCTAACAAACAAACATCCTGTTACGGAGGCTATATCATCAACGGGTTTAGGTTTAACGTAAAAGATGATGACCGAACAAAACAAACCCAAAACAGTGGAGTCTTGGTCAACGGCGACTGTTATGCCGAGAATTGCATGGATTTTTACGGAGAGCTAGATGAGATTGTTGAGCTAACATATCTGGGTTTCCAAAACCGCCTGGTAATGTTCAAGTGTACGTGGTTCGATGTCACATGCAGTAGAGGAATCCGTGTTAGCTCTCAAGGGATTGTAGATGTCAATGTCAAGTCAAGACTTGCATCAGACGAGCCCTTTGTGTTTGCTAGTCAAGCTGTACAAGTCTTTTACGCGGAGGACGTCGCCAATCCCAAATCTCATTGGTATACAACTATCAAGTCCAAGAAATTGCCCGTGACATATGACAGTGAGCTAGACTCCTTTCAAGCCGACCAACCACGTGTCTTGTTTCCTGTTGAGGTCAACAACGAGGAGGACGATCTTCCTCTTCCAACAACACTTCTTGTGGGAGAAGAAGTCGTAGATGATGACGCGGAAGATGTTGAAAGTGTTGGAGATGATGTGACCGAGTCTACTGATGAAGAGGATGAATTAGAAGATGAAGAGGACGACGAGTCCCACGAAGAAGAGGGCGACGAGGAAAGTGATGAAGATGATTCGCAAACTGAAAATGATTGACTTGTAATGTTGTAACATCACGGGAAAAATGTAGTAACATTTTAGAACTTGGTGTTTATTGATGTGTTTTTGCACATCCGTTCATATATATATATATATATATATATATATATATATATATATATATATATATATATATATATATATATATATATATATAGTGCCGATGATGATTTATGCCTAAATTATTGTTTTTCACGTGTTAATGTCTTTGTATATAATCTATATGAAGTCAGATATGGATAGGATACGGGCTATTCGTGGCCGGGCTGGACGCCGAGCTGCTTCCTCCCCGGTTAGTCCCACCTCGTCATTGCCTACTGATGACGAGGCACAGAGTGATCGCGGACAGCCATCGGGGGCCCAGCCCCAGCCGTCGCCGTCACCGTCGCCCCAGCCCCAGCCATCGCCATTGCCCCAGCCCCAGCCCCAGCTCGAGCCGTCGCCCCAGCCCGACGCAGATTCATCCCACACGCGCGTGCATTCTCCATCTTCCGTGGGTTCTACCTCAGGTATAGTTGATAACGGTGTTTCGTACATTTTCGCTAGCCTTATATTTGAACTGTATTAATGTCTGTGTTTTGTAGGATCTCGACGAGGCCGTGGTCCGACACGCGGGGTACGCATCGACCCCCAGCGTAAACAGAGAGTTACGCTCACGCAGGAGGGCCTGTAAGTACTAAAAATATCACCTCATGCCTTATTACAAAATTTTGGGGTGTTAATTTATATTTGAACTGTATTAATTAATTTAATTACTTCTTTGGCAGGATCCTGGAGAATATGGCGAGGACGAAGATCGGCGTTCTTGTGAAGGGCCGATTCTTCGAGCCACGCCTGTACTGGAAGGACTGGGATGCCGCTGCGAGGGAGGCCCTATGGGAGGAGTGGCTGGTACGGTGAAGTATTTTTTTCAGCGTTAGTAAATGTTAAATTACAGTTTGTTTTATGTTGTTAATTTGTGTTATTGAATGCCTTACAGGAGGGGTTCACGTTTGACACGCCTCAGCAGCAGGTACTGGGGCAGCAGGCTTTCTTTGCCTACATCGGCAAGAATTACCGCCGATGGCTCCACGATGCACGGGACCGGGCGAAGAAGGCGCTGCCCGCGGGTGCCCCGATGACGGACATGGCGAGATATCCCCCACATTGGATATCTCACCGTGTATGGGGGGAGATGATAGATCGGTGGGCTGCGGATCCAGGTTGGGACGCCAAGAGTAAGAGCGGGACTGAGAACAGACAGAACAGAGATCCGACGCACACGGGGGGGTCGGTGCCACACGACATCGTCCGACACAAGAACGCGGTCGAGCACCCGGATCTGGAGGACGATGAGGTCGTAGCTCTGACGTATAATCAGACGCACGTGCGGAAGAAGGACAAGGACGAGACGCACCGGGCGGGCGACTATATTTCAGATATTGCCCGGCGGATCGATGTGAGTCAATTTATTTAAGTTAATGTTTTTTCTTTCTATCCTCAATGTCTGTTTCGTTAATTAATGCCCTAACATATCGTTAAACCACTATTTTTGCAGGCCTCGTATGAACAGCTAAGGGGGTCCGAGCAGCAGTCCGGACAGCCATCAGCGTCCACTAGTACGGCTGCGAGTACTGGGGGGTTGAAGCGATGGCTGGATACGCCGGAGGTCGTGAATCGGCCGAAAGGCCGCATACGCGGCCTGCCTAGCACGACTGCTCGTGCCGTGATAGGAGCGTCCTCACCCCCTGCTGCCCCTCCACAGACACCGGCTCCTCGGCCTCAGTTGGACGACGAGGAGATCCAGCGCATTGCTACAGTGGTGTGCCGGATGATCAGGGAGCAGGGCACTGTTGGACAGGCCGCCCCGGCCCCGGATCAGCAGGATCCAGATCCGGGACTCGGGAACCCCTGATGAGCCCCTTCCCGTGCCCGTTCCTAGCTCCCCCCCCCGTGCCCGGCTTGTACTCTTCTCCCCTCTCCTAACCGGCTATATCCGGTTCCCGGCTTGTACATATATGAATTTTTTTTATTATAAATATTTTTTATAATTGATTATATATATTTCTTTCTGTATTGATTATTGCGCGTTGTTGTTGAGATTTGAAAATTGTATTACAGGTCTGGGTAATTGAAAAATAAAAAAAATTCAAAAAAAAAATTGACTTTTGGCGACGGATTAATTCCGTCGCTAAAGTATTCCTACAATCATTTATTTAGCGACGGAATATTCCGTCGCTAAATAAGTTTTTTAGCGACGGAATATTCCGTCTCGAAAATATAAATCCGTCGCTAAAAAATATAATTCGCTACGGAATATCCGTCGCTAATTAAAAATAAATCCGTCGGTAAAAATGACATATTTAGCGACGGATTTAAAAATTCCGTCGCTAAACTATTAGTGACGGGCTTTTATACGAGGGATATTTAGCGACGGTAAATCCGTCGCTAATTATTTTAGCGACGGATTTTTCGCTTTTAGCGACGGATTACCCCGTCGCTAAAACCCTGTTTTCTTGTAGTGTTAGTGACGGTGTGTTCGTCGCTAAAAGTCTTTTTGAGACGGGAAATGAACTTTTAGCGACAGAATTGTCTGTCGCTAAAGGTCCCTTTTCTTGTAGTGATATTATCGGCATAACTAAGTAAATATTCATTTAAAAATGCTGCTTAACGATGTAAAACAAAAGCTCAGTCAGATATCCAGGGACAGAACTCTAACACAGTTTACTCATCTTTTCTTCAACTTACAGTTCAAAGAAATTAACGCAAACATATGTATGCAAATATTGCATAACAATCGCAAGGACAATGTAATTAAGCCTTCAATTTTGTACGAGATAATAAGATGTTCTGCTGTATATTATGTTTTTAACTTAATAAGTTAGAGATTCCTTGAAAAAGTGATTCCTGACGAAGATTAAAAAAGACTGCAAAATTTGTGATTTGGAATTGAAAGACTTGGTAGATTACTTGAAGTTGTACAAAGTATCTAGCATAACCAATTTTTGATATTTTATTTAATTTAATCATGATTATATTTTGGCACTCATGTTATTCTTTATAGCTCAAAAGAAGTTATTTAAAGCCGAAATTTCTCCTACCAAAGTTTGTATTTTTAACAAAAGTAGTTATATTTTTGTATAAGTTGTTAATCTTTTTTTTTTGTTGCATAATATGTGGTATGTATTAATACACCTTGTAGAGCTTTATAATACTTTGTAGTAACTAACCCAAGCTTTTTTCAAGTTTCTGGGCTATAAGATTGATAATAATAATAATAATAATAATAATAATGATAATAATATAAAATAATCAAAGCAAGAAACGCAATGATAGCTTCTTTACCCAATACATCATTATTTTATGTTTACAATATGATATATGATTTATAAGAACTCTATACTCAACGTTTAGGTGTCGCTAAATATCTCCAAATATATTTTGGATGGGATACTTAATTCTACATTAATTAAGTTTACATGAATAGAAAAAATCTACTTTAGTAAGACTTATGCAATTCCAAACCAATTAGAAGCATCCTAAGTTTGTATCTAGCCAAGATATACTAACCTATGAGGACTCATTTAAATTATATGTAAAAATGCTTTAACATAAAATAATTACTATTAGAATTCAATAGGAAAAGCTAGATACTATTTTGAATTCATATTTAACTTTTATAACCCTATGCTATATGAAATATGAAAAACTTTTTTTTCTACAAGGTCCTTGATTTTAACATTTGTTAACATTTCGATAAAGAGTCTATCCAATATACTAGCCTGGATAACATATAGTAATTTCTATTGTGCATGAGACATATTTGTTGTGCATATAACTATCAATTTGTTATTGCATGAGAAATTTTTATTGTGCTTGTATAAGTATCATTTAAAAAATAATTTCTACATTTTAATGCACGTGCATAACATTAACTACATATTCGTTCAATTTTGATATGAACAGAAATTTTGGTGTTTCATTTTTTGATACCTTTATTAAAGTTAACCAACACGACTAATTTATTAATGATGAGGTAGCGCTTTTGAATGCATATAGAATTTACTGACAAAAGTATATAGAAAAATTAGTACTCCAATATCAATCCAGTATTTCATGAGGCAATTATATGTGAGGTTTTACAAGTTTAACCAACAAGACTAAGAAAGATAGGTCAAAACCTCATGGTATGCTTGTTGAACATAAATTAATCCAAATTTAACAAATTATTTAGTAAACATGCTTACAAAGTTAGATTGTTCTTCAAAATTTTGTAAGGTTTTCAATCTAACTTCGGGACTAACTTAATTAACTATAACCAACATCCTTTTAGATGTTTTATGCAATTCTAGTTTTTAGACATCTAGGTTTTCTTTTTCGTATAAAAGAGTGCATTCAAGAGCATAAAAGTTAAAATAAAATCTTACTACGCAGGTATATTACGAAGGTAGTAAATTGCATGCTTGCTTCAAGTGCAATAGCAGTTTGAGATGAATAAGGATTGGATACTTGGAATACTGCTTTCGGTCATGAAGTCATTCAACAATTTTCGAATGCTTGACAGTTTAATTACTTATAACGTAAGAACAATATCAAAAAAATATTTGTTTAATTGTTCCAACATCAAATTGAATAGATTTAGCTCATGCTTTATCCACTACATATTACATAAATATCTTCGTTTATGTTAGATTTATGGGAGTGTCTATTTTTCACACCTCACGTGCTGGTCCACACCTTATTTTGTGGCTTAAAGATAATGTGACAAATTATGGTTAAACAATCTACATTTATTTTCAAGTAGCACAAGGTTTTAGTTCTACATTATTCTATTTATCTATATCTATATCTATACTACTTATAAAAATGTGAATATCTGTAAATCATTTTTCTGACCAAATTATCCTTACAAAACTTTTTAATTCCATCTATATCCTTGGCTGCAAAGTTTAATCAATGCAAATTAGTTATGGTCCTTGGTGGACTCTTCATCTCTCCAAAAGAACTGCCAGATTCTCTGTCCAAATTTATTGAAAACCATTGAACTTTTTCAACTTGTAGCATGACAAAGCATGTATCCCTTTGTACATTTCTCTTTCTATGCATGTATCTCTCTCTATTCACATATACCCTTCCGAATACACTAGAAAAACATCTGACTGTAGAGCCGACGTTTGTTCTTTGTCTTCTCTCTTCCTCTTAAACCGGCCTATATCTAATTAACGATGCAGTCTATTGCAACAGTTTTGATGTATTAGAGCGTTAAGATTATCTTGGGCTACATGCCAATGCATATATGTATTTCTTTTTGTCCAGGCATATTGAAGCAACTAAGGAAAGATGGAAAAACCCAAATGCTAATCATTCCATAATCTACCCGTGCAACTTAGAACCACCAGATTATTTACCAAATACTCGGAGATAAAAAAATGAATCACAGGTTTTTGGATGGATTCATATCATGATTTCCTTCTTATACATAGTTAAAAGTGTTTGTCAATTTGCTTTTCACTCACTGTTTCTTGTAGTCCACAGCAATGATCCTTGCTCCGTGGATTGGAACGGCTAATGGTCATGTGAAAAGCATCATTAGGATCCTTCAGCGAGTTTCAGGTCACCATATAGAGGTGAATTGAACATTATCACTTTGCCTATTATGAACTTTTGTGCTCCATGAAGGTTTGAAGCAAAGATCCACTTTCGTGGCTTCAAGCGATTATAATCTTTTGCCTGTTTCTTCTTTATGTAACGGCCACCAACTAGATATATATTAGGGCATTCAGTAGTTAAACCTAAGGTTAGTTTCTAGAAAAATGAGTTGCATCTTTTGGAGTTCAACTTCTGGACATTGAACTAAAATAGTGTAACCACTACACACAAGTGTTGCCGGATAATCATTGCAGATATACACAATGACTAAAATGGTAACTTGAATTTTGGCTAAACGTAAAGCGTGTTGTGGAGCCTATCATTTATTTGGTTGTATATTCTTTTGTGGTCACACATTCCTGTTACATTCAGAAGGAGCATGAAGATCAAGGGCAGACTGTTGGGTTTGTTACTATATTTTGTGTAAGTTCTTATGTCTTGGGTCTGATTATGTTTAGACATATGGACGGAATTCTGATTTAGGAGTCATAGCTTCCCACTGTTAAATTAAAACTACCCAATTTATATGAAAAAGCTGTTCTCTTTATTTTCTGATGATTTTGTGATGCTTTTATTCAGTTTTTGCCGTTTTTGTTTTGCTATTTGGTGTTGGTGTCGTACTTGTGCGTGGCAAAGAGGAGTTCTGTTCCCAGGTTTTGCATTTCGAGGATTGATCGATGACGGGAATATTTTTATTGGAATTATCATGATTTGCAACGCTTTGATTTACGTTGCTGGATGTCGTTTAGTAAATTTTCAGAGCTTGAGTCTATTTTCAGCAAAAGATTTCCTTACAAGGTTCTTCTTGTTGATTTTGAGTGTCAAACATGATTAGTGTATCATCTTATATGTTATAGGTTCCTAGATTCGTGGCATATTGGGGGTGCATTTGTATTTGTTCTTTTAGTACCAATTTTTTCTGAAGGGATGAAACTGGAACCTTAAATGTGACAGTGCAAGATCGTTGAAAAATTAAACCCATCTTCCACATAAAGCAAGGAAAATCCATTGTTATCGATTTAACTCATAGATTCCCCACCTTATGTTGTCTTTACACATACCGATGATAGGACACTGGAGACCAAGCAAGAGTAACGACCAACAAGAACACTCGTGGGTAGAAGAGAAGAGAACCATGGCCTTGGGATCCATAAACATTCAATCCAAGACTACCCTAGATTTTGTCGATTTTTGAGCCTTGACAACTAGCTTGGCTCCGGCTATAGCATCCCGGGCTGTAGCGCGACAACCAAAGGTGCAGCCATGTTTAGCGATGGACATAACGGAACATATTTCCACATCTATAGTTGAAAGCCGTTAAACCAACACGCTTCCTACAAGTGCTGCACATGTTCGAACCTTATTTACTCTTCTCAATGTTCTCTCCAACTACTGAAACACAGGATGCTGGTGTGACAAAACCCCAGCCTGATGAACCAGGCCATACATCAACACCTGCACAAAAATCCGACTCCTTTGCGGATGATGCAGCAAGTTTAGCATGTTCCAGCTTCAACATCAAGTCCTTATGACACTTGGAACACATATTCACGGTTGTTGTGGTTCCAAAAAATGCACAGTTGTTGACCCAAAAGATAGGACCATGAGGAGGAGTTTGATGATCCTGTCTCATTCTGCTCGATTTTCACTTTCCTGCTCGCATAGGAAACAAATCCTTTCTTCGTGCTCTCCCTTCCTATTCCCCTAGGCCGAACGCCGAATAGGAAAGCTCATGAGATACCAAAATAGAGTGATTGTCTTTAAAGTGATAAGATTCAATACTAGGTAAGCATTATATTCTATTGGCTTTAAAATTGCACCCCACTTTTGTTGGGCCTTTTCAGATGGCGTTTTGATGTTCATTAACCTATTGTAGAAAGCTACAGAATGGTACCTGCTCTCCTGACACTTTAAGTTTACAATAATTCTCGGTGCAACATTTAGTCTTTGGGAATAAATAGAATAATGCAAATTCTTGCCATGTCCTCGTGAGACCTAAACATGTCGTCCTCATACTATATTCCATTCTTAGGATATCCTTAATCCCTTTGTGAAAACCTATTCAATTGTTGAGTTTAAGTACTCAATGTAGACGGGGCAACATATGGGATGCGTACTGTAGGTATGGAACGATGTCTCAACAATTGGTGGGTCAATAGTTAGTGATTTGGGATTAGGAAAAAGCTTTTCTGCCTTGGAGGTAAGAGTTTGGGTCCTCTCTGTACCGTAGAGGTTGGATGTATTAAAAATTTCTTATTTTTTGAACTGGGCTGACAAAAAATTCCTTTAGCAACGGTTACAATTTTTGTGAACCTTTTAGTGATGGTATCAGTGATGCACTTATTTCGTACATTATTATTTTTTTCGAACCTTTTCAATACTTAATTCATCTGTCATTTCTATTATGGTACCCAACCTTATTTGCTGGCATCTTGTTGTATTTCCTATACATTTATATCAAAGGTTGGTCAGACCGATTGATGCTAAATAGTAAGGTAGGCAAAAATATACTAATTTTAGGATTACGTTTGTACATTCCCGATGCTTGATTTAAATTTTATTCAACCCAGAAGCGCTTAACCAAGGTCAGATAAATGCTAAATATGAAAATACTGACAACGCCAATTCATGCATGTTCTCAAGATTGTCTTAGCGCATAACGTATAAAGAGGTTGTTCGAATTCGGACATGGAAATGGTCGCCAGAGCGATGGTGGGATGAGTTTCACTTTGAGTTGACTCTTGTTTTTGGAAATTGAATCCAAAAAAAAAGTAGATAAATCTATCACATATTTGCAAGTCTTTCCATTAACATTACAATGGATGACATGTAACGAGAATTTTGTTTATAAAACTCGCTGAAAGATTTTCATGTTCCTCATTACCATGGGGCATAGACAACAAGATGATAGAGTTCGAGGATGAACAAAAGCACAGGAAGTCCGTGAAGAAGGGGCCAATTGTATATTAGGGTAATGGAAAACATATTACAGAGGCATGCTTCATGTCTTCACAAGCTTGAGAAAAAGTTTGAGAAAAGATTGAGAGATTATATATGACACCAAACCTGTTGCAGGAAACAACATGCTTTATATTTTTATGTTGTAAAAGCCAAATATTTTCACACTTTTTTTTTTCTTGTTCTTTTTTCATCTATTCTAGGTTGTGTTGGTGTATTTTGCAATGGTACTATTGCTAGAACTGTTACATTAAAAGATACCAAAGTCATGTTAACATAAATGGATATCAAGATCCATTATAATATTTTTAAAAATATAGAACCTTGAAAATTATTGGGGACATTATGCTATGATAAAGTCTCTGCTACCGTTAACTGCTAATTAAGTATCACTAGAGTCTTTGTAATTAAGAGCAGTTCCACCTCTTCCTCTTGAAATTTAGATCTTAAAAGTAAAGGCCCATGCACATAACTTTCATTTCCTTTGCTTACCATTTCTCGATCATGTTTATGCTATTTGTTTTTTTATTGAATTATGCTTCTACAGGCCAAAATGGAAGATAAAGGCAAATGACTACACCATTTACAAATCTTGACCATCACGTGTTAGTTTAGAGCTCCTTCTCGACACAAGGGATAAATAGCTTGTTGATTGTTAAACTTTATATCTTTTACTCTTAAAAAATATGTGTCGATGTGAAAATATAAAACAGTTATTTATTATTTTCTTCAAAGCAACAATGTCCACTTTACTTGCACGTTACAACAGATCATCCTTCAATGTTTTTAATGGCAGCAAAAATTTTTGCAATGCACCGTAATTGTGAATTTTTATTATCACATGTGCCTTTGAACTATATGTATACTGCATCAACTTTTGGCCACTGAAGAAAGGAATAGAAGCTATGTGCTATTAACAGTTGCTGCAAAGTTTTCACCTTCATCATTGGTATCAACTTCCAATTTTAGTGCTCTGCAATCTGAGCAGTGGGTTACTTTTTAGCAATAATGGAAAATTCAAAACAACTTTTATGTTTAATTTATAAAGCAAAATTGTTGCTAATATAAACAAGATTTTCTAATCTTATTTTTAGAGTTCATAATTTTAACTTTAGACATTAATTCAATTTAAGAGGCATACTCAATTTACATCATAGTCTAAAGATAACTTGATATTATGACATTTCTAAGTCAAAATCTAATTTTATTATACGTTAATGCTCACGTGCATCGCAGTGCATTCTATTACCACATCATATAAGGAAACTTGTTGCGTACTATGATGTTTCTACTTTTATCCAACGCGATCGAATATGATATCACAGAACCTTAGAAAAAGTTAATTAGTGATTGTAATTTAATCAAAAACAATTTTTAGCATGTTTATTAAGTTATTCACGTATGTGCGCATTAAATTGAATAACTTAGCCTTCATGTATGTGCACAATAAATTGAATAACTTATGACATATCAGCCTTAACAATCATTGAAATCTTGCATAGGAATACGAGTAATGAATTCCTCAATTGGTAAGAAATATATGTCGAGATGATTTAGAATCAATAATCATGGATATCATACTCATTTTGTTTATATCTTTGTTGAAAATTTCTGTAATCTCATTATGAAATTAAAGTTACGGAAATCAAAGAGCTTGACATGTTCAAGCTATAAATATTGCTCGGGTTATTTGACAACGACAAAGTGCTTGAAATCATTCCTTGAAGCTTGTGCAACTGAAAAAAGCTATGGTGAAGGTTTCATATACAATAATATTGGTAGCCATCCTCACGGCTCTCTCTCTCTCTCTCTCTCTCTCTCTCTCTCTCACACACACACACTAATGATGCAAAATATATATGTTTAATTTCAATTCACTTAGACACACGAATATGACACACGACGGTTTATAACCGGAATATGACACACGACGTCTTGTTTTTAAGTTTTCCTATCTAAAAAATATTTTCTTTCAATTTCACTCGCCCACACACTTGCGCGCGTGCGCTTGCTCACACACACATACACACTCACTCTCCACCAGGAAGGTGTATACATATTTTTGTAATCTCGATATAACTGTGACATCTTATTTTCAAGTATTTCAGTCTCAGAAAAGTGTGCGAGAGCCTAGAATGATGTTCGACCGGATATATTGCAGAAAGGATGATGATTGTGACGAATACTGTGCGTGGGAAATTCAAAGGTGTCTGTGTTTTGTATTCTGATAGTCGAAGCTGCGAGTGCATACCTCACCACAAGTGACCACAAGAGTCATGACTAAAAGCTATTTCTTATTTGTTCCTTGGAGAATTTTGGTGCAGTTTTTAATGCTAGTGTTACTCCAATTTTGTTATCTCAAAATTAATACCAACAATTTCCTTGGACGCTAAATATTGGTTTTAAAAATTGTTGAATCGCTAGTTTTAGCTTCTGTAACTTGCCTCCTTCTTTCTTCTTGCATGCACAAATCAACAGGCTTACACTCACGTAACAACTTTCAATTGAGCAATTTTCTTTCCAGGATGAAGTTCACAAATCTATTGAGATTGCTTCTAGGCACCTCTAAAAATGAAGGAGCCAGAAAGTGGCTTAAATTGTTAACACGAGATTGTGCCAAACAAATGTTTTTGAACCAAGTCTTGTCCTCGAGATGAGGTGGCGATAGGGAGACACCAGGGGAGATGTGCACATGAGCAAGTTGAGGGGATTTTTTGTTTTTCCTAGTATAAAAAGCATTATGTTATAACTGATATACATATGCGTACATATATTTCACTCAGTTTATAAGCGTCACTTTGAAATTAGTTTTTTTTTTTAAAATTCTGATCAAATTATAATTATTCCTAAGTTTTAGCAAAATAACTTTTAAACTATGGATTAAAAGTTTAATAACGGATTAAGGTATTTTAATAAAATAGTAAAAAAATAATTTAATAACGGATTATAGGTATTTTATCTAAAATATCACGTAAAACTGAAACCTTATAACATTTCAATTTTTTCTATAGTCACAAAAGGTTTCATACCATAGAGTAGACGGAGCATGAGTTGAAATATATAAATTTTATCCTTAAAGAAATATGAACCAAATTTTTTTTTTGGTGTTCATATTACTACTAATATAAATTTTAAGCATTTTATAATTCTTCATTAGCAATATATCAAAATATTAAGACTTTCGTCTAATTATTATGTTCATAAAAATATTCTATAATATGAAAAGAAAACACTGTATTTTTTATACACTCGCTCGTGCATATATATACAGAAAATAAAATTATATATAAAACAAAAGTAAGTTATCTATATTGTAGTTAAGTGAGATTCCAACTCGATCAATTGCCTTGGTACATCCAAGATGAATGACTTGTTAAACATGTTGAATAAGAAATTTGATAAATAATTTGCTTACTCTAAGGATTTGCGCAATTCTATTTAGTCACTTTTGTTACGCGTAGAAACATCATAGTACGCAAATTCGATATGAGATATATAACAATATAAAGTCAAATTAAAACATATGATATCAGAAAAGTAAATATACAGAAAGTTTATTTTTGACACAATATTTTGTCATCTTATCTTTTAGCCACAAAATAAGGTGTGGACGAGCATGTGAGGTGTAAAATCCGGGCTCCCATAAATCTAAGATAGAAAATGTCTCTATGTACTCCAATATAGTGGATAAAGTATTAATTAAATTCAACTAATTTTACATTGAAAAAATTTTGAACAAATCTTTTTCTATGATGTTCTTTTGTTATGAGTAATTAAATTCTTAAGCACTCTAAGTTCTATCTTAATGACATACCATCATATTGTGACTTATGTCAACTTTTTGTAACCTTAAAGACACTCTCTTACATGAAAAAGAAACTAGATATCTAGAAGATAGAGTTGCATATTAAATTCAACAGTATATTAGTTATGTTGTAATTAAGGTAGTCTCCACCTTAGATTGAATATCTTAGTATATTTGAATGTAGACCTAACTTAGTAAGCATATTTATTGAATAATCTGTTAACATTTTTATTGAATTTTGTTCAATATTTTGCTTACTACGAGGTTTTAAGCTATCCTATTTAGTCATATTGGTTAAACTTTTTAAACCTTAAATATTTCCATCATGCAATAATACATTGATCTAATTATTTTTGTATACTTTTATTAGTGGATTGTATTTGCTTCTAAAATTGCCCCATCATCCTTAATCAATTCATCGTGTTGATTTACGTTTCTATCTTGTCAAAGAAACATATTCCAAACTTTTCTTTATGAAAATTAAATTAACCAGCACTTTTTGTTTTGGTCATGAATGTACAAATTATTTTTAAAAAATAATTACACTAGCACAATAAAAATACCTCTTAGAGTAACAAATGGATCTCAACATATTCGTCGCATTTTTTATTAGGGGAGTCTGCTTTTTACTCTAAATAAATTTCTAATATTTGTTCCTTAGCATATGGTTACCAAGTTAGAATTAGTTGTATGCACAAAAGATATTATTTATTGATATTTTACCACAATGGTTAATTTCTTCTGTTAAAAGGAAGTTCACCCATTTAAAAAGAAACGTGGCTATGTTTGGTGAAATAACCATGAAAATATAGGTTATGCAATAGATTTGATTACGCAAATCAAAGCTTTTAAATGATATGACTATTTAACTGATAGAAATAATGAATCGTAAATAGAGTTCAGGTTCGAATTCCATAGATTATATAGACGGGATTGGCTACAATGATTGACAAATCAAAGACTTTCTCAAGATTTCTATTGATCTACTCTAGATTCGAGCCATAGCACATGGTTTCATAAAATTGCAAGATTTTCCCGATCGAAATCCAAAACAAGGAAAACCATTTCAATTGTCTCAATAACTGGATTAGAATAAAGAATAATTTATTTACATACTCGAACAAATAAAAAATTGCAAGGTGCAAATTCTACAATTGTGACCTTTATAGGTTTTCTTATAGCAGGAGGAAAAGACATGAGAATCCTTTTTTTTCTATACCATAACATAAGAGAAGTTTATTAATAACAACCATTCAAGCCAAAGAAGATGTATAAGGAACAACATCTATCATATTTGACCGACCCTGCTCCTGCTACAACATTTGCACATTTAGATGCTACTACAATACTATCAAGAGGATAAGCCGCTAAAGGGATCTATTAAGTAGTAGATCCTTTAATCCAGTTCCCAATGTAAATTACCTTCTCGACTGGACAAAGGAAATCTTAATGGAATTCCGGCGGGTGGGTAAGGGCTTGGCTTGACCGTGTGTTCTCTCCAGGTCGGGTCATGGTGTGCTAAGCACGAGTTTTCGAACTAATTAAACTTAAAAGTTCCGGTGGGACATGAATGGTTGATACCATGGAGAGTCGATACTAGCCATAGGATGATCTTTCAACTTAGGAAAAACAAAGAAGCCAATTTGACCATTCAAAAATCCACCCAACAACACATTCAATTTAGTTCACTTATTGAAAACTAAATAATCAGTTTATTTTAATTTTTGAACAGATTAAAATGGAATGGTTGAATCTGATACAACTAGTAAAATAAAATGTTTTTAAGTTTCAGATCGACTGTGTTGAGCATAACGTCAAATCTAAAGATGTTGTTAATTTTATAAGAGTGTGATGCGTCTAAGCTTCATAATCGTTTCTAATATAGAAGCGCGTACGAGAAGCAGCATTCGAAAGGCTTGCTAGCGCCTAAAACTATAGTCGCTTTATTTTTTAGTAACAAATGTGCGATAAAACATACGCCGTTATTAAAGAGTTTATGGGGCATATTTTAAAAAAAGACACTCTGTGGGTCTTAAGTTTAATTAGACCATCTTCTTAGGTTAAAAGTTTGATGCTTTTATAAAATGAGCGGCCTGAACTAAATAAATGGACCTTTTGGGTCTAAATGTAAACTTGCACTTTTATTGGGGGCTTATGTCGAAATTAAGTGAGATGGCGATGCGACATCGGGCAATGGTGGCCATGGCGCTGCAGCCAAGCACGGTGGGATGGATCTAGAGTATATCTGGCGCGGCTGGTGGCTGACGGTGTGCCGGTGACGGTGCCGCTTGGTGCCGCTTGGTGCCACTGCGAAGCGCCGATTGGGCGGTTAGTGCCTCTGCCGGCGTTACTTGTTGCTCCGTCGGCATCGGCGCCGACCGCTTTACGGCGATGATGGTGAAGACTTGAAAGGAGCAGAGTGTTCGGCAAAAGCGACGCTGCTACTTAAAGAAATGAAGAATTGTATTCATTGGTGTGTCTTTACAGAATGGCAAAGCATGCCTTTATATACTACACAACAATCAGTTTAGATCCTAAAATCAAGCTAATCTAGATCCAAGAATC
Source organism: Escallonia herrerae (assembly GCA_033070095.1). Lineage (NCBI taxonomy): Eukaryota > Viridiplantae > Streptophyta > Magnoliopsida > Escalloniales > Escalloniaceae > Escallonia > Escallonia herrerae. The sequence continues at coordinate 127,282 of JAVXUP010000016.1, forward strand.
AAGTTAATTTAGATCCAAGAATCATGCTAATTTAGATCCGAAAATCAAGCTAATCAAGCTAATATGAGATTATTCTCCTTTACTCCCCCTCAAGTTGGAGCATGAATATTTGAAATGCCCAACTTGCCCAGTAAAATGTGGAAGCGTTCCTGGCCAACTGCCTTGGTGAAAATGTCTACAAGCTGATATTGAGACGAAATTGGTCGAGGTAATAAAGCTTTGGACTGAGTGTGGTGCCGAACAAAATGACAGTCTATTTCAATGTGCTTTGTGCGCTCGTGGAACACTGGGTTGGCCACAATGTGTAATGCGGCCTGATTGTCACAAAATAAGGAAACTGGATTTTGATGAGAGACCCCTGAATCAGAGAGGAGTCGAAGTAGCCAAATAATCTCACTTGCGGTGGTGGCCATTGCCCTGTATTCTGCCTCAGCAGTGGAACGCGAGACTATGGATTGTTTCTTTGAACGCCAGGAAATGGGTGAAGATCCCAAAAACACGATATACCCAGTGGTAGATTTGCGAGTTGTTGGGCAGCCAGCCCAATTGGCATCGCAATAAGCACGTAGTGATAGAGAACTGTTGGAGGAGAGCAAAATACCTTGACCGGGCGAATTTTTGAGGTAGCGAAGAACGCGTATGGCAGCATCATAATGTGGTCGTCTTGGCTTGTGCATGAATTGACTTAGGATGTGAACTACATAACTTATGTCTGGACGAGTGATCGTGAGGTAGAGTAATCTACCAATGAGACGTCTATACTGTCCTGGATCATCACATAGTTCTCCTGAATTAAGATCAAGTTGATGTTGTTCAGCCATGGGTGAGGAAGATGGCTTGCAACCTGTTAGACCACATTCCGTTAAAATGTCAAGAACATATTTGCGTTGGCTTAACACGATGCCATCAGAAGAACGTGCCACCTCAATGCCGAGAAAGTACTTGAGTTTACCGAGATCCTTAATATGGAACTTAGTATCCAAGTAGTGTTTTAGCCAAGAAATTTTAGCTGAATCAGTCCCCGTGACAATCACATCGTCAACATAAATAAGGACAGCAAGAAAAGATCCTTTACGAGCGAAGGTGAATAAAGAATGATCAGATTGAGACTAAATAAAACCAACTACAAGTAAGGACTGAGTAAACTTGTGATACCAATTGCGTGAAGCCTGACGAAGCCCATAAAGAGACTTTTGAAGACGACACACACGATTCTCCCCCTGTTTAGAAAAACCTTGAGGAATCTTCATGTATACTTCCTCTTCTAGATCTCCATGCAAAAAGGCGTTGTTGACATCCAACTGATGGAGTTCCCATTTCTTTATTGAAGCAATGGCAAGAAGACACCGTACCGTAACTAGTTTGGCAACTGGTGCAAATGTTTCATGAAAATCTAGACCTTCAATCTGGGTGTATCCCTTAGCCACAAGTCGCGTTTTGTATCTCTCCACAGTGCCATCTGGGTGGAATTTGACTTTATATACCCACTTAGAATCAATGGCACGTTTTCCAGATGGTAATGGCATAAGTGTCCAAGTGTTATTAGCTTCCAAAGCAGAGATCTCCTTGGCCATGGCATCCTTCCAATGAGCATGTTTCACTGCCTGAGAAAAATATTTGGGCTCATCGACCGAAGAGATGGCCGCTAAAAATGCAGTGTGAGTTCTAGAAAATTTGGAATAAGAAATATTATGGGACAAAGGATATACCGTTGAGTTAGCAGATGGAGAGGAAGAGTGCGAAGTAGATGAAGGCGGGGCAAGGGATGGTGGCAATGTATAATTGTACCCAGAAAGATTCTTGGACACCTGTCTTGTGCGCTTAGAAGGCACAACCGGAGGTTCATTTATAGGTAAGGCAGATTGCTCAGTTCTGATGGGTGACTGTATGGTAGATGGTGACAACTCAGCAGATCCTGGTGCTTGATCCAAGGGTATCTGGTCTTGGGATGATGATGATCCAAGAGATAGGGGTTCAAGGTCGACGTTGTGGGGTGAGTTTGATCTAGTTGGCACATCACTGGTCTGAGTTGATTTACTAGTTTCACCTGTGGGTGCATGGCTAGCTGCTTGACACTCCCAATCAACTGAAAGATGATCTGTTAACCCAAAAGGAGTGTGGCAGGTTTGTAGGTCAGCAATATTATCCTTTTTGTCAGCAAAAGGAAATATGCTTTCAAAAAACTGAACATCTCTTGAAGAGTAAATCACTTTGCTCTCCAAATCATAAATCCTATATCCTTTCTGCCCATTGGGATAACCAACAAAAATGCCAGACTTACTTCGAGGGGCGAACTTATCATGTGGCTTGCCATTCATGTGTCCATAACAGAGACATCCAAAAGTTTGCAAATGATCATAGTTAGGTACCTTACCAAATAATACTTCATAAGGTGTTCGGTTTTGGAGCACAGAAAGTGGCATGCGGTTGATTAAGTAAGCAGCGGTAAGTACGCACTCCCCCCAAAATCTGACTGGAAGTTTGGCCTGGAATCGTAAAGCTCTAGCTACCTCTAAGAGATGTCTGTGCTTTCGCTCCACCACTCCATTTTGTTGCGGTGTATCCGTGCAGCTTGTTTGTCTGTCCATTCCATTCTCAAAATAATGATGTAATAATTCACGATGTCCAAATTCAAGACCGTTATCAGTTCTAAAAACCTTGATTCTGGTGTTAAATTGTGTCTTAACCCAGTTGAAAAACATCAAGAGGTAGTGTCTAGTTTCGGACTTGAACTTCATGAGAAAGACCCATGTGGCTCGACTATGATCATCAACAATCGTGAGAAAATAATGTGACCCAGAATGAGATTTAGTACGGTATGGACCCCATATATCACAATGGACTAAATCAAAGTTGTGCATCGATTTATTTTTGCTATGTGGAAAAGGCAATCTAGTTTGTCTGGCCTTGCAACAAGCATCACAAAATAAAAGTTTTGGCGAATTGAAAGTAACAGGTAAGTTGGAAACCAGCAAGATACGGTTCATTGGTAGATGCCCTAAACGACGGTGCCATAAATCCGCAGTGTTATGTCCTTTTGACAGAAGCGCCTTCCCCGCCCTCGTTGGTTCCAAATGATATAAGCCATTTCGCACTCTACCTACTCCAATCGGCTTTCTCGAGAGTAAGTCTTGTATCACACAAAATTCAGATCCAAAAATTAGAACACAGTTGAGATCTCGAGTCAATTTACTGACTGATAATAGGTTAAAACAAAAATTAGGCACTCCCAAAACTTGTTCGAGATGCAAATTGGGGCCAAGATTTACTCGTCCCAAAGCATGAACTGGGACGGTATCACCGTTGGGAATTTGAACCGGGGGTACACCTGGATTTGTATAAGCATCGGACATAGTATCAAGTTTACATGATATATGATCCGTGGCCCCTGTATCAATAATCCACGAGTTTGGCTTACCAGATATATTTTGTGAGGTCATATTTGTAGAAGGCCCATTAGTGGGTCCTGATTGGCGGCCCAAAAGATCAGCAAGTCTTTGCATTTCACTGGGTGTGAAGCTTGGAAATGACACAGACTCGTCGGATGTGGCAACGAATTGTTGTGAAACCCTTGTCGCTGGTGCTGTGTCTCCGGCAGTGCGCGACCATGGTTGATATGCAGGGCTGTGATATGGAAATGGTGCGGATGCGTCGGCAGTAGCTGCAAACAGCTGGGCAATTGCCGCCGATGATGTTGTGCCTCCGGATGCGCGGAGCCATGGCTGATTTCCTCCTCTTGGTTTGGGTCTTCTCCATCCAGGTGGATATCCGATGATCTCATAACAGTTCTCTCTAGAGTGATTGGATCGATTACACTGGGTACAGTGTAATCCACCATGCCGTCTTTCTCCAGAATTTTCACCACACCGGTCAATTTTCTGGTCACCTCCATGCCGCATATGTGGTGCTTTAGCCAATAGAGTTGTGGCCTCGATAGTAGGGACACGCGTAGCAGCGACCACTTGCTGTTTTTCTTCTTGGGCAGCCACGGCATATGCTCTCCCAAGTCCTAGCAATGGATCGATGCTCAGGATTTGGGATCGCACCGTCTTGTAAGTATCATCCAATCCCATAAAAAAATCGAAGACTTTCTCTTCTTCTCGCATTTCCTGCATTTTCTTTCCGGCACCACAAGTACATACAGGTATAGGTCTAAGATTATGTAGTTCATTCCACACACCTTTTAACTTACCATCGTATGTAGAAATAGCAGATTTCTCTTGTTGTAGTAGAGCAATAGATCGCTTCAGGTCATACACTCTAAGTGCAATGCCCTGAGTAAATCGTTCATCAAAATCGCACCAAATTTCACTTGCAGTGTCTGCATGTGCGGCACTAGTTTGTAATTCTCTAGAAAGAGAATTGACGATCCATGATTTGACCACTGCATTACACTGGATCCATGATTGAAAATCCCTGGAATGAACATCGGGTTTTGCTATCAACCCGTCGACGAACCCTGCCTTATTTTTGGATTGGAGCGCCGTCAACATGTTACGTCTCCAAGTGAAATAGTTCTCTCCATTTTCACTTAGAGGTTGTGTAATGAAGATCAAGCCTGGATGATCAGACGGATGCAAGTAGAACGGAGATTTGGTGTCAATTGCGATGTTTTGAACATTCGCAACGGGCGCCAAACCCCCATGAACATAACTTGCAGATTCGTCTTCCATGACTGAGAAATTGAAAAGAAATGCCTATGCTAGAAAGATGGCTCTGATACCATAAAGAAATGAAGAATTGTATTCATTGGTGTGTCTTTACAGAATGGCAAAGCATGCCTTTATATACTACACAACAATCAGTTTAGATCCTAAAATCAAGCTAATCTAGATCCAGGAATCAAGTTAATTTAGATCCAAGAATCATGCTAATTTAGATCCGAAAATCAAGCTAATCAAGCTAATATGAGATTATTCTCCTTTACTACTGGCCATGACGGAAGATAGCGGGCCTTAGCAATGGCAACAGAAGGGCAACGATGAAGGCAGATCTGAAGGAAGGGTGGTAGTGCGGGCCCCTTATTGACAGTGGGGTGGCGACACAGCGGTGAGGCAGTAAAAGCTAGGCGATGGCACCGTGGGGTGGCGATCGGTGCCGCTGCTAACTGTTCTCTCTCTCTCTCTTGGGATCTGCTACTGTAGTTCTGGGGTGCCTCCTTTGGTTTGCAGTCGTTGTTGCCCGCACGGTGTTTGGTTGTTGCAGCTGCTCCGGCAGCTTCGTGATGGTGGTCGGCAGTTTCTCGTGTCCGCCGCTCCGTTGACTGCGGTTGTGCAACTCTGATGATGGAGGAATCTGTATTGAAAAAAAATTTTCAGGCGCCGTCGGTGACTCGTCGGCACTTTGTCGGTTCTCAATTTTCTTCGAACAATGTGTTTGTATTTTTATGAGGATAGTTCAATCTGGAAACCTGAGACAACGGCTATTCTGTTGGTGGTTTCGACATGTTGTCGTCAACAGTTTGGGATACAACTATTGAATTTCCTTGAGGTCAAATGGCTAGGCTGGCAGGTCCCAAGGATGGCGTCAATCTGTTACTGCTAAAAATATACTCCGCGTACATTGTGGAATCCGAACCTGGACCGATGACATGCAAGACAAAAAATGAGTGACCGCCAGGTGGGGATTTTGGCAGAGAACTCTTCGATGCTTAAGTCAGAGCGCAGTTACAGAATAGTAATTCTGAATAAGCATGAATTGTGTAGTTGTCCCATACTTGAAGAGGTAGATCCTTTTATATAACTGTAGGAGAAGACTCCTACTAGGACTAGGTCGTGGACCAGATGTGTTAGGATCGCGTTAGGATTCTCGAGGATCACGTCACGGTGTTTGATAAGATAATTATTGATCTCCCAGTTTGACTGAGATTGCTGGGTATTTCCTAATTATTGGAAGTTATATTTGAGTTATATCACCCCTACTTTACCTTTTTGGTGGATTTGAGTTAGGTTAATGGTTGTTGATTATCTTAAGAAATCTGGGTTCATGGAAAAGATTACTAGCATGCCGAAACCATTAGTATTGTCGGAGTGATGATAATGTGAAAGTACCAATCGCACACATAAGGGTGACTGATCTATGGCGATGAAGATGCTTGTGGTGGTGGATAGAGGCCATTTTCTCTTGGACAGATAACAAAAGGATTGAGTAAGGACATGGACCACGTTTTTCAGGTAGAGTCCGTGGAGTGATAGTGCTGCAAAGGCGAAGGTGTGGGTGAATACACGACAGTCACATTCCTATACTTAGGTCCAGAGTCAAGGTCCAGTATCAGGGTCTTATATGTTTCTCTCTTTAGAATTCTCTGACTCTAGAATTTTAGAGTGAGAAAATGAAAATGAGTTAAGAAGTATTTAAACATGAAGTTCTTCTGACATTTCTTAAGTCCATTACTTTAGGGGTTGAGATGGTGATGTCATCAAGCTACAAGTGGCGCTCCTTGTGAGTGACACCTCATCGAGAGGGCCATCAATATCGGTGCTCTGTGGATTGTTGGATCGTATACTCACCTAACTTTTCCACCACATCGTCACCCTACTTGTCGTCCGCGCAATGCCAGTATGGCCAGAGCACCCCTTGGTCTAACCACTAGTCCAAAGCACTTGCTAAGTCCCACAGGGGCGTTAAGAAGCATAGAGAACACCTGACCGTGGTAGGGGAGGGGCCATATGTCTGGCAGAGTAGGCGCAATGCCTTCTAGAGACATGTTCCTGTTTCAAAGTGACCCGAGGGTCACTGTCCCTAGGCGTGCCTGTCAAGAGCCTTAGTGTCGAAGCACGTCGACTAGTCAAGGTAGTGTCCTGAAAGAGTCGCCTACCCTACTGGCTAAGGTAGTGTTCGAAAAGGGTCGCTTGCTTAACATGTCAAGGTAGTGTCCCTGAGGAGTCGACTACCCAACAGGCAGACGCAGTGTCCCGAATGAGTTGCCTACTTGACAAGAAAGAAGTTCGCATACTAAAGCACTTGGAACTCCTTACCACGAAGATAGTCTCCCGGAGGAGTTGCCTATCCCTGCGGTTGAGTTCATGTGTTGGAGTACTCGGAGTAGACCAAGGTACTGTTCCAAAGAAGTTGCCTATTCGACACGCTGAGAAAATGTCTCGAATCAATTGCCTACCTAGCAGAAGAGGAGTCCTCATGCTAGAGCACTTGGAGCTCCCTAATAGAGATAGTGTCCCCGAGGAGTCGCCTATATTTGTGGGTGAGTCTTTCTGCCGAAGCACCTGGATCGCGTAAAGGTAGTGTCCCAGGGGAGTTGCCTACTTGACGAGCTGAGGCAGTGTCCTTGAGGAGTCGCCTAGCTAGCAGCAGGGGAGTCCTTATGCCGAAGTGCAAGGAGCTTCCTGGGGTAGTGTCCGGGAGGAGTCGTGGGATACTGAACACTCTAGAGAGTAGTTGAAGCATGTTTCAGTGTGGTGAATGGATGCACCAAGCTAGGGCGTAGGGTTGTACATGAACAGAGCTGTTTATGAACAGCTCGTCATTCGATTCGCTAAAAATTTGCTCGTGTTCGTTCACTTCACAAATGAACAGAACACGTACATCATTTTGGGTCTCGTTTATTAAACGAGTCGAGCATGATCATTTTGTTGTTTGTTTATTAATGTTTGCGAACATTAGAGCTCGTGTATTTTATATAAATATAAAATATATGTATTAATATAATTAACTTTTTGAGAGTATAAATAAGAATTTTTCCTAACCCATTTACTTGTCTAAGTTAAAAACTTAAAGCTAAATATAATATCATCACATCCACACAACTGAAACAAGTCATCCAAACACTCCATCCAAAAAAGTCAAGTCTTTGGGAAAGTCCATCCAAAAAAGTCAAGTCTTCTGGAAGGTCCATCCAAAGTCCCAACACTCCATCCAAAAAGTCATGTCTTTGGGAGAAGAAACAAAAGCGCCATCGCGGATGCAACTCCGTCTCTCCATCGCCGACGCCTCTGTCTCTCCATTGCAGATGCGTCCTTCCCCCCCCCCCCCATCGAAGCCTCCTTCGCCCCGTCGTAGAACCATTGTTGATGACTTCATTGCCGGCCGATATCTTGATGTATGTTTTTCATTCTACATCCTCTTCTTTCTTGTATGTTTTATAGATCCTTTTTCGATTCATCAAAGTCCATAGCTTCAATGCTTCAAAGCTCGAGAAATCTGAAAAAATTTAGGGATTTGGTTGGATCTGAACATGAATACGGTCTGAGTTTTTGAACTCGAGTTCGGCTTGCATAGTTAAACGATTCGAACTGGTTGAGCCCGATTTGCAGAGTCACGAACTCGAGCCGAGTTCGAATGCTGATAGTTTGGGTCTTAGCAAACTCGAGCCGAGCTTGATCACACCAACACTTAGACGAACCGAGTTCGAGCACACCCATGTTCGGCTCAAACTCAGTTTGTATACAGCCTTACTAGGGCGTGGTAGCGTGACATAAAGCCAGGGAGTGCGAATATATAAGCAGCACGATGTAAGGGCCCAAACATATGTATACGGTGTCAGGGAATGCTTGATGGTGATGGCATGGGGGCTCGATAGATGAGCATCGTGCAGGGTACGTGACAAGGCGGCGTTTCATGAGGCCACAAAGACAAGAAGTGTCAGGGCATGTTCAATAGGAGGCAGTGCCCGTGCGTGACGGTGGGTGTCACAGAGATGGGCTTCATCTAAGCGGCACATAACTCGAAAATGATGCTCGGAGTTGTGACGGAGGTCGCGGAGAGGGGCTTTGTGAAGAGGGCACATGACATGACGACAGCGCTCGAGTGCGACAACAAGTGTTGTGGAGAGGGCATCTTGCCTAGGGCATGTGACGCAGAGATGACCTTTGAGCGTACTGACAAGTATCGCAAAGATAGGAAGCCCCTGTTGGTATGGGACCCTCTCTAGGAAAGGATATCGGCCAAGTCTTAGGGGATAGCACGGCTAACCCCTTAGAAGGGAGGCCCAGCCAATCCTTTTAGGGGGAAAGCGCGGCTAACCCCTTAAGAGGGAGGCACAACCAACCCTTTTAGGGAGAAGGCCCGGCCCTTGTAGGGGAGGCGCGGCCAACTCTTTTGGGGAAGGTGTGCCAAAGTCATACTTGGGCAAGAAAGAATAGAACTAGAGAAAAGGAGCAACATGCATGTGATGTCGATTTCAACACTTGGAATGTTTTTGAGGTGTAGCACATGACATGGATTAGAATACTTTTGTGCCAGTCTGTTAGAAGCGCGGCACGTGACTTGAGCAAGCCTTGGGTTGACTATCTTGTTAGCATTAAACTTTGACCGTTGAAAATGCTGACGTTTCGCCAAAAGTGGCCAGATAGGAGGTCAAAGGGAGTGACCAAGATGCGTTGGTAACAATACTTTATAAGTGTGCAACTAAAGAGCAGTGAGTTGGGTTTATATTCAACATAAGAAATCTCAATTGCTTTAAAACCCAAATGAGCTTTAACCTAAGAAAGGATTGAATTAATTTGATTGGGTTGCACAGGTCTATATGGATTTCAATAGGTTAATCAAAACAAATGAAAAAAATTCTTTATTTAAACAAAAAATGGAATGGTGGTGGTCGACGGTAGCTGCCAGTGGCAGTGATGGCGAGGGCAGTGACAGCTGCCTGCAAAGGTGAAAGTGGCTACCGGTAATAGTGGTGGATAGAGCATGTGGTAATATTAGCGGTCGTAGTGGTGGCTGTCAATATAGGTGATGGTCGGCAATAGTGGTGGTGGTCGACGATGGTGGCAGCTGGCATCATCTAGTGGCGGAGGTGGAGGCTTGCCATAATGCCTGACAGCAGTGGCATTGGTTGATAAGGCTGCCAGCGGTTGTGGCGGCTATCGACAGTGATAGAAGCTGCCATTGGTGGTGGCGACGGGTATTAGTTGTCACGGTGACTAGGTAGGTGGCTATCGCGAGCAATGGTGGAGGCTTCCGTGTGCGACGACAAGTGGTGGTGGTGGTGGTTAAAAATTACTAGTTTTATTCCAAATGTGTTTTAAAAGCTCAACTCAAGATAACCCATTATAACATGAGCTTAACCCATCCTAACTCATTTCGTAATTAATTGGGTTGGATTGGATAAAAGTTTATGGTTTACTGGGTTGGACTGCTTTACTTCATAAAATCTGACACAAGTTGTATCCCGAATACTTTAAGGCGGGCAGAGTTTTGAAATCTTTTTTGTATTTTTGAGACCATGAACTAAAACCAAAAAATAGGTAACCGCTACATACACTAGTGTTGCTTAAAATACATGTAGAGATTCCCATGCAATTGGTATATACTAGCATAATTGGTATATACTAGCTCAGTAACCCGAGCGAAGCTCAGGTCAGTTTATAAAATACAGTATATTATAAGATTTTAAATAGTGTATTAATATGTATCAGATACCGTGAGACAAAAACAACGTTAACTTTATAAAAAATATCTTATTTGACTTTAAAGAATATATAGCGACATAGTGGAGCCACTAGATACTTTCCTTCTTTAATTTAAGCTTTTACTTTAAGTTGTCAAGAAATATTTCAAATGAATATTGACTTAGCACTTACAGTAGTAGAATAGTCATGTTGGTGCCATATGGAGCTAAATAGCGAACATGATTGTAATTAAAATTAAAAAGTCGTAATGCTATGACGTTCTTTTTGAATTTTATATGTTATATAAGAGTAGGAAGGGTGAAGCAGCCAAGGGAGTAGATGAAGGCATCAAGGGTGGTGTCAGTAAACTTGTACAAGCCCAATTATAGTTTGAAAGTTGTCTAAGTTTGGAAATGACAGCCTTTTGGATGACAGGATTAAGGTTGTGGCTGGTAGTCCAAATAGCCCTGCCTTGCTGAAGCATGGTTATTTGGGTTACAAGGGATGAACTACATTGTAATGCTTACCTTCCCAAGCAGAGTCGCCAAAATGATATTAAGGAAGTGGGTTCGCAATCAACGTGGAGGTGATACAATTAATGCAGTCTGAGTCAGGTGCTAAGTATATATGCTGATGTAGGACACAACAAGGATGGAGCAAGGGCATAGACTAAGGGCTTTCCAGACAAACCCTGAAGATCGCAATACTGGAAAGGCGATGGCGTGGGGCTAATACACGACGACGTCACAGTCCGATGCTTAGGTCTAGAGTCATGGTCATGTATGTTTCTCTCTCTAGAAGTCTAGACTGAGAAACTAAAAATGAGTTCTGAAAATGTTAAAGAGAGTCCTCAAATGAATTCTCAAGGCCTTTATTTATAAAGGTTAAGATCATGATGTCATCAAGCAACATGTGGCACTCCCCGAGAGTGACACATCACCAAGAGATCCACAGGTGTCAGTGCTCCATGGACTGTCAGATCGCATATTTCACCCGGCCTGTCCTGTACAACGTTGTCTGTGTGTCTGGAAAGACTAACCACACAGCGCAAGTATGGCTAGTGAGCCCCCTTAATCTAACAACCAGTCCAAAGCCCTTACAAAGTACTACTCGGCATCGAGAGATGCCAAGGACTTGGCAACGGTAGGGAAGACCTGATGCCCAACTGCCAAGCAAACTAAGCGCGATTGGGCTTGTACATAGTCTACTGACACCACCCTAAGCGGGATAGACAACTGCCAAGTGGACTAAGCACGATTGGGCTTTCATCGGCACCCTGAGGATTCGCCTATTCTCGTGGGTAAGTCCTTGTACTGGAGCACTAGGAGCATGCCAAGATAGTGTCCCAGAGGAGTCACCTACCCGACCGACCGAGGTAGCATCCTAGAGGAGCCGTCTACCTAGCAGAAAGAGAGTCTTCATGTCGAAGCACTTAGAGCTTCTTGGCATAGATAGTATCCAGAAGGATTCACCTATCCCCGGGGGATGCTGCACACTCCGGGGAGTGGGTCGAAGCATGTTCCATGACCAAGGCAAGGTGCACTATTTTGTTTTGAAAGGATAGACCAATGCGAGGGGCGTGGTAGTATGACAGGATGCTAGGGGGTGTGACTGTATAAGCAGCGTGGCGCAAGGGCGTTGTAGAGCAAGTGCGACACTGATAGCATGGTAGTGTGATAGAGAGTCAGGGGGCGCGTGGTGCATGGGCACGACAGAGTGTGTGCAGTGTCGGGGTTACGTGACATGCGAATGGTGCACGAGCGATACGACATGTGTTGTGGAGTCGGGCGTCGTGCTGGGGGCACATGATGCATGAACGGTGAATGGGCACAGCGATGTCTATCGTGGAAGTTGGTGTCGTGCCGGGGGCACGTGAAGCATGAACGGTGCATGGGAACGACAATGTTTGTCGTGGACGTCGCGTTATGGGGGACGGACACATGACGCATGAACTGCGCATGAGCATAGTGACGGTCGTCACAAAGACGGCACGTGGGTGAGGGCGACGGTCATAGAATGAAAAGAGTGATGGGGGTTTAAGGGGGAGGCCAAGGCCAACCCATGAGGAAAGGCCAAGAGGCCCCAAAGGGGAAGGCCGAGGCCGATTCCCCGTAGGGAAGGCCGGGGTCACCCCTCGTGGGGAAGGCCGAGGTCGACCCCCCAGAAGGGAGGCTAAGGCCGACCACCCTTGGCAAAGGCCAAGGCACACCGATGTCGCTCACTTGGAGATTTTATGAAAAAAAAAAAGAATGGCGCGCACATGACTTGAGTGTGCATGTTGGTTTGACCGACTTGGAAGCGTTGAAAATTGACTATTAAAAAATTGACGTGTCATGGGAAAGGGACCCAAGAGCGATCTGAGAGTGCGTAGACAAGATGGAATAACAACATCCACTTATGTTAATAAGGCCTATGGTATTTGTCATTATTGAATGAACCATTACTAAAGTTGCTAATCCATTCTTTTCTTTCTCCATCACTGGGTTGAATGACCATTTAGTAATTCAATCCCAAGTATTTCTCTCCTTAATTGGTGTTCATATATTGCTTTGACACATGGCATTGTTTTGGTTATTTCACTGGTTCAGCTAATCTTTTAATTTACTTTAGTTTACATGTAAAAATCTCTAACTAACTTAATCCTTTATTTCCATGACGTACAATATTGCTAGTCCATTGGTCTTTCTATGGCTAATCACTTTACTAGTTATCCATTGACTTTGAATTTCGTATGAAAGTTTTTTGGTTAAATCTGTATTGGCCTTCGTGGATACAGACTTCATTTGTTGTAATTTGTATGTGATTATTAAGTTGAACGAATCTTTTTAAAAGGGGAATCTTTAAGACTTTTATAGTCTCAAGGTGACTTTTGTAGTCATTTTTTATAGTCATCTCATGCCTTAGTAACTTTTTTAGTCATTTTTAATGACTCTTAGATAGTCGTCTTGACCGAAGGCTATTACATTACTTATATGCGTTTTGTATTTTCGGGTTTTATGTTTGATTTTTGTCCTTGGACCATTTAATGGTCATTTTACAATATTTGTTTCATCTTTGTTCGTCAAGGTTTTGGCTTTTTTTTAACTTTGAATTTTTGTATTTCTTCTCATTTGTCTTCCTTTTACTAGGCATTCGAATCCACCCCCTATTTGTTACTTTGTTCCTTACCATAAACATGATTAGAGGCTTGACAAGCTTAGAGAATTAGAGCATATAGTTTATTACTGCAGTAGAAATGCTTATTTTATCCTTGAGAAATTTACCTGTATGTGGGTAATCTAATGGAATTTGAACTTTGTATGAATTTAGCCGTGAGTTTAATTTCTTGCTTTAGTTGGATTTTGAAAATGGTGAATTCTCTTTTAAGTCATTTGGATATTTTGGTTGTTAATGGGGTAGATGCTCTGTTTTATATCTTGGTTGAACTGAAAATATAGTGGAATATTTTTACTTTAGGACTTTAAATTTTGGTAACGGCTTCTAAAATCTTGCGTGTTACATGAAGGCTTGAAAAAGCTCAATTTTGATGGACTTCTTGAAAAAAAAAAAAATTACTCCAATGCTGTAGGAAAAAGTTCTTGAGCTAATTACACCTATGTCCCTGAGGTTAGGGTATAATTATAGGTAAATACAATAGTTTGGACAAATTACACTTATGTTCGTCGACCAAACAGAATCTTAAAAACCCTAACAGTTTTAATGAAAAGACTTTATTACCCCTAAGTTGCAACTTTATTTTTTTAATGCCATCATTTCATCTTTAAATAAAAGAAAAAAGAAAAAATAAAAAGAGATTAATGCCATTACTCCCCCCCCCCCCCCCCCAAAATACCCGCCAACCCCATTTCTGTCACTCCTGCACGAACGGGTCCTCATTGGTGCAAAAGCCACACCAAAGCATCGATACAACCATTTGGAATCTGTTCTCATCCTGGTAACTAGGAGATCATACCATGATGACAGAGGATCTTCGTGTGCTCCTCACACGAAAATAAGAGGATCAATTCATACTATTAGACAACGGGAAAGCAGGGAACCGACAACCAAGAGTTGGAGAGTGGAGATCATGTTGATTTAGCGAAGTGCGAGTGTTGTGCCTTGACGAACGAGTGCACAGCGGGGTACATGCAGCGAGTTCGAGAGGAGTACGAGGGGCGGTGGACATGAGGGCTGTCCGGGGAGGCAGTGAAGGAGGAGGCGGAGGCGATCAGCACCGGAAAAGGAGCTTCCGTGACTGGTTCAGATCTTTTCGGTCCGCGCTGGACCCGCACGCGTACTTTAGTTATGATGCCGCCACCCTCCTCGGCTCCCGCTCCGGCCAAATACGGCTCTCCATCGTTTCCTCCTACTCCTCCGCCAGCCATATTTTTGTAACTCTTGCACGAACGGGTCTTAATCAAAAGTAGCGATGTATCTGATGGTCCATATACAACATTGATGGTCAATTTGCTGGCGTGGGGTTTTGAAACCCTAATTTGCAAATTGGGGTTTTGAAGCCCTAATTTGCAAATTAGGGTTTTGAAACCCTAATTGACAGATTGAGACCCTTTTGAGAAATGGCAGATTGAGAAATTACAGATTAAGAATAGACTGCAAAGATAGAGAGCAAACTAATTTTAGGGTTTTAATCCTAATGTTTAAATTAAGGCTTGAAATCTTAATTTAAAAATTTTAAAATATTATGTATATAAAGTACAAGGGTAGTATCATCATTTTAAAAATATGTATTGCTGACATCATTAAAAATTACACTTTTTGGACGGAACCCTGACGGATGAACACGGCTGATACATTTTAAAAGTTTTTGGTCACAGAATGTTATATTTAAAACTATGTGTCCTTGACTGTAATTATATTCTAACCTCGGGGCTATCGGTGTAATTAGGAAAAAAGTTCTTCTTGACCATGCACGTGAGAAAGTATGGTCATGCCACTGGGATGCTCAGCCTCTTTGGTACAAAAAAGAAAACAAATTCCTCTAATGTCGTTGGAAAAAATAGAACTCTTGATCATGTGCATGAGAAGTATGGTCACGCCATTGGGCTGCTCAGTATCTTTGGTAAAATTTGAATAGTAATATTAAATTGCAACCCACGTCATTCTTTAGCCGCTGCTTTTTTGGCCAAGTACTATGATGTTTCCTACAAGAAAAGAGATCTTTAGCGACAGACTTTTAATGACGAAAATCAATCCGTCGTTAAAAGTGACTTTTACCAACAGATTCCCCCGTCAGTGAAGATCCGTCTATTAAAGTTTTTTTTCCTATAGAAACCTCTGTCGCTAAAAACTATATCGACGAATATTTACCGACGAAATTTTTGGGACGGATTTTTCGTCTTTAAAAAGTTTTAATATATTTTTATTTTTGACCAAATTTTTTAAAAATTTTAGAAAAATTTTAACAACATAATAGATCTGTCACTAAAGCCTTTAAAGGTAACCTTTTCGTGACGGACTTATCCGTCGCTCAAGTTCATGAAAATTTTTAACCGTGACTTTTAGCGACGGATTTTTAGTGACAGGCATAGTCTGTAGCTAAAAGTCATGTTGTAAGTTTCATTAATTCCCCTTTCTTTTTCTCTCCCCATTTTTCTCATCTTTCTCTTTCTTGGACACCGACGACGGTTCCCCCCTTACAACACCTCCCACCATACGGCAACACCCCCTAGCCCCCCCCCCCCCCAAGTGACAGCTTTCCCATGATGCCGTTGCCCCTCCACGCCACTACTACCACGGCACCGCCGCCGTTACTGTTGCCATACCACTGTCGTCATACCACTAGCAGTATGTACATTTAACCTTAATTACTTGCTACAATGTATGCATGTTATGTTGATTTTGTTATAATGTATGGTTTAATTTGTTAATGTATGGTGTAATTTTATGCATGTTATGTTGATTTTGTTATAATGTAAATTGTTACATGTTGGAAGTTTAATTGACCCTTAGTTAAACTCAATTAACCCTCATTAACACTAATTGACCCTAATAACTCATAATTAAATCCTAATAAACATTAACCTACCCTAATTAAATCCTAACCGTCGTTACCGTTGCCACACCACTGTCGTCATACCACTAGCAGTATGTACATTTAACCTTAATTACATGCTACAATGTATGCATGTTATGTTGATTTTGTTATCCTGTATGGTTTAATTTGTTATAATGTATGGTGTAATTTTAGGCATGTTATGTTGATTTTTTTATAATGTAAATTGTTACATGTTGTAAGTTTAATTAACCCTTAGTTAAACTCAATTAACCCTCGTTAACACTAATTGACCCTAATTAACTCTTAATTAAATCCTAATAAACATTAACCTACCCTAATTAAATCCAATTAATTATAATTAATCCTAATTAGTCTCGATTAGCCCTAACTAGCCTTAATTAGTCCTAATTAGGGCTAGTTAACTCATTTAACATGATTGAACCCTAATTAACTTTCTGCTAAATCCTAATTAATACTAATTAATTCTAATTAAATCCAATTAACTCTAATTAATCTTAAATAGCTCAAATTAGCCTTAACTAGCCCCAATTAGCTCTAATTCACACCGATTAACCCTAATTAAAGCCTAGATAACAATAGTTAACTTTATTTAAACCCAATAAATTCTAATTAATCCTAAATAGCACTAAATTAACACTGATTAACCCTAATTAACTCTTAATTAAACTCTAATTAATACTAATTAACCTTAATTAAACCCAATTATTCCTAATTAGCCCTATACTCCTGTTAGAGCCCTAATTAGCCCTATTAATTACTGATTAACCCTAATTAATTATTAAGTAAACTCTAATGAACACAAATTGACCCTAATTAACTTGAAATAACCATAATTACCTTTACTTTGCCTTAACTAGCCTCGTTTGGACCCTAATTAACCTAATTAAATCCTAATTGCCCTAATAAACCCTAGACAAACCCTAATTAACCTAATTAAATGAAATTATCTTAATTAAATCCTAATTAGCCCTAATAAACCCTAGCTAAATCCTACTGAGCCCTGATAACCCTAACTAAACCATACTGAGTCCTCTGTAGCCCCGATTAATCCGAAGGGTTAATTACAAAACTGTCCCCTGAGATAGAGTTGTCAAAGGGCCGGGCTTGGGCCGGCCCAGCCCAAGCCCATCGGGCCTGCTGTGGGGCCGGGCCAGTGGGGCTGCCAACCGGGCCGGGCCGGGCCTGCCGAAGGCAAACCTAGGCCCAGTCCAGGCCCTGGCCCTAGGCCCAATATCTAGGGCCGGGCTTGGGCCGGGCCCGGGCCCTTTTTTTTTTTTCTTCTTGTTATTCAATTTTAAATTTCATCTCTAGGCAATATTCACAATTTAACGAATCTAATCTTTATCATTTTATTTCATTATAAGTAATATACATATATATGTATGTATGTATATACATATTTATTTGTTAGCCATTATATTTTTTATTATATGTTAAACATTTTCATACTCTTCTTGGTGAGCTTTATTAATAAAATCTTAACACATAACAATTTATATAGAAAAATAATAAATGTATTCATAGGCCCTCCTCCTTTTATCCGGGCTTGGGACCGGCTGCTTGTAAACAAACAGGCGAAGTTACCTATTTTTTTATATATACGAAAAAATATATATCTTGCTTGTAAAAATTTATTTTATATATATGGAAAAAAAGTATATTTTGTGAAAAAATTTATTCTTAAAATTCTAACAATCAAAATAATAATGCATGTCTATCCAAAATATCAGCAATCAAAGATCAAGAAATCTGCAACGTCAACCAAAAGGATCAAAAGAGGAAAATAAAAACAAATTACCTAATCATCCAGAAGTACTTCAATATCCGAGTCACTGCTCTTCCTATCATCAATCGGTTTATCTTGCTCGCGGTATTTCGCATCAAGATAATCCTTCCAACATACACATAGCTCGAGCGACTCGGGGTTAAGACGACTCCTCCTGTCATCCAAAACCCTCCCGCTAGCTGAAAATGCCGACTCTGAAGCAACCGTGGAGGCTTGCACTGGCAGTACATCCCGTGCAATTTGGGATAAAGTTTTATACATGTTTTGATTTTGTTTCCAAAAATTTAACAAATTAAAATTAACCTGTTCTTGCCTTGATAAATCAGAATAATGATCAGTATTTGCATATACACCAATCTCATTAAAAGAGGAAAAAGTATACGAACCTGCCGAATTAGAAGTACCTTCACCTGGTAGTTGTCTTGCTACTAGATGTTCAAAGCCCTGAAGGTATGGCGCATAATACCTCTCAACAGTGGATGATGATGTAGCTCGCCCGCGCACGTCAGCAGAATTACGATAGACGTTGAACAAGTCCTCAAACCTCTTGCTCACTTTTGCTGTGAATGCGGTTGTCTCCTCTGCTGTGTAGCACATTAATTTCGATATCTCTTGTATCGAGGCGTTCACGCCATGCAACTTTAACCTAGGATCTAAACAAGTAGCCACAGTAAAAATAGCAGGCAGTTTACTCCAATATTTATTAAATTTTTGATCCATCACTTTTACTATTTCCTTAAAGGGTCCTATATATCTCCATTTTGTTAACATTGTAGCCATCTTCAGAATTTCTATTACAGCGAGAGGAGAGGTGGGATAGTACGTACCAGACAATAAATTGGTAGACGTGTAGAATACCTCCAAAAATTCAGCTAGGTATGTGGCCATCTGCCATTCCTCTTGAGTTGGCAAGCCGGCTGGGAACTGGGTTAGTAGAAAATGCGTATAGACTTCTCGGTATGCCAGAATGTGTAAAAGCATGTGGTATGTAGAGTTCCACCTGTGGACCACATCTGTAACTGCTCTCCTGCGAGGCATATTATATTGAACACACAACGTTTTAAATTGTTGTGTTCTCGGACTCGAGCTATTAACATACGCTGTCATACCCCTCATTTTGAGAAGAATATCTCCTGCAGCAGCTAAACCATCTTGAACAATTAAATTAATAATGTGACAAACACAGCGAACATGAAATAATTCACCATTAAGTACAGGTTGAAGCGTCTCCTTTAAAGCTGCAACAGCAACTTTATTATTAGAAGCATTATCAAAACTAACACTCATAATCTTATCCTTAATTTTAAATGTGGTGCATGCTTTTAATATAAGAATAGCAATGTTCATTCCATCGTGCGGATAAGGGAAGTGCTCGAAAGCGATGATTCTCTTGTGCATAACCCAATCTGCATCAATCCAATGAGCGGTCACACAAGAATAACTAACAAAAGTATAAGGAGATTGCCAAATATCAGAAGTAAGACTAACTTTACCTTCAAATTTATCGAAATAATCGATAAGGCGTGCTTTAGCAGCATTGTACTGTCGGAGTGCATCGGATCTAGTTGTGTTTCTATGAACCTTTTTGTACAAAGGTTGAACGTATGTGTTCATATATCTAGAGTGCTTAGGATTATCGGCAAAAGAAAAGGCTTGTTCATCATGAATAACAAATTCAGCGAGACCGTCTCTTTGCTCTCGCTGATTATAAACAAATAACTTACCGTCAAAAGATAACTGCGTTTGGGTAGGTTCGACGTGGCCTTGTCGAGGTGCACACAGAGGGTAATGCCTGTTAAGATGTCCATTACCACTACCAGACGAAAATAATTTAGCGCAGTACTTACATCGAGCTTTTCGGATGCCGTCCACCGTAACTACATCGAAATGATTCCAACACTCGGCTTTCTTTTTTTCCCCTTTTGGACTTCTGGCTCATTACCGGAGGCATTGCTCGGCCCTTCTTCATCATGACCAGGCATAGGGTTGAGATTATGCCACGGAGTAGTAGCTTCGCCAACCGAGCTGCGTCCTTGACTATAATGCGGGGGGTCTTCATCAGGCGTGTATTCAAAATCTGGAATGTTTTGATTGAACTCCCAATTGGCTTGGGTATCTATCATACAGCCTGTACTCATTCGTCCAGGAACGAATGGTTGTGTTGGTGCTTGGATTGGTGTTTGTGATGGCCGTGGCGCTGGCGCTTGTGCTGGTGGTGGTGCTTGCGATGATGATGATGTTTTTCGTGATGACGATGCACGCCTCATTTTCTTCAATAATCCAGCCATATTTCACGCTAAACTTTGTAAGAGTAACTAAATACACAAGTATAAGAGTAGTAATAAGAAATAACAATTAAAAGAATGAACGAGTAACAAATATTAGAGAGTTAGTAATTAAAAAGAATTTAGCAAGACTAGTAATTAATAAACAAGAGTACTAATTAGTAAATACTAGTAGTAATTAGTAAGAGTAGTAATTGGAGAGGAAAATAGTAGCAAAGCTTGTAGAAATATAGAATGTTTAGGTAAGAGAGAGTAAGAAGATTGGTGTGAAAAATTAGAGAGAAATGGTGTGAATTTATAGATTTTAGAAACTTCACAAAAGACCAAAATACCCCTACAAACTATCCGTTTATAGTTGTTGGGGAGGGTAAGAGTGTAAAGGAGTTGAAAAATATAGGTTAGACTAAAATACCCCCCAAACTAGCCGTTATATTGCTGTTGGGGGGGTAAAAGTGGAATTTTGGAAAAGGGGTGGAAGAAAGGGGGGGAAAAACCAAAAATTCAAACAAGTGGTGGGGCCAAAACCGGGCCAGACCCGGGCCGCAGACCGGGCCAGAACCGGGCCGCAGACCGGGCCAGACCCAGGCCGCAGACCAGGCCGACTTCGGGCCGGGCTGGGCTTTTTCGCAGAAACTGAAGGCCTGGTCCAGGCCCAGGCCCCAAGCCCGCTTATGCTGGGCCGCTACTGTTCATGGACGGGGCCGGGCCAGCCCGGGCCAGAACCGGGCCTGGCCGGGCCAGCCCACGGGCCGCCCGGCCCGTTTGACAACTCTACCCTGAGATTTACACGTTTTTACACTTTGCCCCCTGTGTTTATAACTTTTGCAATAATGTCCCTCAAGGTTGACAAAACCGTTGCAAATAGCTCCAAAATTGGACGGACATCCAATTTTGGACGTTAAGTGATCATGTGCGGTGCACATGCTATTTTGGCATGGGCAAATTTGTAATTTCCCTGCCCATTCTTCCCAATTCTGGCAAACTTGTAATTTTCGGCCGCTGGCCCTTGATCAGGCGTTGCTAATGCCAGATCTCGGCAGCCCAACTTCCGGCCACGCACGTAGCCATCTGCGACAACTCCGGCTACACACCTTCGCCGAAACACCATTACCCAACGTCTCCGCGAGCGCCGTGCCTCGCTCAACGCCCTACTGCTACCATCGCACGATATCACCGGCCAACCAAAAATTCCGATCGAGACCAAACGACGACCATTGGCCAGTCGTCGATCCTCTTCTTCCCCACTCTGGCAAATTTGTAATTTTCTGCAGCCGGCCTTAGATCAGGCGGTGCTTATGCCAGATCTTGGCACCCCCACTTTTGGCCACGCACGTAGCCACCGACGACAACTCCGGCTACGCACCTTGGCCGAAACACCATTGCCCAACATCTCTGTGAGAGCCGTGCCTCGATCAACGCCCTACCGCTAC
The DNA here is from genome assembly GCA_033070095.1 of Escallonia herrerae. Lineage (NCBI taxonomy): Eukaryota > Viridiplantae > Streptophyta > Magnoliopsida > Escalloniales > Escalloniaceae > Escallonia > Escallonia herrerae. The sequence goes on from JAVXUP010000016.1 coordinate 149,145, forward strand.
CATTGCACGATATCACCGGCCAACCAAAAATTTCGATCGAGACCAAACGACGACCATCGGCCAATCGTCGATCCTCTTCTTCCCCACTCTGCAAATTTGTAATTTCCGGTAGTCAGCCCTAGATTGGCCGGTGCTTATGCCAAATCTCGGCAGCCACACACGTAGCCACCGGCGACAACTCCGGCTACACACCTTCGCCGAAAACACCATTGCCCAACATCTCCGCGAGCGTCGTGCCTCGATCAACACCCTACTGCTACCATCGCACGATATCACCGGCCAACCAAAAATTTCGATAGAGACCAAACGACGACCATCGGCCAGTCTTTGACCCTCTTCCTCTATCCACCGAGCAGCCGCCATGGCCATCAGGACCTCAAATTGCCGTCGCCGCTACAGTTTCACGGCTAGCCAAAAATGGCAGTCGTTGATCTCTAACCGGTGACTGTTCGTTAGATGAACAGAGAGAGAACAACACAGTGAGGAAGAAGGGGTAGGGAAATTACAAATTTGTCCATGCCAAAATGGCATGTGGACAGCACATGATCACTTAAAGTCCAAAATTAGACGTCCGTCTAATTTTGGAGCTATTTGCAACGATTTTGTCAACCTCAAGGGACATTATTGCAAAAGTTGTAAACACAGGGGGCAAAGTACAAAAACGTGTTAATCTCAAGGGACAGTTTTGTAATTAACCCTAATCCTAATGAATACAATTAACCCTAGGGATCCTAATTAAACCCTAATAGTTTCCTAATGAATCCTAAAAAGCCTAAATACAACATAACCCTAACTAAACCGTAAATCTAATCATAATTACAGGTGAGATAATATCAACTCCGTGAATAAACTCGACATTCCACTGAGAAATGTGAGTCGACTTCCCCGTATTAGGAATATTTATTTTTATTTTATGAAGTCCATTAACATGAGTTTGTTACAACTCATTGTCAAAGAATTCTAAAGTGAATTATTTTTTGTTCTGGCATATTCTTGTAAATTAACCTAATGATTCTATCTTTTCAAATTTTTGATACTTCAAAATAATTGTTACGTACTGATGACACATTTTTGCGCTATTGATTAGCTTCGAAATTTGTGATACTAAATTCCGTCATATATATATATATATATATATATATATATATATATATATATATATATATATGTAACGACGTTTATTATTTTGTATAGTGGATTTATATTCCCGATTCGCTAAATAATCAATTGTTAATTATGTCAACTACAACTTCCGATTAAAGAAACACAAATCATATCACATTTGAATATAGAAAATTTTCGTTTATGTATGAAAATTTAGTACATTATATAATCAAAATTTACGTAAAATAATAAGAGAAGAAAATTAAAAAGGGTAGGATTTTTGAACCCATCTTTCTTTCTTTTTTCTTTCTTCTTTCCCTTCTCTCTTTTTTTCCCCATTCCTTTTCTTTTCTGCCCAAATAGCCTCTTCTTCTTTCTTTTCTTTTTTGTTGTTGCCGACTACACTCTCCTTTCTCTCTCTGTTTTTTTTCTTTTTTTTTCTACCGAAGTCCCTCGTTGATTGCTTTTTGCTAACTCCTCTCCTTCTTTTTTCACCTTTTTCTTCCGTCCCCCCTTGGCTTTTGCCTTGAGGGCCTTTAAGTGGCGGAAGTGTCCATCTCTTAGAAGACACTTCACTTCAAGTTAGAGGGTATTTGAGATTGATTCTAGAATGGTCAAACTTGATTAAATCACCTTTGAAGTGTTTGGCAAAAAAAAGTAAACTGATTAAATCTGTTTCAATGTGCTCAAAACTGATTAAATCCATAATTTTCGTTTTCTTGGATTAAGATTTAATCAGTTTTGGAGAATCAGGTTTGACCAAGGGAATTACCAAAATATCCTCACATATAAAAGACATTAAATGCTCCCTTTTAATTTGAATACACTATATAGTAATTTTGTCATGCTAAACCTACTTTAATATTTTTTTATCCAAACACCTTCAACAACTTTTAATCTGTTATACTTAAAATGGATTAAAGCTGATTCTAGAAATTGATTCTAATTTAATTTTAATCTGCTTTTGAGAATCAACCCCAAACGGGCTCGCAATCCCATGTGTTAATAAAATCAAGCGTATCTTGATATATCACTTGCTATCTCCTATCTCCAAGTCTTTCAATAAAATTTGACTTTATCTTATCGTTGAGAAAATCTGACTTCATCCATGGATATGGCCACCTTATCCTAATTGGACCATGACCAACCCAATTCAATATTTATTAGACTTTTGAAAGCGAACTTATTTGAAGAAACCAAAATTTGGGCTTTGTTTTTAGCAACCCCACTTTATCAAAATTTTGGTGCTAACAAATGCTCCTCGTGATTTAGACTTATTATTATTTTTTTTTAAAAGAACAAATCACGAAAATCTTAGGCAATTAAAACCATCTTCTTTCGGACTCCTTCCCAACTAGAAAGTCTAGTAGAGAAGAAAATCTTCATACTTGTCTTGTTATAGGATTATAACACTTCAAAGAAGATAAACCCTTCATTATTTGTCTTGCGTTAGGACTGTGGTATATATATGTGCCCACTCCTTATTTATGATGCACCTTTCATAGCTCTAAAAAAATTATTTTCCACCTTCAGAGTCCTCTGCTTTAGCCAAAGGTATGCATCTTCTTCTCCCTTTGTTCTCTTATTCGTTTCTTGAGACTCTTCTATTCCCAGTTTCTTTTTCTTTGGCAACTTCTGGTGAATATTGGAAGGGCTAGCAATGGGTTGATCTTGGCCCTAATTAATATTGGCCCAGAACAGTCTTAGAAAACCCACCTTAATTTGATCTTTTGGCCCCAATTATTGTTGGCCCAAAATGATTTTCAGAATCATGGAAAGGACTTTTAAGTTCAGCCCAAAATGTTTATGGACCGTCTGGAGCAAGAATGAGCTACGAATTTCGAGGCCCACCCCCTTAAGTCAATAATTATTGAGGCCTGTTCATGGTCCATTTAATGTCTTGGACATCCCAAAACGGGAAAGGGCCACGAATTTAAAGGCCCACCTCACCTTTTGTCTTCTGAAAGAAGAATTTTAATAAGAATTAAAACAATGCCTCCAAGAGGGTTTCGGACCCATGTCCCTCCACAATTTTGCATTTGCACTTGACCACTCGAGCTAGCAACACTTTGTTGAAATTCATATCACCATTCATGTATAAACTTGACTTCTGCATGCTAACAATTCTTTTTTTCGCTTTTTTTTTGGCAGTTGATATGGAGACAAAAGTTACGGAAACACCCTCAAAGTTGAATTTTGATGGGAAAGAAGTTGAAGTTGATTTTATCCAAAAGTATTCCATAGACTTGGGCTCAGAGACCCTACGTATCAAACACCCCTTCACTAAACACTAATGCCTTTTTAATGATATATTCCTTCCTTACCCGATTGTCCGCCCCAGGATCCTTTTTCCTGGACTAGAACTGTACATGGAGATTTGATCAGTTACATAAAAGGAGGCTCTTTTGTGCATGAGTAAAAAAGTAACGACGTCCAAGTTCTTCTTCTAACAAGGAAGTTAAACGACATAACTCATTCATCTTTCAATACCCTTCTTCTCCAGACGACCACTCTTGGGAGATCATGGAATGGCAAGACGAATATCAAATCCAATTCAAATTTCACTCCCATGAATAGGTTGGTCTTTTTGGGTATGAGATACTGTCGCGTAGGAATTTATTGGGCAATCAACCTTTCTCAATACATATATTATCGAGGTCAAGCACTATTACGCCACTTCTTCGAGTGTTGGTCACCTGACACCAACACATTCCATACATATTATGGGGAGGTTGGAATTTCTTTATGAGACATTCATAAACTCGGGGGTCTTCCTATAGTCGGCATTTTTTTTTATTATGAGGCCTTTTCTAGGAACACAATCCTTTATGATTCTTGAGATTATCCTTCATGCTTGCGATAGCTCCTAGACATAGCATGCCTTTACAAACCAAGTTTTCCCTTTGGGGAATGGATTAATTAGTTTACTGAAAAGACTCGTGCCGCTGAAGATGTTAATGTTCTATAATACAAGTCGCTGGATATATGCCTTCGAAGAAAACTAAAAGCATTCGGTTACAAGCGTCGATAGGGCATTTCACGTCTCGGTTACTTGGCTAGTTTTCTTGCTTGTTGGCATTGCCGGTTCGTGTTACCTTCTTCTCGGGGAGATCTAGTCAGAGCTGAAGTGATACCAGTGTCGTGTAACATGTCTCAAGGAATTTCCTATAACCTAACAGTTCCAGTTTTAGCACATTTGTATTCCCAACTTGGTCATTTTGGTAGCATGGAAGAACCTGGGAAACAACTAGTACAAGCTCCCTTTCAATACCTCTACGGATGGATTGCAATGCATTATCCTAGGACATGCTCAACGTGTAGAGTTGGTGAAGGACATGCCCTTTCTTGCCTGCATTGGTGACCAATGCCCGTCTAACATGGATCGTCCGATAAGTGAGCTTTTTCAGGACAAGTCAGAATTCGGTTATCGCCCATATGAGAAGCCTTTTGAAGCTAATGAGATAACATATATGGCTATTGGAAAAGGCCAATGCATATATGATAAACACTTGTCATTCCTCATTTCTGTACGACCGGGAATCTTAACATACCATTCTAGCAAAAACTCGGTGGCTGAACCGAACACTTCCTCACGTTATGGTTGCAAACATGGTTTTACTCAAGCTCCCAGCCCCCCCTCCATTTATCAAGCGGCGAAACATACTGCTGATTGGCATCAAAATTTACTGGCGAAGGATGATGCATAATTATATTGGCTCCTGATTTTCCTTCTGGCGTCAAGACGGCCCAGAGTACGTCACTGAATCCTACGCCAAATGGTGGCAGCACAGGGCACGAGCCATTATTTCTTTCAAACCTTCACACCCTGAACCTTCACCTTCTAAAAAATGTAAGTCCAAAGGAATCTATGAACATGAGAGTCTTAAGAAGTCTTTCACCGCTCCTACTAAGGCACGTGTATTGTCAAAAGATGAGATCTTAGACAACTTTGCGAATCAATATAAAGCATTTTTGGATGGCCTTGAAGCAGACTTCTTCTACTCAAGTGAACCTGAGGATCCTTTTAACATCCCTTGCATGAAGTCTGCACGGATTAAGGAAAGGGCTATGAGGGGGGTAAATCGCCTGAAAAGCACGCCACGGGATGGATTGAGGCATTTTGATTCTTTTAAACAACTACATGATGCCTTTGCTGCTTTTGGATCCAAAGAATTGTCACTTCTCTTCTCAAACAAGGTGTGGAGCTTCCAAACTTGAGTTGCTTCAAGTTAAAAGCCAATAGGAAGGAATATCTCTTTCCATACTCTAGAGGCTTTTTTATTTTGAACGAGCCCGACCCTTGATCCCCATCAAGGATGGATCTTTTATCTGGCTAGATTCTTCTGGCACTACAAAAAAAGGGGTTTCTTTGTACGTCGGGAATTTCCCGACACTTGTTATAAATGTTGGCATTCTACTTGCGACACTTTTGTGCGACATTTCAAAGTGCCTCTTATGGGGTCAATAGTCAACTCATGTATTCGACACTTTCGCAAGAAGTGTCGCTAAGTTAGCGACGTTTTCACTAAAGTGCCATTTTTATTTGGCGGCATTATCTTTGAAACGTCGTTAAATTAGCGACACTTCCTTTAAGTGCCATTTTTGTTTAGCGGCATTATCTAGCAACACTTTCTTTAAAGTGTCAGTGTTTGTTTGGTGACACAATCTTTGAAATGTCATCAACTTTGTGACACTTTCATCAAGTGCCAATTTTATTTAGTGGCATTATCTTAGAAATATCGTTCCTATTTACGACACTTTTAAGCAATTATCACTAATGTTTTGCCTGCCATATTGTGAAATCTATTAAAAATACGCTGGCCTAACACTGATAATAGTTACATTTCTCCAAAAATGACGTAAAAGCGAAGTATATTTGATGTAATCCTGCTCTTGTCCAACACGAATAATGCACAAATAAGTCGATCTATCGAGCTTATAAACTCATTTAGAAACAAGCTAATGTCATTCATTAACCATATCATAGCCAACATTCACTTCCTAATTACATAATCATCCAGAAATTCTCAATTTCAAAAACATTCAAATATAATGACATTGAAGAATCAACCTAAAGGTATATACATCTTATCCAAAATGTCATCATAGTGCATATCGATTCTTTTAAGTCTAACAAAAGCGTTAATGTCTTCCCTTCATATGAACCGGGAAATTAAAAAAGTCAAGAAAGAAGGTTTTAAATTTAACCGACATAACATAAGTCGAATTAAACCGAAAAACTAGTTGACAAACAAAACACATTAAGAAAGGTAAAGACTCGTCTGCATACCCCCTCTCATTCTTGCATCCTATTTTGCAAATTTTTGAAAGTGACGAAATTATTCTTTACTTTTTTATGTTGAGAAATCTGAACAATTAGATCGTAAGTAATCATTAGTTACACACAAAAAAAAGAGACACAATTATATGAAAAATAGCCATGCACTTACGTAAACATTTATACAAGTTTTTGGTTGCGTTATTGTGTTTGTACCAAATGCATTAATAGATGAAACATTTAAAAGTAAGACGTAAGAGTCATCTTACAACAAAGCTGTAAATTGGTCTGTAGTCTCCAAGTCTAAAATATTTCTTTACATATAAATCCCAAAATAGAGCATCTAGTGTCCTAATTACCTAATACTCTCACTCTTACCTAGCACTGTCGACACCACCTCCCCACAACCATAGCCACCAATCACTCACCACCACCATCACAGCTACCACCAATTGCGGTTAAACACTCACCACAAGATAACTACCACTGACTATCTGTCGGGTTACGCCAAACTAATATCTAATACCCTAAGTATACATAGTTCTTATTGGAGGATGTTGTAAAGGTGCTAAGTGTTAGCCTAGGCTAATTTGGGATTTTATTGGGAAATTCAATCTTGTCCATTGAAATGCAAGAACTTCAAACAAACAACATTCCAGCCTGAGATGACACTAGCATAACATGGATGAAAGCATAAACAAACAACATTCTAGAACAAACAACATTCTAGGCTAAACAAACAGCATTCCAGCCCATGATGCAGTTGTTTTCTTTTCATCTGGCTTGCAACGACGACTATAAAACATTTATGATAAACACAACTCCTACATGCAGCATGCATAAATTGTCTTTTTGACGTACATAATAAAATTATGATATCCACAACTCTTAATTTTTTTTTCTTGAGTTCTCATACTACTAACACAAAAGGGGTGACTTGGTATACGTAGTCTCTAAACTTGCGAGCATGTTGTACTTATCAGGACAAGCTCAGAAATGCAAGTTCTTAACCAAGAGTTTTCTTGCTTTCCTTTTCCTAGTTCTGGGTGGTGGATGGTAGCCATTATATCAAGAAAACTTTACATCTTACAATGCGATCTCTAAAAGACACAGCTGAATTACAGTACTTTAGGATTTGCATTTCTTCTGACATCAACTCCTAATAAATATGCTTATATCAGGACAAAATGAATGCAAGAGTAATCATAGAAAGGGCTCTTCAATTGGACAAAGGCAGCCAAATAGATATCAAGCAAGAAATGACCATGTAAGTCTTCTTGTGAACCCAAGATAAGGCTAAAAGACAACAGCATACGGTTCTTGAACCAAAACCCCAAAAAAAAATGATGAGAGAAGGAGCTCCTATCTCTATACGTACTTTTTCATTAAATTGTACTGTGAGAACAACCATTAGTAGCAAAAGAAAGATTTATAGTGTGGCAATGGCAACATACATTGGGAACCAAGCCCATGGCCTTCATCGCATCATGGAAGGATGAAGCGTCTTGCATTAGAGCACCTTTCATCATGCCAATGATTAGCGAGTGGAACGTGTCTCACTCCGGCTTAACCTCGTCATTCATATATGATGTTTAAATCTAAAGCTTTTATTGTGTATATGCTTAAATTCAAGTCATTCATAGTGTGCACAAAAGCATAATTTTTTGAAGATTCTTCTTTAAAAAAACCACAAATTAGGCTTAATTCAAGTCATAGAAACACAGCCGATAAGTCCATTCCCAATTTCACAAATATCATGTTTCAAACCATCCCCAATTTATTGCAAATTAGGTGTTATATTCCTTCATCTCCAATGTCTACACCTAGTGGTACAATCAACTAAGTTATCCCTTCCTTTTTAAACCCATAGTATATAGACTCATACACCACGACAACACACAAATTCAAGAACTTGATATTGGAATATTTCCTTTTTACTTCCCAAAAGGCCATTACCTTAGACCTAGTAGCATAAGGTTGTGCAGATCGAGTAATAAATGCTTCTTGATCCAAGCAATTGCTACTCTTTATTAAAATTAAATTAGCATTTTGGTGATAGACTTGAAACTTATTGAAGCTGAAATAGTTTTAACAAACCTCTTTCTGTGGAGTCGAGCATTTTCTTGGTGAAACCCTTAGCACGTGCTGCATATTCCCTTGATCTTGAGGCAGATGTTTTTGTAGAATTGGTTGCACTTTAAAGTGTTTTCTTTGTGAAACCCGTGGCATGTGCTGCACATTCCCTGGATGTATTGTACGAGATAATGATACCACTCGACGATTGCTACATTTATTTAGGAACCTATTACCAGTAACAAGGTGTATAATGTGTACTGATTAGGTAAAAGAACTACAAATTCTCACAAAGGAAAGAGTGAACCTTAACTTGTCCAATTCCGGAAGAAACATCATTGGAAGACTGCATTGACAACATCACAGTCGGTATATGGGACATCACGTTCTCTTGCATTTTAGCCTCCAATTATGCCTTTATAATTGATACTTGGGCTGCTACATGAGTTTGGATTTCTTGTTCCATTTCAGCTCGTATTTCATCTTTCATTGTAGCCTCCAATTGTGTTTTGATAGTTGATACTTGACTTGACACTTGGGCTGCTATTTGAGTTTGCATTTCTTGTTCCATTTCAACACGCATTTTATCACTCTCTTCTTGCCTAACGTCTCTCGTCTTTACCCGACCAACTTTATATGATGAACCAAAAGCATTACTCGGACAATCGCCTAACCCAACCCCATGAACACTTCCGTTTTTATCACAGCCCATGACTTTGGAGAATGTATCATCGAAAGCATAAGTCGGCTCTTGAATGGAATCTAGAAGTTCTAATGCAAAAGTGTCCATTTTATCCTGTGCAAACAAAAAAGCAAAAATTCCACTATTATCCAAACTTGTTAATGCTAACGCCTATAGTAATCTAAGAAAAGAAAAGAGGGGGGAAAAGTACATACAACAGCTTCAGCCACTTCTCCAGTTGAATAAAAAATGAAAATTAAAGGCCTCTAGTTGTTTATTTATTGACATATACTGGACTGTTCTTAACAGAGGGAACACATAAATTAAATATGCACACAAAAAAATTAGTTCCATCCCAAGAGTCGCAGCATAGTAAGTGAAAGAAGATAGGCTAAAACTATACACATCTCTTGTTATTATACCTGCCACATGCTCAGAATCTTCTTGATTGTTGTTTGGTGGTCCCTGTTCATCGGCGAGGTACCACCTGCAATAGTGGCTGCCCAACCTTGTGGTGGCTCGGGCATGGTGGTATTGAGCTCTTGATGCTCCTCACTAGGGCTTGGCAGAGCTCCTGAACTCCTTTGTGCCCCACGTCAACCACTTGCCATTTTGTCTAACTTGTATAACAAACAGAGGTATATTTCACCAATTAACAGGCAACAAAATACAATATATAAAGAAAGACTACTTTGTCTCAGTTCATAGCAAATCTTTGAACTTCACATAAGGTTATGTCGCAAACACGGTATAAGAAAGTGGCATAGCAACTAAAGAAGATGAAAGCAAATAACTCAAATCATTAATAGCGTATCCAAAAAAGAAAAAGGAATTCACTTAAAATACTGAGGTCATTCAACATTTATTAGCTAAGCATCCATAATCATGCTTTTCTCCTCTTTCTCTTTTCCTAGGATCATTGGTCAGTGTAGAATTAACTTCAATTCCATCTAACCTTGCCTAACCCAGGTTATATCCTCATCACGTATGAATGTTAAGTCATCCAAAGTTTTCTCATTCCAAAAATTGATATGATATTGGCTACGAGCTTGGTCTAGAGATTCTTCTTCAAGAAGGTCAAAATAGTCTCTAGGTTTTGTCTTGACAATGATATGCCAGTCTTTGTCTCCCCGCACTTGCACGTAAAAGACTTGCTCATCTTGAGATGCAAATATATACAGTTCATCTGATATGTTCTATGAATGCACCAAATGGTTAAAGTTTACAAGTGTAAAGTCTAAGTCATCTCGATCAACAAGTCCAATACCATTATCTACCCAATCACAGTTGAATAGCACAAACCTAAAGTTTTTAGAGTAATGAAGACAATGATGTCTTTCAAGACTCCATAGTAGTTTACATCTCCCGCTATAGGATTCATGTCTCTTGCACTTGCATAACTATCAGTATTTGCCTTAACCATGACCCCGCTATGCTGAGTTATTCTATTACTCTCTCAAGCCTTCGTATGATACTTAAATCCATTTATAACATATCATGTATATCTCTCAGCCTTTTTAAAGGACCCATTGCCAATGATATAGCTTCTTCAGATAATGTCTCATCACCTTCCTTGTACAACATTTGGACCTATTTTTTATGGTGGAAAAAGTTTCAGGTTAAAGATTGCACTTATATCAGATTTAACTTGAAGGTAGGCAATGGATACTACACTCATGTCACTTACATGATTTCTAAACCATATGTGGAAACTGACATTATGAACTTTACTGACATCATAAGGTCAAAGTCGACGATTGCTCCTTGTAATGGATGCATGATGTTCACTGCATAAATTAATATGCTAAGTTACCAAACCATGCAAACATAGAGAAAAAACCATATTTGTGTTAGATTCTCACCGTTGATATTGAGTTATTGCATTAGAATTGACAAGAACATATTGATTTGCTTGTGCATATGAAATCTCATCAAGTACAAATCCCTCTGATGCCCCTAAAGCGTGACCTCTTACTGAGTTGATGGAATTGTCTCCGCCATCATCAAGCCTAACTGGTCGATTCAATTTTGTTTTAAGTACCTTGAGAAAAATATAATGCATTCTTCAAACCAATATCCTTCTACAATTGAGCCCTCTGGACGACTTTGATTCCTTACATAGCCCTTAAGAGTGAAAAGGTATCTATAATGCCAAATAACAAATCAAATCTCCATACGAAAGTTATCACACGTAGGTCATAACTAACAAATAACACAAAAATAAATTGGGAAGCAATAACACACCTCTTAATAGGGTACATCATCGATACTATGGTGGTCCACCTATCAAAGCTTTTTCGGCTAAATGAATAACCAAATGCTCCATGATATCGAAAATGATGGCGGAAATATCCTCTCAAGGCGGCAAAGTGTAGGAACAATGCATGATTGAATACGATTCAATTCATCAGCATTCATGACTTTTGAGCAAATTTGCCTAAAAAAGTTTCTTAGCTCAATCACAGGTTTCATTACGTTCTCTGAAAAAATGCCTCACAAGGAGATAGGAAGTAGTTGTTGATTAGGTTATTGTTGCCGTGACTTTTGAGTCCCAAAATACTTTGTTTTTAAAGATTGACACATCCTGATGTATTTGAAGCACAACCATCTAGAACAATAACCCACTTCAAAACTTTCAGCATATCATATTTGCTCTTATTGTCCAATGTGAAAGATGATGGTCGTGAATAAAATTTGTTACCAGCCCGTTGCTGAGGATGCAATGCCTTTCAAATACCCATTTCCTTCAGATCATTGCGAGCATTCAAATTGTCCTTACCTCTACCATCAATATTCAATTACATCCACAGTATGTTATCACTTACATCTTTCTCAATATGCATCACGTCAAGATTGTGGTGTAGCAAATTGTCCTGTCAATAGGATAGCTCAAAGAATATACTTAGCTTTCTCCAATTATGTACCTAACTGTCGTTCTCATCGTTGTCTCTTTTCATCTTCTTACTTTCTTGAGCTTTGCACTTACCAAACTCATTTTTTATGTCCTTTACTTGCTCATAGACTTCAGTTCCAGATAATGGAATGGGCTTTGGATCTAATTCAACTCTACAATCAAAGAAACTTTATCTGTGTCCCTAATCCAACAATATACGATGTGTTGGATATCACTCTTTTTTTCCATAACGCAAAATGAGACTTTGTGTACCCGCGACACAAAGGACAAGCCAACCTCCCTTTCGTGCTATATCTTGACAAAATTGCATATCCTGAAAAATCACTTATCGTCCCCATCAATGAAGCGCGCATCTTAAACATTTGATTGCTAGCTGCATCAAAAGTGTCTACACCAATCCATAATTCCTTGAGCTAGTCAACCAAGGGATGCAAGTACACATCTATGTCATTACCTGGTCCGTGGGGACTAGAGACATCATCATGTATTGTTGTTTCATACAATTTGAGGGAGGCAAGTTATATGGAATCAAAATTACTAGCCATGTGCTGTGAGCTATATTCATACTCCTGAACGGGTTAAATCCATCCAAGGACATTTGAAGTCTTACATTGCATGGATCACTCGCAAAATCTGGATAAATCTCGTCAAAATGTTTCCAAGAACGAGAAATAGCAGGATGCTTTATAACCCCATCATCAGTACCCTCATTCGCATGATATCTCATAAGAGATGTTGTCTTTGGTGACATGAAGTACCTCGGAAGTCTTGGTATCAAAGGGAAGTACCTCACTACCTTGGCGGGTATCTTCCTTTCCTTAACTTCATCATCATTTCATATAGCCTTTGACTACTTGTATCTTGGGGTATGAAAATGTGTACACTCGCGCTCATAAGCTGTCTTTTTCCAGCTATTATGCAGTCATTGGGGCATGCATGTATCTTTTTATAATTAAGTCCTAAATTCCCAATTATCTTTCGAGCGTCGTAGAATGACGTCGATAATGTTTCGCCTCTAGGGAATGCATCTTTCAATAACTTAAGCAACATTTTAAATACATTGTCACTCATTGCACTGAGATACTTTATATTCAATAGTAGAATAAGAAACGGGAGTGTCGAATACTTCTCATAACCCGGATACAAATCTTTTTTGGCTTCCTTTACGAGATTGAAGAACTTCTTAGTTGCGTCATCGAGCCCATCACTATTTTTATTTCCTTCCCCACTACCTATCTCATTTAGCTGATTAAACGTAGGGACACCAAAAGCATCGTGTATCATTTCTTATGTTCTATCACCCACGGCTGGTTTATGAATAGAACTTGAAGTCAATGATGATTTGCATGGAAAATCCAATGTGTACAATTATTTAGAAAACCATTGACCACAATATGTTCTGCTACATCAACTTTCTTCATGAATCTCATGTTACGACAATTCGTGCATGGGCATAGTATCTCTCTGGCATTAGGTCTATCCTTGGAGGCAAACTTAACAAAATCATCAGCCCCTTTCTCATACAAAGGATCCAATCTGTTTCGTATATTAATCTGACTCTTATCCATATTGACTTTGAGTCTGAGGAGTAAAAATGAACAAAAAAATATATCCTTAAATCACATAAAAAGACTAGCTTACCCAATTAGACAACTTCTTTTAATGTCGGTTTACTCTTTTGATCATAATGGCAGGAGATATAGTAGACAAAACAGGCTAGCATATGAAATTCTTTTCAAATATGGAAGTCTTTATGTCAAATTTTGTAAGTCACTCACGTAAAATCTTGTTAATATGGCTATAACAAATCCATCTAAGTATAGTATCACAACAAATCAACTCAGTACAAGAAAATATGTCGATACATACCTTTTTTTTATAGTGTCCTTGTCACGGTCGAGCACTTCACTATTCCAATATTAGGGGAATGAAATTTTATACCCCAATTCATCTCTCCAAAACAGTGACTAATGCCACTGGCGATAAAGGGTAGGTATGAAACATTGTATGACTTTATTGTTACTTCTACAAATTTTTCTTGTTTAAAAAAAGTTCGCTAAAAGGTTAAAGAGACTGTACTAGATTGACATTCGCACCTAATAAGGATGTAGATAAGTGCCATGCACGAGTAAGATTCATGTGTACCCAATAAGGATGCAGATGCTTTCATATTGGTTAAGTGGAAACAAGTTATAACCTCAGTTAGCATCACGGCTGGCTTAGAACCAATGGGACTTGCTTGTTTTCTATGATCATGATACCTTACCCGCTTTCTAAAACCAAATCGATGTTCAACTATTGCATGTTCAACCTTCGGAATCATATTTGCTATGCTAAAAGTTGGCATGTCTCGTTGGGTTTATTTCCTGCGTCGAGAAATTAAACCTGAGAACATAACTGTCTTTAGAGACATTTTGAAGAGTTTCCTCAAAGGCCAACATAATCACAAAGAGTAATTTTTAGTGGATCGAGTGATTCGTGCTCTAATTTCCACATTTAATTGGTTAACAGATAAAAGTATGCCTACAAACTAATTCATGATATTGAACTCCAAGCAAATCCCACAGAGCAATCTTATCAGTGAATACCTACGCCTGTACGACAAATATATGCAGCAAATGACCATAAACAACTACTTAAAACCACAGCGAAAGGGTATTGAGCAAACTTGAATCCAGCAATTTCCTAAAAATAACACATTGCTACGAATAACCAAATATGCTAAACACGAACTGAACAACGACAACCTAATCGATAAGCAGCAATACATATGAAAAATGAAAAGCAAAATTGAAATTAAACTACAACAACATGTATAAAGTAAGAGATTAGAATGCATTACGATATGTTGCAAATTAGGTATAAAAGAAAATGAAAAAAATCATCCAAGTACAACTTTAATAAATTGTAAGAAGTAAGTGAATGGAAAACATAACATAAATATAGTCATGTATGTTATTCAGAATTCAAAACCCATAATGAAAAAAGTTTGTCTAGCGAAAATTGAAGAACCCAAAGCATTTTGGAATACTTGAGTGGTTACTGAGTACTTAACCAAAATAGTAAGGAAGTTAGGTGAATAAAATGATTTTACTCTATATCCTTTGCACCAGCACACAAACATACTAAGAACACTCACACAAATACACAAACACAACCAAATACACACTGACGCAGCCGGAGAAATGGGGAAAAAAGAGATAGGGCTGACCTCATAGTTCTTGCCCATCGATCTGCCTTAAAAATCATAACAAGAGCAGGCTTAGGCTAGCTTAATATATAGTCATGGCAGTTTGAGCCATATTATACTTGGGCTCTAATCATGGGGGCTAAAGGGCCTAGCCTGTCGTGAGCCCAAGTAACTCACGGTCTTTGCCTTATTTGTTCCCGGTGTTTTCCACCATCAAACACTAACTCTAGAACTTCTCAGATATGCTGTTAAGGCTTTGGATTCTGGCAAACTTCCCTCTGCTCTTCCTTTTCTTCTTTGGCTTTCAAATTTTATAATGGTGCATGCTACCCACAACCCACCTTACGCATGACCCCCACAACACACCCACCACCCCACCACCGCTAGCCACAACCCATGACCCCCACAACAACGGACACAGACCCAACAAAATAACAACCCCCACCACCCATATCATCGCACCACACACATCAATGTGAGACACTCACAAACAGCCCCTACCCCCTAAGGACCACCTACCCACCTCCACATGGTCTCCCCCAACCCACAACCTGACCACCTTACCACGGCACACGTACATGCAGTCACACCCACACACGCACTCACACACAGACACACACAACATGCAAATACCCGTAGATGAACCATATATAACCACAGTTACCTTCTCTAATGTTCTAACTTCAAACATTTTGCAGTTACCTTCTCAAATTTTCTATCTCTCCTATTTAAGAGTCTCTCTTTTTATTTGATTTTCGAATAAGATTCACTTCTCAATTTTTTAAACACTCACAATTCTATATTTTGCATTAGGGCTAATTACACCTATGTCCCTCAGGTTTGGGGGTAATTACAGGCAAGGACAATAGTTTGGACAAATTACACTTATTTCCGTTGACTAAACGGAATCCTAAAAATCCTAACGGTTTTGACGAAAAGACTGTATTACCCCCTCAGTTGGAACCTTATTTTTTTTCTAATGCCATTACTTCATTAAAAACTTTGTGTTCTTGTCTAATGTCCTTCACTTAGAAACTTTTTATTCTCTTTAAATTCAAATGCTACCATATTAAAAGTTTAAGACAATCATAGTTTCTGTTTCTATTAAATTCTCTCTCTCTCTCTCTTCCCCCACCACCCCGCACACCACCCCACCGCTGCTACCACCTTACCTCCACCCCAGCATTGTTGGGCCTCACGACCAACCAACCACAACGAGGCAACAACTAGTTGTGGGGGTAAGATCGATGAGATCATGGCCAACCAACCATGGCGAGGTAGCAACCAGTTGTGGCGGCAAGATCGTAGCATTATAGAGGGAGAGAGTTGCCGGTTGTGTGGGTTTTCGAAGGGATTGCCGGCAGCGTGGGTGTGGGAGGGGCTTGCCGGCGTGGTGGGGTGGTACGGGGAGAGGCTGCCGGCGTCGATGAACCGAGATTGAAACAAGTCTCTTGAAACCTTAACTCTGAAGCAGATCTTCGAAGCTCGGCCTTTTTAATCGAAATCTGTGACAGTCGACGACAAATCCATCTCCGGCCCTATCACCTCAATTTGCAAACATAATCGAAGCGTTGTCCGGATCTCTGTGCACAACCTGACTCGAATCGATTTGTGAACATAATCGAAGCGTTGTCCTCGATATGTGGAATTCGTCTTTACGGGGTTGTGATTGTAATGAACAAGGGAGGCAAGGTAAGATTTGGGGTTTCTGTGCACCACCCGACTGTGGATTAGGGTACCGACGGTGTTGCGATGATGCCAGCGGTGCTGTGATGGGGTGATTGGGTCTTAGGTCATGGATTAGGGCCCGGCGGCGCTACGATGATGTCGGTGTCTGTGCTTATTCGGTGGTTTGGTGTGGCTTTGGTGATGGTGCGCCGGTGGTCTTGACACCGGTGATCAATCTCAGTCGGGCATAAACAGAAAAATAAAGACTTTAAAAAAAAGAAAAAGAAAGACTTTAAAAAAAAAAGAAAGACTTTAAAAAAAGCTCATTCTTAATTTTGTTAAAAAAAACCAGGTGTATAATGGTATATACAGTATAAGAGCATTATTGTCATTTAAAAAATACATAATGATGACATCAGCCAAAAAGTATAATTTTTTAACGGAACCCTAACAGATGGACACGCGTGATACATTTGAAACACTTTTGGTCACGGAATGTTATATTTTGAAACTTTGTGTCCTTGACTGTAATTACCCCTAACCTCAGGGACATGAGTGTAATTAGCCCTTTGCATTATTATCCATTGCCTAAGCTAAAAAGAAAGTTTCAAATCCCATCAAATTCCTGCCAGCAATCTGTTGCCACAAAATTTTAAGAATGTTTCACTTCCATGGGGTTTCAAAATCAACCCAATTTTAAGATTGAATAACAAAAAAAGGGACATGGGCAAACCTGAAATAGGACAAATATTACGTATCGGCTAAGAATCGGCTCGTCACTTGAGATAATTCTCGTCGTAGTGCTTGGCGATCAAGATTCCAGTGTTGAAAGCTTGTGTATGTTCTGTGTGTTGTAGTTCTGAGCAACGTAAGCTCCAAAAAATGTGCCTACCACAAATTTGAAACTGGTTGTGATGTGATTCTTGCCACCAAGAGAAGAACGCTCACTCACGGTTTCCTCCTACAGGCCCCTCCATTCTCTACCTCTAAATGGATAAAAATCGAAATGTTAGTA
The DNA here is from genome assembly GCA_033070095.1 of Escallonia herrerae. Lineage (NCBI taxonomy): Eukaryota > Viridiplantae > Streptophyta > Magnoliopsida > Escalloniales > Escalloniaceae > Escallonia > Escallonia herrerae. The sequence goes on from JAVXUP010000016.1 coordinate 167,069, forward strand.
ATGTTAAACCACGACTCTGTGTAGCCTGTGAATAATATTCAATTCCAAGAATATCAAATTAGCAATACTAAGGTTATAAGATGAAGTTATTGAGAGAGAGAGACGTACTTAGGATAAAGGCCGATTGTTGGCATGAGAGAGAGCTGTTTGTGGAATGCCGATTTGGGCGGAGAGAGGGGCGGTGGCTGATTTGGGGAGAGACGTACTTGGGAGAGCTGTTTGTGGAATGCTGATTTGGGGAGAGAGAAGATGAATAGTAATATGTGAAAATTGGCTGCCAAGGCTGAAACTAATTTCCCACTTTTTTTTATTCCAACGTTTTATGTACGTATAATTAAAACCAGAAATGACAGAACGATGTCGTTTCAAATCCAAGAGTTATAGCCTTTTACTTTAAGCGTCGCTATTAAGTGACATGTTATTAAATGGCATTTTATTAGTGTCGGAAAAAGGTAAAACGATGCTTAGTAAGTGGAACGTATGAAAACTCCTAAAAACTTGTGACACATAAATATTTGCATCGTAATTACCCGATGTTACAATAGAAATGTTGCAAATTATAGCTAATTTATGACATTTTTTTAAGTGTCAAAAATTAAGCGTCATCGAAAACCCTTTTTCATAGTGCAATAGTTGGCAAAAAGAAAAAAAAAGAGGCACTAAAAGTCGCCATAGGGACAAAAGGTGTGTCATGTGTCATGAGGGAGCATTCTAACCACACAACCCTCAGCCAACATGCCTTAGTTATCAAGAGGAAGAAGAAGGATGCAATTATTACCGGTGCGACACTTTTCAAAGACTGCAAGTCATCATTCCAAAGTGAAAGGTATAGCTCTGTCATGTCACATTACTTCATCATTTGTCACACTTGATGCCTTAATCACTCTCCATTTCCCCCCCTCTCTCTCTGTGGTCGATCTTTCTTCTCATTATCGTTCTTTATTTCAAGGAAAATGTCGACATCAATTGTTGTACGTGGCACAGCTAAAACTCCTTGTAAAGAGAAACCTCCAAGTAAGCGTGCCATTAAGAATGTAAACAATAATGATAATGGAGATGTGTTAGCTTATTCACTAAAGGAAAAGGCCCAGGTTATTAGAGGGACCTCAGATGCCCATAGAGATATTGGAAACATAACTGAGGTTAATGTCGAACCTCAGACCAGAACATCGTCTCACAACGAAGAATCATTTAAAAAGATTATCACGCTTTTATAGAAGCCTCCAGAAAAAAATCGCAAATGACTTTTCGAGGATGGAGGAATACCTGGGGGAGTAGACCCACATGATACAGTCTTCTCTAGCAAAGATGTTGGTAAACATGGATCCTCTCAACCCCTGGCTCATAATTAAAATGGCAAACACCATGCTTAAAGTTCTTTTCGGTTTTTCGCTCGACATGCGCCCTTTTCATGCTAGTATAAAAGACTTCATTGCTCAGTCTTATCAACTGGCTACAGCAAGAGAACATAAGGGCGGCTCAAATTTTGGCCTCAAATTTAGAGAAGCAGAGCAAGATTCCAAGCACTGACAGAGGACAAGAGTCATTTAGAACCCATGTTATTAAAGTTGAGTCAAACACAAGAAGCATTGATATCGAGATTGAAAACTTGAAGGTCAAACTCAAGACTTTAGAGGAGACTCAATATACGACAATTATGACCTTCGAACAGGCCAAAGCCGACCTTTGTCATACTTCAAAAGAGCTTGAATCTATCTCTAGCATTATGGACGAGCATGAACTAACTGCCAATATCTACCCGTCTGCTGATGAACCTGTGACCAATAACATCGTTCAGTTAGAGAATGATTTAGAAGTCACCAAAGAGAAACTTTTTCCATCTTCAAATCGACCTAGAAGAATTTCAGAGTAGCAGTAGAGTATCGAAGATTCTTCAGAGTAGCCATTAGCATAGCTTCGAAAATGTTCCCCCCAAGGGGTTCCAGTTGAAATCTAGTTCATGAAGTCGTTTGGAAGAATATCTCTCTCTTTTTTTCTCTTTAAATACAATCCATGTGAGTGATCTCGGGAATATGCCCCAATCCGCCTCTCATTATTTTTTGTGGACTTCCTCTTTATGATTGTGACTGAACATATGAATATGCCAAAGCTACCTTTATGCCTCTAAAGGATCAATTCACCATGCAGTTTAAAAATAAATCTTCTTTTGATTATTGTGGCTGAACTTGAGGAGTACGCCCCAAGCTGCCTACGTACCTGAAGGATCAAGTCATGATGTAGTTCAAGAAACTTTTTTTTTTATGGGAAATAAATTTTCTTTTGATTATTTTGACTAAACTTGAGGAATATGTCCCAAGCTGCCTACGTACCTGAAGGATCAAGTCATCACGTAGTTCAATATTTTTTTTATTATAGAAAACAAATTTTCTTTTGATTATTGTGACTGAACTTAAGGAGTATGCCCCAAGCTACCTATGTATCCAAAAGATCAAGTCATCACATAGTACAACAAAAAGAATTTTATATGCCCTAACTTTTCCCTAGATTGTCCTTTTTAGGATTTTCAGACTAAAGGCATTTTTTTTACCTGGACCGCCCTTTTCAGGGTTTTCAGCCTAGGGGTATTTTTTTTAGGGTTAATTACTCACGGAACCCCTGAGGTTTACCCTAAATTACACGCGGCCCCCTATCTTTGAAAATTACACTCCGCTCCAAAAATCTAGATTTCTTTGACGGGGTTAATGGCTAGTCATAAAAAGACATTTCTGCCCTCGTATATAAGTACGTAGTATTTCTTGGGTTTTGGAGGAAAATCACGAAGTCTGGCTCTTGGGTTACACCCAGCCACCACAACATCTCCGGCTGTTCCTTCACTGAACTCCATCGTACCACACCTCCGCAACCACGGCGCCGTAACGAATGCCCTGCTACTACTAGCGGTGCAGCGCTGCCACTGTCCTTTCTGCTGCTACGACCATCGAAACTCCGAACTTTACCCCCCCTCGACCACATGCCGTCACCGGTAGCCAAATCCAGCCGCACCTTTCACCGAACAGCATCGCGCCGCACATCCATGACCACCGTGCCGTGACCAGAACACCGCCCATTGCCACCTCCAAGCCGCATGCAATCACTACTGCCTGTATTGTATCCGGCCTTTGATGGCCAATTTCGACCGGTGCCACCAGCAAGCAAATGACAGGAAGAACCCTTGACGGCAGCCGGTAGAAATTTTGGCTACGGGATGCCCAACCAATGAAATTTTGGTGATGTCGAGGCAGCCACCATCCACACTATCAATTTCTATCACCAACTGCCACACCTTCTTCTCTGTAGCAGGGATGGAGCGAACACCGCAGACCATCTTCGCCTTCACCCTTCCCTCTTCTCTACCGTCGAGGAGATCGTTTTCTTTTCCTTTACCGATCTCGATTTCCCCGATCGCAGCCGCAACCAACATTACATGTCGTCCACCAATACCTGCCAGAAACAGCCACCCAAACGCCATAACCAACACCGCACAAATGCCGGCCGATCTAATCTCATCCTTTTCGCCGTCTCATGGACCATCACCGTCCAACAAACGCCTCCCAAACGTAGCAACCAACCCCGCACCATAAAAATCACACCTGTAAAGTGTAAAGGATGTCCTCCTTCCTAGACTATCCTTGGTGTGAGTTAGCCATCTGTTTTTGAGAAATTGAATCAATTGTAAACCCAAATGGGTCTACAAAGGGGAAAGATAATGAAGAAGAAGAATAAGAAAAATCTTAAAGGGCAAGGGAGGTGTTTATTCAAGAAATGGAGGGTAGTTTGGGGATGAAAAATCTAAAAAGTAAGGTGTCAGAGAATCTTTAGACGGAGTTAGGATCCCCGTCAATTTTGTGGGGCTCCGTGAAACTTGGGTACAAACCTGGGGGAGTGGAGTGTAATTTTCAAAAGATAGGGGGTCCGTGTGTAATTTAGGGTAAACCTCAGGGGTACTGTGAGTAATTAATCCTTTTTTTAAAGCCCTAAATTTTTCCTCGACCAACCTTTTTCAGGGTTTTCAGCTTAGTGGGCATTTCTTTCATGGGTACTTTTCTTCAAGAACCTGGCATTAGTGGGAGGGATTACCCGATCCCCATCCATGTTGACTAACAAGTATGTTCCGTTAGAATAGAACTTTTCAATGCCGTAAGGCCCTTCCCATTTAGACTCCAGTTTCCTTTTAGTCCTTTGAGTGACTATGATCTGCGTTCGAACCATGAGAACAAGGTCCCTTTCTTAAACAACCGCAATCTTACTCTTTTGTTGAAGGCACTACTTTCCATCCATCGTTGGTACATCCTAAGACTTTGTTCAACAATAACCCTTTTATATTCGAGGCTTTCTAGTTCGGCCAACCTGATATGAACACTTTCTTTATCTGTGAGTGATTCTTGGATAGCTACACGTGACGAGGGTATTTGAAATTTGAGCTGCAAAACTACCTAACTTCCAAACATGAGAGTATATGGGGTGCTCGGGTTGAGGTTCTAAATGTGGTTTGATATGCCCACAAGGCTTCAAAAAGCCTATCATTCCAACTCCTTTTTGTTTTTGACAACTATTTTTTTTTTCAGAATCTTACACAGAGTTTTATTGAAAGCCTTTGCCGATCCATTTGCTGGAGCATGATACCTGGATGAATGGTTATACCTTATGTTGTACTTGGCATAGAGCATATATAATGCCCCTTCCTTGAAGTACTTAGCATTGTCCGCAATGATGGACTCAAGAACCCTAAATCTATAAATTATGTGGGTCCTGATGAAGTTTGCGATAGTTTCACGCTTAATATCTTTCAAGGCAACTATTTTGGCCTATTTTGAGAAGTAATCAATGTCTGCTAACATATATCGGTGTCCTTTTGATGATGGTAGGGTGAATGGTCCTATGAAATCCATCCCCCAAGCGGCAAAATAACCATGAACATGTAGTGAAATGTAGAGGTTCTGGGGGGCTGTGAATGAAATCACCATGAAATTGGCATGCTTGACACCTTTTAGCAAAACCAATACAATCAACTATCATAGTTGGCCAATAGTATCCTAAGCTTTTTATCTGCATTTGTAGCTTAGGACCAAGCTGGTGGGCTCCACAGGTCCCAGAATGGACATCCTTCATAACCCCCTCAACCTCATCTTTAGTGATACACCTTAAGAATACTCCATCTAAAGATCTTTTATAAAGAGTATCTTTCCACATTACAAACTGTAAAAAGCACCTTCGAATCTCAGCTCGTTTAGCGCGATCATCAGGTAACCTTCCATGTTGCAAATACTTTCTGAATGGTTAATGTCAGTCTAATGGATTATTATGTCCTTTTAACCTTTCTAATATTGTAAGGACCTCATCCGCTTGTACATCTACAATGACCTTTTCATAAGGCTATAATATTCTTCGTGCCCCCACTATGATGGTAATTTCTTCATTTTCAGAAAGGCCTAAAGAGGTGGCGAGGCTGGCGAGAGTATCGACTCTGTCGTTTACCCATCAATGAGCATGTCGGATCTAAAGCTTTGGGAAATTTGATAACAGATAGTTTGCCCTCTCGTAATAAGGCAAGAGGTTGGGCATTTTGATTTGATATTCACCCTTCAATTACTTTACGATCAATTCTGAATCTCCGTATATCATCAAATCATCTGTTAGAAGCTCCAGGGATAGCTCGAGCCTTGCAATGATGGCCTCATATTTGGCTTCATTATTCAAACAACCCTCTATTAAAGAGAAAGAATGGAAGATTATGCCCCTTCCGGTGTAACGAAGACTGTCCTAATACCAGATTGATTATTCTTTGGATCATTTTGTTTTTCACTATCAGCACTTCTCAAAGCACCATCGAAATACATTTCCCACCCTTTGTGACAATTTGGAAAAGCTAAGTGTTTATTAAGCAATGTATCGACTCATGCTCTATTTTCTATATCTTGGATATTTAGTACACGTTCTCGAGTATTTTTCTGGGTGCATACAGATCTGATGTTCTAACATCCATCTAATCTTGCTAGAGCAAGATTAGAAGGATGTTATAACACCTAATTGATGTCGTGTACTTGTAAAAATAACGGGAGTTACTGCCAAATTTTTCGTAGACATAGGACAAAGCATGAGGCGGTAACTATTTTATAGACATGTGCTTTTCTGAATGGGATAGAACCACTACCTATTAGAGAATGAATGGGGTATAGACATGTTGTCACATGCATGCATTGATTTTTATATCAACCCTACCTAATTATTGGTTTCATTTAAAGTGGTATATAGTAATCTCAGTCGTCATGTTGGTCGATCGAAGTTAGTGAAAAGGAAAAATGATGATGATTTAAAGTATCACGTTAATGAATTTCTTGAGTTCCATTATGCGCATCCTGCATATGTTTACTTTTCGATAAGATAAAGTGTCCGTGCAGTAAATGTGAGTTGTTGCATTAGAGAAAAAGAATGGTAGTAAAAATGACATATTCTCTGGTACGATTTTTTGGGTGGATACACAAGGTAGACGAAACACGAGGAAGCAGTAGTACTGTCATCCAACTCGGCTGGTCAAGATGAAGTTAGGATGAGGCACAGTGTGATGATCGAGATATGATTATAGATGTTAGGCATGCTAATGTTGATCGGGGCGACTACCACAGCGATGAAAGTCCCCAACAGTTGAACGAGGGGGCTCATTAGTTTTATGATTTGTTAAGAGACGCCGAAGAGTCGCTGTGGGATGGAATTAGGAAAGAACGTAAGGTTATCTGCGGTTAGTCAATTATTACAGTTGAAGTCTAACCACGGGTTGAGTGAGAAAGGATTTAACGAGTTCGTTATTTTTATCAAGGAAATTTTGCCGGAGGCTAAGAAGCTGCCCATCATACTACAATGCAAAGAATATGATGATGAAACTTGGATTGGGTTATGAGCGGATAGATACGTGCAATATCAACTATGTACTGTTCTGGTAAGAGAAAAGGACTTGACAAGGTGTCTGGTATGTGATCATTCAAGGTATAAACCGAACAAAGGGAAAAACAAAAATATTGCACGGAAGGTACTATGATATTTTTCAATTATGCCAAGTCTTCAGAGGATATACTTTTTCTCCAATACGGCTGAACATATTAGGGCTCACTATGAGACTCATAGCAGTGATGCCGATGTGATGACACACCCCGCTAATGGAGAGGCATGGAAGGAGTTTGGCCGCAGGCATCCAACCTTTGCTCAGGAAGTCCATAATGTTAGACTCGGTTTAAAAACTGATTGGTTCAATCCTTTTGAACAATCTAGCACGCCTTACTCCACATGGCCTGTTATTATTATTTTGTATAACCTTCCACCAAGCATGTTCATGAAGAAGCTGTAAATATTTTTGTAATTGCTTATTCCGAGGTCCAAGACTCCTGGTAAGGAATAGATGTGTATTTAAGCCCGTTGATTGATGAGTCAAATAGCTATGGGATCGTGAGTAAAAATTTATGATGCATCTCTTAAATAAAACAATAAGATGAGGGCTGATGTGGACTATACACAATTTCCCCGCATTGGGAATGTCATGTGGCAGGAGCACTTGGAAAGTTATCATGCCCTCCTAGTATGTGCGCGAACCCCGATCATACGTTAAAGTACGGCGGAAAGCCCTCGTGGTTCGGATGTCATTATAAGCTTTTGCCACCAGACCTTCAATTCCGTTGGCAGAAGGATAAATTTGATAGAAAAATAGAGCATGAGGTTGTCACACTGCACTATCCATCTGGTGATGAAATGATCTCATACCTGGAAGCACTTGATACTGACATACCATAAGACAAGGATGTGTCAAGTCAGAAGATTTTAGGATATGGAAAAGAGCACAACTAGAGGAAACAATGTATTTTCCAATAGTTAGACCACTGGAGTACACTCATTATTTAAAACAACGTGGATGTGATCCACATTGAGAAGAATGTTTTCGATAATGTGTACAACACTGTGATGAATGTCAATGAAAAATCAAAAGATCATCTTAAAGCGAGAAAGGATCTACAACAGTTGGTTGTACGCCGTGAACTGCATCATTGGATAGTCAGGGGAAAATGATACTTCCAAAAGCACCACAGTCTAGACAAGAAACAGGTAAAGAAGATCTATCAGTGGGTTAAGCATTTAAAGCTTCTGGATGGGTATGCATCCAACATATCTCGTTGCTGCAATGTATCAGAGTGCAAGTTCGAAGGGATGAAGAGTCGCAAATGCCATGTATTTAGGGTAAGATTTATTCCTAATGCCTTCACGGATTGTTGCCACAAGTTGTATGCTAGACTTTGACGGATTTATCTCATTTCTTTAGAAAGATATGTTCTTCTACACTCTGGGTAAGTAATATGGAGGTGAAAAGAAGAACATTATGGGTGACAATTTGCAACCTCAAGAAATCTTTCTATCGTCATTCTTTGATTCAATGAAACATTTGTCGGTTCACTTGGCGTATGATACTAAGATTGGTGGACATGTTTAGTATCGGTGGATGTATCTATTTTAGAGGTGATCTTTTAACTCTCTGTTGTTCTTTACACATAATACAAATCCTGTTATCATTGATATTTCACTTAACTATGTTCACAAAACTTCTAGGTTCATGTTTCATCTAAAGAGAAAAATCTATAATAATGCTAGTATTGAGGGCTCAATTCTATAGCCAATAATTTGGGCCTAATGTTGACACAAGGTTAAATCAACTGGGCTGAAATAAGCCCGGAGCCAGCACATACTTAGAAGGGTATTTATCAATATTCAAGCAGTCATGTAGTCTATTTGGATGAACTTATACTCGGTGGCTAACGGATGAAGAGTATAGTGCTGCAACAATACATGCCCTTCTAAATTGTGAAGAAGTTTCAGCTTTCATTGAGTAAGTCGATGTCTTCAAATAATTACTATAAATAATTAAAAATGTGTAATCAGTGGTTAACTATATCAGTTTGTAGTGAGTTTGATGCGGAATCTCAAATTACTGATCTCACTGGACTTGAATCTCATAAAAAATCGCAATTTCTTGAGTGGTTCAAAAGACGTGTAGGTATTTAACCACCTGTACTATGTGTTATATATAACTATGTGGGTTAATCATATGCTGATTTATCCTTAATTTTTACCGTTTTCTATAATAGGTTCAATCAGTCGACAAACTAGTAAACTCCCGCTTGAAAATACTATCTCATGGCCCTAATAAACAAGCATGCTGTCATGGAGGCTATATCATCAATGATTTTAAGTTTAACACAAAGGATGATGACCGAATTAAACAAAGCCAAAATAATAGAGTCTTGGTCAACGGCGACTGTTATGATAAAAATTGCATGAATTTTTATGGAGAACTAGATGATATTATTAATCTAACATATCTGGGTAGCCAATACCACTTGGTAATGTTCAAGTGTACCTGGTTTGATAATACATGCAATAGAGGAATGCGTGTTAGCTCAGAACGGATTGTAGATGTCAATGTAAAATCAAAACTTGCATCAGACAAACCATTTGTATTTGCTAGTTAAGCTGCACAGGTGTTCTATGCGGAAGATAATGCAAATTCTAAATCTTATTAGTATACTATTATCAAGCCCAAGAAATTGCTAGTCACAGTTAGGTAGACATCTATCAAGCATTTGTCTCGATACCCGTGGATATAAACAATGAGGAGGAAGATCTTCCTCTTTAACCTACACATTATATAGGAGAAGAAGTCGTAGATGACGACATGGAAGATGCAGAAAGTGTTGAAGATGATGAGGTTAAGTTTAAGGACAAAGAGGATGAATCACAAGATAAAGAAGATGACGAGTTTCAAGAAGAAGAGGATGATGACACTGAAGATGAAGACTATGATGATTCTTAAAATGAAGATGATTGACTTACAATGTTGTAACATGCATGTTCTTGTAATAAGTAACTTTAGCTTGAACATTTTACTTAATGGTACGACATAACAAAGTCATCTTTCCAGTGTGATGTGTCCTTGACTACTCCATAGTAATATTAGAGATGTCAATGGGCCAGGTTTGGGCTAGCCCTGAGCCGGGCCGGCCCAGGCCCAGCGGGCCTCTAATGAAAACGGGTTAGGGCCAGGGCCTCGCAAATGAAAAACGGGCAGCTGGGCCTGAAATCTGGGATATATGGGCCCAGTCCAAACCATGGCCCTAGGCCCAATATTTAGGGCCGGGCTTGGGCTGGGCCCGGGCCCAATCCAATTTTTTTCCTTTCTTCCCAACTTCTTGTTATAAAGACTTCTTCTTCAACAAAGGGCAAAGTTTTTGTAAACGGACCACTGAGTATACAATCACTTTCTCACGAATTAACCCCCTTTCGAAAAGGCAAATTGATGTTGGTTGACCATTAACCACGGATTAAGTGCAAAAACTAGTTATTCTAGCCCGCACATACTGATTTTAAGTGCAAAATTCAATCTCTTTAGTAATATGGTGTAAAACGTGTAAATGTCAAAGAAAAATAGAGTAGATCAAACAACAACAATAATGAAATAGATGAAGATAAAAAAACAACTTTTCTTGTTACATTCAAATTCTTTGGTCATTTAAAGAAACATGAGATTATTCTTCAAGGCTCTTTAACACTTCACCCACTTCATGAAATTAAATTTAGAATTCAATTCACCTTTTTGGTTTGAAAAAAAAAAGAAATTTAAATTACATATTATACGTAATTTTTATTTATGTTTAGAATACATATAAAATGAAATTGTGATAATTTTTTTATAATTATTCCCTTAGCTTGTCTTGTAGAACACAAAGTAAATTATGTAAAATACATTAAATGAAAGCCCACTCAGAAATCATAAAAAACACGTCATAGTCACCACACACCCATACTTCACTGCGTATGTTGAAGAAAATATTGATCATATGAATTCAATAACACCTCCAAAACTATTAATTTAACTAAAAAGATCCAAAATGTCAAAAAAATAAAAATGTAATAAATAGACTTAAAAAAAAAGAAAAGAAAAAAATTAGGGGGGGGCCTGGGCCGGGCCGGGCCAAACCTTGGCCATTTTAGGGCCGGGCCAAAATGGGGCCATTTTAGGGCCGGGCCGGGCCCGGGGCCATTTTAGGGCCGGGTCGGGCCCAGGCCCATTTCTCAAATAATTCGGCCTGGCCCTGGCCCTAATGGTTAGGGCGAGTCCGGACCCAAAAATGGGTCGGGCCAACCTGCGGGGCCGCCCGGCCCTTTTGACATCTCCAAGTAATATGCTAACTTACTCTTTCAACTGGTTTAAATAGTGTTTCTGTAGCTTTAGTATTGCCATTTTAATGTGTTAATTTCTTTGCACTTCCTCTATACAAAGTCAGTTTAATGTTGTCAGTTATGGAAAGATTACAGGCCCTTCGTGCAGTATTGCCCGTTGATGACGAGGCACATACGCGAGGATCCAGCTGGTGGGACCCCAGCCCCAGCCGCTGCCGCAGCCCCAACCCTAGGTCGAGTACTCCCCCCTGCACGCTGGTTCTCCTTCTTCCGTGGGTTCGAAGACCTCAGGTATATTTAATATTAGCATTTATTCATAATGTTAGACTTATATTTAACTCATATTTAAACTGCATTAATGTTGGGGTTTTGTACGATCTCGTCAAGGTTGTAGATCGACACGTATGGGGTGCATTGATTCCCAGTGGAAATAGAGAGTTACTTTCTCACCAACGAATGCCAGTAAGTAAAAGATCACATAATGCAGTACTTGACACCTTAATGATTCCAATAGTTATTATCGTTCACTTATATAATGATATTAATGTTATTCTTTATCATAATCCTGGAGAGTTCAGTAAAAATAAAGATCAACATCCTTGTGAAGGGCTGCTTTTTTTAGCCACGGCTATACTGGAAAGACTAGGATGGCAGAACGAGGGAGGCCTTATGGGAGGAGTCGCTAGTATGGTTTTTCTTTTTGTCAGCTATTATTTGTCTAATTAGTTAATTGGATGCCTTGAAGGAGGGTTTGATTTTGAGTTGCCTGAGCGGCAGGCGCTGGGGCGGCAGGATTTTTTTTGCCTACGTCGGCAAAAATTACCGACGATGGCTACACAATGCACGGAAGCAGGAGAGGAATATGTTGCTCGAGGTGCCCCGATGGAGGAGTGGAAGGGGTATCATCCTCATTGGATCTCACCATTTGTACGGGGGTAGATGGTTGATAGGTGGATCATTGATCCAGTCTTGGAGGCAAAGAGTAAGAGAGTGGGAGAGAGTACTTACATGATCGGGATCCTACGCACATGAAGGGGTTGGTGCCTCACGACATCGTCCGACATAGGTATGCGACTGAACACCCGAACTTGAAAAAGGATGAGGTCTGTGTTCTGACGTACACGATGACACACGTGAGGAAGAAGGATAAAGATGATGCACGTTGGGCGGGGGACTTCATTTCAAATATTTCCTGACATATTAATGTAAGTTATAAATTATTTTGTTTATAGTTAAAATTTCGGCTATGTATTCGATGTCTGTTGCCTTAATGTATTCAATGTCAAATCACTATTTTTCAAGCCTCATATGGACAAAATCAGGGGGTCTAGGTAGCAGTCCGGATAACCATCGGCATCCACGAGTACAACTAGGACTACCGAGGGATTGAAACGATGGCTAGATATACCGGGGGTCGCAATAGGCAGAAACGGCAAGTACGCGGCCTACCCAGCAAGATTGCACATGCCTTGATAGAAGCGTTCCCACCCACTGCTACCCCTCCATAAACATAGACACCAACCGCGGAGCGATAGTTACACCAGGACGAGATCTATCGCATTGCTGAGGAAGTGTTCAGGATAATCAAAGCTCAGGTTCAGGTACAAACATTACATACGATTGCTAAACACTATATACAGTTACTATCAAGATCAATCCGTACTTGCCTTTACCTGCAAAACATTATTGCTGGACTTACCGAGCCGAATCCGAATGATAGCCCCGTGGAAAGGACAATCAGCAGGATCCAGACTCTGATCTTGACGAGCCCTGAGCCCTTCCCCTCTTGCCCTCCCGTGCCTTCCTGGAGTTGTGCTCTTCTCCCCTCCCCTTTCCTCCCATATTTGTATCCCCTTCCTGTTCTTGTTCTTGCCCCATGTTATATCTGGTTCATAGTTCTGAACAAACTTTGTATATATTTTATTTTTCGATTAGTATAGAATTTCAAAATTATACACACACACACACACGCATGTGTGGGTGGGGGGGGGGATTGTTTTAGGGTTAAATAATTGTTGAGTTAACATCAATTATTTAACCCGAATGTTGATTGAGAATTGAGATTTGAATTTGAGTTACAGGTTTCGGTATTAAAAAAATAATAAAATAAAAATTATATTTTTTAGCAATGGATTTTGTTCCGTCGCTAAAAGTAAGTTTTTACTAACAGTGTACTGAAAATTTTTGGCCACGGAATTTCCCGTTGCAAAATGAGTCTGTCGTTGGTTAAAGTCCATTTTTTCCAGCGGGCTTTTAGCGTTGGATGACGGGAAATTCTGTCACTAAATATTTTTTGAAACTATTATTTTCGACAAAAAAGAGATTAAACTAAAATTTAGAAATTATCTTTAACGACGAAAGGTTTGTTGCTCTATTAATTTACCGTCCCGTCACTAGGTTGTTTTTTCGCGATAGATTTTCAAATTCCATTGTCAAACTTTTAGTGACGGGGTTAATGGCAACAGATTTTTAGCGACGGAGTATCTGTCGCTAAAAGTTTACTCCGTTGCTAAAAGTCTTTTGCAATAGAAAAAAACTTTTAGCGACGGAATTGTCTGTCACTAGAAGTCCATTTTCTTGTAGTATTTGCTGTTGCATCTAAGGGTTCAAACAGGGAATGATATCAGAGACAAAAGTTGTATGACTTGGTTGTGGAGATCTATTTTTCAGTATTTGTCTTGTCTCAAGCATCATATGGAAGTCGACAAGATATCCGTCGCTAGTCTTTTGCTATGGAAAAGAAACTTCTAGCGACGGAATTGTCCGTCACTAGAAGTCCCTTTTCTTGTAGTGATTGTTGTTGCATGTAAGGGTTAAAAAAGGGAATGACTTGGTTGTGGAGATAGATCTATTTTTCAGTATTTTTCTTGTCTCCAGCATCATATGGAGGTCCATGCCAACATGTATATCAGCCAATAGTCTGAGCCATATAATAACAACTCCATAACAAGCAACTTTTTGAAAGTAAGCCGCATACAAGGATAAAAAGCACAAAGCAAAACAAGGGTTTCCTGATACATGTAAACAGGAAGCAAATTGCTCCAATGCTAGTGGTAGGCTGGGGTAGTAGGTGGACTAGCAACTGGGTATTTCTGAGCATTCTTGACTATCTTGGACAGAGCTGCTTGCCCAAGATCAAGCCCACAAACATCAGCTAGCTGAATCAGATACAGCAAAACATCAGAGAGTTCCTCCTCTAAATGCTCCTTATCATCACAAGTCCAGTTGGGTAGGCCTCTTGCAACTTCTCCTTTCCATTGGAATATTTCTGAGAGCTCTCCCACCTCTCCAACCTGCACCAAAATGATGGAAACATTTACCAAATTCTTCACGTTGCAGCCACAGGTACTAAGTAATGCTCAAAACAATGTCGGTGTGACAAAATTTTGGTGAAATGACAATTGCGTCTAGAAAAGTGAATCACCAATGTTGTACCGAAGTGTCGCATATCGTAGATCATATGTTGTATTCCTTTTAAGTAGAAACCACCATTAATGAAAACATGTCGGAAATGCATGATTGTACGAAGCTTTACTGTAAGACAAATATAACATATCTATGTCTGTTATATATACACAACTTATCTTTAACAGCCACATGTAACTTATCTGTGAGAGCTACAGATTCACTCTTTTATGTGTTCGAATTTGTGCTCCTATATTAGTTTACACAGAAGAAATGAAGATAGACAGAAAATGTATTAGACCTCAATATTTACCAGAGCCAAGAGGAGATTTCTAGGACTATGATATTGTTCCCAACCCCTCAGTCTGGCAAACTCTGCAAGGATGTCTCTTAGTTCTTGAAGCGAAACATCCTTACTTCTCCTACAATAGTTTCTGGTGTTCTCCATCTCTCTTCTTGGCTAATGTTTACTTCCCTATCCTCTATTTAAAGGCATGCAAGTGCGTTTCGTGTGTGATTGTTCAATTTTGTGTTGGTTAGTGGAGGGGCCTTGGAGTGTATTTTCAAACAAAAAATGTTTCCATCTTTGTGTGCATGACTTGATATCACTACCAAACCTAGTCCCACACATTTGATCTTTACTAGGAATATAGGTTCCAAATGACGTCATGCTCTCACTGGTAGCATTTTCTTTCTAGAGAATTTGGATTCATATATCCTGCCCAACTTGATTAGTGGTGAATTTTTTTAACTACAAAGAACACAAACATAAAGTTGTACTCTCTTTTTTAGCTCGTGGATATACAGTTGATGGACAAAGGAAACATCACTGCTTTTGTTTTGGCCTCTTAATCCCGGATGTTGCGGCTCTGAACTGGGCAATTGCCGGTGTTGGTTGGCCATAACTCCACCCCATGCAAGCTTTCTAAATGCATGCCAATCTTTGAATGTGTTATGAGAGTTTGCAAATATTAGTTCAACAACTTTTGCCCTCCAAAACTAAACACCTTATCCTCCCCATGGGTGATAAGAGGGTCGCCTAAGCGAAGTAAAGGGCTTGTAGAAGTTTAATGTTTAGGAGATAAGATGAGATATTGGAGAAAATTTTTTTGGGGTAGCATCTATTCGTACACAACGATACGATTGTCCACATTTGATTTTTTTACCAAAAGTTATACAAGAGACAATTCACTATACTTTTGAGTGTGAACTGAGCTGTGGACACATATAAAGGTGTGGAAACGGACATTCCTAAATTTTTTGAATCAAAGAATCTATAATACAAATTCACCATCCATACACTGGCATTATCATTTTCTACTATTTGGTAGGGACGGCAGAAAATTACCAAAAACACGAAATTACTGGGTGTGGAAATCAGGCACGTGATCCACACAAGGAACGTTGACACTGAGCAAATTTTGCACTCAGAAATTAAAACAGCCACTTCTACACGTTGCAGATTTCTTTATTGGGTCCATTTCTATTTTTGTTCCCCAACAATATTCTTTCGAACTCTCCTCAAAAGCAATTAACTCACTGGACGGAAATATGGAACTTCCTCTAGGACAAAAAAAAAACTTCTTGGAAAGAACATGGTACTTTAATCTTTGCTTGTCGGGTGCAAAATAGGCCATCACAGTTATTGTCGTGAATGGTAACAGAGGTTCCAAAATATTCCAACACCAAGTAGATTCTTTTACCTCCACCTCTTAACCTAGTCTTTGTAACAATTGGAGCGCAGGATGGGTATTAGGTGCCAAACTTTGAGAGAGTTTGTGCAGAGTCAAAGCTTGTAAAACAAACATGTGATCTTTGGAGAATTCAAGACATACTACAATATCTCAAGAGTAGCCTACGGTTGTAACATTAAAAGTGCAAGGACACAAGGAGTAAATATTGGCCTTTGGCTCGTCTCATGTTCTCCATACACCGAAATTAACAACTTATTGCAGCCCTATATGCAATCATGCTACCAAAATTTTTCATCAAAAGCATTATGATGAAAGATATGATAGATTAAGCAAGTGATTTCCTAGGCAATTGCCACAACTCTATATTGAGCATTCCAAGTAGCCCCCATTGAGTAGTGGGTGGTGTCGATCTTATTAGTTTTTTCCTACTCAGTTTCTCCTGCCAAACCATTCTTCTTTTCACCAAGGCTGATGATGGTGAGGAACGTGTTGTGCTTTTATATCCGACCACACTAGTCTTTTCAAACAAGATCCTCAAGTCCTTAGATTTTGTATGATCTTTTCCAATCTTATTATGTTCTTTTCATTTTTGCACTGGTATCATCCCTCTTCCTTAGGCACCATAGCTATAATTATGTTTTTGATCCTTCACCAAAGTGAGATGCTTTATGCACTTCATGCATGGCATGCGTATGCATCCAGAATGTGTTACCCTTGGCATCTCTACGTCTACTTCCGTTACCTTCAACATAATACTCTTTCCGTCCCTAAAAAAATATTCTATTTTGATGTGGTACGCATACTAAGGACGTCAGTCTCATATTGTGTGTTTCTTATTCTGCCCCAAATGAGAGGAGGAAGAGGAGGAGGGGGGAGGAGAGAAAATTGGTTGGTGTAGGATTAAATGTGAAAAGAGAACTATAATAATTTTTTAAAATTAAAAGGGTAAACATGGAAAAAAATACGATCAATTTTTTAAGGAAGAGAGGAGTAATACTTATCGTATCAACTTCAAGAACTTCATTAATAAATAATTTTTAATATAGCTTTAATTATACTAAAAAAAAATTAGTATGTTTGATTTAAAACGCTTAAGGCAAATCATGAATCTTCATTGTTTTTGTGCTGTAAAGGGGAAGTACTCTTTATAAAATTAATAAAGCAAACGACGATTTACAAGCATGAGTTGACCTCCACTGTGTTAACAACCACTGTCCATACCAAAATTATGGTCTTAGGAAGGGCAGGTGCACCAGGTTTAGAATTGGATCATCCCCATAGCACAAGCCTCCATGGGCATGAAGCAAACTATAACCAGATTTGACCTAAAGACGATGGGACACGGCACAACCTATATGTGTATTAAGGTCTGACATCTAACTCGAAAACAAACTCATCTAAAGTCTAAGTTGATTATGTATAAGAATAGATCTCAATCTCCAAGTACAGTCGATATATAACTAACTCTGTGTACTAAACAAGAAACAATCGAAATCATTTTGAAATTAAGGGTACATTGCATCAAAATTATCATAAACAATTTGGTTAGTAAACACCGCTCAGGCTGTGCCATAGGTCATCAAAAGTGTCATTCAAAGTTAGAATTCTAAAAGAGAACATTTTGAATAACATTATCAATAAATAATAATAATAATATCAAATTGTTCTCACCTGTAAGAGAAATTTAATATAACACAAATAATTTAAACTGTATAAAGAAGGAACCAACATGGGCAAAGCAGAATAAGGTCACTCTCTTAATTAAGACGATCCGCACCCATTCAAATAATTATTGCTGCAACAACACCTAATTCAGTTTGTCACCTACAGTATATTTCTATCCAAACAAATGAAGCAAAAGCTTCCACCAATATCCTACCAATATGCCAAGAATCTTAGGTAGCGTTTCAAACCGTTTTTGTTTTCAGCTTTTTGTTCAGTTTATAACTGAAAAAAAAGAGAGTTGTCATTTGACAGACAGTTTTAGTTTTTTTTTTTATCCCTACAAGTTTTCAAAATGGGGATGTTTTTGAAAACTCTATTTTGGAGTTTTCATTTTTTTTTTTTGAGATCCATCGATCTTTCAACTTTTGTTGGAAACATTTTATGCCTCTTCTTCCTTCAACCTTTGTCACCAACACCTGTCATCCAAAAATATCAAACCACCAAAATTGCCAATTACCATACCCATTGATCGCCGCCACCACCACCACTAATGATCAACCTTTCGAACACCGAACTACAAACACTACTAACCACTACAGCCACTGACCACTACTAACCACTACAGCCACTGACCATCTATCTACCACCACAATTGACCTACTCACACGAACACCAACTTGTCAAAACCACAACCACCATAGCCACTGACCGTCGCCCCTACCACCAGTGATCCAACACCCACAAACACCGTCAACCACTAACCACCACCACCTTTGACCAATACAACCGAACAACAGACCCTCTAACATCGGTCACCACCACGGTACCACCACTCCTCTAAATCCAAATCACATTTTATTTGTCAATTAGCCTTGGTATCTTTGATTTGCATAGGTAAATTGCAAACCAATCAAACTAATGAAGCCCTAATTCACAAGCTAGTGTGTTAATGTCATAACAATAGTTGGATGGTGGCAGAGGAGATCCGTTGGTCGTGGTGGGGGCACTTCTGGTTGTTGAACATAAGAGTTCAGAAGAAGCTCTCAAATATTGGAAAATGAAAGAAAAGAGAAGAGAGGAAAAATAGAAAAAAAAAAGTGAAAACCAATTACGCAAAACTATATCAAACAAGCATCAGTTTTGTTAGAAAAGAAAGCTCAAAGATCTTTTTTTTCAATAATAAATTAAAAGTAGAATAGGTTTCAAACACACCCTTAGTGTTGAATATCACAAAGAAAGCTTAATTACGTACGACCTTGGACATGGTACAGCAAAAATCTTTTATGGTAAGTTAGGAGGCCAAGATTATATGTAAATATGGCCGCTAGAAATAGAAATAAGTTACTGTAAGTTAATTATGAAATTTAGTTCTGGCGAAGAAATTTAGTACTTTGGCTGTCAAAGAAACAAAAAACTGGAATGGTAGGAGAAAAATTGTTAAAGACAAATAAAATGACCATTAAAATAAGGGAAAATTGCGTAAAATATCCCTGTGGTTTGGGGTAGTTGCAAAAAAAATCCCTCCAGTTACAAAAATTGCAAAAAGATACCTGTGGTATTAATTCTGTTGCAACCATTAAAGAAATTGCCTAAATTGACAGCGCGTGATATCCACTTTCTTAATAAATGCGTTTGATAAATTTTAATATGTTAAAAAGACAAAATTACCCCTTTTTTTTCCTCTCCCACCAAGTCCCTTCTTCTTCTCCATGCCAATCAAACCCTAACCCTAACCACCACCTCACCAACCAAAACCCAGCCGCCACGCCCACCCAGCCCCGTCTACCACCGTTGTCGCCCATTTTGGCTGCCACCCATCCCGTTCTACCTCCATCGCCGTCCATTTCAGCCACCACCCAGCCCCATCTACCACCATTTTTGCCAATTTTGGCCACTACCCAGCCCTATCTACCACCATTGCTGCCCATTTCGGCCACCACCAGGTGCTGCCGCTAGCGCCTTCATAACTGGAGCCAACGGCGAACTCTATGTTGCGTCGCATCCCCGTTATCTCCCTCACCTTTTACATCATCGCTCGCCCCGCAATCAACCCCAGCGACTTGCACCGCCGCCAAGCCTGCCATCAACCATATCCAATGCTCCGCCGATTAGCTAATTGCTCCGCCGATTGGCCAATTGCTCCGCTTCCACCAACCTGATTCAACAATCAAACCCTAGCCTATCCAAAACCAAGACCATTCGGGGGGAGGAACCTAAATCTGCAATTAGGGTTTTGATCAAGCCCCATTTGACGCTCGCCACTAGCCTGTCCACCCACTATGACCAGCGTCGCAGCCCGCCAGCCATGCCATCAACCCATTCTTACAGTTCTGCAATTTAGATCCACCGCCACGAGCTGCCCTTTCCACCACCATCTTGATCCACCGCCACGAGCTGCCCCCTGTGCCTCTGCCTAATACAGTTCTGCAATTTTGACAGTTTATATGGAGGGACAATTTAGACATTTTATTCATTCTGTTACGGGAGTTGACGGGTGTAACACTTTTTTAAGTTTAGGTATCTTTTTGCAATTTTTGTAACTGGAGGGTTTTTTTTGCAACTACCCCAAACCACAGGGGTATTTTATGCAATTTTCCCTTAAAATAAATTTGTGGTTATCCGTAGAGACGGGAATATATATATATATATATATAAAGTTGAAACCTTCGCTTAGAATTGCGACACATAGGATTTTAAAAGCTCTATGTTTATGCCACGTAAGATTTTTTAAGCTCTCAATTAGTTAACAAGTAAGAATTTTTGAGTTTTCTCCTCTTGCCATGTCAGCTCCAACTTCTCCGGTGAGAGTCCCCTGAATTTGTTGGATTCTTCAATTAAATTTGGACTCTTCAATCCTTGATCTCAACAATCCTACACTTTGCTAACTACTACCTTCATCCATTTAGTTTCATCATAGGTGTATCCACATAAGAGTCATATGCTTTTCAAACTTCTACCTCACTTACAGTACTCAAAATGTTACGTAGAAAGTTCTCCCAACAATCTCTACATTCTTTTCTTCTCAGAATATACTTGATTTCAGTTTGCCTAAACTTTATAAGCCTTCATCTCCAAAACCTAAGCATTATGCCTTCCTTCCTCTATTTCTTTGGTTTCCAAGCGTGAATAGACGTGGTGATTGGGAGCAAGAGCATCACTAGAATTTGAGACTCCATAAACCAAGGTTTGATATCAGTTTGTTTAATCTGGTTGAAGCCTCACAACATAGCTCTAGGGGAAAATCCTTACGTGAACAAAGTGGGTGCAGGAATTGCAAAACCACATTTCTCTTTTGTAAGTCATATATAACCAAAGGCCGTAACTTTCGAATAATTACCTTTACCACTTTGTTTCTTTCTTGCAGTGGACTGTATTGCTCTGGACCAAAATGGCTTTGTATACACGTACAACAGTAATTACTGCTATGAATGTTGCAGTGGTCACGCATTAAGATCAGGTAGTATGTGTTTTGTTCAAGTTCAACGTGACCATATTCATAATGACAATGCTCCCAACCAAAATGGCTTTGTATACACGTACAACAGTAATTACTGCTATGAATGTTGCAGTGTTCACGCATTAAGATCAGGTAGTGTGTGTTTTGTTCAAGTTCAATGTGACCATATTCATAATGACAATGCTCCCAAAGTCTCTTATTTGTTATATCATTTGTTTTTCTTTTTTTGCTCACAACTATCTTCACAGATCACTAAATAAAACTACACTTTCCCACAAAAAATGTATGGATGGCCATGGGAGTTTGAGGTGCTTTCATGGGGATTGAACCTTAAAACAACAAAATGGCAACAAAAAACTGACCTTTCGTTTTTCTTTTTTTCCTCTTCTGAAAACCAGTTTTTTGTTTGGTTGAGCTTTTGTTTTTTTGAGCTAGCCATACACGTATTTCTTTCTCCTTTCCCTGTAATAAAATGAACCCCCTATATCTTTCATCCGAAACTGTGCATTGGCATGGACTACAACTTACTTGAAGCATGGACTATAAGCTTGATAAAGCTTTTATGGCTTGAACTGCCCACGTCTTTTTTTTTTTTTGTGGCAAGATATGCATTACTCATAACATTGGTTTAGGTTGATGCTTTTTCTGTACTTTTTCCAATACCAGGAACACAAGTATGTACTTAATGTGTTAGTTTGACTGTATTCATTTAGTCATATGACTTTGTCTTTATTTACCTTGAGTAATTCATACTTAGTATGCTTATTGTTCTATATGATTCCTAATGCTTCATAGTATCAAAATTGCGATCTACATTTAGGTCAATGACTTTTGGCAAGTAGTGGGCGTTATTCTCTTTTTAGCCTAAGGTTATTCCTGACTATTTATAATGCTAAAGGGATCTTTTGGTTCTAGCTTATGGCACCAGCATTGAATATATGCACCATATTTTTGAATTTACTATTGCATTTCCATCCCTTGAAAGATGTATGTTTAAGTACAAAACAAAAATATTTCTTTGGCAGCAATATTTAGAACTGAGCTAAGAATTAGCAAAATTGCGGCAATCTTTAGTGGCACTCTGAAGACATAAACGTTGCTAGATATAGGTTCAAATTATGTTTACAGAAACTACTTCCTTCTCATAGATTTAAACATATTTGCTAAGTTTAGCCCATACTTTACTCCTTTTCAAGTTCTTTAGTTGATAGGATAGAAGAATGAAAAGGTAGACCAAGGGTTTATCAAGATCTGAGCCTCTAAGATCATTCGGTAACTTACTAGAATCTGTTCTAGATAACTTATCGTCATGAATTTTCATGCCACACACTTGGTTCCCTTTGGATCATTGTTGATTGGTCTTTGTGTTATTGGTTCTAGGAATTAATTCAAATATACCTTTGTTTTGTAACCATATTTCTCAAAATAATGAAAGAAGGCCGAGAAACTTTCTGATTTGCGCTGTGAAATTGCAAGAGGTAAGTTTTTGAGGATTCTTATCTTCCAAGCTTTAGGATAACTTTACAAGCCTTATACATCAATCTTCTATACAACAAACATTTTATACTTTGTTTTGACCAAATATTTCACAACTAAATTTTAAAGAAAATAACTGTGAATGATTCGCGGATAGGTTTTGATAAGCTGAGTTTGGGATATAGATTAATTGAAAAACTAAGAGTACCACGCCATGCTCTCCCATGGGTAGTAGCATTCTCTCCCCTTGTATCAAGGTCCTCCGGCGACTCTCCGTCACCACCATTTTGGATATCACAGCACTTCCAAATATCATGATCTCATCAAGTTTTATACCCAGATCTATCTTCTCCCCCCCCCCCCCCCCCCCCTCGAAACCAAATACCCAGCTTGTTTCCCACCATAAATGCCCTTAAAGACACAAACCCATTTCCCAATCCTAGACAAATCTACCTCAACTCTTCTTCTAGCAATCTCCAAACATAAATGCCTACTCTTACCAGCTTTCAAAATCCAAAAAACCATAAATAAACCCATCAAAACCCATGTTTTTGAAACCCACCAACCTACATCTCTCTCTGTACTCTATTTCAAGGTATGGATTCCCTCATTGTCAAGACCAACGCACTCCATTGTGAAGATCTGGACGACTTGGAACCAGATGATTTAAATGCATCAAAGGAATATGTACTCACTCTCCTGGCAAAGATCATCAGCTCAAGGAAACTTAACACAAAGGCCGTCCAATCTATCCTCCAAAAAGCCTGGACTCCAACCAGAGGCATGAAGTTTCACTATTAACAGGACAACATCTTTCGCATTACCCTGAACCATGAGTGGGACAGAAACAAAATTCTTAAAGCTCGACCGTGGTCGGTTATGAGTTCGCATGTAGTGGTCCGCGACTGGCCCCCTCACCTGTCTATGGATGAAATTGATTTCTTGCAGTCCCCATTTTGGATTTGAATCTCAGGTTTACCCCCAAATCTGATGAAAAAATCTAATGCTGAAAAGATTGGATCAAAGATTGGCAAAGTTCTAGAGGTTGATGTCACTGCTGATGGGAAAATAGCCTGGCCCAGTTTTTTGAGGATCCAGGTCATGATGAACATCAACCAACCTCTTCTTATAGGCTTTCCTCAGAAGATGAGCCTAGAGTTGCCGGACTTCTGCTTTACCTGTGTAAGATTGGGCCACACTAATCGTGGCTGCCCTCATCCACCGCTAGAGTTGCCGGCAAACATGTCTACCCCTTTTGGCCCGTGGCTCTGGGCGGAATACTCAGATCCTTGCCCACTGACCGCCTCATGGAACCCACCGGTAAATGGAGTTTGGCAAGGGAGCTCCAATCGATCACCGGATCTTGATGGAGATTCCATTTTTGACCTTTCTCTGGATAAGAGCCCTCTACTCCAGACAGGATTCCCGAGAAAGAAAAAGCTTCCAGTAGCCTGCCACCTACAATAGAAACAACCACCCAAAAACCCATCAACAGCTTTCTACAGCCTCCATTTTCAGAAGATGAGCCTAGGGAACCAAGCCTTCCTCTGTCTTTTTTCCCTCTTTTCAAAACCTTACCTACCAAAAAAACCAGTCCCACCGCCTCTAACCATAACACTCAACCGGATGACAACCAAACAAACCAAATAGAAACAAATCACACCGACTCACCTTTAGAAAAAAAAAACCCTCTACAAAAGAAAAAGCAATTTTGACCAACCACCAAACACAAAGAAAGTCAAGGTGGCCCACTCTCCCCAAAACCACTCGCACCCTCTTCCTTGCCCGTCTAAGATACCTGCAAGCCCACACCTAATGGTGGAAATTACCGTGAACAAAACCCTTTCCATCAAAGGCGGTACGCTCAAAAACCTGAAAAACCAAGCCAGGAAACGACATCTTCTGCCTAAAGACTCCTCTCTTTTCCACTCATAAAATCCTGAACCTGCCAACCTTTCACCCTGCTCTCACAATCTCTCCAAACCTATTAGTCCTGAGGTAACAAGCAATGGCTTGCTCACCTACCCACTATGATCATCTATGCTTGGAATGCCAGAGGGCTTGGGCGTGCCTCGCATGTCAAGGCCCTCAAAACCGATGTCAGATACCTCAACTCTGACATCATCTTTCTTTCTGAAACTCTCTCCCCTCTTCAAAGCTCTCCTCTATTCTCACCTCTCTTGGATTCACAAACCATTGCTTTGTACCACCATCAGGTATAAAAAAACCTGCTGGAGGTCTTTGCCTTGCTTGGAAAATGGGCATTGATATTAAGATTACTCTTCAAAACAATCACATCATAAATGCTCTGGTCTTCTCGAATCCTCCAAATTGCCCATGGATGCTTTCGGCTGTATACGCCCCCCCCCCCCCCCCCCACTGAAAAAACAAAAATAAATTCTGGGAAGAATTGGACACCATTACGAAAGCTTTTGCAGGTCCTTGGGTTTGTATAGGCCATTTTAATGCTATTGCAGGGCAAACAAAAAAAAGGTGGAAGACCATTCTCTTGTTCCTCTTTTGGGGGCCTAAATGGTCTCATTAGTGAAAATCACCTTATTGATTTGGGGTTCTCGGGCAACCCTTTCACTTGGAGTAACAACAGACCACTCTTGCTAACATAAAAGAAAGGCTGGATAAGGCTTATGCGAGCCCATGTTGGTGCCTTTTATTCTCGGAGGCTTCAGTTATTCATCTGCCGAGGAAAGCTTCAGACCATCTTCCACTTGTTCTCCAGACTCACAGGCTAATTACATCTGGACCGAAACTCTTTAAGTTTGAAGCAGCCTGGACCCGTTCACACCATGTGGTAAATGCAGCATGGAGGAAGCCTGCATACGGATCCCTTGAATTCATTTTATGTTGAAAAATGGATAATTCTAGTCAAGCTCTCCGGAAATGGAATACCACTCATTTTGGGCATATTCAAACACAGATTAAGAGACTATCAGAGAAGTTGGACTACCTGCAGCAGCAAGAACCGTCTATAAGAAATCTGGAGCTTGAGGAAAATCTAAAGAATCAATTAGATGAACAATTTTGTTGAGAAGAGTGGCTGTGGAACCATAAGTCACATGTTCAGTGGCGACTGGAAGGAGATTTGAACACAAAATTCTTCCATCTGAGCACCATTATTAGAAGGAGGAAGAACTCAATTGACTTCATCAAAGACAGGGACGGAAAATGGATCTCCAGTCGTGAAGAAATTGGAATTTGTCTCACAGAACACTTCCAAAACCTTTTCAAGTCGTCTAACTCCTATTTCCCTGCAGATCTCGAAGGACTCATTTCCCCTGTTCTTTCAGAGAATGACATATCTTCTCTACAAAAAATCCCTTCTATCAACGAAATCACTGCTACGCTAATGAAATTCGACAAGCTCAAAGCTCCCGGACCAAATGGAATGCCTGCTCTCTTCTACAAAACTTATTGGAAAACTGTCAACCCGGAGGTCTGTAAAGCAATTCAATCCTTTTTTACTACAGACCCTTCCCTTGCTGAGATCAACCACACAAATATTTCTTTGATTCCAAAGAGCCAGACCCCCACCAAAGCTGAACACTACAGACCCATTAGTCTTTGCAACGTTATATACAAAGTGATCTCCAAAATCCTGACAAACAAACTCAAACCTCTTCTTGCAAAGATTATATCCCCTATGCAATCGGCTTTTGTCCCAGGGAGATTGATTAATGATAGTAGCATCATGGTCCAAGAAGTTTGGCATACCATGCGAAGGAAAAAAGGCTCGGGGCTCATGGCTCTCAAGATAGATATGGAGAAGGCATATGACAAAATTGAGTGGCCCTTTATCATATTCATCCTTCGACATCTTGGCTTCCCCCATATCTTGGTTCAGTGGGTTCAAGCGTGCATCACAACATCCAGCTTCTCTATAAATCTGAATGGTGCACCATATGGTTTCTTTAAACCTCAAAGGGGACTGCGCCAGGGGGACCCTTTATCTCCATATCTCTTCATTATAGCATCCGAAGTTCTAACCAGACTTATCCTACGAGCGAAAACAAATGGAAACATTCATGGAATTAAGTCGAGCATGGGAAGTCCACCAATTTTGCACCTCCTTTATGCTGACGACCTGATTATTTTTTACAGGGCAAATCATATTGAAGCTGAAAATGTCAAAAAGTGCCTTGAAAAATATAATTCCTGGTCGGGGCACTGCATTAACAGGCAGAAATCTCAAATGTATTTCAGCAAGAACCTCACATCAGACTCATGGCGAGCAATTTGCAGACAGTTGGAGTTCAAGATGGCGCCAAAAGAGTCGAAATATCTGGGCCTCCCGATTTTCACAAACCATTCAAAGAACAAAACTTTTGCAGATATCATTGAGAGAGTCGAATGAAGACTCGCCAGCTGGAAAAGCAAAGTTCTTTCTCACGCTAGAAGAACCACTCTCATAAAGGCTACCACAATGGAAATTCCAACATATCCCATGTCCACCATCATCCTTCCAAAGAAAACTTCTGAAAGGTTGGATAGATTAATGCGGCAGTTTTGGTGGGGTTTTAAAGATGATGGAAAGAAGCACTTCCATCCAAAGGCATGGGACTCCATTTGTGCT
This sequence comes from Escallonia herrerae, assembly GCA_033070095.1. Taxonomy (NCBI): domain Eukaryota; kingdom Viridiplantae; phylum Streptophyta; class Magnoliopsida; order Escalloniales; family Escalloniaceae; genus Escallonia; species Escallonia herrerae. The sequence continues at coordinate 194,568 of JAVXUP010000016.1, forward strand.
CCTAAATCCATAGGGGGTATGGGTTTCAAAAAGATGTATGAGTTCAATGTGGCGCTGATCGCTAAGATGGCTTGGACAGTAATGAAGAACCCGAATGATCTATGGGTTCGCATCATGGAATCAAAGTACCTCCGAGGCACCCCTTTCCTTGAGTACACTCCAAAAAAATCTGATTCTTGGCTGTGAAAGGGTATTTGCAAATCAAAAGACATAATCATGAAAGGAATCGGAGTTTTCATAGGCGATGGCAAGTCCACAAGTATCTGGAATGACTCTTGGATCTCGTATAATGAAGGTTTCGGCTGTGCAAAGGTGAACTCAACCTCTCATAACATCAATCTAGTAGCTGGTCGTTTTATTCCGGGAATCAAATCCTGGGACATCCCCAAAATCCAAAGCATTTTTGACCCGACTACGGCAGTGGCCATCCTGAAGATCATAGTTCCTTTGAATCAACCCCAAGATGCAATAGCTTGGACCCCCAATGCAAGTGGAAAATTCACTTCCAAATTAGCCTATTTGACCGCAAATAAACTCAAATTCCTCCCAAACCCCTTGTTTCCTCATCACTTCTGGAAGAACCTTTGGAGAATTAAAACTAGTGAGCTGCACAAGATTCTAATATGGCGTATCGCATGGAACCTGCTCCCTCTTAGACACTCTCTAGCCAACTTTTGGTAAGAAATGGATTCAATTGCCCATTCTGCTCTTTGAACTGCACTCTACGAAGATGTGTGTGGCCAGAAATGGATTCAATTGCCCATTTTGCTCTATGAGCCCAGAGACGGCCACACACATCTTCGTAGAGTGCAGTTCAACGAGACTAATTTGGGTAGCCTCGACTTTTGGATGTCGGCTCCCTTCAGGTTTTAATTCCCAGATTGAATGGCTAAATTTCTTGATTAATCCCCCTGGGCTTGATCCTGATTCTCAAGCAAAGTACACCATCTTTACGATTTGCCTCCTTGACTCAGTTTAGTTCAATAGGAACAAACTTATTCATGAAGGGACCCCTTTCAACCATATCAAAATGACTACTGACATTGATTCAACTGCCAAAACTCTCCTGGTCACCAAAGAAAGTGCCCAAAAACGATTCCCAAATCAGAATATATGGACCCCCCCTCCAGTTGTTGGGTCTAAATTGAATTTTGATGCGGCAATCAGGGGGAATCAAGCATGCATAGCAATGGTTAGCAGGAACTCAAAAGGAGGTTTTGAATTTGGATCCACAGAACTTCTGAACACAAAGCACCCTGATGAAGCTGAAGCCCTTGCAGCCCTCCTAGCCATTGCACGGCACACCGTGAGAGAAGAAATTACATCATCCTAGAAGGTGACGCAAAAGAAGTGATAAACTTAATCCTGAAACCAACGCTAGATCCACATTGGAGGATAAAACAACCATTGAGCAAGCCAGGAACTAGTTAAAGAACATCACTTACTGGGATGCTGAGCACTCTCCTAGAGCGTCAAACCGTGCAGCACATACTTTGGCGGCAAATGCTTTCTTTTGTAAAGTTTTTGACTTTGTTCCATCTTCATCCAATCTTTTGTTAAATTTGGAAGAAGATCGGAACATTGAAGTGTAATTTTTGCTTCATTTTAATACTACGGTCCTCTAATTACCAAAAAAGAAAAACTAAATGAATTTAACCCCTCAGTTGGAAGATTGAAACATAGAGATAGATGTTCTTAAATGGCGGTGGCTACTTAGGGTTGTCCATGTTAATGGTTACAGTAATGGTATTGTCAACTATATCAGAATCATCCATAAAATGGGAGTGTTGATCAATGATGTGAACTATAAAATAAAAAAGAAGAAAATGCCTACATTTACTTAGATGGAATATTGATAAAAAGTTCATTCAACGGTTAATATGTAAATAAATTAAAATATATAGATATGTTTGATTTCTTGAATGTGTAAGCTCACTTTTTTTTTTTGGTACAAAACTAAAATTAGTACTAAAATTACTTTAAATGGAGTAAAATTATAATTTGATGTTCAATAATTGATTATTTATTGCATGCTTTACTTTTTGAATTCTTTATTCTGTATGTTTTAATATTAATATTAATTTTGAGTTTATAAAATAATTGAACGATTACAATACTATATGCAAATGTCCCCATTAAATTTTACAAATCTAAATTCAAAGCTAATAAAAATTTTATAAGACACAAAGTTTTTTTTTTTGTACATGTGTAAGTACGATAAGTTAGGCATGAGCAGAAGTTTTTTTTTCCTTTAGACATTTCTTTTACTCAAATCACGTAATAAAATATTATTTCTAACAATACATGTTACATAATCATTAAAGGAGGATATAATGAATTAAAAATTAGAATGTTAGTCAAAACTAAATACATTTTCACTTTTATAGTAGTTTTACATTGATATAGTCTATTAGCATATTGATGTATCAAAATGAGATACATTTTCAGTATTTATTCTACATAGTTTTTGTCGATATGATTCTAATCGTATTAAGTAGTGGCTTATTTGATTCGAAAAATCTACATTCATGAGTGATCTCGATTATAATGATTTATTATGTATATATGCATCGATGCAGTGAAAGTCATTATATATGTTATTTTTTTTAATTTAAAGCATTATTAACTATATTATAATATATAGTTAATGTAGCAGTGGCTGTGATTGTAAAGGTGGTACTAGCAATAATGGCCGGTGAAAGTAATGATGGTTATCGTTATGGAATTGTAGCACTAAGGTGTTGGTGTACACGTATAAGAAGGTGGGAAATTAATGTTCAGAACCCCCAATTAAACAATTGTGAATCAATTAACCAATGACGACTCTAGGTTTATTTCTTCGACAAAACTTGCACGTTTTATATAATTTATCATAGAACTAGGAACTCTTTTGGTACTCATGTGCAATAATAAAAAAGTTTTCTTCGGTCAAGAGGTCACTTTTGAGATTTGAACGATTTATTTACGGTATGAACAGATATAAAATCTACATGTAATATTGTGCTTCTCATTAAAGAAGATATAACGTGTGAATTCAGATATTTATCGATTTGCTAATATTGTACACAAAAAAGAATGAGAAAATGTGAAACTAAATCTATACTCTTTTTTGCTAAGCCATCGGTACTCAAAATATGCAAACTTCTTTCACTAGGTTTTGATACACAAAACAACTAATGAAACCAGCATGTTACATACTTGAGTAATGCCAAGTATTATGTGTAAGATATATATATATATATATATATATATATATATATATATATATATATATATATATATATATATATATATATATATATATATATATATGGGAGCTGATCCGTTGATAGCGCTAGTAAAATGGGGTATTTTGCTAGCGCGATCTGGCCGTCCATCCTGAAAGATGGACGGCCCAGATTGCGCCTTTTTGAAAAACTATCAGTCGTCCGCGAGACTGTCTCGCGGACAGGTTTTTTTTACCTTTTTGCCCTCCTCACATGTACGCGAGACAGTATCGCGGACGACATTCAGTTCCTGACGTGTGTCAGGAAAAAGGCGCCTGCTACACAGTGTAGCGGACGACCTCTTGGCTGACACATGTCAGGACCTGTCCCATCGGTCGCTTCGTCCTTTACATATAACTCTCTCCTATTATAGATATTATTAATCAGATCGGGCAATCAGCTTTTATCAGTCCACTATATTCTCTCTCTCTCTCTCTCTCTCGAACATCTAACCCAAGCCGCTACCCCATCTACGGCGACCCACATCTCCGGCGACACCACCGTCCTCCCCTCAACGCCGACTTCGATGGCTTCTGGATCGGAGACCACTTACAATTTTATTGGAAACTTGCACCTGGCAGGCAAATACTTTTTCAAAGTCATGATGCCGGGATTTGAGAATGAACTTGTAGGCCATCCCTCTTTCTCTGTATTTTCGTGTGTTAAAAGTTTGATCTTTTATTTTTCTTAACCAAAACTAACCTATTTTTTGTATTGTGTTTGGTAGGACATACCGGAAGCCTTTACCAATCAATTTACAACAATTCATGAGAGTGCAAGATTATATAGCCGCAAGGGGGCATGGCAGGTTGAAATCAAGCTGAAGCCCGGCCGACCCCAAAAAAAGCAATTCGCAAAGAGTTGGAACGTCTTCGTGCGCCAGCATGGCCTCGAACTCGGGGACTTTGTAGTGTTTGAACACCTCGGGTGGTGGGATTTTCAAGTTGTAATCTTTGATCGGAGCACTTGTGAAAAAATTTCGATGCCCAAATGTGAACCCTAATTTATTATTAATAAAAAAATTTATGTTCTTGTTCATTATGTTTCCAAATTTTTTCTCGCTTAATTGTGCCGTTTTTTTCCCCTCGATATATTGAGATCGTTGATTGTGAATCTTACATTATTTATTGTTTATCGATATTGAGATTGTTGATTTCGTCGCTAAAACAAGTCTTCGGGCGCCAATTTATTAAAACAGCATTAACCTACTATGTCGCTAAAACAAGTCTTCAGGCGCCAGTTTATTCCAATTTGTTAAAACTGCATTACGCTACATTGTATAGCTCTACTATATAGCGGACACCAAAGTCTCGCTCTACAATATTGCGGACATAAGGCCTCCGCTTAGACCGGGGTTCGGGAAGGTCGGAACTAAATGTCTGATCCGTGCCAACCATTTTCTGGTCCAACACTTAGTTTTTATTTTTTGGTTCTCTTTTCCGTGTCCGCTATACTACTTAGTTTTTTTTTGTTCTCTTTTCTACGTCCGCTGTACTATGTAGCGGACGGCCCCGTAGAACACTTAGTTTTTTTTGTTCTCTTTTTTATGTCCGCTGTACTATGTAGCGGACGGTCCCGCAGAAAGACAATTGTCTATCCAACACTTAGTTTTTTTTTCTTGGTTCTCTTTTCTGTGTCCGCTATACTATGTAGCGGACGGCCCCACAGAATACTAACTATCCAACACTTAGTTTTTTTTCTTTTTCTTCTCTACGTCCGCTATACTATGTAGCGGACGGCCCCGCACAAAAACCTATTCAACACTTAGTTTTTTTTATATTTTTTGGTTCTTTTTTCTATGTCCGCTATACTATATAGCGGACAGCCCCGCAGAATAGCTAACTATCCAACACTTAGTTTTTTTTTTATCTCTTTTCTACGTCCGCTGTACTATGTAGCGGACGGCCCCACAGAAAGACAACTTTCTATCCAACACTTAGTTTTTTTTCTATGTCCGCTATACTATGTAGCGGACGGCCCCGCAGAATACCTAACTATCCAACAGCTAGTTTTTTTTTGTTCTCTTTTCTGTTTCCGCTATACTATGTAGCGGACGGCCCCGCAGAATACCTAACTATCCAACTAACACTTAGTTTTCTTTTTTTTTGGTTCTCTTCTCTACGTCCTCTATACTATGTAGCAGACGGCCGTGCAAAAAGACTAATTATCGAACACTTGGTTATTTTTTTAACACTGGCCCTGCAGATAGACAGATATCCAACACTTGGTTTCCCACCGTTAAATCACAGATCAGTCAAAATGCTATCTCTGACCACAAATAAAAAACTCAACTGAATTTAACACTACCATATCGGTCAATAAAATCAATCGCATTCAATACATGTTTTTAAAAAAAGTGTTGAATATAACGTTACAATGTCAATTGGGGCCCTCATCTCCCGCGGGAATGATGTTCCTTTCACGGATTTACAATAAACCTAATAGCTCTAGGCCGGCCATTCATAATTTGCCAAGCAATCCTATACCTAAAGCCTTGTATGCATTCTCAGCTCCAGACAGTCTTCTTGAGGCTCTCAGACCGACAAATGTAATCCATGTACATGCAGAGGAAGACGCCGCAGTCCGAGGAATTATGTTGCTTGGGCCTACTCCTCTTCAATCGAAAAATGAGGTCCGGCCTGCGCGATACCTTCTCCCGACGCCTACCATTGACCAAGGCAGCAAATAGATTCTGCGAGAAACATAATAAGCATTAAACATTAAACATAGCAAACATAATAAGATTAATCAATTTTATAATATGCAAGTTACAATAAGAAGGAAACATGATCTTACCATGGCATCCAACTGGCCTATGCCTTGGTACATGTCAATCACAGGCATCACGTCGGTATCATCGTAGAGACTGTCGACGACTGATACCGTGCACTCTAATGGTTCATAGCAAACCAAGTACCAGTGGGCATTCCCTAAAAAGGGGATTAGAAACACGTCGGCAACACTTGCGCTCACTGGACTATCCCTAGCAAGATATGCTTGTAGGTTAGCAGACGGTTTCCACTGGCCCAGGGTTCTCCCCTTCCCCTTCCTTGCATTGCCCCAGTCGTGCCACTCTTGTACTAGGATCTGATGAAAAAAAGCATCCAAGATAAACACCCACGGACTAATGTTTGGATGCTCCCGACACCTTTGCCTCAGAATTTGCACGTAGTGCGAGATGACACCGCTGTCTAACCAAACTCCCGGCACCAGCGAGGCGATCTCTGTCCACGAGGCATTGTAATCCAAGCCCTCTGGGTGATCCATGTCATACGACGCTCCGTCTTGGGGGGCCCCGCTAAAATAATGGGCTCAGATTAGCTCGCATTTATGCGGCTTTAGGGGCCTGGCAAGATGCCCTTTCGGATATTGCCCTCGGGGGTCAACCGGGGGATATTGCCCTCCTTCAGGGGGTCAACTGACAAATCTTGCCCTCCGCGGGGAGAGCAAGGGATATTGGCCTCCAATTCCTGGTTCGGCCGGCTGATATTGCTCTCTGGCCATTTCTTCAGCTGGCTGATATTGCCCTCCGGGGGCGCCAACTGGTCCCGCCCACGGGACAATGGGCAGTGCCTCGGAGAAACCGTTGTTTCTGAAAGGCGAGTCTTGCGTGACTTGAGAGAGGGGTTGGGGTTTCAGGAACAAATTGAAGGAGGGGCCGCTGTAATCGCCCCACGACGCTTGAGCCTGTCCCATCCCCGCTACAGAGGGACCACCAACTCCCTGACTCACCCCTGAAGCCTGTCCGGAGGGATCACTGTATCCCTGGCTGACGCCCGTATAACCCATTCCCGGGCTGACTCCCGAAGACTATCCCGATGCTTGGCACAAAAATTTCCCGCAGCCTAAAGCCAATGTAGCAGCCTGTTGGCAAAGATCCTCGCCCATTGCGCTCACCAGATCCTTCCGCTCACTCAACTTCTGGAAGAATGCAAGCGAGGCATTAACCTACATCCAAAGAGATAAAAAATAAGTAACTTCAATCAGACATTTATATTCATCAAATTCAAGACAAGTCAGACTTGTTGGGCAACTTACGAGATTGTATGCCATACGCTCATCGATCTGACCCCTAGGCGCATACCTCTCCCCACGTTCAAAGTTTATTGGGGCTACTCTCCTCCGCGTGATGCGGTAGTACCACTCATCGTACTGATCGATGCTGATAACGGGGTTAGGCTCCGAGACGATGGCCGCCAGTGTGTCCTGCCAAGAACTCCAAAGCTCTATTTCGGCCGCGCACAATTCGTACGCATTGGCGGTGCCAAACAGTCCGACATCCGGTGGGTTCCTGTTAACCCTCATATCCGGGGCATCGACTGGCAAACCCTGCTCCAACTCAAAATGGCGCATTGCTCGGTCTGGCAGCTGCCACTCTGCGACCTCGAAATGGATCAGGGGTGTGCGCTGCAACCCGGAGAGCGTGAAGACGAACGACTCTCCCACCCGTCGCGCCAAACGTTTGTACGGTGCCCAACGCATTTGGCCCGGAGATAGACGGTCGAACTCCCCTCGATAGTACGTAATGTTGTGATGGGGATCGACTCTCCTCTGGTAATGGCTAACCCTCCGGCTGTACTCCCAAGCACACAACCGAGGCCAGACTTTATCGGTTCCATCCCTACGCGTTGGTGCACCGGGAGCAAGGTGTTCATAAGACCACACCTGAGAACATCAAAAAATTATATTAATATCGTTGATTCAACAAAAATAAAACACAATAACGAAGACAGGATTTATATGATATACCTGCAATAGCGAGAGACATGCACATATGGCTTTGGAGTCAGGCCTCGTTGCCTTGTGCAATGCTCGGTACAGATACGAAAGAACCGCTGCACCCCAGGCATAATCCCCAACCTCCGACAGGTTACCCAACAACGGTAAATATTTCACGCTGACCGTGTTCTTCGACGTCGTTGGGAATAAAATTGCCCCCATCACCCACAAGAGGAAGGCTTTTGTGTACACCACAAGCTCACGGCCCGTATAGTTTTTCGGCAAAACCCCGTAGGTATCTACCAACCACTTCAACTTTATACCACCAGTGCTAAATTGATCCTGGGGTATCGAAGTGAAGAAGTCCCGCGCCGTTCTCTTATTCGTTGCGTCTGACGGAGGAGCAATTACCGGCCGCCCCGTCACCGGCAACCCTAAGATGAACCCTACATCTTCTAGGGTAATTGTCATCTCTCCGAGCGGGAAGTGAAACGTATTCGTTTCACTTCTCCACCTCTCAACAAGGGCACCTATCAAGGCCCGGTCAAGCTGTTGAAAGATCTGCCCATGCGTGAAAATCCCAAACCCAATTCCACGCAGTATCTTTTTCTGGGACTTGTTCAATTCTCATCTTGTGAACTCGCGAGATACTTCTACGGTGGTGAGAAGTTCTCTTTCCTATGAATTAATAAATACAATTTAAGCAAAACGAACGGTAAAACAACGTTCGTAAGAATAAGAAAGTTGATAAATAATGTATCTTACTCCACCATCCCATATGAGCGTACTGATATGGTTGGCTTGGTCGTATAACACGGATGGATCTTCTGGTCCAGGGTTAAATTTCATTTTTTGCAACTGAAACTATGGAAAAACCTTCTCAGTTTGGATTTTACGTTTTGGATTTTGATAATCGCTCGCAAAAATACGACGCTAGCTCATGCATAATACATACAATGATAACATATATGAGCAGCTCCATAATATATATATAGACATATACGGAATTGGATTTTACAAACTCTAGCACATGAACAAATAAATACATATATAAATCATCATCATCGCTAGCACATGCTCAATGCATAATCAAAACCACGCATAAAACGTAATATTCATCACAACTATAGATTGCAAACATGTAAAGGATTGATTTTGTGAACTTACGTGATCTATTAGGATATTAAAGCTGCTCTTATGAAGAAATTGTGCAGATCTGCTTGCCAACGCCGCTGGGAATATTTGTGAGTAGGAAGAATGGAGAAGAGTGTCGAAGTTAGGGTTTTTTTGAATATATATTTGGTGTCCACTATACAATATAGTGGACAGCATTAAAGTCCTGATGGGACACCGCTACAGATGGCCGTTGTACAGTGTAGCAGACTGGCGCACTGACACATGTCAGGTCCTGTCCCGTCGCTCCTTTTCGGCAATGACGGTTATCTTGTAGAGGACGGTCAATATACAGTAACTAAGTGTTGGAGACTCTCTACATTCTGCGGGACTGTCCACTATATAGTATCGCGGATATAGATAGCTAGTATTCTGCAGTGCCGTCCGCTACATAGTATAGCGGACATAGAAAACAAAACCAAAAAAATTAAGTGTTCTACGGGGCCGTCCGCTACATAGTACAGCGGACGTAGAAAAGAGAACAAAAAAAAAACTAAGTGTTGGATAGGCCGTCTGCTACATAGTATAACGGACACAGAAAAGAGAACCAAAAAATAAAAACTAAGTGTTGGACCAGAAAATGGTTGGCACGGACCAGACATTTAGTTCCGACCTTCCAGAACCTCGGCCTAAGCGGAGGCCTTATGTCCGCAATATTGTAGACCTAGACTTTGATGTCCGCTATATAGTAGAGCTATACAATGTAGCATAATGCAGTTTTAATAAATTGGAATAAATTGGCGCCTGAAGACTTGTTTTAGTGACATAGTAGGTTAATACTGTTTTAATAAATTGGCGCCCAAAGACTTGTTTTAGCGACGGAATCAACAATCTCAATATCGATAAACAATAAATAATGTACGATTCACAATCAACGATCTCAATATATCGAGGGAAAAAAACAGCATAATTAAGCGAGAAAAAATTTAGAAACATAATGAACAAGAACATAAAATTTTTTATTAATAATAAATTAGGGTTCACATTTGGGCATCGAAATTTTTTCACAAGCGCTCCGATCAAAGATTACAACTTGAAAATCCCACCACCCGAGGTGTTCAAACACTACAAAGTCCCCGAGTTCGAGGCCATGCTGGCCCACGAAGACGTTCCAACCCTCTGCGAATTGCTTTTTTTGGGGTCGGCCGGGCTTCAGCTTGATTTCAACCTGCCATGCCCCCTTGCGGCTATATAATCTTGCACTCTCATGAATTGTTGTAAATTGATTGGTAAAGGCTTCCGGTATGTCCTACCAAACACAATACAAAAAATAGGTTAGTTTTGGTTAAGAAAAACAAAAGATCAAACTTTTAACACACGAAAATACAGAGAAAGAGGGATGGCCTACAAGTTCATTCTCAAATCCCGGCATCATGACTTTGAAAAAGTGTTTGCCTGCCAGGTGCAAGTTGCCAATAAAATCGTAGGTGGTCTCCGATCCAGAAGCCATCGAAGTCGGCGTTGAGGGGAGGACGGTGGTGTCGCCGGAGATGTGGGTCGCCGTAGATGGGGTAGCGGCTTGGGTTAGATGTTCGAGAGAGAGAGAGAATATAACGGACTGATAAAAGTTGATTGCTCGATCTGATTAATAATATCTATAATAGGAGAGTTATATGTAATGGACGAAGCGACTGACGGGACAGGTCCTGACATGTGTCAGCCTAGAGGTCGTCCGCTACACTGTGTAGCGGGCGCCTTTTTCCTGACACATGTCAGGAACTGAATGCCGTCCGCGATACTGTCTCGCAGACATGGGAGGAGGGCAAAAAGGTAAAAAAAACCTGTCGGCGAGACAGTCTCGTGGACGATTGACAGTTTTCCAAAAAGACGCGATCTGGGCAGTTCATCTTTCAGGATGTACGGTCAGATCGCGCTAGCAAAATACCCCATTTTACTAGCGCTATCAACGGATCAGCTCCATATATATATATATATATATATATATATATATATATATATATATGAATTAGTTCATTTGCTTTTAGAATTCACCGTCTTAGTTTGTCATTTGAAATATTAAACGAACATGATTCACACAAAACTAAATTACATTGCGTCCCGTGCATCAGTCCGTGTCACTTCTGTTCTAATATGTAATTTATCATTTTATATTGCTCAGCCTGGCATAATTCCGAATTTCTTTGAAGAAAAGAACAAAACTTTTGAGCAGAAACTTTCATCCGGCCAATAGTTTTTATACAAACTCTACATGCGGAGAAGGTGAAGGGCTTCCAACAAAGTTCCCCTAAATCTACCAACATCAAGCTTTATGTGTTGTTTCTCTAAATACACTGACCTGAAGGCACCCCACCCCTTCTTCATTACTGAAAGGGGATCCCTGAAAACTTCATGGTCAAGTGGGTATTCATGTATCAAAGAGCTTTCTCCTTCTCTGATCTTGTACTCCAAGTAACTTATGTTCATATCCTTCTCAGGCTCTCCATAGAAAGTTCTCGCAATTCGTTCCCTTATACCCCAGGGAACTACTTGTATCACAACAGCGTTTTCGGGTAAGAACACCATGTTGGTTAGGCCAGCCCCGTGCACTCCCATCATCAAATCACATGAATTCACCAATTTAGCCAACCGCGGGACGTTTGGCTCCCCCTCAGTAACCACGATTTCGTACCCCAACCCTCGGGCCATATCCCCGATTTCAGCTTCATTGATAATCGATCGACTTTTCCTTCTCGAGATGATAAGAAGGCAAGGCTTTTTATCCTTTTCACCATCTTTTTGATTGGTTGGGGTTACTCTATTCAAGGAGTACACATATGTGATGAAATTCCTGAAGTCTTTCATGGAATATGCAGACATTGAAGGATCAATGCCGAGCTGTTTGTGCTGTTTGAGGCCCACAATCATGCTGGGGAAGCAGTGAACTCCATCTTCTTTGTCAATATCGATAATGTCGTACCTTGACAGGTTTTGCAATACTTCTCGAAACTTATTAGTCCACAAAGAACGTTTGTTGGCAATAAGAAACCGTACTTCGCCATTAAACTGTCGAGAAGTTAGAAAGAGAGGAATCACCAGATCGCTGAAGTCGTGGTACTGGTTTAGAGCATAACCTCCTGAAGAAAAAACAATGGCGGGAACACTGTGAGTTTGCGTACAGTTCGGCATGTCTGTGCGAACCACTGATGTCTTAATTATGAATTTTCTAACCCATTTCATTGCATTTTCGTCTCCTTTTTGAGCGTAAGGCCTTATACTCCATGAGCTATTGTCTTGCGCCAAATTTTTGGATCGATTCAGAGCAGCGAAAATCGTGAAGGAATTCCCCCGAATCCTTATGTCTCCAGTCATCTCGCAAACATCTGATCTTGGTTCAGATGGAGTGAATACAGTGCAAATTGGCTTCGCTTGATTATGATATCTGCTAGAAGAAGAAAACAGAAGATGAAACGCAATTCGGCTTAATCATGGTGAGAGATTAGATATGCTTCCTGAACTTTTTCTATATGAAGTGAATGCTTTTGGCTTCACATTTTGACTGCCCATATCAGAAAACAACTTATAAAAGATAAAAGCGTACCTGCACACTCTCCTACTATGAGTATGTGCATAGGAATTAGTTATTACAGAATGCCATCGGCAGAAATGAAGTGTTCAACTTTACAGAAAATAAGAATGAAATTTCGAAAAACAGTTGATAAACAGTTTGTTCCATGCTCAAAATGGTGAAATAGGATGTTTCCATTGCAGGGCTTGGATTGCTTCCTGCTGCCATCAGAAGGTCAAGGCCAACGGCCATTGACAACAGTGGATTCACTATAGAACTAATGGAAATGAACAAATATCCATTGTTATGCTTTCATAGAACTAGTACCAAGTCAAAGGAATTAAAAATATTTCAAGTGTGATTTAAATTTGGATAACATGCAGATAAATGCCTAAAGATGCTTTAGAAGAAGTTATGCAGTTCTAACATAAAGAACACAAGTACATGAAGGATTTAGGGACCGGAAGAAAACCGGAGTAAGGCTTAAACAAGATTGAAAAGCACAAGGCGATGATCAAGCAACCAACAAAGGTTCCATATATGAGCTTTTTCTGCCGATGCCAACAAAAAGTACGGGAGGATCTGGTGCAGTACATCATAGTTTGGCTCTGTTGAAAAGGTCAAACTCTAAACTTAGGAACCTAAAATTCCACCCCATTTAGGCTTACAAGTTTGCTTTTAATGAAATTTATAGTTTGGTATACGTTATTTAGGGAGTTTATTATCTACATTGTGCATTCATGTTTACACGAGTTACACTGCATTGATCAAAAACCGAATTCATGGCTTTATTACACTTTCACTCATTACACTTTCATATGTTATTGCATTGCCTACGTAGCACCACAAAAGTTAATGCATTGCCTACTGACTTTGGATTAACATGGAACTATCAGTAGACATCATACCAGTTATATATCTCAAGAACAGGAATGAGATGTAACGTGGAAGACATTACCGTGGATATCACAAAGATTCCCACGTTGGCAACGATTTTTAGTACCAATCCAGGCCCCACGTGTCTCGCTTGTTTTGCTGACCATAATGATGGCCACGCCACGGTACCTAAAGCTTTTCTTAAATGGTACTTTTAGGGTATTACGACAAATGGCAACCATAAAAAGAAGAAGTGTTGCAAAAAAGTGTTAGCAACCTCAATAAAATCACCTTAATTTCAATCAACAAATAGAAGTGACTCTTAAAAGGGACAAGGTCCGTTTGGTTCAACAAATAAATGAAGTTATCAAGGTATGAGACTGTAAAATCACCTTAATTTTATTCAACAAATAAATGAAGTGTCTAAATTACCGGACAAAGAAGGAACATGGACCGTTGGTTCCACATATTGCTAAAAAAAAATTAAAAAAGAAAAAAAAAAGACTCCGGCAGACAATGTGTCTCCTGTGTAAAATGAACTAAGTTATGCATGTAAAAGTTGAAAGGCTTCTGACAAAACTTCTCCAAACCTTTCCACATCAAGCTTCACGTTTTGTTTCTCTAAGTATACAGAACTAAAAGCAGCCCATCCATTCTTTTGGATTGTATAAGGTTCCCTAAAAATTTCATGGTCAAGTGGGTATTGTTGTATTAAAGAGCTCTCTTCTGCGTTTATCTTGTATTCCAAGTACCTTAAGTTCATATCCTTTGAAGGCTCTCCAAAGTCAGTTCTTGCGATCCACTCCATCCTCCCAAATGGAACCACTTGAATCAAAACTGCATTTTCAGGCAGGAAAACCATGTTGGTTAAACCAGCCCCGTGCACTCCCATCATCACATCACAAGAGTTCACCAAGTGGGCAAAGCGCGATAGATCCGCGTCTGGTTCTGCGAGAATCACGTTGTACCCCAAACTTCGAGCCATATTAGCGATCTCAGCTTCGTTCATAAAGGCCCGAGTTCTCCTTCTGGTGATCATAAGAAGCCGAGGCTTTTCTGCTTCTCCATTTCTCATTTTCATTGTTGTTTCCCTCTTTAATGAATACGCTCCTCTTAAAAATTGCCTGAAGTCTTTCATCGAATACCGAGACTTTGCAGGATCGATATTGAACTCCTTGTGGTGTTTTAGACCAACAATCATGTTCGGGAAGCAGTGGACTCCCTCTTGTTTATCAATGTCTATGGTCTCGTACCTTGACAACTTCTCAAGTACTTTCCCATACTTACTAGTCCAAGAAGGGCGAAAATCTGAAACTAGAAACTGCACTTCCCCATTGAACTCCCGAGAAGTTAAAAAGAGCGGAATCAAAACATCTGTAAAGGAATGGAAATGGTTTCCGCTGTATCCTCCACCCGAAAAAAGGATTGCGGGAACATCATGAGTCTGTCTACAATGAGGCAAGTCTTCATAAACACTGGTTGTCTTTATCATAAACCTCCTAACTTTCCCCATTGCAATTTCATCGCCCTTTCGACCATAAGGCCTTATATTCCAGGAACTGTTGCCAGCATAAGCACCCGAGGGACTTGTTGCAACAAAAATGGTTGCTGAATTCCCATCAATCCTCGCGTTTCCATTCGACTCGCAGATGTCTGACATTGGTTTCGAGAAATCGCAAAATGGCTTGGCTTCCTTGAGTTTCATATCTGGTGGAAATAGCAACAACTACACATCAGATATATGAGGACCACTATGTCACCGCTTTACCAATTGATCTAAGTGATAGTTGCATCATAAATGCTGTTAATTAGATACATGAAGATCCCAGCATCTTTAAATCCCACACCAATAATGGAATTGCGGCTATTTTGCCATGCAGCATGTTCATAAATTGGTGATCACTTTAAAAGAATTCACTTTGAGAAAGTCAGAACTCGTACATTAAGTTACAAGGATTTGTTGTCACAATAAATTTATGTTCATATTCGTGCAAAAACCAAGAATAGACATTTTATGATGCACGATAATCAATACTATTTTTAAGGCTGAGCTGGCTGAACTTCCTATTGATCATTTTTTTATATATATAATTTCTCGAAATCATTTTCCTCATCTCTGAAAATTTTAGTATTCATTATTTAAGTAATTTAGATATAAACTTAAAATCCAAATACTTTTTTACTTTTGAGCCCCGCTGCCCACCTCAATCTCACTCCATCTCTAATCCATCTATAAATTCCCTAATAATTTTCATCTCTTCCATTACTAGCAAAGTACCTTCCTCTTCCCTACTTTGTCTGCTTAAACTATCACTAACTGCATAACATCATGGATCTCACTAAGTGAATGCTTATGCTAACAACAGTTAATTAATTATGATTTTGTTAACGTTCAAATTTTTGTCACGTAAATTTGTTTCGCGATATCCCTCTTTGATATGAACAGTATCGTTATATATTTCAACGCTCTTAACTTTTCTCTTTCCAAAAAAAATTTAAAAAGATTTTGGTGTTTGAGATGCACATGCACAACTACTTAACTTATGTAGTTCATGTTAGGAACGAGTTAGGATGTAAACTTACCGTTATAAAACTGCTGCAGTTTGCTCGTTTCCTTAGTGGTCATGATCGGCACCTTTGGTCCAAGAATTGACAACGGCAAATTGCCTACAGAACCATCATAATATTGTAAAGAGGTAATGAGGCTAACTAAAGTGTACAAAATTCTTGCGACTACATCCTTGTCCTTGCTATCACAAGAAGGCAGTGTCGGCAATCGGCGATATCACTTGTCAGAATGGAGCAAGCAAGGCTTGCCCTTGTTATTGCTAATGCCGTACTCGACGAAACATTGTACGTGTGATTGTACCTTGTGTACAAACAGTTGTACCAAGTACGACAGTGTGATTGTTTTTCCAAAGAAAATTTCCCATGTCAGTATGGAGAAAAAAAGCACTACAAAAAATTTAGGGTTTGCGGGTGGGGGCTAAGTAGTTTTCAAAAACTTGCAAAACATAAGCATGAACGTATGCAACATGAGACGAACAAATGGACTTACAATCTGGAAGATGGAGATAAGGCAGAAGCACGGTGCAAATGCACAATGCGATGAGAAACCAACGGAACAAGGCTCCACATCCGCACTGTTTTGCATCGCGCCGATGAAAACTCGGGCCAAGCACTGATTCCTGCATCTTTTTTGCTCTGCTAATAATGGAACTCCACACACAAGAACTAAGTTTTGCGGCATGCAGACGAAGGCCATGTAGATGGATTTTATACCTTACATCGACCCCGGTTGTGGCCGCCATTTGATAGAATGGTGTAGCGGACCGTTAAAGAAACAATTTTGATATAGATTTTGTAAGACAAACAAACGGAGAAAGAATGTGGTAAAATGGAGATCAATAACTGTGAGTGATTTCTTTCATAACATTGTGGAACGCGTATAGATCTCAGTTCAGGGTTAACCTTATTTCTTTCTATAAGAAGGCGTGGGTTTAAACTTCTGATTGTACGGACCCCGCGGACGAAACGCCATCAGTTGCGACGGTTTACCTGAAGAACTAGTGACGGTCAGAGAAGATCCACTTTTTCTAATGCAACCCTCCCTGTTATCTTGTGGCGACAATATTGTCTCTAACACGAGAGTCGCCTCCAGAGATTAGAAAATTAGTTGCCTTAGTTGCAGGAGTCACTCTGTTGTTTTTCTTTAGAATGGAATACATTTACAGCAGAACAGAGCGACAGCCCATTGAAGGGCTTTCGCCGACTGGAGAGACGCCATCTAAATTTCATTAGAAATCCGAAGTTTTGAACTCGTGGATATAAGACATGAAGGTATTAGGCACCCCATCACGTCCTAACGGTCTCGTATTGTCGTTTATCATCGTGCTTCTAAAGAAAATAAATAGGATAACATGACACGACGAAATTAGAAAAAACGTACAAGTTTAGATTCAAATCCAATAGTGTCGCCTCGATCGCCTAATAAGTACCTTGATGAACATGATTCCAAAGGGGTGGTGCTCTTATTTTTGCACTAGAATTTTATATCAAGGCAATTTTAGCAAATTATGTTGTCAAAAGAGAATTAAATTCTAAAATATAAAGAGATTTTATTGGTAAACTTTTGAAAAATAAGTTAGAAAAATAAGGGTTCCCTAACCACAAATCATCAACATAATACCAAAGTTACGGAAAAGAGATTTAGAGCTCGTTTGAGATTAATTAAAAAAAAATTCACCTTAAATTTTAATCAGTTTTCAAAATTTGATTTAATCAGAATCAGTTTGTTGTTTGGCAAAAGTAGTTATAAACTAAATTAAATCTATAAAAGTTATTTGGAGAAAAAGTATTTAAATCAGTTTCATTATGACAAAATGACCGTAGAGGACACTCAATAAACGTATTCTAATATCCAAGCAACGTTGACATAACTTTTACTTGTAAATAACCATAATGTCCAAATAAATTATTAAAATAACTATTTTCACGTACCTACAGAAGTTGTTACTTTTTATTTTAAATTAAAAACACAAACAATCTCATATTATTAAATATAGTATGATAACATCTCCAAATTACAAATAAAGTTTATCTTAAGCAAAAAAAAAAAGATTGTCTAGTTGTAGGATGAGAGTTTAGCAATAAGAGAAGAGATAAACTCCAAAAACTATTTAAGATAATCAATTAAGAGGTATGAGAGGTCTTCTTGTGAAAAATATAGAGATAGGATGGTAAATTGAAAGGTCAAACCTGATTATGAAAAAATTGATTATTTCATAATCCTCACTTTTGAGGATTATAAATTAAATCAGTTTTTAACTTCTGGAGATAGATTAAATCTCTCAATCTCTTTTGCCAAATACCCACATACCTGATTTAATCTAGATAAATCAGGTTTGACCATCCCATAATCAATCTCAAACACCCTCTTAGTAAATGATAATCATCAAGCGATCATCAAGACTATAATCATTTTAATCATATATGATCGTGAAGATCCATAATAAAGATAAAACCATAAAGCATGTAAATGATCCACGATATGTAATTTCAATCGTAAAGCATGTTGATAAGCGATAATCAAAGGTAAATCCCCAAATTGTTAAATATTACACTTAATTTATATGTAACCATCTTGTAAAAATTGATTTTACACCAAAAGCCAAAAAGAGATTCTTGTAGATAAAAAAAAATAGATTTTTGACTTTGAAAATGATCTCTGATACATTTGTCTCCTTCTTTAAAGTTGTAGTTCATAAGAAGATACAAGATATAAGCTTTTAATTTACCTAAATCTGATAATGTTAATGAAGTTAAGGCTGCTTGAAGTTTGGATTTGTGTTGAATGCAGGAAGTTGAGATTTAGGATTTTTGGAGACAATTTTTGGGTTGGAGATTGACAAGGTTGAGCAATTATGCGTTCCTTCTCTTAGGATGAAACCTAAGACCACTATTTGTAGCACTGAGGTTCTTGGACATTAAGAGGGTGTTTAATATTGATTCTTAAAGATAAATTTTGATTTAAATCAAATTCACTTCTCAAAATCAGCTTTAAGTTGTTTTTAACAAAAATTGGTTCTAAGCTACGAACAGTGTTCAGAGAAAGTATACTAAAACATTTCCGATGTGGCAGAATGGCTAAGAAGTTTAGTTTTTCAATAAAAGGTGCTGAATGTCTTTGTAATTAATAGAAATGTTTTTAGTATTTTACTTGGTTATGAAAAGGATGATTAATCCATTGTTTTGGTTTTCTTGGATAATAATTTACTAAATTTTTAATCTTTTAACGGCTAATTTTTAATCAACTTCGTAGCTTTTCCGAACGCCTAACAATCTGATTTAGTCCATATTTAATCAGGTTTGGCATCCCAAAAACACTCTAAGAAAACCAACTTGAATGTATAGAGATTTACTCCTAAAACCACCAAACCTAAGGACTAGCTATATGAACGGGTCAACTTTGGGAGCATGATTCTCCCTTATCTGAAGTCCGATTTAGGCCTATTTTATATCAACGGAAAGACCTAGAAGCCTGCTTTCACATGCAGTTATAATTAATTAATACAATTAAGTATAGCTAGAGATATTCAGAAAATAATAAAAGTAAATCAGATTTAGAACAAGTTTGCTAAACTCTAATTATCTCAGTCAGTACTTAACAAAACTAGGCTCATATATATCCATTGAAAGTCAACTTAAAGATAGTTCCAGTGATTTAAAGTACACTTTATAAAATAATTCTTGAATATGAGTAATTATAAAGTAGCAAAGTGGATTGATATGCATGGAAGTGCACCAGCAATTGAAATCGACTCCTACCAAGCATAAAAATTAAAGTCAAGCATAAACAACAATATAACATCCATGCAAACATGCTAGAACTTGAGATAAATATATCAAGATGTATTTGATTATATGAACAAAATGACCCCCCAAGATGGACACAACTTTGCAAACTCGGGGTGTCTACAACTATATTAAAATCATGATAGATCTTATGGAGCAAGTTTATGTGCATCGTCTCTCAAATTCTTCGTTTATCTCTTGGGTTGGTTGTGGATGGTCGGACATTAATTGGTTCGAGAAGTAGACTTTGTATGCTGGGCTTCAGCTCGCTTACAATACCACCTTTACTCTCGACTGAAGATACAAAATTGAGAATTATAGGTAATAGTTTTCTAAATAATTCGTAGCTTTTCCCTTGGCATCGTATAGGTTATCTTAAAACTTTTAACAATCTTGTTGAGATAATTCGCTACCGCATGGTCCATATTTCGAAGGAGAAAAACTTGGCAACAAACCATGTTGCTACCAAATGCACCAAAATAGCCTAAGCAAGTGCCACGTGTCCATTTCTTATGTGAGAATTTACATCACAAACCACCAAACTCTTACAATTTGTAGTTGCACCCTTCAATCCCCATCAACACCGCCGCAAATCGTTGCCACATATTCCGGCATCATTTTTCGATGGGATCAACTATTCTCCACCGTAGAAGACAGGCCTCGGTCCCCCCAATTAACGTCAGCCCTTTTGATTGTCGCCACCAGAAGGAGGCAAGATAGGCCCAGATATGGACACAAGCGACAGCATCACCACGTAAAATCTGGCGAGCTAGAGATGACAGAGGCGATGGCATGGAGTTTGGTTGTGATGACCATGACAAATTTGGGTCGCAATATTTATTTGTGTATGTAATGTATTGTTGTGGTGTGGTGCACGGTGGTGGCGATATGTGTGTTGTTGCATAGAGGAAAACGGAGTGTTGGTGGGCCACAGTGATGATTGTGGGTTGTGAGATGGGTTTTATGGTGAGGGTGGCAGTACTAGAGGACTGTGGTGGTGGTGGGTTTTGTGGTGAAGGTACTATGGTGGTACTGTTAGTGGTGAAAGCAATGAATGGGTTAAAATAGATGTAAGGGATAATTACAGTAAAATTTATGAGGTTATGGTGTAATTATACTCAAGGACAATAAGTTTTAAAATGTAACATACTGTGATAAAAAAAAAACTTTTAAAATGTATCAGCCGTGTCTATCGATCAGGGTTTCGTTCAAAAAATATATTTTTTATGATGTCATCGGTTCGTATTTTTAAATTGATACGATATACAAATAGTATATTTTTATATAAATTTTCTTTTAATTGCAAAATATCTCAAATTTTCTAAAAAATAAAATCCTAATTTTCATTCTCCCCCAACCTCTAACCCACACCCATGACGCCGCCCTCTCCCCCTAACCCATGTCGTTGTCGACCCCTCACCCTAACTCATGTCATCGTTGCCCCCACCCCTTAACCCACTCCGATGCTGCTACCCCTCCCTCTAACCCATTTCAGCATTGCTGCCCCTCGCCCTAGCCCACACCGTTACTGCCCCCTCCCTCAGCCCAACCCCGTCACCGCTGCTCCACTTCGAGCAGATGGGTGGCACCCTTGTAATCATCGATTGTAGTAGATCTGGTTATGTTGATTGGTCATTGGCAGAGTTTTAGATCTGGGGTTCTGCGCTTTTGGGGTGCAGGTGAATGGTTCTTTTTTTTGGCCATTTTACTGGCGTCTTTGCGACTTCTGTGATATATTGTTGTCTCGGCTCTCACCGATTTTCGGCGATGTTTCTTCTTCCAGTCCCCCTAGTCTGCCCTGTTTGTTTTCTTTTTTTTTCTTCCTTTTCTGGCATCCCCTTCGTCCCGTCCTGCAATTCCTTCGTCTCCGGCATTGACCGTTCTCAAGCTACCCCCTCACCGCATCTCCCCTTAGTGGTTGCGAGTGGTGTGTGTGCACGCGCAAGGTTTAAGAGGAAGACATGGGCAAATCAAGAATTTTAATTTTATTTAGGGGCAATCAAGTCTTTCATCAAATTCGTTATGTAGTTTTTATTCTGTTTGGTCAACGAACATAGGTGTAATTTATCCAAACTAATGGAGACGCTTGCAATTTCACTCTAATCTCAGTGACACTGCTGTAATTATCCCTTAGAAATAGATACTACAGCTCCAGTGTCCTTTCAACTTCTCCCAAGCCGCTCTTAAAAGCAAACTTGCTCAATTTGACATACACTCCCAAGCCCCAGGAAAAGGGGAATAGGGTTTGAGTCTTTGTGAATACTCTTTGAAAAGTTCCCTAGGCCTGGTGTTTGGGCTTTTGAGACCTACTAAAGATGTTCTGCCTAAGGTACTGGCAAAGAATTTTTTGGTTTTGGTTTTTGGCAAAGACTTGTTGCCTGCATTTCACAACTAATTATTTGGGCTTGTGATAGCTAAACAAAGTCCCGTTCAACTCCTAAAGATGCCGTCGCTAACGCGAAAGTAAACACAAAGAACTTTTGAGTTCTTGTTGTGAAAAAAATATATATATGAAGGGACCATAAAGCGCTCATGAATATATCTTGCACGGCACCGAACAAATAACAGTAACTTTTCGGATGGAGATCCGTCGAAGAATCTCTAATACCACTACAAGAAAAAATGTTTTTTACGACGAAATTTTAGCAATGGAAGTAATTCCGTTGATAAAAGATCTTTAAGTGACAGAAAGTACCGTCAGTAAAAGTCCGTCATTAAATTAGCCGTTGGTAAAAAGTATTTTCCGACAGACTTTAACCGACCGTACTTTTAGCGATGGAACGGCCATCGTTGTTCCATCACTAAGAAGTTATTAGAAAATAAATTTTTTTCGAAGGTTTTTTTTTTAAAAAAAATTAAGCGACGGAATGAGACTGTCGCTAAAAATTCCGTCAGTCAAAATGTTTAAAATAAAACTTTTACAGACGGAATATTCCGTCGCTAAAAGTTCTCTATTTAAATAGACAGATCTGGTTTCTTTCTCTCTCCTTGTTTCTCTCTCTGAAATTCTTATCTCACCCATCCACTGGTGTTCTCCCCTCCGGTGACCCTCTTCTACGGCGACCCACCTCCGGCGACTCCCTCGTCCCCCCCTCCCCGACGCCGCGCCACCAAGCCCTCCACTGTCGCCGCGCCACCAATGCCGTTGCTGCCGCACCCACCTCGAGATTTGTATGTCCACTGTATTAATTTCGTTTAATGCATGTTTTTGTTAGTTTTTATATTATAAAATCTTTAAAATATCAATTTTCATTCTTTGTAATGGACAATCTGCACCAAATATGAACGATTTTAAGATATTTTGTAGTAAAATTTGCTCCCTCACTTGACATCTAATATTACTAATGGTTATGGGAAAAAGTTAATATTAAAGATTGATAACATGCGTGCACCGGATACATACTTTCATGTTTCCATCTACACCATACAAATAACAATGAAAGATGATTTTGGTCGGGAATAATTGAAGTCAATGATGTAAGGGTTGGAATAGAGGGAAATTAGTTGATAAAAAAAATTTAACAAACGGATAACTTGCCATTATTTTGTGTAGAAGTAGTGAGAAAATAATAGAAAATTAGCTAACATGTAAAATACAATTGTTAACATTTCATTAACTAGTCGTGAAGAGATATTGCAATAGGTAGTAAATGGATAAGGGTGGTCTCGATCCCTTGATAATAGTATCGATATTAAGTGGCCCCAAACTACTAACAAATATTAACACAGAAACTTGCTCGATTTTTAGTGGCAATAGCTTTGCGAATCTTGTAGTGCAGAAGAGAGAAAAACAACAAACTTTTGGCACGAGTGAAGCTAAACCTACTGGGAATGATTATTTGTGTAGGTCAGGAGGACCACCACATCCCCATAATTTCCTTGGAATTTAGGGCAGCCAATTGACTTCCATGAACATCCATTTCATGGTTCCTAGAATTGTATTGGCATGTGCAACTTGATTGAATAACACTGGCCTTGCCTTGGGCAGGCATGTAATTATCACACTGCCATGATGCCTACCTAATAACAATTAAATGCATTCTGGTCGAGACTCTTCATTCTTAATTTCATTCTTAATATCAATTAAATCTTCAAAATATTAATTTCCTTTCTTAATTTCGATAGAGACTCTTCATTCTTTGTAATCGACAGTTCTAATTGTTAGACTTCTTTATATCAATTTTCATTCTTTATATAATTTTGTTAACTGTGCATTAATGAGCATTTCAGAATTGAGATTATTGACTGTGCATTGAAAATTTGAGAATTGAGATTGTTAATGGAGGATGGGACCCAATTGGAATGAGATATCTGTGATTTAGTTGAATGGTGGGTTGTTGAAATTAGGTTAATTAGGTTAACACGATATTTTTAGCACTCCCTGGAGTGAACTAGCCCTAATTAGTCCCAACCGCACCTCTCTGAGCTGGTAAAAAATAAGGTGTCCATGTCTGGCCTAAAAATATCCACGTCAAAATAATCCTTTGAGGCCTGACACCGGGTCAACCCCGAACCAAAGATCTCAAGGAAATGAAACAATGATCGACGATATTACCAAATTCTTGGATGAGATAGGAAGTGGAACCTATTATACGTATTCCTTATAATAGAGTGTCGTATTACAGAAATCTAGTAAGTAAAGAAAACTTGTAAGCCTAATTAGTCGTAATTAACCCTAAGAACCCAATTAATCCTAATTAGCTCTAGTTAGCCTAATTAGTCGTAATTAACCCAAAGAATCCAATTAACCCTAATTAGCTCTAGTTAGCCTAATTAGTTGTAATTAACTCAATTAACCCTAATTAGCTCTAATTAGCCCTAATTAGTCCTAATCAACACTAATTAGCTCAATTAAACCCTAATTAGCCTTAATTACTCCTAATTAACACTAATTAGCCCTAACATATCTTATTAAATCCTAATTAGATTAATTAAACCGTAAACCCTAACTAAACTCTGATTAACCCTAATGAACCCAAGTAACCCTAATTGAGTATAGTTAGCCTAATTAGTCGTAATTAATCCTAAGAATCCAATTAACCCTAATTTGTCCTAATCAGCACAATTAAACCCTAATTAGTCTTAATCAACCTTATTTAGCTCTAATTAGACCTAATTACTCTTAATTAACACTAATTAGTCCTAACATATCTAATTAAACCCTAATTAGATTAATTAAACCCTAACTAAACCTAATTACATACTAATGACTGGAAGTAGCCCTAATTACCCTATTTAAACCTACTAACCCTAATTACCCTACTTAACCCTAGTACATCCGTAATTTATCATAATAAGCCCTTGTACATCCATAATTAATCTATGTTCCACAGAGATGGTTCAATTACTCGTTATTATTAAACCCTGCATTAGGAATATTCGTTGTTATTTTGCGAAATCCGTTGACAACGAGTTGGTTCAACTAGTTGCCAAAAATTCTAATTAAAGTGGAATCGATAACACATGCAATGATCTTTCTGAAATTTTAATATTTCGGAAAGATTATTGCATATGTTACCAATTTTTTAACGCATGCATGCATAAAAACCCCCACTGTCCCTCCACAGACACACGCACCGACTGCGCAGCGACCGTTAAACGAGAACGAGATCCGCCGCATTGCTACGGAGGTGTTCAAGATGAGCAGGGCACATGATCAGGTACAAACACTATATATGTTTACTAAAAGCTTGGAATTATGATTGCTATCGAGATTAATGCGTCTGTGACTTTACATACAGGGCACTACTGTTGGACATGCCAAGCCGGATCTTGGTCAGGGTGCCCCCGTGCATGAGGACGATCAGCATGATCCAGATCCGGGACTCAGTAACCCCTGAGCCCCCTCTCATGCCCTCCTGGCTTATACTTCCCTCCCGCTCTCGTGCCATCCCGGCTTGTACTACCCTCCCATCCCATCCCCTACTCTATTGTATCCGGCTCCCGTGCCCACCTGAACTATTTAATTTGTACATTTTATTTTTCGATTATAGTATAAAATTTTTTAAGTTATATATTGTGTTTGTTTTAATATTAAATAATTGCTGATGGATCAGCAATTATTTAACCCTAATGTGCATTTGATGGATTGTGTCTTGTTGAGAACTTGAATTTGTAATTACAGGTTTGGACATTAAAAAAATGAAATAGTTTGACTTTTAGCGACAGATTTATTCCGTCGCTAAAGAGTTTTGACGACGGAATAAATTCATCCCTAAAGGTAAAACTTTTAGCGACGGAATTTTTGTCGCTTAAAGTTCACTTTTAGCAACGAAAACGAGGCACAGAGTGCTCGTGTACAGCAGACGGGTCCCCAGTCCCAGTCGTCGCACCAGCCCCAGCCGTTGCCCCAGCACTACACCGATTCCTCCCACACGCGCTCTGATTCTCCTTCTTCTGTGGGTTCTACCTCAGGTATAGTTGATAACTGTATTTAGTCAATTTATGCTAGCCTTATATTTAAATTATATTTGAACTGTATTAATGTCGTTTGTTTGTGGGATCTTGACGAGGTCGTGGCCCGACACGCGGGGTACTTATCGACCCCCAGCGTAAACAGAGAGTTACGCTCACGCAATAGGGCCAGTAAGTAAAAAAAATCACATCATGCCTTATATTTAAATTTTTGGGTGTTTTAATTTATATTTGAACTGTATTAATGTATTTATTTACTTCTTTGGCATAATCCTGGAGAATCAGGCGAGGACAAAGAACGGCGTTCTTGTGAAGGGTCGATTCTTCTAGCCACGACTGTACTGGAAGGATTGGGATACCGGGATGAGAGAGTCCCTATGGGAGGAGTGGCTGGTACGGTAAACTATTTTTTTCTGCGATAGTATTTGTTTAACTAAATTATATTATTTAAATTAATTTGTGTAATTGGATGTCTTGCAGGAGGGGTTCACGTTTGACTCGTTTGATCAGCAGGCACTGGGGTGGCAGACTTTTTTGCATATATCGGCAAGAATTACCGCCGATGGCTGCACGACGTACTGGACTGGGAGAAAAAAAATGCTGCCCGAGGGTGCCCTAATGACGGAGTTGAACAAATATCCCCCGCATTGGA
The DNA here is from genome assembly GCA_033070095.1 of Escallonia herrerae. NCBI lineage: Eukaryota > Viridiplantae > Streptophyta > Magnoliopsida > Escalloniales > Escalloniaceae > Escallonia > Escallonia herrerae. Next base: position 221,527 of record JAVXUP010000016.1, read on the forward strand.
TATCTCTGACTGTATGGGGGCAGATGATTGATCGGTGGGTTACGGATCTAGGCTGGGACGCTAAGAGTAAGAGCGGGGCCGAGAACAGACGTGAGAATTAATGATCCGATGCACACGGGGGGTCAGTGGCACACGACGTCATCCTACACAAGAATGCGGTTGAGCACTCGGACCTAGAAGAGGATGAGGTCGTAGCTCTAACGTATAGTCAGACGCACGTGAGGAAGATGGACAATGACAAGGAGCACCCGGCGGGGGACTATGTTTCAGATATTGCCCGGCGGATCGATGTAAGTTTGAGTTAATTTGTTAAACTTTTGTCTTTTTATTCAATGTTTGCTGCGTTAATGCCCTAAGGTATCTTTAAATCACTGCTTTTACAGGCCTCATATGAACAGCTTAGGGGGTCCAAGCAGCAGTCCAGACAGCCATCAGCATCCACTAGTACAAGTATGAGTACGGGGCATTGAAGCGATGACTAGATACACTGGAGGTCGTCAATCAGCCGAAAGGCTGCATACGCGGCCTGCCTAGCACGACTGCACGTGCCGTGATAAGAGCGTCCCCACCCCACGCTGTCCCTCCACAAACACTGGCTGCTCAGCATCCGTTGGATGAGGAGGAGATTCGGCACATTGCTACGGTGGCGTTCAGGATGATTAAGGATGAGGATCAGCAAGGCACTGCTAATGGACATGTCGAGCCGGCTCCGGATCAGCAGGATCCAGATCCGGGACTCGGTAACCCCTAACGAGCCCTGTCTCGTGCCCTCCCAGCTTGTACCCCCTCCCAGCTTGTAGTCTTCTCCCCTTCCCTAACTGATTGTATCGGTTCCTAGCTTGTACATTTTATTTTTCATTATACTAAATATTTTTGAAGTTATGTATAGTTGTCTTGTGTCTGTTGTAGGGTTAAATAATTGCTGATCGATCAGCAATAATCTAACCCTAATGTGCATTTGGGGATTGTGCCTTATTGTTGAGGCTTCATTTTTTTATTACAGATTTGGGCATTAAAAATAAAAAATATATTTTAAAAAAAATTGACTTTTAGCGACGGATTAATTATTCCGTCATTAAAGAGTATACCTAAGTTTGACCCTTTAACGACGGAATATTCCGTCGGTAAAAATGACATTTAGCGACAGCTTATCCATCTCTAAAAAGTTTATTCTGTCGCTAAATATTTACCGAATACATAATTTTCAAAAAAATAAATAAATTAAAATACGTAAAATACAATTAGCGACGGAATTTCAGTCGCTAATGTATAAAAATATCCGTAGCTGTAAGTTCAATATTAGACGACGAATTTTTAAAATTCCGTTGAAAAACTTTTAGCAAATGACTTTTATACTAGAAACTTTTAGCGACGGCATTTCTAAAAGGTTTAGCGACAGAATGTAGGCCTTTGGTGACAGATTTTTCCGTCGCCAAAGGCCTTATTTCTTGTAGTGCATATAGGAGGGGATCCTTCATTAGCAAGGTTTCACGGTACCGGATTGGAAAAAGTCTAAATTTGGTTATGACTTACTAGGTTATAAGCAAAAGAGTGATCCCCCGCATGACAAGTGTTTCGGCGGATTGGGCGTGTATTTTTATCCAATTAACTTCTCTGTTGGTAAGAATGCCATCTATGCGACACCCGAAATACAATTGTGATCCACCCTATGTGTGCATCAAGCATTTTAAACACTTTATTGTTCTTTTGTGATGTCAATAAAATGTTCACAGCAGTAGATAAACTGTGAAGGTTGTAACAGTTCCCACAAAACAAGAGGTGAATAAACGTAGACTAAATAATTAGGCGTCGGCACAGGCAGTCAATCTTGATATGGAAATGATTACGTATTTGGCTTGATGGCATTTTCAGTTCACGTATAGAAACGTAGCAGTTGGCAATTATTGAAGTGACAGTAGAAGAGAAGCTGATAATAGACTATCGCTGAAAGTGATGGTTTTGCAGCCACCACTTGATCCCAACAACCAAAAAAAAATGTCTCCTGAGTATGATACAAACACTAATCACGCAGAAGTTGAAGGGCTTTCAACAAGGTTTCTTGAAACCTACCCACATCAAGCTTCACATTTTGTCTATCTAAATATATTGACCTGAACTTACCCCAACCCTTTCTTTGGATGCCATAGGGGTCCCTAAAGACTTCATGGTGAAGGGGAAATTCTTGTATCAGGGAGCTCTCTGATTCATTTATTTTGTATTCCAGGTACCTTATGTTCATGTCCCTCGCGGGCTCCCCAAAGTAAGTTTTAGCCAGCCATTCCATACCTCCTAAGGGCAATACTTGAATCAAGATACCATTTTCAGGTAGGAAAACAATGTTGGTCAAACCAGCTCCATGCACCCCCATCATCACATCACAAGAATTCACGATATGTGAAAACTGCGACAAATTAGCCTTGGCCTCGGTGACAACAACCTCAAACCCTAAACTCTGAGCCATGTTCACGATCTCACCTTCGTTGTTGAAAGAGCGGCTTCTTTTTCTCGTGATGATAAGTAGTCGCGGTCGCTTATTTCCTTCCCCATCTCTTAGTTTGGTCGCAGTTTCTCGGTTCAACGAATACGAACTTCTAAGAAACTGCCTGAAGTCTTTCATGGAGTACTGAGACCGCGATGGATCGATGCTGAACTCTTTGTGGTGTTTCAGACCAACAATCATTCTTGGGAAGCAGTGAACTCCATCTTCTTTATCAATGTTGATAATCTCATGCCTCGACAACTTCTCTAGTATTTCCTTATGCTTATGAGTCCACGATGAATCATGATTGGCAATAAGAAACTTTACATCTCCATTAAACTCTCGAGAAGTGAGATACAGCGGAATCAGAACATCGCTGAAGTCATGAAAGTGGTTTCCAGCATATCCTCCAACAGAGAAAACAATGGCTGGAACACTATGGTTATGTGTGCATAGAGGTAGATCCTCTCCCGAAACCATTGCAGTCCTTACTGTAAATTGCCTAATATAGTTCAGTGCATTTTGGTCTTCCTTTCGTGCGTAAGGCCTTATATGCCAAGAAGTGGTGTTTCTTGCCACAATGTCTGAATCAAATGAGGCAACAAAAATTGTTGATGAGTTGCCCTGTATCCTCACATCTCCGTCCATCTCGCAAACATCGGAGCCTCGCTGAGAATAATCACAGATTGGCTTGGCTTCCTTGATTTTGGTAGCTGTTAGGAAAGGAAAAATTACGATGGAAAAAAAAAAGAGAAGACAGTGACGTATCTGTGAACAATAATAAGAAATTCTGCCTTCTAGCACAAAGGCAGAATGAAGTAACACTTACCTAAACTCTGGGTAATGGCTACTTCCTCTGTGCTCAAAACAGATTTGAGGTTCACTCCTGCTGACAAGCTCAAATTCACTGCAAAAATTATAAGCCACAGTAAAACACAAATCCGGCATCTTAAAATCTGATCTTGATATGGCAGAAGACAGGATGACTCATATGGGGAAAACCTTTTATTTTTGCACCCACAATGTCACTACGACAGAGTAAGAAGCAAGAGGGAAGTGACTCTTTATTTCTAAGGGATGTCTTTCACCCAAAATAAGCAAGAGGGAAGTGGTTATTTAGTTTTAAGGGATTTCTTGCACCCAAAATAAGGAAAAAAGAGGAAGTCAGCTTTGCTAGTTCTTTTTTTCAAACACGCTGCCTTGAGTGCCTTGTGGTATCCTTTTTTCTTCTCTTTAGGGGGTGGGTTGCCTCCTCTGTACGTTGCATACCTTTCTGTATTGTTTTTTCACTGTTTCTGTCCAAATTCCAAGACCATCAAGGTGGTCTTGTGAGGAGAACTAGCAAAAGTGTGAGGAGAGATCGAGAATCTTCTAAGGACCTAAGGCGGAGAGATGAGATGGTGGCGATAACAAGAAAATTCAGCGATAACCTTCTGCGCCACCGCCGCTCCCACCACCCCACCTCCGACCCCCCACGCCACCCCCAAAATCCCCACCCAGCCCTATAATAACCAATGTATCAAAACGGTGATCATGCATGAAAGAACTTACAAACTGGTAAAGGACCGAGAAAAGGCTTGAACATGGCACAAAAGAACAATGCAGTAACCACGCAACCAAAGAACGCTGCCCATCCAAGCTTCTTCTGATCGTGGCGACTGAAGCTTCTGCTCAATACCGCATCGTACGACATTCTTTCTGGGTCTAATTGCTCTTGATGAACGTGTGTTGCAAACAGTAGCAGGGTTAGGATCTTTTAAACCTCCCCATGCATGAACTCTTCACCACCATTCATTCCGGGTGAACCGCGTAAAAGGGTTTTCGATAATGATTTGGGTTTCACAACTGGAGAAGGATTTGAAGTGCAAAAGTTGGATTCAATGATTGCTCCCCCCACGATCTCCATAAACATTTGGTCTTGACTTACCAAAACGTAATAATATAAGGTGATTGAAAGGGACTTTGTGGTTGACCCTTACGAAATCCATGTCTCTCTTTGTTTATTGTTTTGGTAATCTCTCCTGCAATCTTTAACCATGATTTGCGGCCGGCAATTGATTCTATCAAATTAAAGCAACAAGTGTAGTTATATATCTAGTGAATTTTATTATGATTGGAATAATAATCAATCAAGCTTCTTTCCAATTTCGTTTTGGGTTACATTTTTATTTGCCATGCACCATTATTATTTCATCATTATATCGTGATAAATGTGATTTCTATTTCCATGTATATGTTTGGCTTTTATTCTAGAGTTTCGTTTATGTTAATTAGCTATAATATTCAGAGGTGGTCTGTGATTAATTGCCACATAAATATATTTAAGTAATTTTTCAACTAAAAATTCTGAAAGAATTCTGTTGGCGAAAACATTAAATATTTCTATTTTCTCATCTACTTCAAAAACATTCAAGAATATATAAGTCGTTATATATTCTCCGAGTGCAAAAGCATAACATTGTTTTTTGTTTCTCATTTAGCTTATGTTTTTCTTACTTTTTGCTTATTCAGTTTATGCTTTTCTTACTTTTTGCGGTGTATTACTCAAGTTTTACACTCGAGTTTATGTTTCGTTAGTTGTAATTACCGTTACAGACGTTTTGAAAAAATAATCATTTTGAAGCTCAAATATCTTTTTGTAGAGATTGTTATCAATTTACTTTTTTATTTATGCATCCCAACACTGCGTGCATTTATCTCGGCATTCTGCACATTCATTCAGAATTCGAGCAATTTTGCGGTCATATTATAACTGCGACGTTGGGACGGACATCTAGGTCTGATTTTATTAGGGTAGATGGATTGCTTATCATTGTTCAAAGAAAAGGCAATTAAAAAAAATAAGCTTAACATTTTAAAGAAAAAAGAAAAAAGGATGGTAAGTGAAGCGAATCTTAATCTGGTATTATAGTAATGTAGTACCAAGACAAGCGTGCGAAGATGTAAGGTCGGTGGTCGGCCAAAGACCGAGTCAACTCACTAAATTAGTTCAAGAATAAACAAACATTTGCCCAAACAACCCGGAGTTGTAGCCCCTGTAATGTAAGATTCCTCCACCACCGCCAGGTGTTTCACTCAATAAACCCACAGACACCACTTCCCGACGATCTCGTCCCGATGCATCATCGAATAGGCGGTTAAGGTGGCGACTGTGGTGATTTTCACCTTGTGGTAGCGACTGTGATGGGGTTAGTAGCGGAGTAGGCGGGAAAATGGGTCTGTCGTATGTGTTTGTGGTGGTGATAGTGAGGTTCCGGTGGTTCACTTGACATCGATGATGATGTGAGTAGTGCGGTGGTGGGTGGGTTGGATAGTGGTGGTGGGTTGTAGATAGATGGTGCAGTCAGGTTAATTTGTTGCCGTTGGGTTCTAGATCGGTGGTCGCTGGGAGTGGTGAAGTGGTGGTGGGTTTTGGTTGTGGCGATAGGGTGGGCAGGTTTCGGGTATGATGGTGGTGGCGGTGGAGTGACACCACTCAAATGGGGTACGTGCGCCCCTCGAAAGAAAGCATTCATAGACCTGGACACCACTAACTGGAAAAGTAGGAGCTGGGGAAGGAAGGAGACTTGTGAAGAGCTCTCCCTTCCAAGCTTCCACCGCCCTGATCAAACTAAAATCAACTGAGTAGGTTGGATCTGACCAAATCGTTTGACCTTTAACGCCAAGAAATCTTTGGAAAATGGACCTAAATTATTATGCTGCCATAAGTCAATGTTGGGTAGCTAATGGACCTAAGTGATGCTGCTAAATCACACAAGCAGTCCGATAATGGCATTTAATGGACCTAAGTCACACAAGCTGTACTTAGTTTGGGTAAGGAAAGTTCATTACCGGTAACAGTGTTTGCTGTGGCAAAAAGTCTCTCTCCTATTCCTCAAAAATACTAGGCTGGACGGAGCCGAGAGTTAAATCATGACTAGCCCGCTTTTTAAACATCGTGCCCATGTCCAGTCGAGTCCATTTACGGACCAAATAATATGTGTCCACGTCAAGTTCATCAAAATTTTTGTGCACAAAAACTGAATACTGACTGTCCACGGGTTGTCCATGATTACTAATTACTTTTTTTCTTTTAAAAAACGATTTTGAAACATATCATTGATCATTCAACTCTACAATTTATTCATGATAATGAAAAAGAGTACATTAAAATCTCAAAATAAACTTAAATATAAGCATGGAAACAAATACTTGGGACAAAATAATAGAGAAAAAGACAAGAGTCTTTAATCCTATAATTTAAAAAAAAAAAGGTAGGACAAGTAAAGTCTTCAACAATCTCTAAATATGAACAAAAAATCAAAACCGTTGCTCAACCTGATTCAGAAAAATAAGACAAGAATATGAGCATACATTTGGCTTTGCACTACAAGAAAAAAAGGTTTTTAGTTACGGGAAAATCCGTTGTTTAAACATTTAGCGACGGATTTGCCGTCGCTAAAAGTCCCTCATATAAAAGCCCGTCACTAATAGTTTGGCAACGGAATTTTTAAATCCGTCGTGTAATATTTAAGTTTTTGCGACGGATTTATTTATTAATTAGAGACGGAATATACGTCTCTAATTATATTTTAAGTATTTTAATTTAATTTCTTTTTTTGTTAAATTAGCAACGGAATAAATTTTTTAGAGACGGAATATTCCGTCGCTAAATGTCTTATTTAGCGACGGAATATTTCGTCGCTAAAACCGATAATGATAAAAACTTTTAGCGACGGATATAATCCGTCGCCAAAAGTCAATTTTTTTAATATTTATTTTTATTTTTCTAATGCCCAAACCTGTAATAAAAAAATCAATCCTCAACAACAACGCGTAATAATCAATACACAACGAAATATGTATAATTAATCATAAAAAAGACTCATTATGTACAAGCTGGGAACCGGATACAGCCGGTTAGGGGAGGGGAGAAGAGTACAAGCCTGATGCGGGGGTCGAGGGGGAGCTGGGATCGGGCACGAGAAGGGGCTCATCATCCTGCTCCCTGATCATCCTTAACACCACCGTAGCAATGCACGCGATCTCCTCTTCGTTCAACGAATGTCGAGGAGCCAGTGTCTGTGAAGGGGCAGCGGGGGGTGAGGACACTCCTATCACGGCACGAGCAGTCCGACTAGGCAAGCTGCGTATGCGGCCTTTCGGTCGATTGATGACCTCCGGCGTATCCAGCCATCGCTTCAACGCCCCAGTACTCGCACCCGTACTAGTGGACGCTGATGGCTGTCCAGGTTGCTCCTCGGACCCCCTAAGCTGTTCATACGAGGCCTGGAAAAACAGTGATATAAAGATATGTTAGGGCATTAATTAACGCAACAGACACTTAGGATAGAAATACAAAAAATTAACAACTTAAACAAATTGACTCACATCGATCAGTCAGGCAATATCTGAAATATAGTCGCCTGCCCGGTGTGCCTCGTCCTTGTCCTTCTTCCACACGTGCGTCTGATTATAAGTCAGAGATACGACCTCCTCGTCCTCCAGATCCGGGTGCTCGACTGCATTCTTGTGTTGGACGATGTCGTGTGGCACCGACCCCCCCCCCAGTGTGCGTTGGATCTTTGTTCTGTCTATTCTCAGCCCCGCTCTTACTCTTGGCATCCCAACCTGGATCCACAGCCCACCAATCTATCATCGCCGTCCATACAGTAAGAGATATCCAATGTGGGGGATATCTCTTCATCTCCGTCATCGGGGCACCCTCGGGCAGCATCTTCTACGCCCGATCCCTTGCGTTATGGAGCCATCGGCGGTAATTCTTGCCGATGTAAGCAAAGAAGGTCTGCTGCCCCAGTGCCTGCTGCTTAGGCGAGTCATATGTGAACCCCTCCTGTAAGGCATTCAATAACACAAATTAACTACAGAAAACAAACTCTAATTAAACAAATACTATCGCTGAAAAAAATACTTCACCGTACCAGCCACTCCTCCCATAGGGACTCCCTTACAGCGACATCCCAGTCCTTCCAGTACAGGCATGGCTTGAAGAATCGGCCCTTCACAAGAACGCCGATCTTTGTCCTCGCCTGATTCTCCAAGATCCTGCCAAAGAAAGAAATAAATAAATTAATACAGTTCAAATATAAATTAACACCCCAAAATTTTAAATATAAGGCATGATGTGATATTGTTTTTACTTACAAGCCCTTCTGGGTGAGCATAACTCTTTGTTTACGCTAGGGGTCGATGCCTACTCCGCGTGTCAGACCACGGCCTCGTCGAGATCCTACAAAACACCAACATTAATGCAGTTCAAATATACTTTAAATATAAGGCTAGCGAAAATGTACTAAACACCGTTATCAACTATACCTGTGGTAGAAGCCACGGAAGAAGGAGAATCAATGCACGTGTGGGATGAATCTGCATCGGGCTGGGGCGACGACTAGGGCTGGGGCTAGGGCTGGGGCCCCATCTGCTATACGCGATCACTCTGTGCCTCGTCATCAGTGGGCAATGACGAGGTGGGACCCACCAGTGAGGAAGCAGCTCAGCGTCCAACCGGGCCACGAATAGCCTGTATCCTATCTATATCTGACTTCGTAAAGATAAATTACAAATACATGAACACATTAAAAACAATAATTTGGCAGAAATCATCATCGGCACTATATATATATGAACGGAGGTGCAAAAACACATCAATATGAACCAGGTTCTAAGATGTTATTACATTTTTTCTCCAGTTTGTTACAACATTACAACTCAATCATTTTCAGTTTGAGAATCATCATCACTTTCCTCGTCGTCCTCTTCTTCGTGGGACTCGTCGTCCTCTTCATCTTCTAATTCATCCTCTTCATCATTAGACTCGGTCACATCATCTCCAAACACTTTCCATGTCTTCCGCGTCATCATCTACGGCTTCTTCTCCTACATGTAGAGTTGTCAAATGGGCCGGGCGGCCCGCGGCCCAGCCCGGCCCGGCCCCTTTTGGCCCGGGCTTGGCCCGGCCCATACATGAACAGTGCTGGCCCGGCCATTTTGGGCTTAGGGCCAGGGCCTGGGCCAGGCCTGAATTTTTCTGAAAAAAGCCCGGGCCCGGCCCGGCCCGAAAAAGCCCGGGCTTGGCCCGGCCCGATAACGGCCCGAAAAAAGCCCGGGCTTGGCCCGGGTCAGGCCCGGCCCGGGTTTGGCCCAGTTCTGGCCCGGGTCAAAGTGGCCAGAGAACTGTTTTTTCTTTTCTTCTTCCAACGACAAGCCCGTGTACGAATAAAAAATGAAAAAAAAGAGGTAAAGAAATAAAGTGACGCGTTTGACCATTTCTAATCGCAACATGGGGATTAAGCTAACTTGACTTGTGGGTGGGTCAAGATTGAGACTTCTTCATCACTTCCACACTTTGCTCTTGAACCCATTTGTGACTGGCCTTCATCACAAAAAATCACCCCTTTTTCAACAAGTTTGCTGCAACAACTACTGTAATACCAAGTCATTAGTGAGAGCACTCTCTGTATCAACAGCAACAAAAATGGTCAAGGCCATTAGGGTTCATGAAGTTGGTGGCCCTGAAGTCCATTTCTCTCTGTCTCTCTCCCGGTATCTGTGTGTATTTGTGTGTGGATATCATACTTAACATATGAAGTTTGCGATTTAATTCGCTGGCTCTTTTGAAAGTAGCCACTAAATATTGAATAACAAGAAAATGCCCAAAAAAAAAATTTTAAAAAATAGGCCCGGGCCTGGCCCAAGCCCGGCCCTAAATGTTGGGCCTAGGGCCTGGGCTTGGACCGGGCCCAGATATCCCCAGAGCCAGGCCCGGCCCGGCCCGATTGGCAGTCCCCTTGGCCCGGGCCCGGCCCGTTTTGCTCGAGGCCCGATGGGCTTGGGCCGGGCCGGCCCAAGCCCGGCCCATTTGACACCTCTACCTACATGAAGTGTTGTTGGAAGAGGAAGATCGTCCTCCTCGTTGTTGACCTCAATAGGGAACAAGACAGGTGGTTGGTCAGCTTGAAAGGAATCTAGCTCACTGTCATAAGTCACGGATAATTTCTTAAACTTAATAATTGTATACCAATGAGATTTGGGATTGGCGATGCCCTCCGCGTAAAAGACTTGTACAGCTTGACTAGCAAACACAAAGGACTCGTCTGATGCAAGTCTTGACTTGACATTGACATCTACAATCCCTTGAGAGCTAACACAGATTTCTCTACTGCATGTGACATCGAACCACGTACACTTGAACATTACCAGGCAGTTTTGGGAACCCAAATATGTTAACTTAACAATCTCATCTAGTTTCGGATAATTATAGCTAATTAGGGTTGATTAGGACTAATTAGGGTTATTTAGTCCTAATTAGGGTTTAATTGTGCTGAGTAGTGCTGATTAGTCCTAATTAGGGCTAAATTAGGCTTAATTGGGTTATGTTATTGTTAATGAGGGCTAGTTTCAGATAATTATAGCTAATTAGGGTTGATTAGGACTAATTAGGGTTAATTCCTAATTAGCGCTAATTAGGCTTAATTGGGTTGTGTTAGTGCAAATTATGACTAATTAGGCTAACTATAATCAATATGCGCGTAATTGGGTTCATTTGGGCTAATTTGGGGTAATTACAGCTAATTTGATTTTCATTAAGTTCTTAAGGTTAATTAAAACTAATTAGGCTCGTTAGAGCTAATTAGGGTTAGTTGATTTATTAAAATATTATTACTCAGGACTAATTAGGACTAATTATAACCAGTGCTGGAGCCACGATGAGATTCCAGGGGGTGCATGCTAAAAATGTCGCGTTAACCTAATTAACCTATATTTAATGTACAGTCAATAATCTCAATTCCAACACCTCATATAGGGTGTCGATATGGTGTCCGATACGTGTCTGACACCTCCAGACACATCAGCATATGTTAATTTATTTTGTAAATGTCGGGCAGCATCGATCAGACGTGGTGTCCATGTCTGCGCTAACTAACAGGTATCTCAATCCAATTGGTTCCCATCCTCCGTTAACAATCTCAAATCTCAATTCTCAAATGCTCAATGCAATAAAAATTAACAAAAATCACACATTCAATCCAATTGGGTCCCATCCTCCTTCAATAATCTCAATATCTCAAATGTTCAATGCACAATTAACAACCTAAAATCATCAGTTAATAATCGCAATTACTTCAAATGCACAGCTAATAACCTAAAATCATCAATTAACAACCTAAAATCATCAGTTAATAATCGCAATTCTCAAATGCACAATTAACAACCTAAAATCATCAAACAGATGATCAATATTCAAATGGAAAAAAATTGTTCAAAATGCACATATTTGATGCGCTTGAATTATTTCAATTTAGGGTTCGATTGTATCAGGACATTCAATTTAGGGTTCAATTAGTTTAATTTAGGGTTTGATTCAATTAGGGCATTCAATTTAGGGTTTAATTATGGTTCAATTAAAATAATTAAGAGTTCAATTAGGGGCTTCTATTGATTCAATTTAGGGTTCGGTTGATTTGGGGCATTCAATTATTTCAATTTAGGGTTGGGTTGGATCAGAGCATTCAATTATGAGTTCAATTAGTTTAATTTAGGGTTCAATTTGATTAGGGCATTCAATTTAGGATTTAATATTGGTTAAAGTACTTCAATTTAGGGTGAATTTTTGGGGTTATATTAGTTCAATTTAGGGTTCGGTTGATTTGGTGCATTCAATTTAGGGTTCGGTTGGATTAGGGCATTCAATTTAGGATTCAATTAAAGGTTCAATTAGTTTAATTTAGGGTTTGATTCGATTAAGGCATTCAATTTAGGATTTAATTAGGGTTCAATTACAGCAATTTAGGGTTCAATTAGCAATTTAGGGTTCAATTACAGTAATTTAGGGTTATATTTAGGGTTCAATTAGGGGGTTTAATTAAGTAAGTGGCCACATATACGATCTTGACACTTGTCGACAGCAGTGTAGTGTATATATGTATATAATTATAATAAACTAGTCAATGTATAACATCTCTACTTTGACCAAATTTGGTGTCATGCATCCATCTTTTCTTGGAATGACGCCCAACTTTAATTTTGTCTAACCGAGTTTAATACACAATAATTTTAGTGCCTTTATTTGTTTGGTTGCCATTAATTTAGTCTAACCGAGTTTAATACACTATAATTTTAGTGTCTTTATTTGTTTGGTTGCCATTAATTTAGTCCCATAGAATATACATTCATAGACCTTTCTATTGCTCATCTTTTAGAACATTTGTTTATAGTCATTTGCACTTTTGCATCACCTCTTTGTATACAAAAACCAAAAGCGCCCAAAATTGTTTTGAAGAGTAGAGTAAAATAATTCCAGTAGCTCATCGATTGGATTAGGGCATTCAATTTAGGGTTCAATTTAGGGTTTGACCCTGGATTAGGGCATTCAATTTAGGATTTAATTATGGTTCAATTACTTCAATTTAGGGTTCAATTAGTTCAATTTAGGGTACGATTGAATTAGGGCATTCAATTTATGGTTCAATTAGGAGGTTCGGACTATTCAACAAATTCAGATTTTACATGGCAGAGAAGACAAATTAATAACAAATTCAGATTATGGCCAAATGCTTCATAATCAACAAATTCTGAAGATAAAATAATGGCCAAACGTCCAAATTAACAACAAATTCAGATTATACATGGCAGAGAAGACAAATTCGAATGTTTTATGCACGTACATAGGAATTCAGAAGAGCTTATACAAGCAGAAGTGTGATTATGGCCAAATGTTTGATAATCAACTTTGAAAAATAAACTACAAGATTAATTTAGGGCAATAGACATACAGATCTCGAGGTGGGTATGATGACGGCGGCGTTGGTGGTGCGGCGTTGGTGGTGTGGCGGTAGTGGTGGGCTTCGTGGCGCGGCGAAGTGGAGGGCTTCGTGGCACGGTGAAGTGGAGGGCTTTGTGGGACGGCGGCACTGTAAGGCTTGGTGGTGCGGCGTCGGGTGGGGGACGAGGGTGTCGCCGGAGGTAGGTCACCGTCGTGAGGGGTCGCCGGAGGTGAGAACGGTGGTGGGTGGGTGAGAGAAGAATTTTGGAGAGAGAAACGGGGAGAGATAAAGAAACCAGATCTGGTTATAAATCGAATATTTAGCGACGGAATAATACCGTCGCTTAAATCATTTAAAAAAAACCCTCAAAAAATACTAATTTTCTAAAAAGTATTTAGCGACGGTGATTCCGTCGCTAAACGTCCGTTATTTAAAGTCCGTCTGCAATACTTTTATCGACGGTATCTTCCGTCGGTAATAGTATTAAACGACGGACTTTTAACGATGATATTTTCCATCGCTTGAAGACTTTTTTTGCGACGGAATACCTTCCATCGCTAAACATCCCTCGTAAAATACATATTTTCTTGTAGTGTTGAGGCTTTGACTTTGTCGAAGTGAAGGCTAAGAGTTCAGAGTTCAGAAAGTACAAAACAGAAATTGAATTCTATTAGGTTAAGAGTTTAACGGTCGAGATTGCATAAACTTATGTGATCTACTGTTTTTAATGACGGAAGGAAACAAAATATATATATTGTAATTTATATTATAATAGTTAGACAGACTGATTTTTTCACGGGCTAGACAGGCTTGTAGAAACTTTTGCCCATGTCCGGCCCATATTTTTTATGGGATCAACATTTTGACCCCACGTCCACCATGCTCACTACAAAAGTAAATTCATGTCTATATTTTTGCGGGCCGGCATGGATTTGTTTACGGGTTGCCCGGCCCAAGTTGCACCCCTAAAAAATACCGTAGTAAAATGAAGGCATCGGATGAAGGAACCCAGCACATAAAGCCTCATATTTTGGGATCGTTTACATGAAATTTTTTAGAGTTTTCTTTTTTTTTTTAAAATTCCGACCACCTTAAACTTTCACTGTCGTGCCAATTAGTTATTAGTGGAAAAAATATTAATTTTTTGGATGTCCTGTTTAATCTTGAAGGTCAAATTCAATAATTTATGACAAAAGACTACTTGTCACCCACATCATCACAGTCAAACACACATCTGACAGCCACATCATCAAAGTCAAACCCTTGCGACGACGGATCTTCTAATTTCCCACTATCTTCTCTTCTATGAACTTAGGGTTCCACCTGCAATCTACTCAACATCAACCACCGCCACCATCAACCACTAACGAAATGACGGAACCTTTCATTTCTGTAATTGTCACTCATCACCCAACATAGAAGAGATTTCTAGTTAGGTGCTAGTGCAATTGTTCGATAGAAGTTCAAAGCAAACCCTAATTAAAAATCAAATTGTAGATTTCCAAATTGAGCAATTGCAGAAATTCAACTCACATGTAGATGGTGATTGTTGGGAAGGAAAGGAGGCGTCGGGAATGGGGTGGCAGATTTGGGGAAAGAGGTTGGCAGCAGTCGGTGGTTGAGACGTTGTGGTGGCTGAGTTTTGGTATGGGGCAGCAAGTGGTTTAGGGAAAATGGTGAGCTAGGTTAGAAGAAGGAGGTGAACTTTCTATTTTACTCTCAAATTTTCTAACTGACGTTCAGCTTTTTCGGTCAATTGGTGTCTCGAGCACAAAAATAGTACTTCATCGTTGTGTGAAATAAAAACTAAAGGTGTTTTGTGTAAACGATACCAAAATATGGGATTTTATGTGCATTTAATCATTTTGATTGACTAGATGAAATCTTTGGTAGTCTTTTCCACTAGACGCGGTTTACAAGGATAGAAATTCATGATTCCCTCATATCATCGCAAAATAAACAACAATGTTGAATTGGTGCAACGGGGTGCAGATTCCTTTGAAGGTATACGATCAGAAGGTAAAAGAGAGGTGTACTGGTTTCATGATATGGCTAGCCATTAATTGGTTTATGTTAAATGTTTAATGAGTAGATGATTGTTCGTTGGTTTATTTCTAGGAGGTTGTCTTGGAGTTATCTTGCATTAGTAAGCACAGTACTTTTGGGGCTTATGTCATAGTCTTAATGAGGGGTTACAAGGGTGACCGGATGAAGATATTGAGTAAGCTTTTGGATAATATTTTGAGACATTTTAGAGAAAACTGCCGTCTAGGGCTTCCTCTTGGGCTACTGTTGTTGCGACTTGAGTTTTGGATGATTTATTCTGTTCTTTTCTCTATTGCTTGCTTTTCTGTACGTTTCCTTGTCTTTCCACATCTGACTGCATGAAGTTTGGAACCTGAGAAATTCTGTAGCCCTGCTAAAATGGGGTGTTAGTTTGCTTGTATATTGACGACATACTGTTTTTGGAACTAACATGGTTGGAATAAATGAGATCGAGAAGTATCTATCTTCCATGCTTTACATGAAATTGAAAGATTTGAGTGAGGCGGATACCATCTTAGTAACAAAACTAAGAAAGGGGAAGAGGGAGAGGGGAGGGGAGGAGAAGGGAGGGAGGGGGGGGATGTACTTTGACTCGATCTCATTATGTTGACGAGAAAATATTGACAATGTTTAATCATCTTAGATCTCAAGAGTTCAGTACTTCTCTCATCCAAATTTAAAATTAGCAACAATTTTGGTAGAACAGTAACACAACTAAAATATACTAGTGTTATTGGTAGTTTAATATATGCTATGCATTGCAAAACATCCGATATTACTTTCTCTGTGTATAAATTTACAAGTAATTGTAAAAGGCTATAAGCAGAATCTTTGGTTACCTTAAGAGAACAACGGGTTAGAATTGTTCTACAATGATTATTGGTTGTATTAAAAGCATACAATAATGCAAATTGGATCACGAGGGTGGGAGCTGATAAGTCCACATCTAGATTGGTACAGGAGGTGCAGTTTCTTGGGAAAGCAAGAGAGAGACTTGTATATCTCATTCTACTGTAGAATCTCAATTACTGTCTTGTAGAAACTTGTTGTTAGATATAATGTTGTGGCCTAATTCTATGCCTTTTACTTTTATTTTATGTACTGTGATAGTGAAGCCACTTTATCGAGAGCATATAGTAGCATATATAATAGTAAATCTAGACATATAAGTCTAAAACATGAATTTGATAGACAATTGATACAGATGTTATAACAATTACCCATATGAGGTCAAGTAAAAACTTGGCAAATTTTCACACCAAAGTTGTCGAGAGAGCTAGAAAGAATGACATCCTATGAATGAGTTGAAACCTATTGCATTAATCACCAGTAATGGTAAACCAAAGTAACACTATAAAACGGCAAGTTATAAGGTTTAGAGGGTAAAAACAAGCTTCTAAAGTGCGATTGCTAGTACTGATAAATGTGATCCCCGAGAGGTTGGAAATTTTCTCTTTATGAGTTTGATACAATTTTTTTAATGTCTTCTGAGTAACTGACATACATAGCATAACTTTACCTATATGAACTTAGAAGTGGCATTGCTTTTTATAACGTTTGGGTTTACTTTCTACAGAGTTCATGAAACAGAATACACCACAAGGCAAAAATCGTGCCAAGTTGACTAAGAATTATTCATTGAAGTAAGAAATTGGTATGTGTGCAATAGTTCCAGTTTTATAGTAAAGATTAGTTAAAGTTAAGGTCACTAGTAACTTTTATAAAACTTTGAGTTATTTACACTAACCAACCAGAGGTTTAAATTGAAGGATATATTTATATACGTACGCATATTAGTTTCAATATGTCTTGGCTATAGGAGTTTTAGGAGCTTGTTTGAAAACCAACAAACTCTTTATTCCCACATTGCTTAGAAAAGAGTATTGAAATGATATATAACTGGGAATGTGCTTTTCGATTTACTTGGTATTAAGGTTTAGGTGTGTTAGTTTCCATACTAATTGCATGTAGCTGTACTAATTTAGGCACGTTATTTTAGCATTTAGCATGCTTGCTGCATTCGCGAACAACGTTATTATTTTTTTGGAAAAAAAATTGTTTCGAAAAATGATTTTTACTGAAACCAAGCGATTGATTATTAAAAATAAACTTATAGTATATTAATAATAAAACTAACAGTTACATTTTGAATATATACCTGTTGTAACTGTTTTTCCGACAGTTGTTTTTATTCCAACACAAAATTTCAATTTGTATAAATATAGGGTGATTCAGAATTCCATTGTCACTTGCAATTTTCGCACTCTTTCTTTTCTTCAAAATTTTTGTTAAAAATGCCTGGACTTTGAACCAAAGTGATTTTCAACGGAATTTTCAAATTTCTGATTCCCATCGGGATTTTGTTGAATTCAGGAGGACCTTTTTGTCTTTAACTTATCAGCAGACTCAATTTTGAGTTCGAACAAATAAAGTGTTAAAGAGACCGATTATGCACCTCGAAATCGTTATTTGTGATTCAGTTTCCATCCAATTTCCAACAATATTGTCATTCTTCTTCTAACTTCCTCTCCTGGTTGTGGATTTGGCACTGAATACTCCTCACATTGACTAATGTTGCTATCTGTATAGAACTCCCTAAAATTGGTTCAGCCCACGCCTTGTTTCAGTATGCATACTGGAGTTACATACAATAAACAGATTTTTCTTCATTAATCACACTCCACCTTTAGAAGTCGTACAAATGAAAAAAAACACACACACACACACACAAACAAAGAAGAAAGACACAAATGAGACTCAGGCTCCTAGAGTTCTAGCTGAGGGAACCACAACCACCACCTGACTGCATAAACCCGGAGGGAGCGAAGCATTTGGGACTTCTTTCTTCTAACTTGCAACCCACCTGAGGCTAAGACAAGCAATCATAACCAGAAGAATACCAGGATTGGGTTGTAATATTCCAGATAAAAGCAGCCTCAAATGCTATTATTGTAAGATTTCAAACCATATTGGAAATCGAATGGAATTCATATTGAATTCCAATTAGTATATTGTAAGATCCTTGGCATTTGAAGCTTCAAACGCCTACAGCAATTTCAGAACGAAAAAGTGACTGTTAGAAGTTGTAAAAATATGATGAACCGATACATGTATGAGAGATTTTCCTGCATACCCAATTTGAATCAGCTTTAGACTCCTCTAATCTTTTATATCACTATGGGAAAATGCAATAAGCTATAAGGAAGCCTAGCTTTTCTTCTGACTAGTACGTTCACGTGGATCTGCAACTGTGTCGTGTTGAGTAGAATAGACAAGCGTTTTTATTTAATGGTTCCCGGTTATACTTCCACTCCATCTTCTTCTCCATTTGCCCTCAGTTTTCTGAACTTCAGAAACAAGTGTTGCATGCTTTTGGCCTTTCAGGTGCTGCATAAATGCATCTTCATTCATGCACCAAATTTGACAGATATCACAACGTGGCTGCTGGCTCTCTTTAGCTCCACCTTGTTCCAAATTTTGTAATTTAGCCTTGTGCTTTTGACCATTTAAGTGCATCTTCAATGAATTTTCATCTGGGCACCAAATTTGGCATAGCTCACAAAATGGCAGTTGAATGGCTTTCTCACCGCCATTCTTGGGGCTGACTTCAAAAGCTTGTACTTTAGCCCTGTGCTGTTGACCCTTGGCATGTATCTCCAATGCATTTTCATCTTGGCACCAAGTATCACAATTGTCACACCTTGTTTGCCGGCATTCTCTTTTTTGGCCATCTTTCCCACTGAGTTGCAGCCATTGCAGCTTACCCTTGTGCTTGTGACCTTTCAGGTGCTGTTTGAGATTTATAGAACCTGAGCAGGGCACTTGGCAGACCTTGCAAAAGTAGCTCCCATGCTGATCAACTATTATATAACTACTAAAAGATTTTTGCTGCTGTTGAAGTGGGCGATACTGGAGGCTACAAGCCATTTCTTTTCTCTTTATGCCCGAGTGACATGGTATAGGAGGCAAACCTGGCCTTTCCCATGGGCAAGGAGTTGAAACCAGACTTGAATTTGAAGACGACACCTGATATGATGGATTTGGAACCTGATTACTTCTTGAAATAGGAGTTGGGCCTAGACTTGGCCCCGGAGTTGGAACCTGGCAAGGTTCTCGCACTGACATTGGAATTGGACTTACAGCTTTGCTTGGAATTGAATTTGGCTCTGACAATGATCTGGGACTTAGATCTTCACTTTGATGTGAGCTTGAAGATGGCACCTATTAGAAAACATATGAGTTACCCATATCAAGAAATGGGTAGTGATTTTTCCATTCAATAAATGTAAAATACAGTACAACAAAAGTTACAAAGATGCAGAAGAGATCTCTCACAAATCTTTATTCTGTAAGCATACCAAAATTCATATTCAACTAATGCCAGTTTTATTTAGATAATTGTCAAACTACCACAAGTAATAGCACCATTATGAGGAAAAATACGAGCAATTTTAACATCTACTGCATGACATTAAGCATATAAATCTTCTCATCTCTTGTTGGTACATCTTCCGAAACAGCACAACATACTCTCATAAACCACATACTTTTTTGGGTGCAAACAAAAGACCCGAATCACAAGCACTGCCAACAATTATAATATATGCCATGGTAGATTGGTCTTTTTGGTGACCATCCCTCACAGGTTCTGAGATGGGCAGTATAATATATTTGTATAGCTGTAATATATACGAAGGCCAGTGACATGTAAAGGTCAACAACTAGCCTGCACTGTGAAGTTCCAGAGACATATTTGATTTCAACCTCCAAGGGGATTGGGATGTTTACGGTATGGGACTGTTTACCCTCACCGTGTTGGACATGTAACCCATCCAAAGGAAAATAAAGTGACAAATACTAAATACAACAAAACACGCGTCCCAACTGGAACAAGCTACTAGGACAATAATCTCCTGATATGCATCTCCCAACAGGATATTTATTATCCAGTTTCACATTCTTGATGCTTACAGAGTCCTAGACTGAACTGAGAGCTAATAACATTGTCCAAAAGAAGCTTAAAAAGTCCATTAAAGATAAAATTATCATTGCAAAGACTTGAGCTGCTAAATCATTTTGATATCAAGCAGCACAACCTATCAAAGTGCTATCCACTTATCCTACCCTGATGCAAATAGGCTTTATTGACAGAAAAGTTTATAAATGTCATTACACCTTTGTAGTGAACCATTATAGACCACAGTATAGGGTCCAAAATTCCCTGGCTGCTATGCATGTATAGTAACCCTCCCATCTAACAGCTCACATATCTTTACTACTCACTAATATGGCAGCATTGAGCTCGACTACATGTTTATTTCAATTGATATGGCAAACCAAATTATTAGTGAAATTCCACATGGAAGAGTCTTATCACTCGATCTTCACACGCATTTCTGCATAAGATACACAATATGTAGTGGCCATCGAGGCACCAACAGCTGAAAGACCAAGTTGGACTTGTATTTGACAAGTGTGTGGACAAATTGTTGTTTCTGCCCTGGAAAATTTAAAACTCTGAAATTCTTGGTAGTTAATTTAATTGTATTCCAGAAAACTTTAGCATAAGTGGGGAAGGGTGTGTGTGCACAAGCTCCACGGAATTGAAACAGAAAAGCCAATTGCACCAGTACTGCCCTCGCCATCACTTGGACAATAGTATTGTCAGACTTCTGATCTTTTCAATTTCAACAATCAGAAAAGTAACAACTGCAAACTCAAAAGTCATCTGAGTATGTAGTTGTTAAGATTAGTAAAGCAGCACCAAATAACAGGAGGAAGAGGTCTCACCTCTAGAGGCAAAAGCTCTTTCACAAAGTCAACACTTGAATGCAGCAGACTTGCAACCTTCTCCCTATATGCTAACTCTCTCCTAATCGCAAGCTCCACCGATATGACATTCACCTTACTCTCTTCAGCCATTGCTTTATCAGATGAAATGCCTGGAAAATTTATCAGGCAAACCTAATTTTATAAATACTCAAATATAAACATATAAAAAAACCCCAAGTATCAAACAACTATGTATGCAGCAAAAGTTTTGGTAGCATATATCTGCAACTTGAACCATTGCAATAAGAAAATGTCTGTTACCAAAATGAATTGCAAAGAAAGAGAAAGCTGTTAAAATATCATGTTATGTCATCAAAATTAGGAAGTGCTGGTCATGAAAATCAAAGCTTCTTGTTGAAGTTCATACCTGCATTGATTAGTCCTCACACTACTCCTTAAAATCACAAAGTAAGCCTGTTAATTAGTCCTCAAAAAGAAATCTACGTGAAGAAGAACAGAAAAAAATATATAAACAAGTCCTGGAACAACTGATGACTATTAGAGAATGTTATAGTACCGATTCAAAACAAAATTAGTGCTTGATTGCTACCTCAGAAAGTTTAAGGGCACCATAGTGTAAGGGCATGCTTGGATGTACCATGAAAACATAGCAAATCATACTCCTATTACACAAGTGTCAGTCACGTGTTCTATGGTTAGCTCAGTGAACAAAGCTCTCACTTTTTAAGTTAAAAAATTTGGCCTATGTTATAACAGAGAAGAATGTTCCCTTAAACCTAGGTCACAATGAAGCAATTGTTACTTCAAGCCTTTTGTGCGTGTTCTTGACCAGATAAAAGACAAGTTTGGGAAGAGGAGAAGAAAATGAGAGAAAGAAAAGAAAGCTTCTTTTACGCATATGTGTACGGAATACACTTTTTAATCCTCTTTTTGATTTTTTGCAAATTTTAGGGACAAAATCCGAACATCCAAACATTGAGTTGAGATCAAATAGTATTTACCAATCGAATATCTCAAACTATGAATGTTACGTTACCGATTACTCTAAAAGCTCTTAGAGAATGAGCCAAACAATATATATATCATACCTTAACACTCTCTCCCTCACGTGCAAGCCCCAGGTGCAAGGGCTTGCACGTGAATATACAAATCATGGTGTACCATTACCAAGTGCAAAAATAATCCGGTGCAAATTGCACTATACTAAAAGGGACCACCGGGAAGAATCAAACCAAGACATTACTAACTAAAGTTCTGATATCATATTAAACTACGAATTACGAATTACTTTAAAAGCTTAAGCTATTACGGGACGTATTATGTGTTAAAGATGACAAATACAATAGGTCGAGCCAATGTTTACGCATCCAAGTCCTATTATGCAAAATTACAAAAAGGAAAAAGGGCAAAATAATGAAACGAGGGGAGCACAAATTAGAAGTGAAGGAACACGTACATCTACTTGTTACTCATGAAGAAACATGACCAAATTTCAACTTTTGTGTGTGTGTGTGTGTGTGAATTATCAGAGAGCTCAGAAATACTTACTCTAGCAAGAGCCCCTTGCACGACAATGTGGCGATTTGGGGTTAGGGCTTTGATGATCTCCTATGGCTACATTTTCAACAGAGGAAAATGAAAATGGTGCGTGAGAGTGTGTTTGGGCAAAAGACGGCTCAGGACAAGATGACAGCTGATATTTGGCGAGGGGTCCATGGTGATCGAGGTAAATGTTAGGGGTATCAGTGCGAATTCGGTCCCACTTTCCCTTAACGGAAAGAACCGTACGAGACTGACACAGGTTCCTTCCCCATGCTTTGTGCTTGATTGGAAAGTGCTATTGCCACTCATATTTTGTTAATGCCACTCTTTTTGGAATTTCTCGGGGGGGGGGGGGGGAAACTTAACTATATTTGGCGACTTTAGCAGCAAAAACCATCACCGTGACTTTAAAAAAGAAAAGTTAGCTACAATTGTAATTTGAAAAAAATTACGACATATCATTGTGTCGTGCTCGAACGTTTATTAAATGAGTTAAATTAGACCATTGAAACGCGTCCGAAAGGATGGGGGAGAGCTTTAATTGAAATTCATCCATTTCCATTCTCCTAGTTGGGTTGTAAGTTTCATGAGTGAAAACCAGTAGTGATCAATGATCATTGCTGTATTCATGTTATGCAGTTATTAGTCCTCAAAGCTGGGTCAATTGGCATTTTTCTGAAAGAGTCTGATTTGGTCTCCTTGTTGTTGCTTCAACTGAAAATTCACCAGCAGCGATCAATGATCATTAACTCTAGTAGCAACGTTGGTTATTAGGTTGATTCAAAACCAAATTGCACAAGTAGATGTCATCATTGTCATGTGATAAGGCTAACCAGAAAATTGGATGGGGGTTGGAGAGGAGAAGGGGATTGAATTGCTGCTTCTTGGACCTTTAAGGGAGGCTATAAACTCTACCTTTGTTGATGAGAGCAAAACTCAGTGAATTCTTCAGAAGAATGAATACAAATGACTGTTTACAAGAAAACTAAACCATGAGGAGGGAGCCTACACATGGTGCAATTCTATATGTGAGGTACAAAAAACTGCTATGTATGAACACTACTCTTTCCCCTTGGTCTTGAATGTCACGATGAGGGAGGAGAAGAACCATAACTGAATTCCCTTTGGCTGCCAGGAATCCTCACCAACATAGCTAGAACCTCCTTCATGTCTGGCCTAGCCTGAGGCGCGTCGGCGGTGCACCTTATTCCAATCCGAAGCAACTCACACAACTCCTCGGCACCCTCTGCTAGCCCCGACACCAAGAGCGCCACGGGTATCTTGGCTCGATTAAATCCCTGCCGTCCATCTCCCATCACCCGTCTCGCCCATTCGACCAAACACTCTTCTCCCCCATCCACAGCGCGCCTCCCAGTCGCCAACTCCATTGCTAGCACCCCATAGCTGTACACGTCACCTTTCGTAGTGGCCTGCCACGTCTGGCCGTACTCTGGGGCGACATAACCAACTGTCCCAGCCACCATTGTGGTCACATGACTCCCACCAGCATCAACCACCCTAGCAAGACCGAAATCCGTGACCCGCGCTTTCCCATCCTTGTCTAGGAGTACATTACTGGCCTTGACATCTCTATGCACAATAGCAGGAAAGCACTCGTGGTGTAAGAACACCAATGCGCGTGCCACGTCAACTGCCACATTGATTCTCCTATGCCACGACAGCCTCGTTCGATCTGAGACAAGATCCTCCAAGCTCCCTCCTTCCATGAACTCGTAAACCAATAATTTCTCACAGCCATCAAGGCACCAACCATAAAGTGCTACAAGGTTCGGATGAGGCCAACCGAAGCCATTCCCACTTAATACCTCCATTTCAGCCCGAAATTCTCGTTCCCCGTCAACACCCTCTCTTTGAATCTTCTTGACTGCGACTTCTCTTCCATCAGGCAAGACTCCTCGATACACTATACCGGATCCTCCCCTGCCAATGATCCTATTATCCGAAAAATTCCCTGCGGCTGTCAAAATGTCTGCATGTGTGAATGCGGTTTTGTCCAAGCGAATGACCTTGACAGCATCAGATATCCATGGGGAAGATCCGCTTGAGCTCAAAGCAAAATCGTGATGGCACTTCGTATCCTCTAAAAGGTATCCTGGCGTGTCAACCGGACTTTTTGCAACAGTGCATACCATGAGTGTCATGATTCCACAAACCAAGAAGGCCAGTACTAGAGCTAACATCACCAAGAAAACACCCAATTTAGTAGTAGTCCTTGGTTTTGCCTTCCCTCCAGGTGGCGCGTTGGAAGTGTTCTCTATGAAAGACGGAAGGTGTAATAACGGGTCGCCAAGAAATGACGATTTCTCAAACGTGGCTAGCTGCCCAGTTGCCGGAATCACGCCAGAGATGTATGGATTATACGAAATGTTGAACTTACTGAGATCTGTCAAGTTGTTAAAGCTACTGGGAAATGCACCCGAGAAATTGTTGTATGAAAAATCAAGATTTCGTAAGCACTTGATGTTGCTAATTAGGTCTGGAATTTCACCCGAAAACATGTTCCGAGAAACGTTGAGGACTACAAGTGGTAATAGTCCAACTTCTGAAGGAAGTGTACCAGATAATTTATTCCCACCAAAATGCAGCATACTGAAATTCTTCATCTTACCGATTTCAGTAGAAAGCTGACCGGATAACTGATTACCGCTAAGCTGAACATAACCAGAGATTTGAAATGTACGTGTGTTTGTACCTGGGATGCAAACCTGGAATAGGCCGTACCCTTTAAGCAACCTTTCCCATAGGTTTCTACAACTCTTTCTTGTAAGCAGTATGTACACAAAGCTAAATGGAGGGTAATCTGCCGGAATCCACCTCTTCATCGTCATACACTCACCTGTACCGACGGTAACCCGATCATTTTGCTGATTCAACCGAAACGTTGGCGTTGGGTTGCTGCCAATATCAGTCAATGCTGAAGGAATATTTCCGGAAAGTTTGTTGTTCGCCATATTTAACCATAACAGGCTGCTGCAGTTCCCCAACTCTGCTGGAATCTCACCCGTTAACGAGTTGTTTGCCAACATCAACCACAGAAGAGAGGTTAATTTCCCGAAACTTGGTGGGATTGATCCGGTTAGAGTATTGAAGGAAAGATCAAGAGCTTGGAGTCCCGATAAATTTCCATACTCGGGAGGGATATTTCCAGTAAATTGATTGTGGGCAAGAATCAAGAACTTTAAGCTTGGCATGACAGAAAATTCAACAGGCAATGGACCAGAAAAGAGGTTGAAACTCAAATCTAACCGTGAAACATTTGGTAGACCTAAAATTCCAGAAGAGTAAATGCCTCCTGTATATGAATTACTATGCAAAACTAGATACATCAGCTGCGTGAATTTCCCGAAAATTTCTTGAATGTCCGCACCAAAATTGTTTGTGCTGAGGTCCAAAAAGACCAAGTTTTCCAAACCTAGTAGAGAGACTGGAATTTCCCTGGAAAAGTTATTCTTTCCCAGGAAAAGTCCCTGGAGACTCATAATTGATCCAAGCTCTAGTGGGATTGTCCCTGTAAAATGATTTACCCCCAAATTCAACACAACCAAACTCTTACAATAAGAAACTTCCTTGGGAAATTCTCCGGTGAAATTGTTTTCCGACAAATCCAAAACCTGTAGACTGCAATTTTCTGGGAAAATCCAAGATGGGATTGGTCCAATTAGATTGTTTTCTGATACCACAAACTCTTTCAACCTATCAAAACCAAACACCAAGAAGTTTCCACTCAGTTCATTTGCACTCAGATCAGCATACTTCAAGTTCCAGCATTCATCTAAAGACTTTCCTATCTCACCACTGAAGTTATTCGACGAAACATTCGCAACCACCAAGCTGCTGCAGATTCCCGGGAAAGCCAACCGAATATCACCCCAAATTCTGTTCAGGGACAGGTCAAGAACCTCAAGGCTGTTAAGTCCAGTCAAGTTGAGCTCACCATCTATTACGTTGTGTGACAGGTTCAAGGACTTGAGCTTCTGGCACTGGCTTAAGTCTGCCGGAATGTTCCCACCTAGGCTGTTATGCGACAGGTCCAGGTGTGTCAGCTCCGGCAAGGCCGAAAAGTTGCCAAAAATGCCCCCGAATATGCTGTTGCTCGACAGGTCTATTCCGGTCACCCGGCCGCCGTCGCACGAAATTCCGTGCCAGCTGCAAGGTGAAGACGAGCCCTGTGGGTCCCATTCCACGTATTTTCCTCTATTTATGGGGTTCTGTCCTTCTAGAAATTCCTTCAGGCTCAGCAGCACCTGTTTATCTGTCTCTACCGTGTCTCCAACGACCAAACTACCTGAAAGAACAGAAATTGAATCCCAGAACATCAGTATTATTTTCAAAAAATTTCCTTGGATAACGCAACCAGGTTTAAAATATCACCAACCCAGCAAAATCTGTACAAATTTTGCTAGACTTTGTGACACAATACCATTTTCGAAGTCCCTTAAAAAGGTACATCCAAGTATTAATTAGTAATAGAGATTATTCTGAGCATAACCCAGAAAGAAGTTTGCGTTTAGTACCTGAAACCAAGGTCAAGAAGACCAGAAATGCAACAAAACGTGGATGATCAGTTTCTTCCTGTGACATGATCGTACGAAGCTACTCTTCTTCTTCCCCTGTACAAAACTTGATTATTTAGATTGATTCCTGTGATTTCATGGTGAACATGGACCAACGCTCAATAAAGAATGTGTGAAGATGTACAGGGACAGTGGATGTATGTGGTTGTTTTGAATGTATGGTTGAATTTCTAGAGCGCCTGCAGATGGACTGAACCAAACTAGGAACAAATGCACGTACGCCCAAATTTTCTTAATTATATGTAGCAGATTAACATACTGTCACAATTTGTCTTGTTTAATGGGTTTGATTAGTACTGATGATGTCTTTGGTTTTATTTAGTATTGTTGCTTTAGTGGAAAGTATAGGAGAGTAAGAACTTGGAAGTAACAAGCAATGGGGTGTGGGGGACAGATGCAAAAGAGCCGCCCATGTTGACCAGTTTTTGCATAAACAAACTTTGGGCTGGGGATTGGAACACATGGTCAAGGGGTGTGTGTGATTTATGCTTCTCATGTCTGTTTGAATTTGGTGTGTTGTAGTTCTAGAAACCAAGGACTGGTTTCCATATGTACCTTTTTCTGCTCTTTTTGGTCAAATTGCCGTGCCTAATTTCTCTAGACAAATGTTGAATATGAACAAGAGATGCCCATAGACTGGATGTAAAAGAAGTTCAGCAATTTGGGCTTGACTAGTACTCAGACAGAGATAATTGTGTCATTAATCTGAATTTAACAATACCCTTAATTCTCCCGTCAACAAAATTACAACCATTTGCTAGAGGTTCTCGTGCTTGTCCGTGTGCTTCACTTTCCTGATGTCCGACCACGAGCTTGCATACATGACTTATTGGTTAGTGAGCGTTTTTTTTATAAGCTTTTAGCTCAAGATGGGTACCATTAGACAAGCAAAAATCCTGCTAATAAATTGGGAGTGATTGTTAAAGAACCTTTACAAATTTAGTTGCTTACTTATACGTCTTTGGACCTTATCGATCATTCAATTGCAGAGAAACACATAGAGACGTACATGAAGCCACCAACGTACACATCTTAGCTACAAAAAGGAAAGAGAGAAAAAGCAGAAGAAGCCAGGGCTTAATCAACTTTATACTATGAAGGACCACATCAGACACAAGATGTGATATGATTTTTACTCTTATAATGCAATTTCTTTTCCAATTTTCTTGTTAATGTTATACTGTTTTGTGGATATTTAACATAATCAGCTAGGTTCGGGTACATGGAAGGAGTACTGAGGGCCTCGTTGTTGTACAAATGTCATGCTTTTGTGTTCTAATTTCGTCATATTAATGAGTTTTGCTGACCTTTCTTTTCATTGTCAATAAATTTAGGGTTCAACACTATGATATCATAGCAGAGTAGGTTGATCCAAGCCTGATAAATAATTTAAACTTGAAAGTCCAACGTTACCCTGTTAATTCATCCACCTGTTTCCTTCACTCAAAAAAATTAAAAAAGAAAATCATGGATACACTTGAGAAGAAGTGTTGAGATTATATCTCATATCGAGAAACAACATTTAACAATTCAGCGTATAAGACTTATGAGTCACCTTTCTCATCATCAATTGGCAAAGGCCGAAGAGCCCCACTAGACTTATATATCCCATGTCTATCTATTATTTGTCTGATGTTGGGTTACATTCTTTTCGAGTTGAATGCTGACTCAAAATTAATTGGCAATAAGAGATTAATTGGTTTTTTTATATTGATTTATATTTCAACACTCCCCCTCACATATGGCAGGTCTTTTTTTAAATGAACCAAACATGTTGACAAAAATTAACTTGGGAGGGGGTTGATTTGCAATTTTGCATTGTCTGGTGGCAATTTTGAGGGTATTCCAAACTATTATCGTATGCTATTTTTGAGAGTATTTGTTTGATTATCTTGAATCTTATTCTCCTTTTTTTTTTTTTTGGTAATGTTCTTTTATTGTGTTGGGAACCCAACATTAAATGACAAGTTAATTTTTGCATGCAATCATTAGCTCTCCCCCTATGCTATAAATTTCATATTGGATAGATCACCAAAATTACATGTTTCACAACTTTTTTGCTAAGCCAATAACTTCCTATTTCCACATGGCCAAGCAGAAATTAATCCAAACCATGGGCATATCCAAATTAGGATCCTCGGCAACACATCTGCTTTAATTAAAAAAATGCATTTTAGATAAAATAAAAAAAGATTGTCACTATTAAATTTTAGTTAAATCAACAAAATACCTAGTGTTTACGTTCGAAGTCGAAGCATTGAACATCCTATAAGGATTCTTGTATTTACTTTTTTATTTTCTTGATTAAAACATTACTAATAATAATAATAAGTACTAATTAGCAACACTAGAGACATCTCGTGGCATTATTATTATTACTAACTTTATGCGAATGGATTTACTTATTAGAAAAACTAACATGTGGCTGCTTGCGGGGGCAGACAAGTGGCATAAGGAAAAGGGCTGAACCTAGTGCCCAATGATATGAGCATCGTTTCCATTGGTGGAAATTGGTCAAAGGAAAATGATGGATGATGCAGTTGGGCTACTTTTTCAGCTCAGTTGTTTAATGCTTGAACAAACAGGTTGCACCCTTAACCACTTTAGATTGGTTAGAATGCGTGCGCTAGTGTGGTTGTGGGGTTGCGTGCGTACGTGCGTGCGTGCGTGCGTGCGTGTGCGTTGCCCGGGGTGTCTATCAGAGGTTAATTAAGTCAGAGGTTCAGAGCAAAACAATACGGTATCTCCTTTTTTTTTTTCTTTTTTGAAACTCGGATAATTTTATTTACTAGACAATATTTGCGTGAGTCACATAATATGGGGTTACTCTCCCGGTAACATCTTGAGTACATCTTGAGTAAGGAGGGGTGACAAAGAAGCTCGGCTCACGATGCCATATTTAGTGTCTATTTTATTGATTTTCTGCCATCTTTATCATGAAATCCTCACAAAAGTTAGTTTCCCTGTAGACATAAGAAACCCTTACCTGTAAATGTCTTTTGAGTAGTGCCCTGCAATCGCAAACCAAAGTTTTAATTGGAGGGGGGGTGTCTAGCATGATATTTCGGAAGTTTTGGTTCCAGGCTAGCGCAAGACCATCCCGGGTAGTCCACCATTCAGCAGTTCGGCTACTTGTATCCTGTAAGCGTATGGAGCATCTAATTGTCCATTTTTCGGAGTGATCTCTTATCAGGGCCGTAGCTCCCCTTTTTTCTGAATTTTGTTGTGTGCTGCAATTCATATTTATTTTGACCTAGTGGTGGGGAGGTGGGGTCCAACAAACTTGTATATGCAATTTTTCAGGGCCGATCAGATTTGTGAGGCTTATGAATAAAAGATATTCGCAAGCACGTGTATTAGCTCCTTCCGTGATTTTCCCATTAGCGAGGAAATTAAGGTGTGCCAAGGATAGCAAGTATTAGCTCCATCCTTGTTGCCCGAAAGAGACAGTGTCACTAGTGCCAACAAATCGTAAGGTATCTTTGGCAATTTTATTGCGAGCTAGGAGGGTTTGTTTCCCGAAAAATTGAAGCACTTGATTTAGGCTTAGCATTCCAGATCGTTTCGTTTGGGGTTGTACTTATCTTTAATAAGTTCGGCCCACTCAGTGTAGAGGTTTTTTTAAAGTTGCCAAACAAAGTTCATGAAAAAAGCTTGATTTACAACGCGAGTCCTTCAAATGCTCAGCCCCCCCCCCCCCCCCCCCCCCCCCAAAAAAAGGCTTTTTGGCTAGAGATTGTGTTCCAGTCAATTGCATGCCATTTTTCTTCATTTGCAGTATAGCCCTAGAGAAAGCCGCCAGGTCCAGGGGCCTTATTTAGGCCCATGTCAAAGAGAACCCTCTTGATTTTCTAATCAATTAAAGTGCCTGTCAAAGTAATGTAATTTGGATTTTCAGCGTAATCGGTGGGGAATTGTCTGTTTTGTTGATCAAAAGTATTTTCAATAGTAGCATAAAAATAGTTCCTAGATTGCTTGATCATTTGTGATCCATTCATTTAGGTGATTCTTGATGGTTTGGACCCGATCAGTGCAGCCCCTTTTTAGCTAGGATATATGGAAAAAGTGTGTATTGCGGTCCTTGTCGCAAGCTCAATTGATTTTAGCTCTAAATAGAGGTGTCAAAAAGGCTGGGCCAGCCTAGCTCTAAAGGGTGAACAGTACAACTCTGGTCCATTGGGCTAGGGCCAGGCCGAAGGATTTGGGAAATGAGCCCGGCCCGGCCCTAAAAGGCCTATTTTTGGCCCGACCCAAGCTTGGCCCGGCCCAGCTCTGGTGGCACCTCTTTATAATGTTTTTTTTCTTTTCCTTTTTTGACGTTCCATCTTATTACATTTTCATCTTTTTGGCTTTTTGGATCTTTTTGGTTAAATTAATAGTTTTTGAGGTGTTATTAAGTCCATCTTACTAGTGGTTTTTAGCACACGTAGTGAAGTTCGGCTGTGTGACGAGGGAGACATGTTTTTGATGATTTCGAAGTGGACTTTTATTTAATGTTTTTGTTACAGAATTTGCATTGTCATCTATGGTTTTGTTTTTGTTTCTCTTAATGGTAGCTTGTTGTGGCTTTAATTATATATTTTATTGCTTCCCCAATTTATTTTATGGTTAAGACTATTTATGTGTTACCATTTTGAGCACTTTCCACATTCACATATATGAAAAAATATGATTTTTTTATCACTGTCCATACTGTTTTTGGGAACAATTTGTATGTAGTTAATGTAATAAGGCACATATAGTATGAAGTGGCTTTGATAAATATAATTGGATAATATGTGGATTACATTTTTCTTAATAAGAGCAACTTTTTAGCAATTATTATCTAGTCTTACACTCGTCCTGAAAATGTGTAATCAAGTTGGAACAAAGGAGTTGATAGCATAATACAGTGGTTACTTTTTTCAGCAACATAAAACATGAATAAACAGATTTTTTTTTTTAAAAAAAATTATTCAAGCCCTGGCCTAGCCCTAAAGTTAGGGCTTAGGGCCTGGGCTTGGACAGGGCCTTGATATCTTTCAGTGGGCCGGGCCAGTTCTCGGTGGCTCGAAGCCCGGTTTGGGTTCTCCTCCAGGCCTGCCCAAGCCCGGCCTATTGACATATCTAACTCTAAGCTTCCAATAGTCATGCTCCTGGGCGAGGATAGAATGATATCTTTCTTGGAGTTCTTTTTCGAGGTTATAGAGGAAAAACGACTAGTATAGGGCTAAGCTACGCTGAGTACCGGCAATGCAGGCAAGGATTTTTCTTTTTTGTCTAAAAATATCTCCAAATACATTATTTTTTTTTTCAGTTAGAAAGGCGATGGGTTAAGCTTTCTATTTTAGTATCGAAAAGCAAAGGGTCCACTCTATGAATTGTCCAATGGCTGGCGATAATAGGTATTAACGACGGGTGATTAAACTAGGCAGTCTCAAACCTAAAACTCTGATGTAATGTTGTCTCTCTGTACTATCATTTAGGCGAAGGAGGATGGGCTGGTGGTTGGAGCGAGGAGATGAATGAAATGAGCATTTGGGTAATTTTCAAGCCAGGATTCAGAGGCTAGAGCACGATCAAGTCTTTCATAGATTAAATCGTTACGCTTAAAGCAACGCCTTGTCTAGGTTAAAGGTTGTCCCTAAAAACCCAAGTCTCGCATATTGGTACAGTCAATGAAAATTTGAAAAAGCCCTAACTTTATGTTTACTAAAAGGCTTAAAGGCCTCCCCCTCCCCCCTTTCTTCTTCATTTTGCACCATGATCTCGTTTAAATCTCCTATCAAGAGCTAAGGAAGATTATGTGGTTGTTTAATATGAAGTAACTCATTCCAAACCATTTGACGAAGAATAATGTTTGAGGAAGCATAAACAGTCGTACAAAGCCATATGTGTGAGTGACTTACCTGGACACAGTGGATTGCTTGTGTGATTCATGAACTACATCAATCTGCAGTTTTTAAGAGTACCGCAGTAGCCTGATTCCACCGCGATATATGTTCCCATCGATTCTGTGTGTTTGGTCAAAGCCGAGTAAGGTTGCCACACATTCAGCATTTGTGTGGGTTTATCTTTGTCTTCATCAAGATCAGTCCTTTGCTTAACACCCCCCCCCCCCCCCCCCCGCCCCCCCACACACACACACACAAAATTTTAGTGTGGTGTCTGTCGTAGGCAACTTAGGTCAGGACTCTGAGCTACGCACCAGGGTACCTCCCTCCTTCTCTTAACCCCTCAATTCTTGGTGCGAGCAACTCTGGTGTATTCATGATTATTGAGGGTAGAAGTTTTCGCGTTGCAACCCTCCTTCAAGCAGTAAAAAGTGTCATCGGTAAAACTTTTAAGGCATTTTAATCTAAACAAATTAAACAATCACTATTTGCCACTATAAAAAGTTTGCACTACATGGCTACCACTCTTTTCTTTAGGTTGACTAGTAAAAGTGCACAAAGTTTTACATTACCCTTAGTACCAAAAATATTAGCCAAAAACTAACGAAACAAAAAAAAAATTTGTTTGCCTGCCATGTCATGGACAACCATAATTCGTAAAGTCACCTTTGACAAAATTTATACATAATTCATAAAGTCAACATTGATAGTTGACCAATGCGAGTCCTAAGTAAGATTCAATGGCTTTGCCTAAACTTTTTCTTACTATATTGGTTGGGTGTGTATAGCAGTTGCATACAGCATTAAGAAAATTTAGTTATAACCAGAGTCGTAACAAGATGCTAATTAAGTATTTAATGGAAAAGGTTTTAAGGAATGCAAGAGTTTATTTACCAATGGCTTTAGCTATGGAGCAGAAAACATGCGGCCAAGGTCCATCTTAGTGGTTTTAGCTAACGGGCATTTTGTACTAAAAAGGCGAAAGTTTTCCACGGTCGTGTAACACAATAGCTCAAGAGCCGATATTCTGGGTTTTATGAGAAAGCGTTAGAACACTCCCCCTAGTGATCACACAATGAATCCAAGTAGAATCCATCATATTCTGCAAGGAAATTCGTTTCTTTTTGGCGAAAAGAAAAGAAAATACTCTTGTAAGTCACTCGATTCTCTGTAGAGCTATTTTCTCTACAACGAAAGGCTCCAAGTTTTACTGTTCAAGTAGTTTATCCACTTTCTAACTAATGAGATCGTACAATATTTCTTTAGTTATGCATATTGAAATCGCGTCAAACTCTGAAGTTTTATGCGCAAAAGATTAATAAGATAATATGATGGTGAGCACACTTGACTAATATGTTTTGTACTCAAAATACATTTTGTTATAGCCTTTGGCCTAAATCCACAAAGTAGAAGACAAAGCAAAGTGGTAAGCAAGTCAAATTCAAGTTAATAACACTAACCGCTAGGTCGGCCTTTCATTAAGAAAAGAATCAAGAATTCAGCTTTCAGCCAGAATCCCTATACCCCATGAAGATCTGTGACTGATCATCATCACCCTGAATTATAATTCACGTGGAAAAATTCAAAAGCTTCTTTTGAAGAGGTTCTGATTAATTGCTTGTTTATGGTCAGATTTGGACTTGTTGAATTTGTTCAAAGTTAAGTAGTTGTCATTTGCAAGCAATTGCTTTCCCACCCTAGCCGTGTGCACAATAAGTTAGCCAAATATGTTACATCAATGATACATCAAATCATATATAAAATACCATTTTAATATTGTCATGATCCGTTTTTATCCGTATCGATCTGGTTTTCATCATTTAGAATGGACAAATCATTATATTTGAGATAAATGTTGCATTTCTCGCAAGCGCCTGAGCTTTTAGCTCCGTGGTATGTCCCACCAAAAGAATGTCACGAGTTTGTTAGAGGGAGAGAGTTGGATTGAAGTGGGGTGATTTGGAGTTGTGAAGAACTGTATTACTGAATAATTTCATAAGTAGAGTCTTTCATTTGAGCACTTGTATCTTCTACCCACAAAATTACACTTCTAGTTTCTATTCTAAGAATAAATTCACCTTGTTAAACAAAAATGAGAGACCTTACTGGCAAAATTAATCTCTTGGGTTCTTTCAATGCAACATCTCTGGATTCAAGATCATCACGGTTTTTGTTCCCCTTAACCTGTTACAAGATAATAGTTAGGTTCAAATTTTGTACTGCAACGTCACACAAACAGAAGAATGCATTCGAAACTTTATCCTTGATGTGCAGTTGTGCACTAAAGTGGCCATAGATCACTATGACAAGAAAAAAGAATTACTTATCTTTTTGCTTAGAGAAACTAGAACCATTGAATTTTATATTGAATGACTGTGAATCAACGAAAAGATATTAATCATTTTTAAGACATAATTATTTACTAATTTCCAAAGTGGCTTTACAGACTTCTCAGCTAAGAACATAAGATTCTTGGTCACTGCATTGCCTCACCAATTACTAAAAAGAAGAAAAGAGGACAGAAAACTAGGTAGAATCCAACATCTATATGCCAAACCCAATGTCTATGCATATATACCAGAAGGAAAAGGCAAGAGGGAATACTGTGATAAGAGTATGAGGAGGTGGTGATACTCATCAGAAAAAGAAAAAAAAAAAGATGATTTTTGGGACCTTAATGACCACAGCAAAGTAGCCGTTGAATGGCAATGTGCCTTCTTCTTTCTTTTCTGAAGAATAAGTGACCATGTGAAAGCCTTTGTTTATGTGGGGGCATTTGACCAGCATACCTAGTGTGAAAAATGCTTTCACTTCTGAGAGCTGCCCTTGTACCTTGCTAGAAGGGGAACAGCCTTTCAGCAACACCAAAGAGTCCAAGACGATGACTAAATTGTGTAAATGTGTTCCAGCCTTGTATGGCAAGTATATCAAAATCACAACGAATTTGCTTTTCAAGACAAGTTCCAATTTTCATGGCCTGGGTGGCTCCTATGCACCTCCTTACACGCATTAAATCTGAAGTCATTTCCAAGACTTGACTATTTTGCAATCTAGGTATTTTCTCTGTACCTACTTCCTTTGAAGCAACGTTTTCTTTGGAGAGGATCCTAGATTGTGAAGTTTGAATGGCATTGATCTATCATGCTTATCTGTTTCTGTTGCTACTGCCTACATGCTTGGGTTAATTACAGTAAACATTTTTTAGGTTTGCCTTTAATTTAGCTTGCTCTCTCTGTGTATTGAAATTATAATAAATTATTTTATTTGTCAGTTTACACAAATAACATAATTGGGAAAAAGACAACAATACCTTTTGATGTCAAGAAAGTGGGTTCGTAGTCGACGTGGAGGTATCACAAAGAATGCAGTCTGAGTCAAATGTCAAGTATACTGATGTGGTACAGAGTAAGAATGGAACAAGAGCAGAGACTAAGAGCTTCTTAGATAGAGCCTGAGGAGTGACACTACTGCAAGGACGATGATGCGGGGTGAATACACGTGACAGTCACAGTTCAATGCTTAGGTCTAAAGTCAAGGTCCAGTATTAGGAATCTGTGTGTTTCTCTCTCTAGAACTCTAGAGTGAGAAGTGAATGTGAGTTCAGAAAGTCTTTAAGAATCCTCAAATAAATCCTCAAGCCAATTATTTATAGGGGTTAAGACAATGATATCACCATCAACACTTGACTTGGCATTCCCCGGGAATGACACATCATCGAGGCGGCCACAGTCGGTGCTCCGCAAACTGTCAGATCGTATATTCACCCGACCTTCCCCCTCGCACAACGTCACTCTATCTGTCTGGAATGATTGGCCCACTCAGCGGTGGTGTAGCTAGAGAGACCCCTTGATCTAGTCACAAGTCCAAAGCCCTTGCAGAGTCCCACAGGGGGGGTCAAGAGACGTCAAAGACCTGGTAATGATGGGGGAGGCCCGACGCCCAGCTACCAGGCAGACTAGGCGCGATGCCCTTTAAAGATCTGCTCCCGTCTCAAAGTGACCCGGGTTCATATAGGGGTGTCGATGAAAACCCTCAGTGCCAAAGCACGTAGACTAGTCATGCAATCATGCATATCCCGCTCATGCTGAAGCACTCCGAACGCGCCATGATAGTGTCCCAAAGGAGTAGCCTACCTAACGGGGCTGAGGTAGTGTTTGGAAGGAGTTGTCTGCCCAACACAACGGGTCAAGACAGTGTCCCGAAAGAGTTGCCTACCTAGTGGAAGGGGAGTTATTACCCCCTGGCAAAGATAATGTCTTATAGAGCGAGCCTATCCCGCGGTTGAGTCCTTGTGCCGAAGCAATCGAAGGGGGCCAAGGTAGTGTCCTAGTGAATTTTCCTATCCGACTGTAATATCCCGAACTTTGAAAACTGGTTAAAATGACCATCGCTGCTCCGAAAAGTAAACGGGCGATAATTTTGAGTAATGCTCGGATAGTAGTAGAGAGTGGAAGCTTAAAATAATTTTTGGGTAAAAATGTAATTTTTAAAATTTTGGGGGCATTTTCATAATTTTGGAAAACTTTGAGGGCATAAATACAAATCACAGTTTTAGCGATGAAAATAATAAACATGAATGCTAGTATATATTTTCAGTGATGTTTAATTAAATTGAGAATGATTGGAATGATTTTGGAGCTTAAATGCAATTATACAAAAATTTGGGGGTTATTTTGTAATTTTGGAAACTTGAGAGATTATTTTGCAAATTTGGAAATTTGATGTCTTGGTGTCAAATTTTTAGGAATCGGATTATGTACAAGGGCCACCTGGCTTGGTGACTAATCTGATCTTTTTTTTTATTTGATGAGAAGCTAAATTAAAAGGAAAGAAAACTTGGGGCCAAAATGAAAATAAGGAAAAGTCGTGAATAGTAGAACAACAGAACAAGAAATTGAGAAGAGAAACCAAAAAATAGAAGAAAAAGAAAGAGGATGAAGAACACAAAATTTCGGCTAGGGGGAAGCAGAAAGAGATTACGCAACTCTCAAGGGTAAAATTTTCACTTCAAGTGTTGATTTTAGTGGGTATTTGGGGCACTCAGTGTGCATAGTCCCCTGTGTGTGTTTGTGTGTGTGTTCTTGAAGATATGGGTTGCGAACATATAAATTGGGAGTGTAATTGTGTGATTTAAATGGTGTTAGGATGTGTTTAGTTGAATTTAACCTTATGTAGGTGTTGTTTTTAGTGGATTAATGGTAAATTCGTGGGTATATGTGTGAGTTTGGAGGGGCTGGGTGCTGCGGCTGAAGGTTGAAGACGAGCTGTGTGTGTGTTTGAAGGTGAAATAGTAGGTGCCTTGATTTGAACAGTAACAGTAATTGTCGCTAAAGACCAAAATTAATTAGGCAGCTTTTCAACGAATTTTCATAAATAGATAGAGCCAAAATTAGACAAAATTCAAAACAGTAACCCCTGATAATTTTATGAGATCTACGCTCTGGAAAATTTTTGGAGTCCGCGAAGGGCGCTAAATGAGGGTATTGGGTAACTATGATTATCGATTTATTTAGCATAGCAAACCAAGTTATTTTAACCTGAAAATTTTATGGAAGCACTATTTTATAGATATGATTCATTATCTAAAATTTTGGGCCACTCCGAGGCCGATAGGTATTTTTCACAAAACTGACCTTTTAGCACTCGATCCGGATACCGGTTCGGGATTCTCGGGCGAAAATTCTTTAATATACTTTTTAGGCTAGAAATGATATCGGGATGCTTAAAATAGCAGTGTAAGATATTTTTCCGATGCCGGAAACCCCCAGGGGTGTTTTGGTAATTTACCACCCGAAGGGGTATTTTGGTAATTTTACCTATAAGAGGTATTTTGAAGTAAATTTACATAAAGTAAGATTATTTTAGTGACTTTGCTTATGGAAAAGTCATTTTGAGAATTAAAGTGTAACGAGGGTATTTTGGTAATTTGCCACCCCGAAGGGTTATTTTGGTAATTTGACCTAAGAAAGATATTTTTGCATAAATTTACATATGGGAAGTTTATTTTAGTGATTCTACTTATGAGAAGACCATTTTGGTAATTTAAGTCCGAGAGGGGCATTTTGGTAATTTTACACCTTAGGGGCGTTTCGATAATTTTACATACCCGGTGAGGGGAGGTTCATTTTGGGAGCATGTGTGAGTTCGTATTAAGTTATACTTTTGTTCTAGAGGCTGTATTCTAATGGTTCGATTATTCCGTTTAGGTTAAAGCTAAAGACTTCCGGTTTGAATAATTTAGTTACGGATCTAGGTAAGGGATTCTATTTGAACCCTGGGGAAGGACTTTCGTCCGAACTCTTATTTTGATAACTCGTACTCGTAAGTACTCATTTTATTTATTTATGGCTAATGCTGAACTCTGAGGCTATCAGCATGTTATTGCCCAGAAAACTCCAATATTGAACCTGAATCGATTGTTTAGAAATCTTATGATGCTCGCATGTATTTCCTGCTGAGTAATTTGATAATTATCTGTATCCGTTCTTCCGGATTGTTGCGCTTAAAAATCGATAATTATTCGCAATCGTCTTTGTTGTTTATCTGTGATTTTCTTCTGAAAATTCTGGTTTCTTCTGAAAATTCTGAATGCTGACTTATGTCAATATGATTATTGTTATTGGGATTTGAATTGATTTCGGTGATTGAGCTTATGTTAAAGCTCACTGATATTGTTAATTTTTTGTGTTGACCTGGGTTATCTGTTCTGTTCTGAGGCAGGCGTTATAAGGCTGGTCTGAATTCTACATGGAATGCAGGCTAGTACCCAAGTGGACTAGTAATTATTCTGGTACATCATGCATGTGTACACTTCTGTGCTTTACCGGAATGGCATTGCAATCACCTAGGATCAACGTTGATTTTTGATTTTATCTGCTCTGTTTACTGCCATGACTGTTACGAAAATGTCTGAAAAGTATTAGCTGAAATGATTTGTGCTTCTGTTGAAATCCTTTGGAAAATATTCATTGTATATTTGGAAAATGATGACTCTAGAAATGATCTATTATTGATTATTTTGGAATCTGTCGTGTTTGTTCTGGTTTATTTTGGTATCTATTTCTGATGAGTTTTTGATCCTTTTGGAAGTCATTGAGTTTTTGGTCATCTGAAGTATTCTGAAAATTTTCATCAATTGGATTCTTTGGAATCGTTTTGTAATCGTGTTGGTAGTCCTTGTGCGACCTTACTGAGCTCTCAAAAGCTCACCCTCCGTTTGGCTCCCTTCTACAGGTAATGATAAGCTGTAGCAGGTTCGGGAACGGGTTAGAGTCTGCATGAGGTTCTGGTGAGCCCATCACTACTAGGTAATGAGGCCCCTGCGC
Source organism: Escallonia herrerae (assembly GCA_033070095.1). Classification (NCBI taxonomy): domain Eukaryota; kingdom Viridiplantae; phylum Streptophyta; class Magnoliopsida; order Escalloniales; family Escalloniaceae; genus Escallonia; species Escallonia herrerae. The sequence continues at coordinate 261,943 of JAVXUP010000016.1, forward strand.
GGGTTGGTACTGTCGATTCATTCATGAGGATTCGAGTTGTAAAGAACTTAGATTTTAACAGTTTGAGTTCGAGTAGCCTTGTAAGCTTGCATTTGAAAAATGTTGAGATGGTATCGGATTAGATGTTTTAAATCATGTTTTAGTGAACAGATCTGACAGGTTCGATGTGATCTGGCAGGTTAATGACCCGGGAGTTCAGGGCGACAGAGCTCTAAATTTTCGAGGTCATTACACCGACAGGCCAAGATCATGTCCTGGAGGAGTCGTCTACCTGACAGAAAGGGAGTCTTCATGCCGGATCACTTGGAGCTCCGTGGCAGAGATAGTGCCCCGAAGGAGTCGCCTATCCTCACAGGTGAATCCTTATGCCAAAGCATTCGGATCATGCCAAGGTTATATCCTGGAAGAGTCGCCTACTCGACAGACTGAAATAGTACCCCGGAGAAGTCGTCTACCTGGTAGAAGAGGAGTCTTCATACCGGAGCATTTAGAGCTCCCTGGCGAAGATAGTGTCCCAGAGGAGTCGCCTATCCCTGCGACATGTTGTACACTCCGGACAATGGGTCAAAGCATGTTCCATGACTAAGGTAAGGTGCGCATGGTGTGGTGAAGGATGAACCAACACAGGGGGCGTCGTATGTGATATAAAGACGGTGGGTACGACTGTATAAGCAGCATGGCGCATGGTCGCGGTGGATTCTGCAATGCTAGAGGCATGTGACATAGAAAAATAAATATGCCAACCCACTACAACCGAGTTCTAACTAGTTCACCACCACTACATTGGTCAGATCACAACTAATGCCACCATGACGGACATTGAAAACGAACCCCATTGATCAATCTACACCACAACCACCATTCCCCTGCACCACAATAACAAAATAAACTCAGCATTGCCAATCTACACCATAAACATCATTTCCCGCCACTACAACCCAAAACAAACCCTCGCTTGCTAAACTTCACTACAACCACGCCACTAACCCCACCACCCTCATTAGTTTCTACAACCATTACCAAGCCTAACATACAAATCGGACTACGACCATTGGCATTACAAAATAGGGCCAAAAGCCTGTATTTCTGTCCGTATGGGTTGGGGGAGGAAGGGGTCAGTGGCAGCAGGATGAGCTGGAAAAAGATAGGGTAAGTGGTAAAGATCGTGGGTTAGAGGGTAAGTTTCGGTGCTTGTACAAATTATGTAGGGGGTAAGTAACAACAGGCAATAGGGGGAGCTAGAGGGCCGCGGTGGGTGGCATAAATCATTGGTTAGAGGGTGGTACAAAGTGTGTGTGTGTGTGTGTGTGTGTGTGTGTGTGTGTGTGTGGGGGGGGGCAAGGGGGCATACAACGGTGGTGATCATCGTGTGTGAGTTTATGTGTCGCTTGTGGTGGTTACCCGTAAGTGTGTGTGTGTGTGTGTGTGAGAGAGAGAGAGAGAGAAAGAAAGAAATAAAGAAATAAAGAGAGAGATAAGTAATGTATGTGTATGTGTGTGTCACTGCTGGTGGTCATCGCAATGTGTGTTTGTGTGTGTGTGATGGGAAATGTTTGTGCATTGCCAGTGCCTGTGCGTATGTGTGCGTGCATGTATGTGTGGTGGATGGTGTTTGGCTAGGCGGTCTGTGGTCGGTATCGGCAGTGAGTGCAGAATGGAATGGGTTTGTTGATGGAATAGAGTTTGGTCAGGCAGTGGTCGCCTATAAATATGTGTGTAATGAGCAGAAGGAAGTCTTGGCGGTGATGGCTGGGCATCGACAACAGTGGCTAGGCCTTTGTTACTAAGGAAGAAGAGAAAGACCTAAGGACATTTTTGGTAGATCATCATAAATATGTATGTCGTACCCTTACTTTTCTTGATGATCCCTTGATGGAAGGTGGTGTTATCTAACACAGACAAACCACAATAGCCAGAAAGTAACAAAAAAAAAATAGAGGAAGGTGCGTGTATCTCCAGGTAAACATCAAGAGTATCGTGTGTGATTAATCGTATCTATTTCTTGGGAGAACTATTTTAACTGCACGAGATAAAGTTTATCAGATCATTTATGCGGAAGTCTAAATTAGAATGGAACTAGTACTGCTCTAGAAAAAAAAAAGTGTATGGCAGAGGAGTTTATGATAAGTTTCATCGCAAGTATTTTAATATGCAACTATCATCAGTTCTTGTAGTAGTTCTTTATGTGACACAAACTAGATATGACTCTTCACTCTTACGCCATATAGAGCGATGACATTGAAGTTCATAGGAAGGATATTAAGAACATGATTGTAATCCTTCTCAAAACAGTTTTATACGCTGACCAAAGCTTGTAGTGCTACATAGGATTTGTACCTCATGCTTGACACAGGCTCCATATTGATTAAAATGACGGTTCCTGACCATAGGATCTCAACTGAAGAACCAAGCTCTCATTACTTTCATTGTTTGCAAAGATTTCCTAAGGCAGATATCTTTCCTGGAAGCTCACTTTTGTCATATATGGTGGACGCTTGATATTGCGTTCATTGTTTGACACACTTAATATTCTTCTTAATCAAACTTTACAAGTATGGCAATGCGTTTCTAAGAACTGTATAAAGCTAACTAATGTTGCCATTAGGTAAGTGACGATAAGGAGGACGGTTCATCAGTGCTAAGCAATGTAGTCGTACAGTTCTGGCACTGCTTTTGCCAAGAAATATTTCATTTTGCATGTTCTTGCGAACTATCTTCTTCGTGGAACCAGACCTCTCATTATGACTCAAAATGAAGGCTATGTAAAGACTAGAGACATTCCATTTTGTGAACTATCTTCTTCATGGATGCAGAGTGAAGATAGAATGATTGATGCTACGCAAGTGTGTAACATTACAAGAGTTAAGTTAATTGGTTTTACATATTATAATGAGCCATGAATGAAAATCAACATATGTTTTTACAAGGCAACTTTCTTTTCCTAGCAGAACTTCCTTACCTAATGGCTGGTATATTTTAGGAGTCTCATCATCATGTTTGGAAATTAGTTCCTCTCAAAGTGCTGCAAAAGCAGCCTTTCTGCTTTCCCTATGTTCTCTCCACCTCCTTATATGTTCCTCAAATGATCCTTTAGCTGTCTTAGCCACCTCAACCCTGCTCAAAGCTTGTTTTGCTCTTGCCCTAAGCTCCCTGATTTTAATTCTTGCTATATCCAAATCTTTCTTCATCATCTCGAACTCATGCCTATCTTCAAGTACTGGCTCTAGAACTTGGTCTGCCTTCTCAGCTCTATTTACCAGCACCTCCTACTCCTGCAAGGAAATTATGATATGGGTATCGATCGATCTGCATCATTTCCTATCTCTTTACCTTTTGAAATTGACTAATGAATCTTCGTAACTTCGCCATCCTCGTCACAGTTTTCGTTTCGAGGGTTAACTAGGGCAAACTTTTCAGATTCTTCACTAACGTGTGCCTATCTTTTTTAAAATGGACCTGTTTGCACCAGAAAAAATCTTTTTTCACTAATCAGCTCACTTTGATTAAATGTCCCTAAATGGTATTTACTTTTTATTATTATTTCTGAATAGATAATAGAAGATTCAAGAAGTAAAAGAAACCAACTTCTGAAAATGTGTCCCTATTGATAAGGGATAAGTGTGGTTGATTACTTATTAGTGGATGGTTATTTTCTAAGTGGGTAGTTTCTTGTATTTTCTACAAAGACTCTAGTATATATTGTGGGTCAAAGAAGAAGCGAAGGACATCATCAATCAATCATCAACGAGACAAATCAAGACTTTACTTCAAGTCTTTTTCTTTCTTTTGTTTAGAGGCTTTTGTTGCCGATCGATAGGCATTTTAATTTCTTGTGTAAACATTCACAATCAATTGAAGGATCTCATTGTCATTTATGGGTGCGCAACCGTTCTCCTTTCTACTTTTCATTTTCATTTTCCATTTTTAGAGAAGTCCCCAAGCCCTAGGAGTAAAAAAATATCTCACGGTTTTAATCGATTGTGCAGCGGGCACACAAATCGATAGTGAGTTTGCCCAGCAGCGCAAACATTGGCACGCCCAGTAAGACCCTTTATATCTGAAAAGGGGAAATGCCAAATACTAAAGTTCAGGATATCTGAAAAAATGTTTCCAAATAATTCTTTGAAATTTCAGGCCCGATTTGAAGAACTAAAGGCCAATTTTTGTATTAATTTAATGAGAGGCCAAAGATCGGCATCTTAGTGCCTAGAAATGAACAACGGTTTGTGTTCGCAACTTATTGAATGCAACGCTGATTGATTTAAGAGATTTATGGGCTGATCATGTGACTTGTGTGGATGAAAATTATAACTTGCCTATTTTGCCAACCATTTTTGGCAGACATAATTTATGAGTTACAAAGGCTGGAAAATCATATAAGAGGATACAATGGTTTAGATTATCCACCGGCAATCTCAGAGGATGTTTTAGATGAAGTTAGATGGATGAAGAAGGAAGTGAAATTATTCCTTTCCACACTTGTTGAAGTTGAAAAGATACAAACCAATAGTCATTCGTTGACTATTGCAAATGAGATGATGTCAAACATGGCTGAAACAAGACAATATTTAGAAGATAAATGCAACCAATTCATGGTTAGTAAAAATAATGACTACCTATCAAGAGGAGTCGTTTCACAATATCCAACTTCAAGTATTATCTTCAAGCAATTCAAGCGAGTTACTTGATGAATTGTATGAAAAATGTGTGTTGTGGAGAAATTATTTGAATTCATTGATGCAACTGGCTGAAACTTACACCAAAATGGGTGTAAGTAATTTTGGTAGAATCGATATCGTGCCAAAAATGGTTGAAACAGTTGAACAACCATGTCCATTCTCATATGGGATTGATATGTCAAAAGGAGATGTAATCGATATGGCTGGGGGGCAAGTTTGCAAGCCTATTTTGGCTAAAAGCAAAAAAGAATCCTTTTCATATGTCAAAAGGAGATGTAATCGATATAGCGAGCCAACTGTGGCTATCAATTTAAAATTTTCCACTGTTAATGAGTTTAAAGCTTTTGACACCATGAACAATGATAACGAACATGTATTCTGGGAGACAATCGGTGTTATATTTTTGGAGAAGGATACCTTATTTGGGTTTTTGGAGCACACCAAGATAGAGTATTAATTCAGTGGTTGTTAAGAACAGCAAATATAGTCAAATATTATATGTTTTATTTTTATCCATACACTTTGAATTAAGAAATGCTCAATTGATTGGCTTATCAGTAACCATTTTATATGCTGATCGGGTTAACGGCTTGGCCAACTATGGTCATTGACACTGGAATATGGAGAGCTAAAGCCAATTGATGGCTAATCGATAGCAAAAATGCTTTCACTTAAAAAAATACAAGTCTATCGATAGTGACTGCTGCATTGATCGCAATGTTATCTTGATACCAGTGTATGCAAATTCAAGGCGGTGCAGTTTAAGCCAATAAATTCCTTATCAATCGTGAAGTGCAATCGATCGTGAAAAGTTATGGATAATGAAAGGCTATCGATCGTAAAAGGCTATATATCGATGATGAAAGTCTATCAATAGTGAAAAATTTTACTCTTCACAATCGATTGTGAAAAATAAGCCTATCGAAAGTGAGAGACTATCAATCGTGAAAGGCTGTCGATCGTGAAATGAAATGCTATCGATCATGAAAGGTTATGGATAGGCTATCGATCGTAAAAGGCTATATGTCGATCGTGAAAGTCTATCGATATAGTGAGGAAATAATTTCCCTTTGAAAGATGACTCTTCGCAATTTACAAGTATTTAATTGCTTGAGCTAGGGGGGCAATGTTTGCACCAGAAAAAATCTTTTTTCACTAATGAGTTCACGTTGATTAATGCCACTAAATAGCATTTATTTTTTATTATTATTTTTTAAGAGATAATGAAAAATTCAAGAAGTAAAAGAAACCAAGTTCTGAAAATGTGTCCCTATTGATAAGGGATAAGTGTGGTTGGTTACTTATTAGTGGGTGGTTATTTTCTAAGTGGGTAGTTTCTATCTAAGTGGGTATTTTCTTGTAATGATAGTTATTTTCTACAAAGCCTGCAGTACATATAGTATGTTAAAGAAAAACCAGATGACATCATCAATCAATCATCAATCAGACAAATCAAGACTTTACTTCAAGTCTTTTTCTTTATTTTGTTTAGAGGCTTTTGCTGCCGATTTATAGGGATTTCAGTTTCTCGTGTGTAAACATTTACAATCAATTGAAAGCTCTTGTTGTCATTTATGGGCGCGCAATTGTTTTACTTTATACTTTTCATTTTTCATTTTCAGAGAAGTCCCTAGGCCCTAGGGCAAAAAAAAAATCCCACGCTTTTGATCGGTTGTCCCACGGGCGCACAAATTGATAATGAATTTTCTCAGCAGCGCAAACAGGACCAAACACGTTGACAAATTAACTTGTGAGGGGGTTGATTTACAATTTTATGTTATATGGTGATAATGTTTAACTATTATTTTTACTATCCAAGATTTTATCCTCAACATAGCGTCTCCCGCGTTCTCGTACTCTTGTCAAATGGATCAAGTACGTAAATAAATTTAATTGAATTGAGGTAGACTTTTTGAGTTTTTAAATTGTGTCTGGAGTAGCATTCAACTCAAAACCAATCTACAATATACATATTGTTGTTTCATTTATCGTTAAAAAAGCTTCGACCTTTTCGGTCCACTATGTCACGAAAAGCACCATTGGTCATTAGTTGATACATTAGGTGAATTTTCACTAACAAATTAACCTTTTTCATCTTAACTCATATTTAGGAGAATCCTAATAATTTTAGAAACTACCATAATTTGCAATTTTGCACCTCACAATAAGATTCAAATCAGAGGCAAAACTAAAAATTTTTGTAAACGACGCAAGGTTTTTCAAGCTATTATTGCATGGTAATTCGAGGGTATTTGTTTAATTATCTTGTATATATATATATAGGGAGCTGATCCGTTGATAGCGCTAGCAAAATAGGATAAGTTGCAAACGTGATCTGGCCATCCACGGGAGATCTGTGGATGGTCCAGATATTTTTTTACGTTTTTTTTAAAGTCCGTCCGCTACATGATGTAGCGGACGAATTTTTGACAAAAATACCCTTCAGCTCCGTCCGTTACATTATGTAGCGGACGAGTAGACAGACTACTTTTTTTTTCTCTTTCACTGTCCTTTCTCTCGTTGTTCTGACATCTCTCTCTTTTCTCTCACTGTCCTTTCTATTTCTTTTCCTTCTCTCTCTCTCTCCTTCTTTCTCAATACCCACCCAAAGGTACTTATATCACTTCACACGCCCATTGCCGTGAGGTAGTGGGTCCCCCTCTTCTTCTTTCATTTACACATACACACACATTTATATATAAACACACTGCACTAGACACAATACACTCTTCAGACTCATTTCATTCCACTCATGCATTACCATGTATCCACACACCACACATGCACACAACCAACACTCCCCCTCTCCACTCCCACTGCCGTGAGGCAGTGGTTCCTCTCTCTCTCTCTCTCTCTCATTTTTCTTTCTTTTCCCAAGCACTCTCATGCACTCCACAATTACATAAACCCACACCGCACAAATCTGCACTCCCTACCTTCCATTTTACATCCAAAAATTGGAGTTGTTGCCTAGTTGTCTATAAATATGAAAATTGATTACTTGGGTCCCTGGAATGTTGTGCGGAAATTTTGTCCTTTCTCTATTCGGTTTCTGTATCAAAGCAGAGAAGGAAACTGAACATCCACTTTTTCTTCATCCTCTGTTGCTATGGTTGAGGAAGAACAGGAAAATGAGGACAATGAGAGAAACGAGAGAGAGAGAGAGAAGGGAAAGAAAGAGAAAGGACAGTGAGAGAAAGAGAGAGAGATGTCAGAAGGACACTGAGAGAAAGGACAGTGAAAGAGAAAAAAAAAGTAGTATGTCTACACGTCCGCTACATAATGCAGCGGACGGAGCTGAAAGGTATTTTTGTCAAAAATTCGTCCGCTACATTATGTAGCGGACGGACTTTAAAAAAACGTAAAAAAAAGATCTGGACCGTCCACAGATCGCCCGTGGACGGCCAGATCGCGTTTGCAACTTATCCTATGTTGCTAGCGCTATCAACGGATCAGCTCCCATATATATATATATATATATATATATATATATATATGAAAGCTGGAACTGAGAAAATATTGTCCAGTCACCGCTTACTTGGACCCTTTTTTAACTTGACATGTGGACTTCACAATTTTTACTTTTAAAATTATTTTGAATTTACTCTACTTTTTAATTATGATTTCAATTCCTTTCTTCTCTATCTCTCTCACCTTTTCAATTTGATTTGAATTCAATTTTTTCTCTTGCTTTCTCTTTCACCTCATTCTCTCTCTCACACACACAAATTATATCAATACCTCATAAATATCTCTTTTTTTAATCTAATTTTGCAGATATTGTTACTTCTTTTATCTCCAATTCACTCTAAAATTTTGACGACAATATATTTTCACTATGTCATTTGCACATAACCCAAGCTAATTTGATGGTTTTAATTCAAAGTAAAAAGCCTCACATTCCGGTTTGTAAATTAATTTCTACTATTTTCAACGTTTTTATTTATGATATAAAATACTTATAATTTTTTAACAAAATGAGTTTACAATTAGTTTTATAAACCAATCACTAAATTAACTCTAAATTATAATCAATGTTATTCTTAAATTAGATATTCAAATCAGGAATTATCTTTTTCTCCTTCCTTGCACAAATGCGTATTCTATCTCTTGCTCTTTTTTCCTATCGTTGGCACGAAAATCTACCCGTTTAAAAATTAGATTATTACTTTTGATGTTACTTCAATTTCATTAAAGAAAAGTCTCATATTTCACTAAAGAATAAGCATTTAGTGGTGCTTCTTTAGATAATTGGTTTAAGAACAATATTATATTACTCTTATCAAGTACAACAGTTTTAAGCTTTTCGCCGACAAACATGAGGCAAAAATAAATTCTTCTTATATAGTTTAATACCTTGATAACAGTAATATATTGTTCCCGTGTGCAACGCAGGGAGGTGTCAAATGGGCCAGGCTTGGGCCAGCCCAGCCCAAGCCCATTGGGCCTCCAGCAAAACGGGCCAGGGCCGGGCCAAGGGGGCTGCCAAACGGTCCGGGCCGGGCTTGATTCTTGGGATATCTAGGCCTAGTCCAAGCCCAGGCCCTAGGCCCAACATTTAGGGCCGGGCCCGGGCCCCATTTTTTTTTTGTTTGCATTTTCTTGTTATTCAAGGTAAGGGTTTTAATTATGATAATTTGTTGTTATTGTTTAAGCAAATTATACTCTAGGCATGTTCAATATTCGCAATTTAACGAACCTAATCTTTATCCTTTTATTTCATTATAAATCATATACATTGAAGAAAAATGTGTTTAATGAATCACTAAGGGTAATTCGAAATTGAGAGAGTTAGTAATTAAAAAAAATAGTAATAGTAATTGATAAATATAAAAATTTACTAATTACTAATTACTAGACAAAAGAATTAGAGAGTAACAAATTAATAAGAGGAGTGGTTAGTAATTAAAATTTAGCAAAAGTAGTAATTAGTAAACAAGAGTAAAAATATGCAAAAGTACTAATTAGTAAATAAGAGTAGTAATTAGCAAGAGTAAAGCTTGTAGAAATGTAGAATGTTTATATAAAATAGAGTAAGAAGATTGGTGTGAAAAATTAGAGAGAAATGGTGTGAATTTATAGATTTTTGAAACTTCGCAAAAGACCAAAATACTCCTAAAAACTATCCGTTTATAGTTGTTGGGGAGGGTAAGACTGTAAAAACCTTAAAAGAGTTGAAAAAATTAACTTGGACCAAAATACCCCCCAAACTAGCCGTTATTCTGTTGTTGGGGGGGTAAAAGTGGAATTTAAGGGGAAAAAAGAGAATAAATGAGTTGGGAGGAAAGGGGGGGAAATCTGAATTTGAAAAGTAAAAAGGGGGGCCAGAACCGGGCCAAACCCGGGCTTTTTCTGGGCCACGATTTGGGCTGGGCCAAACCCAGGCCTTTTCTGGCCGGGCCTGACCTGGGCTTTTCTCTCGAATTTGCAAGCCTGATCCAGGCCCAGGCCCTAAGCCCTAAAAGGCCGGGCCAATACTGTTCATGAAGAGGCCCGAGCCAGAAAGTGGCCGGGTCAGGCCAGCCCGCAGGCCGCCCGACCCATTGGACAACTCTAGCAACGCACGGGGTTAAAGCGATAACTTCTATCGATAGCAATCTCGGTGTTGTAATTTTTTATTTTTTTTTATAGATTTCCAAAATTACATGTTTCAAAACTTTTTGTTAAGCCAATAACTTCTAAGTTCCACATAGCCAAGCGAAAATTAATCCAAGCTATGGGCATATATGGGCTTAAGGGTGACAATGTTGAATTATGATCATCTATTGTGCAACACATCTGTTGTAATCTCGCTAAATGAATTTTGATGACAAATTAAAATAATTGTCACTATAATTTGTAACAACAGCGGCAAAACATTTCGTGATAATCTTTTGTTACTAATGTTGTGTGCTCCAAGCCAACAACGTCCTATCAGGACTCTTCTATTACTTTTTCTTTTTTTTTATTCAAAGCTTACTAACTAACAACATTAAAGACATTTCGTGATATTAATAACTTCATACGCATGGGTTTATAGAGAAAACTAAGATGTAGCTGACTGCAGGGTAGACAATCTCCATAAGGAAAAGGGCTGAATCTAGTGTCCAATGGTGGAAATTGGTCAGAGGAAAATGATGTTTTTCAGCTCAATTGTTTAATGTTTGAAGAGCAGGTTGCACACTACAACATAAGATGGGCTAAAATGTATGTGCCAGTGTTGTTGTGGGATGTGTGTTTGTATTGCGCCGGGTGCCTATCGGAGGTTACTTAGGAGTTAGGTCGGAGGTTCTAAGCTACACAATACGATATATACTTCTCTCCTCGGGCGGAGTGTCTATCGGAGGCTATACAGGCCGGGACTTTGAGCTACACACCGGTTACCTCCCTCCTCTTAACTCCTTAGTTCTTGGTGCGAGCGTATTCATGTCTTTTGAGGTTAAAAGGTTTCGCGTTCCAACACTCCTTTAGCGGTAAAAAGCTGGGGTAAAGTTAAACACATTAAACATTCATTGTTTGTCACTGTAAAGGATTGCAATACATTGTCACGACTCTTTTCTTTAAGTTGACCCTTAAAAGTATCCGAAGTTTACATTATGCTTAGTATCAAAAATAATAGTGAAAGACTAACAAAATAAAAAATATTTGCCTGCCATGTCATGGACAAACACAACCATGAGTCACCTTCAACATTATTTATCCATCATTAGTAAAGTCAACGTTGATAATTGACCAATGCGAGTCCTAAGTAGGATTCAATGGCTTTGCCTAAACTTTTTCTTTCGGTATTGATTGGGCGTGCATAGCAGTTGTATCAGTATTATATATCAATCAAAATTCCATCAAGAAATTTTAGCTGTAAATAAAGCCGTAGCAAGATGCTAATTAAGCATGATGAGATTATGTTTTAAGGAATGCAAGAGCTTATTTACCATTTGGCCTATAGCTACGGAGCGGAAAACAAGCGACTAACGGGCATTTCGTACTAAAAAGTTGAAAGTTTACCACAATCTTGTAATACATCAACTCAAAAGCTCATATACTGGGTTTATCAGATGAGATTACAATGCTCTCCCGAGTGATCACACAATAAGTCTAGTAGTAAACCGTTAGGCCAATCCGTCAATTTTTGCAAGGAAATTCATTTCGTTTCGACCAAAAGAAAAGAAAAGACTGTTGCAAGTCACTCGATCCTTTCCATTGTGCAATTTTCTCTACAACGAAAGGCTCCAAGTTTTACCGTTCAAGTAGTTTATCTACTTTCTAACTAATGAGATCGTACAATCTTTTTTAGCTAAACATATCGCGCAAATCGCGTCAAACTCTGAAGTTTCATGCGCAAAAGGTTAATGACATAATATAATGGTGATTGGTGAGTCACACTTGACTAATATGTTTTGTACTACATTTTGCTCTAGCCTTTGGTCTAAATCCACATAAGAAGACAAAGCAAAGTGGCAGGCCAAGTCAAATCCAAGTTAATAACACCAACTGCAAGGTCGGCCTTTCATGAAGAAAAGAATCAAGAATTCGGCTTTCAGCCAAAATCCCTATACCCCATGAAGATATGTGAATGATCACCATCCCCCTGAATTCTAATTCACGTGGGAATATTCAAAGCTTATTTTGAAGAGGTTCTGAATCAATTGCTTGTTTATGGTCAGATTTGGACTCGTTGAATGTGTTCAAAGTGAAGTAAAGTTGTCATTTGCATGCAAATGCTTTCCCACCCTACTCGTGTGCACAATAAGTTAGCCAAATATGTTATATCAATGAGACATCAAATCATATATATAAAATGTGATTTCAATATCACCATGATTTTACTAGTATCGGTCCAGCTTTATCGGTATAGTTCCAGTTTTCATCTTTGAGAATGGACAAACCGTTACATTTGAGATTAATCTTGTATTTTTTGAAAGCTCGTGAGCTTTTAGCTTCGTAGTACGTCTTATCAAAACAATGTCACGAGCTTGAGAGAGAGAGAGAGAGAGTTGGGTTGAAGTAGGTTGGCATGGGGTGGGGTATCGAAGGATATTCTCGCAAGTAAAGTCTTCTACCTCTCGTACCTTTTGTCTTCAAATGTAGTTTCTTCTAAGAACGAATTCACCAGGTTAGATACAAATAAGAGACCTTAGTGGCAACATTTATCTCTTAGGTTCTGTCAATGCATTATCTCTGGATTCAAGATCATCCCGCTCTTTGTTCCCCTTACCCTGTTAAAACATATATAATAATAAGGTTCAAACTATGTGCTGCAACATCACACAAACAGAAGAATGCAATATGAAGTTACCCTTGATGTACACCAAAAGTGGCCAGAGATCATTATGACAGAAGAAAAGAATTAATTATCTGTGCTAAGAGCAATTGGAACCACTGAATTTAATAATGAATGACCGTGAATCAATGAAAAGACATTTATCATATTTAAGACTTAATTATTAACTAACTTCGGAAGTGGCTTTATTGAATTCTCAGCTAAAGGCATAAGATTCTTGGTACTGCATTGCCTAACCAATTGCTAAAAGGGAGAAAAAGAGGACAGAAAACAAGGTAGAATCCAACATTTATCTGCCAAATCCAATGTCTGTCCATATATACCAGAAGAAAAGGGCAAGAGGGAATACTGTGATAAGAGTATGAGGAAGTGGTGATACTTATCCGAAAAAGGATATGACTTTTGGGAACTCAATGACCACAGCAAAGTAGCCATTGAATGGCAATGTGCCTTCTTTTTCTTTTCTGAAGAATAAGTGACCATGTGATCACCTTTGTTTATGTGGGGGCATTTGACTAGCATACCTAGTTGGAAAAATGCTTTCACTTCTCATAGCTGCCCTTGTACATTTGCTAGAAGGGGAATAGCCTTTCAACAATAGCCAAGAGTCTAAAACCATGACTAAAGTAACATTTAAAATCATTTTCAGTTTTAATTTTTTATTTTAAAAAAGATAAAAACAAAAAATCAGTGTAGAGTTTTTTTTTTTTTACAAAAACGAATGAGTGTTTGATTACCCAGTTTTTTCTTTTGGGTTTTTGATTACCCAGTTTTTATTTTGAGTTTTTATTGTGGTGGTGGTTTGCGGTGGCAGTGGAGGGGCGTGGTGGTGGTAGTCTCAAAATGAAAACCAAAACTGAAAATTCAAAACTCCTAAATGGGAGTTTTAAAGAACAGTTCTGTTTTAAAAATTAATTTTCAAAACTGAAAAAAAAAATTATGTGTCAAATACATTTATTTTTTTAATTTACAAAATTAAAAAAAATATTAAAAAAAAATAGACGTTATCAAACAGACTACGCAAATGTTTTAGCCTTATACGGCAAGCATATCAAAATTACAAGGAAATTGCTTTCCAAGACAAGTACAAGTTTGCTGGCTTGGCTGGCCCCTACGCACCTCCATACACACATCAAATCTGATATCATTTTAAGACTTGACTATGTTGCAATCTAAGAATTTTCTCTTCACCTACTTCCTTTGAAGCAACGATTTCTTGGAGAGGATCCTAGATTGTGAAGTTGAATAGCATTGATCTGTCATGGTTATCTGTTTCTGCTTTGAAGAAGCAGTGGTGGAGTGGAGACAGATTCCCTCACAGCAAAGGAACCGATGACAAAAGGGGTTAATATCTTTCATCCCCTGACAAATCTCATCACGGACTGCACGTTCTAAGCGAAAGGAACAGATGCGCAGACTATCTGGTTAGAATGGGAGCCAAGCAAGGGAAAGATTTTGAGTTGTTAGAAGACCCTCCCGGAAGGACTTGTGCCATTTACTGCGGCAGATGCTGCTCGTTTAGGCAATGGATAATGGTGATGTTACACGGTTAATTTAATTACATTTCCTTTGTACCAAAAAGAAAAAAAAGCTTATATGTTTCTGCTGCCGTCTATATACTTGGGTTAATTGTACTAGACACTTCCGAGATTTGTATGTACAATAATCAGGTCTCTCTATTAAAATTATAGTAAGTTATTTTTATGTTTTTTTTTTATTATTTTTCAGTCCACAAAGTTAACAAAAATGCTGAAAAGACGGCAATACCCCTCATAGAAAAATAAATATGTCTGCCCAATACAGTAGAGATCTAACTAGTTCACCACCACAACACCGGCTAGCCAGATCGCACACGGGCTCCCTCCTGTTGCGGCTCGCGGCGCTACCCACTGCCACCGCCACCAACATCGAAAACGAACCTACCACCACTGCGTCCCTGCCACAGCCATAAAAAAACTAATTTACCATTGCTAATCTACACCATACTCACCACTATCCCGCAGCACAACCCAAACAAACCCATGACCGCTGGACAACCATCACTACCGCAGTAACCCTACCATCACCCCTACTAGTTTTCGCAACCCCCACCAAGCCCACCATACAAATTGAACTACAACGACCGCTACCACAAAAGGGGGGTAAAGGGCAGCAGGCAACAGTTATACACAATGACAAAGGCAGCAGGGGGAGAGGGTGGCAGTGGGTGGTACAAATTGCGAGTTTGGGTTGAGGTGTGTGTGTGTGTGTGTGTGTTGGGGGGAGGGGAGGGGAGGGGAGGAGTAAGGGGCATATGATGATGGTGATGATCGTGAGTGTCTGTGTGTCATCTGTGGTGGTCGCCGGTGTCCATGTGTGCATACGTACGCGCGTGTGTGAGTGTGTGCGTGCGCGCGCGTACACGTGTGTGATAGGCAGTGTGTGTCGCATGTGGTCATTGTGTGTGTGCACATGTGTGTGTGATGGCAATGTCTATGCGTCGCCAATGCGTGCACGTAAGTCTGTGTGCGCGATCACATATGTGTGGTGGATGATGTTTGGATAGGCGGTGTGTGCACGTTATGGACAAGGAGTACGGACTGGAATGGTTTTGGTGGTCGGATAATATTTGGATAGGTGGTGGTTACCGGTATATATGTGGGCAATGGGCAAAAGAAAGTCTTGGAAGTGGTGGCTTGGCAGAAGCGGCGATGGCTGGGCATTGTGTGGTAAGGAAGAAGAGGAAGACCGAAGGGCATTTTTGGCAGATCAAAATAAATGTAAATGTGGTACCCTAACTTTTCTTGACGATCCCTTAACGGAAGTGCGTGCTGTGTAACATAGCGACAAACCACAGAGGGCTGGAGAGTAATTAAATAAATAGGGAAAGTCGCGTGCATTTGTGGGTAAACTTCCAAGAGTGCCGAGTGTGATTAACCATATTTGTTTCTTGGGGAAATTATTTCAATCGCACGAGATAGAGCTTCTCAGATCATTTATTTGAAAATCTACATGAGAATGAAACTAGTACTGTTCTAGAAAAACCGAAGTATGATAGAGAAATTCATGGTAAGGTTGCATCGTAAAAGTTCTTCATATGCAAGTATCGTCGGTTCTTGTAGTATGTCTTCATTTGACATGAACCATACATGACCCTTTATTCTTACGCCATAAATAGCGACGGTGTAGAGTTGAAGTAGGGGTGCAATTTGGGCTGGGTAACTCGTGCCAGCTTGTAAAATATAGGCGTGGACCTAGTATTATAGTGACTATGATGGATGTGGGGACAAGATTTTGAGCCTGCAAAAGTATAGGCTGGACATGGGTAAAGGTTTTTCGAAGTTCGCTCAGCCCGTGGGAAACCCAACCCGTCAAACTTTTATATGAGTTATATATATATATATATATATATATATATATATATATATATATATATATATATATATATATATATGGTCTTTTGTTTTTCAATTAGCCTTTAAAACTCTCTTACCATATGCATTTGGAGACCTTTGAAGGTTTTATTTTTCACTCTTGTTTCTTATTAAAGGATTAGACTTTGTACGATTGTTTGAATCGGTAACATTTAATCTTTTTATTTTTCTTTCTCCTTTATTTTAATTTGTCACGAAACTTGTTTACATGCTTATGACTAAACTTATTTTGAGACTTCGCAACACTTTTTTTTTATTACCATGACTGTTTAGTAGACTTCAACAGTAAATGATATACTTAAAAAAATAAATAAACGAAAAGTCATGATTAATTAATAGACTTCAATAGTAAATGATATACGCGTCAAAGTTAAGTAAACAAAAAACTAATATGAAATCATGGACAACTCGTGAACAGCCCATGTCCAGCCCGTGCCCACCAAAATTTTGATGGACTGGACATAGATATTATTTGGCCTGTAGATGGACTGAGCTGGACATGGCCACGAGTTTTCAAGCGTTGCAACCTTACGTTGAAGTGTCATCGGAAAGATGCCAAGAGCCTAATTATAATTATTCTCAAACAGTTTTATACGCTGCCAAAGCTTATAATTCTGACTAAATTGCCACTACGCGACTTAAGAAAGCATGCCAGAACGGCTTTCTGGTAATTTGTGTTGAGAAATCCCTCCGCGCAGTTGGTAATTTGCATAGTGAAATTCTTACGTAGTAATGCCGATTTGTCTTGCAAGATGTAAAAAATTCAATGCCTTCTTAGTTATTACTTTGTGGCTGATTGAACCCTGAGAAACAACTTAATTTGACACTCGATAATCTTCTTGATCAAACTTTGGAAGTATGGCAGTACGTTTCTAAGAACTGCATAAAGCTATCTAGTACTGCCAATAGGTGTGTGACGATAAGGACGACGGTACATTCATCGCTGCTGAGCACTGTAATCGTACAGTTCTGGCACTGCTTTTGCCCAGAAATATTCTACTTTGCGTCTCTTGCGAACTATCTTCTTCATGGTACCAGACCTCTCATTATGACACAAAATGAAGGCTTTGTAGAGGTCGGAGGAATTCCATTTCGCGTTCTTATGAACTATCTTGTTCATGGATACAGAGTGAAGAAAGAATGATTGATGCTGCTCAAGTGTATAAATTGCAAAAGTTAATCAATTAGATTTTACGTCTTATACCAAACCATGAATGAAAATCAACAAATGTTTTTGCAAGGCAACTTTCTTCTCCTAGCAGAACTCCATATAGCTTCTGAGACTAGAATTTCATGTTGAGAACCTTACCTAATGGCTGGTACTTTTTCGCAGTCTCATCATGTTTAAAACTATAGCTTTCTCTGGAAACCAATTCCTCTCGAAGTGCACCAAAAGCAGCCTTTCTCCTTTCCCCGTGCTCTCTCCACCTCCTTATTTGTTCCTCAAGTGCTCCTTTAGCTGTCTCAGCCACCTCGGCCCTGCTCAAAGCTTGTTCTGCTCGTGTCCTGAACTCCCCGATTTTTATTGTTGCTGTGTCCAAATCTTTCTTCAACATTTCCAACTCATGCCTATCTTCAGATTTTGGCACTGGAACTTGGTCTGCCTTCTCAGCCTTATTTACCAACGTCTCGTATTCCTCCAAGGAAATTGTGATATGGGTATCTGTCTCATCTTCTCTCTCTTGACCTTCTGAAATTGACTCATCCATCTTTGTAACTTCTTCTTCCTCATCAGAGTTTTCCTTTTCTGGTTCAACAAGGACAGACTTTTCAGATTTTTCAGCTGCTTTACTAGCTTGTTCTTTTAACTCTCGGTTCTCTTTCTTGGCTTCTTCTGCTTCTAGCGCTAGCTGCTGAAGAGCAAGATACACTGCTGACTTATCATTCTTGGCTCTTACTTCAGAAGCCTCAGCCGCTGCAACTTTAGATCTTCCTTTGTGAAGCTCAGACTGCAGCAATGCTATCTCAACTTGGGCTTCAGTCTCCATTCCGCTAATTTCATCCACCTCACTCTTAATCTTCTCTAAACAACCTGTCATTATTTCCAAGTCACATCTCAAGCGCTGCACCCCTTCATTTGCATTATTGAGTTCTAGCCTTACCTCATTAAGCTCAATTTCAAGTGAATCACTGTAGTTCGTCTGATCAGAGTTTACACTTTTCTGCAGGTCTAAATCTGCCTTCAGACAAGTTATTTCAGTTACAGCATCAGCGGCAGCTCTCTCAGCTGAACCGTGTAACTCGTTTGCTTGCTGAAGTTCCCACTGCAGCGAGTCGATGAATAAGGACTTCGCCAAGAGCTGGTTCTCCAAATTATCCATCATTTCCAGTTGTTTTTCCATATACTCTAGCTGTTCCCTGGCTTCTATTTCTCTTTCAGTGGCTAACTGTATCTCGACCTCTTTATCATACAAAAGTGCACACTTATCCTTTTCTGCCTCGATAGCAGCCAGATTTAAGTGCAGAATAGTTTCATGGAGCTCCGTCACATGGCTCAGAAGCTCCTCTATCTTTTCCTTATCCATGTTTAGGGCAGTTTCCATCATTTCTGCTTGTGTCATGGCATCACGCTTTGCCTCACTTGCTGCAGCTAGTTCTGTCCCTATGCTAAGCACTTCCCCTTGCGCAGACCTCAACTCACTTATGACATGAGAAAGGTGTCTCGGACCCTTGATGTTTCGGACAACTGATCAGCCATCTCAATCATCTTGGATTCCAGTTTCGCTAAATGCATTCTAGCTTCTTTGCATTCGTTGGCATATATCTCTCTCTCAAACTCGGTGTTCCTCAGCAGGGTGGAAAGTTCATCTGCCATGTTCTTATAGTGGTCTAGGTTGAGAAGAGCTTGCTTGTGGGAAGATTCCTTGGCCTCGAACTGAACCTTAATGGTGGCCAAGTCTTTTAGCAAGCCTTCAAGCTCTTTCTCTTTGTTCCCAACCTATTCTGGTTGTACTCAAGGGCCCAATAAGGGTCCCATTCACGAGAACACGTCAACGGATTCAACAGTCAATTCTTCAACGCTTCGAACTGGTCAAAGTGCGGGCGCCGAAGTCACGTGCATTCTTTGCTTCACACGCCTCACGCTTGACTTAGTCACCAATTATTTTACATCAACGTCACTCACGGTAGTACGTTCGTCACACCAAAACCACCCGAGAACTTTTTCACCAAAAACATCGGCCGATGGCGCAACCGAAGCGACAGGGTCAAGGGAAAAGGCCTTGGCCAACCCCATGGGGTCGGCCTCGGCCTTCCCCCCGTTTGTTCACTTTTCGTGTAAGGTCCTTTTCACTCTTTGTTCACTTCGTGAGCTTTGTATGTGACTTTGGCACCTTGCTCGTCACATGGGTATGATTCATGTCGGCACGCTCGTCGCAATGCAACTTTTGGATTTATCGTTGCCCATCAAAACACCTACCGTCGGCGAGCCCGAAGTTCACCCACAGGGGGAGTGGCCTTGGCCTCCCTTCATGGGAGTTGGCCATTGGCCTTGGCCATAGGGTCGGCCTCGGCCTCCCCAAGGGTGGTGGCCTTGACCTTCCCTCAATTTTGGCCTATAACCTCCGCTCCCACGCGCACTTGTTTTCTCGAGTCTTTACACCTCCACGATGTTTACGAACATTCGTACACCAAACTCGTGACGTCATTCGTCCGTGACTGCCCACCGCTCCCGCGATGCCCGTCGCCCAAAGTCGCGTGCTACCACCGAATGACCCGTCACCGACGACCGCATACCATCACTCCCGACTTTGTCATTACTACATGTTGCATTCATAATCTTGTTATGACAGGTACACTCAGCTCAAATCCCATCTTTGGGACACCCGACTCGTGCCCGTGCGCCGTCTCTGCTACGTTCGTCTCCGCGCCCATGCGCCATTCTTATGACATGTGCCCCTGCACCAAGTATTGTCTCCGCGACGTTCGTCGCCGCGCCCATGCGACATTCTCATGACATGTGCCCCTGCACCAAGTATTGTCTCCACGACGTTCGTCACCGAGCCCATGCGCCATTCTCATGACATGTGCCCCGGCACTAAGTATTATCTCCGTGACGTTCATTGCCGCGCCCTTACGCTATTCTCATGATGTGTGCCCCTGGCACCAAGTATTGCTCCGCAACGTTCGTCGCCACGCTCATGCACCACTTCCATGACATGTGCCCCGACACCAAGTATTATCTCCGTGACGTTCATCGCCGCGCCCTTGCGCCATTCTCATGATGCGTGCCCCTGGTACCAAGTATTGTTTCACGACGTTCGTCATTGCACCCTTGCGCCATTCTCATAACACGTGCCCCGGCACCAAGTATTGCTCCGCGACATTTGTCGCCGTGCCCATGCACCACCTCCATGACATGTGTCCCGGCACCATGTATTGTCTCCGCGACGTTCGTCGCCGCGCCCGTGCGCCATTCTCATGATACGTGCCCCCAGCACCAAGTGTTGTCTCCGCGACGCTCGTCGCTGCGCCCGTACGCCATATCCATGACATGTGCCCCCGGGCTCCTTGTCACACTACAGTGCCCTCGGCACCATACGCACTCTGTCGCGCCCATGCGCCGTGCCACTAACAGAGACATGAAGAACACCAAAAACTTCTCCCTACTTCACATGAAAGTTCATTTATGCACCGGGCGCATGTGATTGTCTAGTAGATAATGACTGCCTTAAATCTTATCATATGTTCCAAGAAAAGGTTGATTTCTGTAATTGACTCCATTACACAAATCATATTTGGCAAATATGCGATGATAATGAAAATTTTGAAAAGACACTTCATGGAATCCTAAAACACTGAGAACCATTGCCTCAACTTCCCATTATAAAGTTGTATCTTATATAAGCTGCACGAAGTGAAGGAAGATTTACGTCCAGGAAAGAACAGCATATCTTCAAGCATTGCTACGCACTCAATCATACTACTTATACTCTATAATCTCATCAACGATCACATTGTCATCCCTTCCAATTACTAGCTGCTCTAAAAGAAAAGTGATGTACCATGTACAAGGAATTAAGCATACCAATCATCAAACCTTGTATCCCTATTATGGCCAATATCTATAAAATTTTGTGAAGAATGTTTGTAACTTCTTTGATGGTTGACAAATAAACAGAAGTTCACCAATAAAATGATGAAATTCGACATAAAGACAATACCCTCACTCTGGCAGCCCTGAATATAATGCACGAAAATTTAAAATTGTAATTTGAAACTAAAAATGTATTCATCGGTTCGAATGATGAAATCAAGAAGCAATGGCAATAACGACAAGCAATAATAGCAGAAGTAGCAACAATTGCTAATATCATTCCCATCAGAACGATATTGTTAGTGTGTCTGTGTGTGTGTGTGTGTGTGTGTGTGTTTTTCTGGGTTGGGGGTACCTGCAGAAGCTGAAATCCGAACTTCTGTGAAGTCGATGGAGGATGGCAGAGGAAATATGGTAGGGTGGAAGGTTAATTTCATTGCAACTATCAGTTGGGTTTCTTCAGAACTTAAGATGATCTTTTTGGAGAAATCGATGTGCCGATTCTTTTGTCCGGACGCAAGGGTCTGGAGAGCTGTGACGATGAAGGAGATCATCGTTACAGCATTGTAGAGATCGTCCATGAAAGCAACCCTCAGCTCTCCTCTTTCACTTTGATGCCTAACTGTTCTTCAACTGTCCATCTCAGTATTGGCGCGTTTTCTTGCAGTTTCTTATGGAATAAAATTGTCTGCTACCCTTTGTCTGCAGATTTTTCCTTCCGATCAGACGACCACCA
Source organism: Escallonia herrerae (assembly GCA_033070095.1). Taxonomy (NCBI): domain Eukaryota; kingdom Viridiplantae; phylum Streptophyta; class Magnoliopsida; order Escalloniales; family Escalloniaceae; genus Escallonia; species Escallonia herrerae. The sequence continues at coordinate 284,066 of JAVXUP010000016.1, forward strand.
TCTTAGAATGCAGTCGTAACTCATGCGATGATGCAAAAAGAATAATGTGATCTTTGTCCAAAAATCTTGTTTCATGTGATTACGCAATTGTAAGATAATGATATCTCAAGTGTTTAGTACGATGGTTGAATGCGCTCCTCTTAAAATGTTCAGATCTTTTTTTTTTTATCGTAGAAGGACGAGGTAAACCTTAGTCCGATCATATAGTATAAGACATTGCGTTAACCGGTAAGCAACTCTCCATCAAATTTCCATTAGAAATAGCTATGATTGTGGCGATTACACAAGTATTGGACGAACTTATTTTCCAAGAACACAAGAAAGAAAAAAGAAAATGATGCTTGAACATTATCATTTTCAAAAATTAGGCAGGGGATTTAATTCAAGTTTTGACCAAATAAAATAGTACTAAACTATCACCAAACCAATGTTCCTTTCTTCCATCTAAGATATCCATTAGGAAATGATAATGTTTTTATCATGCAGTAACGTTGGACCATGAGCAAATCTTCTCAATAATTAAATTACATACCATTAAACAGTCACCTTTCTACCAAGCTAGAGGCTATGTTTATTCCACAACATGTTAATCAATCTTTCTTTGTCACTAAAAAATTAGCACTCGTTGTAAAAACATGTCTCTAGTGATAAGAAATGAATAAAAAGTAGGACTTCACCAAATGCATGTCAATATGGCAGTATATTGACCCGCAACAGGTTTAACAATCGTAAGTAGAAAAGAAAATTAGGACAATCAAAATTGTACTTTATATTAAGGGTTGATATAGGGATTCGTTTTATAATTTTGAGGTTATTTTTCAAGATCTTTGTCACTTGGAATCAGAAAAAAGAACGTTGATCGTCAGGAAAAAAAAAAAAGAAAATTATGAAATTGGTGACTTTGTACTGATCTTATAGTTGAAGTTGAAATGTGACTGATTTGTGAGTGCTCGTGAAGTTGATACGTAGTTGACCATATTGTGCATGTACATGCCTAATTGGTTGGGCTTGGAGTCCAAAACGAGCAATTGTCATTGAATGGCTGGGCAAAATTGGTGTGGACTACTGATGCAATTCCCCTTAGTTTTGTGGCTCCTTGGCAAGAATAGGCTTTCAACCAGGTCCAGGACCAGACTCAAAAGATTGGGAATCCTTGCTTACGGTACATGCATTTTATGTGGGGCATTGAGAGTGAGAATAACTGATCACTACCTTGTTAATGCATGCCCTTACACTTCCCCATTCCTTTGTGGGATGTACTCGTACAAATTGGAAGCTTGCTCGGTCATAATAGGGGATTCAAAAGACTGCCTTGAACATTATGGCAGTTTTAGATTATTGCAATACAGCATTTTACTCTTGTGACATCTTTTGTTTTTAAACTAATTTAATTCTAACAATATTTGCCTTTAGCGAAAAACAACTGGCCCGAGGCCTCCTTTTCTTTAGCACAAGAAAAGGTTTGCAACATAGTCTAGTGGCTGAAGACCTTCCTTCTTATTAGAACATTGCTTATGGAACCCCTGAGTTTATGTCTTTGTATATTCGCTACTTATTTGTTTAAGAAAATTATACTGGCATCCTCTGCGATTAGATTTTCATGTGTGGTCTTAATTTTTTGTTTAAAATGAATCATTTTGCTTTAATTTGTAATGAATTATTAAAAGTGCGACACTTTTTCTTAAACTAATTCCAAACACTACTACATAAACAACAAGACCTATCACCAACCTATCACCGTGGACCAGCCACTACCACCAGATCCCACCACCCCTAACCCATCCCATTGCAAACATATCGCCCCCAACAGTCCCACCACCCCCTAACCGATTCCTCCACCACGAATTGATTACCATCAACAAAAACCCGTAAACCCCGGACCCACCTTCACACATACCCACCACCATAGATTCAACCACCATTAAGAGGAATCCACGACCTACTAATCCAACCACCTCCTAATGGATCCCACCACCACAAGCCCATAACCGCTAATCAACACACTATTATAGCCTATCACCATTAACCAATCCCATCATCGACCCATCCCTCCCACAAACATAAAGTCCCTATCACCACCATCTCAATTTCATCAACACAAACCCAGGAGGACTTCATTGTATTGCTAAGGTAACGGTAGTAAGGGTATATTTGCGCTTCCAAAAGATTCAACCGGTAAAACAAAAGAAAAGATTACAGAAAGGGAAATGGGAAATGCGATGCGTAGCACAAGTAAAGGAGTGTCGGAATAATTCTACAAAAAATAAGAAAAAAGAATAGCAAATGCTTCAAGGCATAAACTTTAGTGCACCAAGTGTAATTATCCAAACATAAACCGATCATGTGTGTTGTGTAGGTAAGGGGTAGATAATAGCGGTGATAGCAACAACATGATGTAGTGGTGGGGAGCTGGATGGAGGCGGTGGGTGGTAAATATTGTTGGTTGCGCTTTGCATTTGTAAGTTTGGATTTGTGTGTGTGTGCACCCCTGGTGGTGGTCGCCAATGTGTGCAAGCATGTGTGTTTATGTGATAAACAGTGTGTGCAGGCGTCGGTAATGGTGGTTTCTAGTGTATGATGGGGCAATGTGTGTGTGCTCGTCCCCCGTGCGTGTGTGTGCGCTCGCGCGTGCATGTGCACGCATGTGGTGTACGTGCGGGTGTGCAATGGGCAATTATAAAATAGAATGGGTTTGGTTAGGGGTGAGCACGGTTCGGTTTAGGGGTCAAACCGCAAACCAAATCGTTACTCCTCTGTTTGAAAGATTATGAACCGAACCAAACCAAAAACCGTCGGTTTAAACGGTTTGGTTTGGTAGGATTAAACGGTTCTGTTTGGATCGGTTTGTGTCCACTTAAAAATGTTGTTCATTTCCAAACTATAATTGGATCTAACAATGATAAAAAATTAAAGTTATATGTTTTATAAATTACATATAATCTTGTTACATTCGATATATAAGTGCTCCTTGATGTATGAGAAAGGATGAGTAAATATAGAACATTTATTAGTCACGGATTTTTTGTGTTATAAGCGTTTTCATTATTTCCTTTTCTTATAACTTTCAAGATTTGTATATATGAATTTGCTTACTACCGTATATGTGAAATTGTCAATTAATGTTATTAAATATAGAGTAACATATTATAGGTCGGTTCGGTTCGGTTTAGAAGATGCGAACCGTGAACCAAGCTGAACCAAGGTCAGTTTGAGAAATGTGAAACCAAACCATTAAAATCTTTGAACGGTTCGGATTAGATTGGTTCGGTTTGGTCAGTTTGAGCTGTTCGGATTGGTTTGAACATTTTGATGCTCACCCTTAGGTTTGGTGATAGGGTGGTGTTTGGATAGGCGGTGGTCGTTCGTGGGTGGGTGCGTGTGTGTGCGCGCGCGCACGCGGCGGGGAAGAAGGAAGCCTTTAGTTAGTGGTGGTTGGCACCAGCTACGGTAGCTAGACTAGTTTTGAACCCGTGCATTGCACACGACAACATTTTTGATAATAATTAGTGAAGTGTTAATTAAAGAAGATCATATATGACTATTAGTAACAATAATAAAAATAGTAAAAGCGATAGCAGGTGCATATTGCACTAATTGCAATCTAAACAAACCATAAAGATCTAGTTACTGCACTTGTGCTTCAACCAATTTAATAATTATTGTGTGAATAATTTAAAAAAGAAAATTCAGAATGCAAAATAGTTGACGAAGTTTTCCATCAACAACATTCACTTTGATGCTCCAACGTTACAAATATAACACATAGTCAAGTTAGAGTGTTTATTCAAAATATCATTGTACCAAACAAAATAGTATAATATATCTTACCTAAAAATTTGTTCATTTGTACTCATAGCATGTCTTCAAGGTCTGCCCATAACTTTAACAAAATTCTTTTAAAATTTTTTACATAAATGTCAAATCTATCATGTCAAGGACATATCAAAACAAAAATATTCACTAATTAAATGTCACTCGTGAGAAAAATAGAAGCCGATCAACACGTACACATGTTGAAGTGCAAAGAAAGAATGTAAAAAAAAAAGAAGCCAATCAACACATCCCTCGTAAATTCATCTGAAATACACACCATACAATAAAATCTCTAAAAAAATTTAAAAAGAGAAAGAAAAAGTATTGATTTACTCACTCCATAAACTGCAACTCTAATTCGTTTTCTCCTTTTTGTTGGTGCGATTGTGGAGAAGATGTTTAAATAGGAAAGTTCTTTTCTACCGGAGAAGATAAACGGTGAGGCGATAATTATGAATTAGTAATATAATAATAATGGATGATTTCATAATTATCATGTTTATGTGAAAATTTTGAAAGGGGATATGTGAGAAAATTAAGGGAATAAGAAAGATTTAAGGGATTGAGGCTTAAAAAGAAGAAGAAATTAGGTCATGCAATCCCAAAATTGATGGTTAGAGATTTAGGTCTTCCTATTTGAGAGAGAGAGAGAGAGAGAGAGAGGAAGAAGAGGATTTGTCGAATTTAAGCTTCAATCAGTATCCCGAGTGTTGAGGTCTAGTTATGTAATAGTAGACCTCAATCAATATCTTATCTTATTTGAAATCTAGTTATTTTTCTACTTTGTCTAGCTATGTTTATTTTTTCTATGTATAAAAAATGGGATAGAAAATATCAATAAACATGTGGGCATATAGATCATAAGATATAATGATTACCAGATAAATCATGAGATATGCAAGTCCTCACCATATGGTGATCAAATTACGATCTTGATCAAATTCAAGTTTCAAGGTTGATGATGCAAGTCACCAAATTCAAATTAGTTAAATTTTGATAGTCAAATATCTAGATAGCATATAAAGAGGTAATTATGCAACAAAGATAGATGATTTTGCAATAAAAAAGCATTCAAATTCAAATTAGTTAAATTGGTGAGAGAAACATGTGACAGAAAAGAAAAAACGAAAAACATTAAATTTATTTATTTTTATCCATGTGGCAAAAGAAGAGGGTGTTCACATAGGCGGTGACGTGGACACTTTCTCTCAGTTTCGACTTTCATACATATATAATTAGATGTTGGTTGGTAAGTAATAAGAGAAAGACTAAATGACATAATAAATGTATGGTACAATAATTTTTCTTAACGGGTTCGTGTACTATTTAACCCAATTAGAAAGCACAGTAGACAAAGGGTGATAAAGATAAAAGGGGAGACAATGTATTTTTGAGTAAACTCAATAAGTATCGAGTGTAATTAATCCATGTTTACAGCAAACACTAGTATTTGATGTCCAGTATGATGTATAGCACGTATGAAAAACAAAAGTTTAACAGAATCTTATGTAGTACCTATAATATAACAAAAAGTCTAGCTCTATAATTAAACAGTTATATGTCTTTTAGTCAAACTCATAAACAGACAACGGTCATCTTAAACTTAATCCCCTCCGGTGTCTACCTTTCATATATACTTTAATATCCTGCTAAACAAAGCTCGACGTGATATCATTTTTTTGAGAAAGCTTGTCCTCAATGCTTTATATGTAAAATGTAAGTTCACTTGCGTTCTTGCCATTCACCTTGGGCTTGGCTCTTTCGATCACTTTATGAAGGGTGATGGGTAAGGAATGATGCTAACAAGTGGGAGGTTGTCTACTGGTGGTACAATTTTGTTAAGTAACATTATGACGGTCGTTGAGTGGTTTGAACATTGTGGATGATGATTAGGTGGTTGCGAGTATAAAAGATTGACGAATGAAGGGTAAGTATAGGTCCTTTAATGGTACTTTTGAAACATGGTACGTTAATCTAGACAAAAATTGTATAAAGTATAGACTGTGGGATAACAGTAGACATATTTGTTGCATGTCTTTTAAATTCTTGATTGACAGGTAGGATTTCAAAAATCAATGAAATTGACTTAGATTACACCTTACCTCAAAGAATTCAGAATATTATCCCTCGATTAAAAGACTGCCTACAGGCATACCACTAGACAAAGTCTCTCGCAAAAGAGTTAGCCAAAACAAGTACCTGTGGGTTTTGTGAATAGATCCTTATAATGTCAATTACAAATTGCCTCGTATCCGTTGTGCGGTATGATATTCTTCTTTCTTCTCGTATCTTATCATCTCTATTAAGGTTCGACCTTTTTGCAGCTAAAAACTGGATCGGAAACCACACTAGAAATCAGGCCTGCAAAAGAGAACACGAAGTGACCGCCGGGTGGGGTTCTGGCGGGGGAACGCTCCGATGCTTAAGTCAGAGATGACTAACAATGTAGAACTTTGAAGAAGCAGTAAGACACAATGTGTGATTGTATGTGAACATTTCTTTACCTAAGGGGCTTGACCCCTTTATATAGTGGTAGAAGGAGGAGTCCTAGTAGGACTGAGTTTTGACCAACTCTAATCAGAATCTAATTAGGATCCTAGAGGATCTCATGTCAATCTGAACTGATAGAGTCAGAGTCTCTTTAGGATTCTGCCCGGTGATTGATACGGTAAATGCCATATCAGTAATGAGCCAGTATGAGTTACGTGTCATAACTGGCACGTGTCGTCCGTAAATTGGAGGGATATTTTTAGCTATATCATACCTTAACACTTTGTCGCAGAAATTCTTTCACTCTTGGCATTTTTGAACAATATGGTAAAATTGCTACCGGTAATCTGACTCAACGGTCTATCTTGAAATTTCGAAAATCGATTCCAACACCATATGTAACGATCCGATATTAGAATATTACATTTTCTCCACAAGGTCTGGACAAATGGTCAACATAGTTGGCCTAGCACCGATATTGGAATATTATATTTTCTCCACAAGGTTTGGGCAAATGGTCAACATAGTTGGCCTAGCACGTGTGTCAAAGCAGGAGGAGTAATGATGACTACGTGCGAATATATTCATATGCGTGCGTACTGTGAACGCTAGCCTTGCTTTTTTATCCAGAGAAAAAGAAAAGCAAAAAAAAAATCAACGACACACTTCAGGCGGGTCCCCACCCAGAAAAACTCCATTTATCTCTTTGAAAACCCTAACAGCAACAATGGTACACACTTGTTAGTAACCTTCTATCGTTCATCCTTGGAGCCAGAGAGCGAGATATGTCGGACGAAGAGCACCATTTCGAATCCAAGGCCGATGCCGGAGCCTCCAAGACCTACCCTCAGCAGGCCGGCACCATCCGCAAGAACGGCTACATCGTCATCAAATCCCGTGCCTGCAAGGTTCATCTCTCTCTCTCTCTCTCTCTCTCTGTACATGTGTTTGTTTCGATTGATGTCTCTTATGAAAGTCTTTTGCTCTTGATTTGCTAAACTAACGTCTTTATGTGCACACTTTTGTAAGACGTGGCTCCAAAACTACTTGCTGGGTTTTCCTCGTTTCACCTTCTGCGGATTCTTAGGATAGACTAGTACATGCTAATGTTGGCTTTAATCAATGTTTTGGTCGTAGCTTGACTAGACATTAGATTCTTATTTTGTCTGTTTTTGTTATATGAGTTCAATTAAATTTTTACATGTAAAAAATTTGATCTTTGGATTTTGCAACATTAAAAGGAGGAAATCAGATATAACGGGGGGAGTAGTGAGGAGCAATTTTTGTGTGCGAAAGGACAATAGTACCATAACTAATCTAATAGAATGACAACAATACTAGTAATCATTCGATCCAAACTGTGTCGTTTACAGTCACTGTGTAATATGTGGGATAACATCATATGAAAGTTCCCCTGACTGATTTGTGCTTTGTGTCAATTAAATTCTTTTAATGGTTGTTTAATGGCCAGAATGCTTTTAGTTTAACCTCTCTCTTGAGAGGAAAGGAACATTCTCCCTTTTTGTCCCTGTTGCCTTGTTGCGAATTCTTGGGATAGTATTCAAACATTTAACAGTAAATTGAACTCATTGTAAGATCAGATAGATCAAATAAATGCTAAGAAGTCTACTTTTGGAGTTTCCAAAAAGTGAAAGGAGACAATTTATGAAACGGAGTAGTCTTATTAAGGCTTGTTGAAGGTGTCGAGATTGGATTAGAATTAAGTTGTGCTTTGCATATCACAGTGATACGTGTAAACAAGCGTTAAGAGAATAATGCCAATGTGAATACTATCAACTTATTTACTTTTTCAACTCTCACTGTGCGGAGATTTCAAGAGGACTTCGTGTTGGTGTTCGGCATGTGTTACATTACACTTTGTTGACACCTTTTCAGCTGTCCAACTTTCGATTTATTTAATTTTTTAAATCTCACCGCTTGTTTTGAAAAATGCGTCTTGCGTTTCCGTGTTGTATCGCATCTTTGCTTGTTTTTTGGGTGTCATTCTTCATCGTCTATATCTAGCAAGACTTTCTGATCATGTTCTACGTTAACCTTCATAGTATCTAGTTGTTTACAAAAAGGATTGGGTTGATGACAAAATTTTGCCCTATAATTTACACAGTTTTGCAGGTGTCTCCTGGTATTTTCAACTTCGACAAAACTGTTCCCTTTAACATACGTACTCCTTGCAAACAACTTTTATACCCAACGTCCGTCCAAAAAAAACCGTCAAAGTGATCATGCGTGAGATTCGCCATTTTTATGACCAAAATGAAGGGTAAATCTGTAACTTAGCTTCAGTACCCCAACAATGATATACAATTCTCTTCCTCCAACCTAGCTTTGCCATGCACGGCCACCCAAATGATAACCTGCCCATCATCACAGAAGAAGGCCCACAGCCCTGTGCGTTAAACAACATGCTTTTTGGCGCCTGAATCTGGTTGAAGAGCTTAATCTCCGCCTCTTGTAGCAAATCCGGTGTCTTTCTCCACCGGAACTTCAGATCGCAGCTGCATGTTGATTTTAATTTGACCGCACATGAAACGGTGTGTTTCGCAGTAGACGGCAAGGAGAAAGAAAAGCCGGGCAAGTATTTCAACCGGTTTCATCGCTACATTTCCGGTGGTTCGGTTTGGGATATTGTCGAAGAAGGTGGAAATGAGGGGGCTATAACTAGAGTGGATTCTGAATAAGGTGTGGTGTGTGTGTCTCTCTCTCTCCCCCCTCCCCCCCCCCCCCCCAAGTGTGGATATAACCAATGGCCAACACTATCGTTAGCCGTGAATCTGCCACTAGTGCAGCTATTCTGCCCCCAAAAATCCATTATTTCTTAGATCTGCACAGATCTACACATGATCGGGACTGGATGTGGTTGTTCATAGGTACGGTGGTGGGGTTTGTGGTTGGTTGTGGTGGCTAGTTGTTGGAGTACGATGGTGGCTACGGAGGTTGTGATTGGTTGTGACTATTGCAGTGATTGTTGAGTGTAAATTGTGGCGGGCTAGGAAGCACCGACACCTCTCTAAGGTGGCGGTATGGTGTCCTAAACCTACTGACACCCTCTCGACACCGTCAGACATGTGTTGGGCACCTCTCATCGGTGTCTGAATTTTTTTTTTTAAATTTTCAACATAGTGTCAGATACTGCATGGAGAAGTGTCGAACGATATTGGGCCAATATGAGACTTTGTGAACCAATTTTGGGGTCACTCTGTAATAAATAGTACTATTTATGGGGCTTTTTTGGAAATAAACTACTAAACTGCCCTAATCTTTTCAAAGCCATTACTCTCTCTCTCTTTGCGGCTGCTGTATGCCGAAGAGAAGGAAGCCGTCAAGGGCTGCTGCTGCTGTCGTCGGATGTCTCGCTACTATTGCCGGAAGATCTTGCCTACGTCGCCGAAGGATCTCGTGATTGCTCTCTCCGAAGAGACGGAAGCCATCAAGGGATGCTGCCGCTGTTGCTAGAGGTCTCTCCACTGTCGCAGGGGATCTCGCAATTGTCGCTGACCAACATTTGCCCTTCTTCTCTCTGCACCGTCGTCTCTTTCTTTTTTCTTTTTTTTTCTCAAACCATGTCTAGCTTGAAACTCTCTCATTTCTTTCCCTTTTTTTTCCTCTGGGTGTATATATGTGGAACAACTATGTTGATTGTTTACTTTTAGTCAAATAAATTTGTTGAAAATTTGATATTCAGTTAATTTTTTGTCATGTACATGTATCACCAAATAAATGTTCCTTGGATGAATTTTACCTTGTTCAATATGATAGAACTTTAACTTGAAATTGATGATTGTGGAATGTATTAGATATTTGATCAAGTATGACTTCATTAACTTGTATTTGAATTCCTTGTTTTGGTGGTTATTCATTATATTGTGGAATATATTAGATATTTGGCCAAGTATGACTTCATTGACTTGTATTTGAATTCCTTGTTTTGGTGGTTATTCATTATTTTTTGCTATTTTAGCTGTTAGAATATATATACACACACACAAAAAAAAAAAAAAAATATTAAAAAAAATCAGCGGTGTCCCACGCGGTGTCCATGTCTGTGCTACCTAGGTGGCGGGTTAATGGAAGGTTGGCGGTTGTGGGTGTTTGGTGGCTTTTGTATGGTGGGTGGTGGGTTCCGGGTATACTGATGGGTTGTGGTACAATGGTAAGGTGGTGGGTGGTTTTGGCTACGGTCATTGGGCTGGGTTGTTGGATTCGGTGATGGCGGGTGGTGGGTTGTGGGTGGATATGCTGGTCAGTGGTGGCTATGGCGGTGCTTGGTTGTGATTCCTATGGTAGGGGATTGTACCGTTTTGCCCAATGTTAAACACCTGAAAATGAGTGGGCACTAGGTTTTGGAGTAGTTTGCAATGGTTTGTCTAAGTAGAAAGGACGGTTTTGTCAAAGTTGAGAATATGGAGAGAGATTTGCAAAAACGTGTAAGTTATAGAAGACGGTTTTGTCATTAACCCAAACGGATTTGTGATATACGACAAGAGTCCCATTCTCTGACCACATATGAGCTGGAAACTTGCAGCAGCAACAACTAATATAACCCACCATATTAGCACGCGTGTTGAAAACTGACGAATCCCCGAACTGCAGTAAACCTGCACGCTTCTTGGCATATAATAACTTCCCAGAACCCCGATTCTGGTTTTTAGGCTAGTTGTTTTGATCTTAATCTCTAAGGTATATTTCAAGTTATCTCTATGTAACTTTATGAGACAACAGTGTAATGGATGTTTTCTTTGTGTATGTCTTACCTACCGGATTCTAAGTTGTTTCTTCACGTGGTGGATTCCACGTTTAATTTGCTCAAAGACGTGTTCCTTGTTTGAATCGCTTCCGCCACATTATAGCAAGAACAAGTAAGATCTTGTTCAAATTTCAAAAAAGCGCCAGTTGTGGTGTTACAGCCCTTGTAAAAGTGAAGCATATCATCCCTTACTTTTGTTCTTACAACACAGAACTTTATGAAAAATTGAAGAAGGCATCCATGGTCTTGACAAGCGCCTAGACATACTCAAAATAGTCCAGCGGAAGCTAATGTTTTGAAGCTTATTGCTGGCTTGCACGGTGCATGTGAGAAGCCACAAGAGCTCATGTAAAGTGAGACCAATTTAGTCAATTTGAAGTTATTGAGTCAAATAAACATGTTACTGCTTTTACAGCAATAGAGGGTAGGGACAACTTTTTTACCTCTATTATTGCTCTGGTGGTTGCTGCTTATCTTTTCTAGTTAATCATTCTTGGTTAATAGATCCCTATTCTCTGTTAGCACCTTGTCACCATTTGAAGGCATGACTATCACCTATTTTGGTTCCTGTGGTTAAGAATGATGCTGATGGTCTAGATATTAATATTTGCTGTTTCATTCATGAGATGATAAACGAGTATGTTTAGATGTATATGCTCCCGTATCACTTATTGGGCCAGAATAGCTTAATATAGCATTATTATGGAAAAGGTTGAGTTGCAATTTTTCAAGCCTCCGTATTATGTTCTTTTCCCCTTGCTTAGAATTAAATGCATGACAACATGTTTAGAATTGTATTAACATGTTGGTCACTAATGGTATTCAGGTGTATGTATAGCACGAATGAAGTATTTTCTTAAGCATGATTTACATTGTTGGGTCCATTCTCCAACTGGTGACTTACCATGGTATGAGGTGCAAGGTTTTGGCTTCCCTTTTCTTGCTTAGCATCACTATAATGTTGTAATTTTTTTTGCTTTTGCACTTGGTGGTGGTGCACCTTGATTTGTTTCTAGTTGATGGTTGCTCTACATGCAATATGGGGCTTGTATGTTAGGGGCAGTGTTAAGCATGGTATACGTTGATGGGCCAATTTTCTATTGCTTATGCATGTTGGAGCAACTTGTATGGTCTTTATGGTGGTAATATATTTCAAAGGGTCTGTATGGTGCTTAGTTGCACAAAGCGGGGGCGGGGAACGGGGGCGGGAGCGGGAACGGGGGCGGGGGAGCGTAAGAACCTGGAAGAATTTAAGGTTGGGAGCGGCTTGAATAAATAAATTCGTTAAACAGTATTACCATTTCTTGAATATAGTTTGAGAGAGGAAGGGAGGGATGGCAACAACAAACAAGGAGGCTTTAAGGACTTGAAGGAAGAGAGAAACAAGGAATTGAGTCGAAAAGGGCTTGATTTCTAGGTACTCTCTCCATGCATCTCTGTCCAGCTGACGGAATCGAGTTCCCATATGAGCTTGGGACGAGATCCCATGGAGCTCCTAACTTGGGATCGCAAAAGCGAGTTTCCAAGAGAGAAGCGTCACCATATGAGGAGTTTCCTGCAACTAAGGTATGGTGAATTGGTGATAATATATGTTTGGCCTTCTGGTATTATGAGCTTGTTTGAGTATCATGTGTTCTGATGTGGTTAATTTTCTAGTCATAATTCTGCTTTTCACTGACTCTTGATCAATTTATCGAGCATGTTATTTATAATAGGTTGTAGAAGTTTCCACCTCCAAGACTGGAAAGCATGGACATGCTAAATGCCACTTTGTTGGAATTGACATCTTTAATGGGAAGAAGCTTGAAGATATTGTGCCATCTTCCCATAATTGTGATGTATGTACTTTCTTTACAAGTGAACTTCTCTCAGTTATTGCTATTTCTGTCGAATTTTGTTTTGCAGAATTAGCAGGTCCGTTGTGTTTTTGTTTGCAGGTCCCTCATGTCAATCGTACCGACTACCAGCTGATTGATATTTCTGAAGATGGCTTCGTAAGTTTAATCTTCGCTCTTGCCTGGCTATATACTTTTATGCATAATCAGAGTTTTCTCATTTTATTTAGTATATATCAGGTTAGTTTGCTAACTGAAAATGGTAACACCAAGGATGACTTGAAACTTCCAACTGATGAGTCTCTGCTGGCCCAGGTATGCCGGCACTATTTTTCTGAACCTTAATACAAAACCTAGATCTTTTGAATGTGGAGCTTATCATGTGAACTTGTTCGTTATTGTGCCAAAAAGAAAACATACAAGTGAAGTTGTTTGTTGTGACTGTATACTGTAAACTGCTCATTAAGTTCAGTAAATGGGAGGAATAAAAGCGTTCCCTGCAGTTTGGATGCTTAGCAATATTCAGTTTTAGCATGGGAGATGAGCCGTCACAAAAGCTCGTTTCGTGTTTCAAGGGAGTCAACCATTCACACCCTGTATTATCTTTTGTGGAGAGGACATTACTGCTTTTTGAGCCGTGAGCTTATCTTCTAGTCACAAAGGAATTACCTTGCCAAGGCTCCTAATGATATTTGTTATGTAGTTAAGTTCATTAAGAAAATTAGAAAAGGCTTCTGTGTACTATTATGTTAGGTTGGTCTTTTTCAAATCATTTGAAGGTTTATCCCATTTGATGGACTAAAAGTTGTTGGAAGTAATTTTTGCAGATCTTTTGTGTTTCTTTTCTGACCTTATTCTTTAACGTATCGGATTGTTGATTTTATTCCTATCTTTTGGTGTGTGCAGATCAAGGATGGTTTCAACGAGGGGAAGGACTTGGTTGTGTCAGTCATGTCTGCAATGGGGGAGGAGCAGATCTGCGGTCTGAAGGACATTGGCCCAAAGTAAACTTCCTATTGACCAGCCAACTGTTGCTGCAATATTTTACAGAAAGACTTTTCGATAATAGCGTTTACAAGCAACAGCTGTTGCATGTGTGGGTTCCTAAACCAGAACTACATCACCTGTATTATGATGTGCTCTCTTCCTATTTATAAGTTCTGGGCTTGGTTGATTATGATGTTTTGTTCCGGAAAATTGAAGCACTACGTTTATAAACTATGTTCTATGTTGACAAGTGACAGTTTGGTCGAGTTGAAGTGGTTATGGTTGCTGACACTAAGGCCACGTTTGACGCAGCTTTTTTTTTTCAGTTTTGGAAACTGGAAAAAAAAAGTGCGTTTGGTAACCCCTTTTTTTTTCCTTCTCCAATTTAAAAAATTAGTTTTTAAACTGCAGAGTAAAAAAAAAAAACTCTAGAAACTGGTTTTTTTTTTCACTTTTGGTTTTTTTTTTTTGGAGACCACCACCAACACCTTCCCACCGTCGGCAGCCACCTCCGGTTGCCGGCCACCACTGCTGGCAGCCACTGCCGGTCGCCGACAGCCACCTCCGGCAGCCGCCGACCACTGTCGGCTATTGCTGGCAGCCGCTTCCGGCCGCCGGCCACCACTATCGGCAGCCGCCGCCGACAGCCACCTTCGGTAGCTGGCGACCACTGTCGGCAGCTACCTCCGGCCGACAGCAGCCACCGGCGACTGTCAGCGCCACCTCCGGCCGCCGGCGACCACCCCCGGCGACTGTCGACAGCCACCTCCGGCCGCCGTCTACCACCACCGTCGACCACCGTTACGCCCCGCCACCGCAAACCACCCAAAAAAAAAAAGACTCACCCTTCTGCAAGTTTCTATCTCAAATTTTAGTGAATGCAAAGGCAAATACTTGAGATTTCCTTCGGGCAAGTTTCTGCATTTCATCTTTTCCCTGCTGCTTTACTTTTGGAAATTCTTTTGGGAGGTGGTGGTGGTGGTGTGATGGAGGTGCCAGGAAAGTGAGACTCAAGCATGCGACCGAGTACTTGGGGATGCATCTACATGGTTTCTTGCTATTTGGTTTTTTCTTTTTGGTTTAAATTGTAGAAGAATTGTGTTGCTAGAGAGCATCAGTTACAGGGTAAGAAAAATCATTTGGCCACAAAAATGTAATGCATCAAAAAAAAAAAAAATATTCCCAAAATATAATTTACCAAAAAAACTTAAATTACATTCTAGAACCCCCCTCAAAAAGTGACTAAAGACCTAAAAGATGTGCCGGCTATTTTATCTGATCTGTATGGGGAAAAAGTAACTTAAGATTATAACTTGATAGAGATCCAAAGTACGATCCAGTTAAATATCTTACTAAACGTAATAATATGAGTAATGCAGTAGTGCGATGACAATTCTTACATCAAAGACTTGATGTCTCCTTGGGCTTAGATCAAAGGAAATGTCTGACGTCTGTCCACTTTATTCACTGTTTCCCGACACCCGAAATCATCCCTTTCTTGAATGCAGCTGCATTCTATCCATTTAAGTTGAATAATTTGGGTCAGGTGGAGTACTCCTCTTTTCTTCTGCCAGAAACTGGATTGTCCGATGCTTTAATAAGCCAATTTTCCATCTTAGCTCGGAACTGTGCCATGTTGTCGGTATAATTGTTCTGCTATGGACCATTTGGTGTGGTAAAAATGATCTCATCTTTCGAGGGATCAAATTCTCTATTGCAAGCATCACGGTTTAAAGATGTTCGTTAGCAATATCAGAGTCACGCCTCGTTTCAAACAGTGCCTCAAGAAGGTAGAACAGAAGGGTCCCTCGAAGGGGAGACTACTCCTAGAGCATTTTTACTATCTACGACTTCTTGTGATATTTTCCAATTCATGCATTTGCCTTTCCCTTCACCACACTGTTGCTTGTGCTGTGTCAGTTGCAAACATAAATGGTGGTACATATAGTTTCAACTCTTCGACCAATCAGTGGCATTTTGGCATTGGTATGGTTATATTTAGTCCAAACTGGGTTCTATTTGGCACATACTCTGATGTAATCTATTCTACAAATGAACATAATGCTACAGTTAAGTCTGTGATACTAGCCATTGCTTGGTTTCTGCAACATCTCTGCTTACATATCATATTCTTTGTTTCTCACTCCGACTTGCTTGTGTAGATGAAAGGGTACGTAGAGAGAGATGATTCAGTTCAGAAGCTTTTGTGTAACATATCTAACTGTAACCAGGAGATACATTTTATACATATAGCCCAAGGCAATGGCGAGGTTTTGAAATTATCCTCGACAATGGCTTTTTTTGCTTCCAGTTCAAGTCAGGGTCTGAAGCAGGAAAGGTTTGGTGATATACATGTTCTGCTTCCCTGAATGGCACTATTGCCAATGTAGTGACTAGGGTTTGTCATTGTGGCTTTCTTGGTTCGTATAATATTCCTTTGGTATTTTGGCTTTGTAATTTTGGAATCTATTTTTTTGGTATATATTTTTTAATTCTCTCAAAAAAAAAAAACTTCCTTATTCTCTTTTAAAAGAAAAACATAAATAAGACAAACAATCCTCCACTTGCTACCCACGTCATCGATCCACCTTGCTTACCATTAAAGTAGTTTTTTTTGGTAGAATACGAGAATAACATTGATAAAGTAAGGTTACACAATCACTATGTTCTCAGAGCTGCATAGGTCACGACATTCCTGTGACTCAGTATACATGACCGCAAAGGTCAAAAATTAACGAAAAACCTAATAAACGTATACACTTTACAATTGAACTAAAGCAGAGCATATCCTATACTTTAACTCAACTTAAAGTAACATGCACAGTCTACAAGTTAAGGAAGCCAAAAAAAAAAAACGCAAACAACAAAAGGTGGTAACAACAGTGCAGACAACAGCAACCGCACAACCCAAATGTGAGCACACCGATTGAGGATGCGCAGCACACCACCAAGATCTTCAACACCGCAAATTTCATCCTTTTACTATCCATTATCAAATCCGAACCAATTTCACAATACAGAGCGAAGCAACCACTACTTTCCCGCAGCATATCATAGACACCAAAAAGAAGCCAAACCCCCCTTCCCAAACAGATTGCCTAGAAACCCCATATGACAGATCTCTTCCCCCTCCCCCTTTCCCCGGGCCCCAAAGTCCCCCCCTTTTTCTCCCAAGCATAAAACAGCCCCTACGCACGAGACCCTATCTCCCCCACCCCACCCACCCAAGACCTTGGATTCCCCAGGACAAACCCAAAACCGTGGCTAAGACCACACCAAACACAAACCATCCCCATAACACTAAACCGTGGCTAAGACCCCACAACACTAAACCTTCCCCATACTACTAAAGACACCAGACCCAAACACAAACCCAATCTCTACCTCTACATATCAGGGAACGAATAAGAAAGAAATGCATAAAAGAATGAGCTTTCAGAAATAATGATCAAGAAATGCCAGTGAAGTTCCAGCCATAAACGATGAATGTGAAAAAGGAGACAAAACAAGCAGATCTACTTACATCTGCCTATAACGACAGAGATTGGAGACTTAACGAGAGGTCAAAGTCTTCGATCAGATCTGGTGAGATGCACATCGCTGCCGACCGCCCATCACTTGCGCCGTCAGTCACCCATTGATCACGCCTTAAGGCTACAACTACACGAGATGAAACTATAGAAACTATAGACAGCTCGCTGGAATGACTGTCGCCGCGCTGAAGCACGGTGGGGCGGCCATGGTGACTCTGTGAAAAGTTGGTTTTAGAAAGAAGGCACAGAGAAATAGTGTAGAGAGAGAGAGAGGTCATAGGTGAAAAGTCCTACCATTATAGTAGTTGAAGTCGCATTTCTTTCTTCGTAACCCACCTATCATTCTCTCGCTACGTTGAGCAATGTCACTGCTGCAGTAGTACAAGCGGCTCAATCATAAGAAATTTTTTTAGCTACTATTCAAATTGTAATAAGATAATTACAATCCTTTACATAATGAAATCTTATAATCATCAAAAAAAAATCTGGTAGCATTTATTTAATATGTCTAAGGCTCAAACACACCTTTGGTACACTGTTCCTGTCTTTAGCCTTATTTCTAATATAATGAGAAAAGTAACTAATACACACATACACAATTGGATTTTACGAACGCTAGCGCTATCAACGGATCAGCTATATATATATATATATATATATATATATATATATATATATATATATATATATATATAGTGGATCCGTTGATAGCGCCAGTAAAATAGGAAAGTTGCCAACGCGATCTAGCCGTCCATCCTGAAGGGATGGACGACCCATATCTTTTTTTAAAAGCTGTCAGACGGAATTTTTTACCAGATTATATATATATATATATATATATATATATATATATATATATATATATATATATATATATATGTTGCCAACGGAATTTTTTACCAGATTGTCCCTCCCAACTTATCCGTTACATAGTGTAGCGGACTACTTTTTGACCCTGACAACCGTCAGTCAAAAAGTCGTCCGCTACACTGTGTAGAGGGACAACTTTTTCCATGATGGTGGACAAGTCATCCACATCCCCCCTGACAGTTGTCACATCAGTCCTATCCCCCCACGGCTGTTACTTTGTCCTTATCCCCACCGTCCGCTGCACAGTATAGTGGACAAGCTTTAAGTAAATACTAAATAAATAAATAAATATTGTCCGCTACATTGTGTAGCGGATGTTTACTGTCCGCTATACTATGTAGCGGACGGAACATATAAATACACAAAAACCCAACTTTGAAACTCTTATTCATTCTTTCTTCTCATAAATTTTTCTAGAGGTGTTGGCAAGTTGATCTGCGCAATTTCTTCCCAACAAATCCTCTAATTGTTTCATCAATCACGTAAGTTTACAAACCAATCCTTTATTTCTTCATAATCTATATTTGTTATGAGTATTGCGTCTTATGCATGGTTTTGATTATGTATTGAGCATGTGGTAACGTTTGTCAATACACACACACACACACACATACATACATGGAATCGGATTTTACGAACGCTAGCGTTCGTACATGTGCTAGCGTTCGTAAAATCCAATTCCGTATATCTATGTATGTGTGTGTGTGTGTGTGTTTTAGCGCATGTGAACTTATGTGAGCACATGCCAGCGTTGTATGTATTACGCATGTGCCAGCGTTGTATGTATTACGCATGTGCTAGCGTTGTATGTTTGCGAGCATTTGATAAAAACTTTCAACCTTGCCGTTTTTTCATAATTTCAGTTGTAAAAAATGAACTTTAACCCTGGACCAGAAGATCCCTCTGTATTATACGACAAAGCAAACCATATCAGTACTCTCATATGGGATGGTGGAGTAAGACACTTATTTTATTAACTTTCTTATATTCACAAACGTTGTATACCATTTGTTTTGCTTACATTGTATTTATTAATTCGTAAGAAAGAGCACTTTTCAACACAGTAGAAGTATCCGATAAGTTCAAAACCTAAAAATTGAACAAATACCAGAAAATATTAGTGTGTGGGTTTGGGTTTGGCATTTTCATGCATTGGCAGATCTTTCAACACCTTGACTGGCACTTAATAGGTGCCCTTGTTGAAAGAAGGAGAAGTGAAACGAATACATTTCACTTCCTCTCGGAGAGATGACAATTACCCTAGAAGATGTAGGGTTCATCTTAGGGTTACCGGTGATGGAACGGCAGGTAATAACTACTCCGTCGGAAGCAACGAATAAGAGAACCGTTATAGACTTCTTTACTTCGATACTCGAGGATCAATTTAGCACTGGTGGTATCAAGTTGAAGTGGTTGCTAGATACCTATAAGGTTTTGCTGGAAAACTACACGGATGAGATGTTTATGCTGTACACACAGGCCTTCCTCTTGTAGGTGATGGGGGAAATTCTATTCCCAATGATGTCAAAAAATATGGTCAGTGTCAAATATTTACTGTTGTTGGGTAACCTACGGGATGTTGGGGATTATGCTTAGGGTGCAGCAACTCTTGCGTACCTGTACCGAGCATTGCACAAGGCAACGATGCCCGACTCCAAAGTTATATGTGCATGTCTCTCACTATTGCAGGTATATCATATAAATCTTGATTATGTGTTCGATTTTTTTTTGTTGAATCGACAATAAATTTTTCGTTGATGCTATATATAATTTGTCTTTGTTCTCAAGTGTGGCCTTATGAACACCTTGCTACTGGCGCACCCAGGCGTCGGGACAGAACCGATAACGTGTGGCCTCAGTTGTGCACTTGGGAGTACAGCTGGAAGGAGAGCCATTATCCTAGAAGAGACGATCCCCATCATAACATTACGTACTATTGAGGGGAGTTTGACTCGCTATATCCGGGCCAAATGCGTTGGGCACAGTACAAACGTTTAGTGCGACGGTTGGGAGAGTCGTTTGTCTTCACCCTCTTTGGGTTGCCACGCACACCCCTGATCCACTTCGAGGTCGCAGAGTGGCAGCTGCCAGATCGCGCAATGCCCCATTTTGACTGCCTGTAGGGGTTGCCAGTCGATGCCTAGATATGAGGGTTAACAGGAAGCCACTGGGTGTCGGACGGTTTGGCAAGGTGAATGTGCACTTGTGCGCTCGAGAAATTGAGGTTTGAAGCCTGACCCCGTGATCAGTATCGAACAGTATAATGAGTGGTACTACCGCATCACACGGATAAGGGTAACCCCGGTAAGATTTGAACGAGGGGAGAAGTATCACCCTAGGGGTCAAATCAATGAGCGTATGGCATGCGATCTCGTAAGTTGCCCAACGAGTGCTTTTAATTGAATTTGATGATTCTAAATGTGTTTGAAGTTACTTATTATCTCTTTATGTAGGTTAATGCCTCGCTCGCCTTCTTCCAGAAGTTGAGTGAGCAGAAGGATCTGGTGGATGCAATGGACGAAGATCTTCGCCAACAGGCTGATGCGTTGGCATTTGGCTGCGGTAATTTTTTGCGCCAAGCATCGGGACAGCCTTTGGGCGTCATCCCGAGAATGGGTTATTCGGGGTGGCAGCCTTCTTATGTGAGCGAGGGATACGGTGGTCCCTTTGTAGCGAGAATGGGTGGTGATTGGGGACCGCCAAGCACCATGGGACAGGCTCAAGCGCCGTGGGACGATTATAGTGTCCCCTCGTTCTCTTTGCTTTGGGACTCGGAACCCCTACCCCTCTGTCAGAGTCAAGTCACGCAAGACTGGGGTTTCAAAAACATCAACCTCTCAGAGTCATTGCCCATCGTCCCTTGGGAGGGACATTCCAGTGGCCCCGGTTGACCCCCCCGGAGGGTAATATCAGTAGGCTGAACCCCCCGGAGGAGGATATCCCCCGGTCGTCCCCCTGCTTCTCGTAAAGGGCATTCATTGTAGCCCCTAAAGTAGGAAAAATGCCAACTAATCCGAGATCGTTATTTTAGCGAGCCCTCTAGAGACAAAGCGTCATATAGTGTGGATCACCAGAATGACATGGATTAATGTGTAACGTCGGGAGAAATGTCCTCCCTGACTCCGGGAGATTGGTTGATGGACAGTGTCATCTCGTACTATGTGGAGATTTTGAAGCGAAGGAGTCAGGAGCGGGTCAACTAGTATCTGTGCATTTTTTTATGCTTTTTTTCATGGCATCCTAGTATCTAAATGGCGTGAGTGGGTTGACCGAAGGGGCAAGAAAACCTTGAGCCAATGGAGACCGTCCTATAACCTACGAGCGTATCTTACTAGGGATAGTCCAGTGAGCATAAGAGTTACCGACATGTTTCTAATACCGTTTTGCGAAAAAAAACCACTGATACTTGGTTTGTTATAAACCAACTCATATGATCGTATCAGTCCTCGACAGTCTCCATAACGATAGCAAGGATATGCCTGTGTTGCGACTTTTCAAACCCCAGTTGGATGCTATGGTAATCTTACGATTGTTGTTTAATGATTATTGTAACTTGCCTATTGTAAATATTTTTGAACGTAAACTTATGCTGTTTTTTGTTTCTCACAGAATCTATTTTGTGCCATGGTCCACTCTATCCGTGATGGAAAAGTACCGGCACGGCTAAAGCTCCAATACCGATTAAAGAAGAAGGGGCCCAAGCAAGCTAATACTTCGGACTTTAGAGTCTTTGTCTGCATGTACATGGATTATATTTGTTGGTGTGAGAGCCTCAAGGCGGCCGTCTAGAGCACCAAATGCATAAAAGGCTTTAGATATAGGATAGCTGGGCAAATTATGAAATGCCGGCCTAGAGTCGTTAGATTTATTGAAAACCCGTCTAACGACGAGAATCTGGCTCAAGATGAGGCCCCCGGTTGACATTGTAACATTCGAAATGCCAATTTTTAATAAAGCTAAGGCATTTTTATTTTGAGTCATTGATTTAATTTGATTTATGTTGTGGTTTTTCATTTGATTTGATTTGAGATAGCATTCTTTTGTGTGGTTTCTTTGCTCTCATTGAGAATGGTTGAATGGTGGGAAACAAAATGGGGGTAAGTCCTATAAATTGTAAGTGCTGCGCCGTCCGCTACACTATGTAGCGGACGCCCAGAAGACCAAATTTTTTTTTTGAGTGTTGAAGTTTAGAGTTTCTGATGTGCCGTCCGCTATACTATGTAGTGGACGGCCGTAAAACCAAAAAATTTCTAAGTGTTGAAGCTGGTAGAGAGAGCTTCTGCTGCGCCGTCCGCTACATAGTATAGCAGACGCCAAGAGTTTCTAATTTTTTTTAAGTGTTGAAGTTTAGAGTTTCTACTGCGCCATCCGCTACATAGTGTAGCGGACTCCTAGAGTTTCAAAAAATTTCTAAGTGTTGAAGTTTAGAGTTTATGTTGTGCCGTCCGCTACATAGTGCAGCGGACGCCAAGAAGACCAAAAACTTTCTAAGTGTTCAAGTTTAGAACATTTGGTATGTCGTCCGCTACATAGTCTAGCTTATTCCAAAAAACTAAAATTTTTTTAAGTATTGAAGTTTAGAGTTTCTACTGCGTCGTCCGCTACATAGTGTAGCCAACATCAAGAGTTTCTAAAAATTTTCTAAGTGTTGAGGATTAGAGTATCTAGTGCTCCATCCGCTACATAGTGCAGCGGATGGCGCAGCAGAAGTTCTAAACTTCAACACAAAATTTTTTTGGTGTTTTTGGAGTCCGCTACACTATGTAGCGGACGGCGCAGTAGAAACTCTCAAGTACAACACTTAGAAAATTTTTTGTCTTCTTGGCGTTCGCTGGATAGTGTAGCGGACGGCGTAACAAAAATTCTCAAGTACAACACTTAGGAAATTTTTGGTCTTTTAGCCGTCCGCGACACTATGTAGCGGACATCGCAAAACAAATAAAAAAAAGAGAAACTTAGATTTGATGGCTCACAAAATATTATTAGAAAAAAAAATTACAAAAAGTTATTAAAAAAGTCAAACAGACTTGATGGCTAAAGATTATTACAAGAAAATTTCATTAGACTAAAGGTCCACTGCATCTTCTTCTTCCTCATCTTCGGCGTCATCTTCTTCCTCGTCTTACGAACCCCCTAGACTTATCCCCAGTGCCTTGTAATGGTTCTGCTTGTCATGGTTGGTCATTTTGTTACACAATGCACACCTTCAGAGCTTTTTAGATTGAGTTGCTTGTTCAATAGAGCTCTTCATCCGCGTAGATATCTTGCGGCCTTTCATTTGCGATATAATTGGATCCAAAGGCCGAATATCATTATCGTCTTCCTCCTCCAGCTCATCATCTTTTGATCCCATTATAGGCTCAGTGTCAACTGCATTGCTGACTGAAGCTACTTCAAACTGGTCGACGATGGGCTTTTGCTGCTGAGTTACCTCGAGGAGATGTTTATATCCGGCCATTGTAGCCGCACCCTTTATGGACAAACGGGTAAACATTGTCACCAGATGATTATACCACAACGTCTCTGATTTTTTAAAGTCAGTATACGGATGCTCCGAAAAGGCAATGGTACTGTGCAACCTGTTTGCACCTTTCGTCCACCATGGCAGGACGTATTTATTGGGGATTGTCATGATATTCTTCTGAGTGAAAAACCGCAGAATGTGTCTACACAGGATGCCATGAAACTCAAACTTCTTGCAAACACATGTCGTTGAATCCATCAATGTGTCATGGCTCACCTTATACATTATGCGCAGCTTCTCAGGGACGAGGTCATTCACGAGCGAATAAACCTTGTACTCATGCGTACACTTTTTTGCCACCTTGTTTATACTGTATCGTCTCCATTTTTGCAGCTCTACTTGGTATAGCATGAAGATCTCCTTCGTATAGACTTTTGCACCGTTCAGCTCCAGCGGGGTCTCAAGCAACCTTCTCCTTTGTTTGTACGTGCTTGCAAAGTCTGCAGCCCTTTCTTTCATGAATAACTAGGCAATCCCTTTTTGTGCAGTTATGACAAAACTCTTCAAATTGGTACATGTACCCACATAACTATCGAACATGGCATTCATAGATTCACTCCTGCCCGTCATTTTCATGCCCGCAAAAAAATACCTCCTCGTGTAAATGCCAATCCATTGCTCTTTGAGCTCGTACAAGTGCTGGAGCCACTCGTTGTCTTGCAATGAGTAATCCTCAACAAGCTTTTCTCACCTCTCCTTAAATTCCTCAATCGTTAACAACTTGTTATTGCACTTGTCAAAATCCTGTTTAAAGTCTGGATACTTTGCATACACGTGATGCAGACGTTCAAGGTATTTGTTGCTTATGTGCCAAGTGCACAAGTTGTGTCGAGTATCTGGAAAGACGGTAGCAATAGCCTTCTTCATTGCCAAATCTTGATCGGTGATGATAACTTTGGGTGCTTTGAAGTTCATGGCTTCCAGCCACACCCTAAACAACCATTCAAAAGAACTCTCTCTCTCGTCCCTTAACAAGGCGAACCCGAACAGGATGGAGTGATAATGATGATTGACGCCCGTGAAAGGAGCGAACGGCATCGAGTACTTGTTGGTACGGTATGTGGTGTCGAAAGTCACGACATCCCCAAAATGCTTATAAGCTAGCCTCGAACGACCGTCGACCCAAAAAATTGTGCTAACTCGATGCTCGTCGTCAAGTTTATAATCGAAGGTAAACTGCGGGTCCTCCATCTGCATCTGCTTCAATAGGCTCATTGTGGATTGAGCATCATTGAGGTCATACGCGGCTCGTCTTTGGGTTCGGACCGCGTTACGAACGTCTGTCGTGTTAAAGTTTAAATTTTGAATTCTGCCAGCCTGTTCAGCAAGAACATTAATCATGTCGATAGGTCCTAACCCGCATTGCTCATTGTGTGAATTAGGCTCCTTGCGACCTTACCCATCTTCTTGTGTTGATGCATCTGACTCACCTTAGAAGGGGTTACTAAAGGGTGATTGTGTGCCAGTTCCAGGCTAGTAATAAGCCAATGATCTTGCTTGGATTTATAGCTTACGAACATCTTGACCTGGCAATTCGTGAGCACAAAGCAGTCCCGTCTTCTACGCCAATATCCTATTTCTTCATCACCGTCATCATTGCCTACGTGTGTCTCATTTTGTAGTGGGTTTCTACCCCTATGACATTCGTATAGAGTTGTCAAACGGGCCGGGCGGCCCGCAGGCTGGCCCGACCCGGCCCGGTTATGGCCCGGGCTGGCCCGGCCTCGTCCATGAACAGTAGCGGCCCAGCACAAGCGGGCTTGGGGCCTGGGCCTGGACCAGGCCTTCGGATTCTGCGAAAAAGCCCAGCCCGGCCCGGAAACGGCCCGGGTTTGGCCCGGCCCGAAGTCGGCCCGGTCTGCGGCCCTGTTCTGGCCCGGTTCTGGCCCGGGTCTGGCCCGGTCTGCGGCCTGGGTCTGGCCCGGTTTTGGCCCGGGTTCTGGCCCGGTTCTGGCCCCACCACTTGTTTGAATTTTTTGCTTTTCCCCCCCTTTCTTCCACCCCTTTTCCAAAATTCCACTTTTACCCCCCCAACAGCAATATAACGGCTAGTTTGGGGGGTATTTTAGTCTAACCTATATTTTTCAACTCCTTTACACTCTTACCCTCCCCAACAACTATAAACGGATAGTTTGTAGGGGTATTTTGGTCTTTTGTGAAGTTTCTAAAATCTATAAATTCACACCATTTCTCTCTAATTTTTCACACCAATCTTCTTACTCTCTCTTACCTAAACATTCTATATTTCTACAAGCTTTTCTACTATTTTCCTCTCCAATTACTACTCTTGCTACTAGTATTTACTAATTAGTACTCTTGTTTATTAATTACTAGTCTTGCTAAATTCTTTTTAATTACTAACTCTCTAATATTTGTTACTCGTTCATTCTTTTAATTGTTATTTCTTATTACTACTCTTATACTTGTGTATTTAGTTACTCTTACAAAGTTTAGCGTGAAATATGGCTGGATTATTGAAGAAAATGAGGCGTGCATCGTCATCACGAAAAACATCATCATCATCGCAAGCACCACCACCAGCACAAGCGCCAGCGCCACGGCCATCACAAACACCAATCCAAGCACCAACACAACCATTCGTTCCTGGACGAATGAGTACAGGCTGTATGATAGATACCCAAGCCAATTGGGAGTTCAATCAAAACATTCCAGATTTTGAATACACGCCTGATGAAGACCCCCCGCATTATAGTCAAGGACGCAGCTCGGTTGGCGAAGCTACTACTCCGTGGCATAATCTTAACCCTATGCCTGGTCATGATGAAGAAGGGCCGAGCAATGCCTCCGGTAATGAGCCAGAAGTCCAAAAGGGGAAAAAAAAGAAAGCCGAGTGTTGGAATCATTTCGATGTAGTTACGGTGGACGGCATCCGAAAAGCTCGATGTAAGTACTGCGCTAAATTATTTTCGTCTGGTAGTGGTAATGGACATCTTAACAGGCATTACCCTCTGTGTGCACCTCGACAAGGCCACGTCGAACCTACCCAAACGCAGTTATCTTTTGACGGTAAGTTATTTGTTTATAATCAGCGAGAGCAAAGAGACGGTCTCGCTGAATTTGTTATTCATGATGAACAAGCCTTTTCTTTTGCCGATAATCCTAAGCACTCTAGATATATGAACACATACGTTCAACCTTTGTACAAAAAGGTTCATAGAAACACAACTAGATCCGATGCACTCCGACAGTACAATGCTGCTAAAGCACGCCTTATCGATTATTTCGATAAATTTGACGGTAAAGTTAGTCTTACTTCTGATATTTGGCAATCTCCTTATACTTTTGTTAGTTATTCTTGTGTGACCGCTCATTGGATTGATGCAGATTGGGTTATGCACAAGAGAATCATCGCTTTCGAGCACTTCCCTTATCCGCACGATGGAATGAACATTGCTATTCTTATATTAAAAGCATGCACCACATTTAAAATTAAGGATAAGATTATGAGTGTTAGTTTTGATAATGCTTCTAATAATAAAGTTGCTGTTGCAGCTTTAAAGGAGACGCTTCAACCTGTACTTAATGGTGAATTATTTCATGTTCGCTGTGTTTGTCACATTATTAATTTAATTGTTCAAGATGGTTTAGCTGCTGCAGGAGATATTCTTCTCAAAATGAGGGGTATGACAGCGTATGTTAATAGCTCGAGTCCGAGAACACAACAATTTAAAACGTTGTGTGTTCAATATAATATGCCTCGCAGGAGAGCAGTTACAGATGTGGTCCACAGGTGGAACTCTACATACCACATGCTTTTACACATTCTGGCATACCGAGAAGTCTATACGCATTTTCTACTAACCCAGTTCCCAGCCGGCTTGCCAACTCAAGAGGAATGGCAGATGGCCACATACCTAGCTGAATTTTTGGAGGTATTCTACACGTCTACCAATTTATTGTCTGGTACGTACTATCCCACCTCTCCTCTCGCTGTAATAGAAATTCTGAAGATGGCTACAATGTTAACAAAATGGAGATATATAGGACCCTTTAAGGAAATAGTAAAAGTGATGGATCAAAATTTTAATAAATATTGGAGTAAACTGCCTGCTATTTTTACTGTGGCTACTTGTTTAGATCCTAGGTTAAAGTTGCATGGCGTGAACGCCTCGATACAAGAGATATCGAAATTAATGTGCTACACAGCAGAGGAGACAACCGCATTCACAGCAAAAGTGAGCAAGAGGTTTGAGGACTTGTTCAACGTCTATCGTAATTCTGCTGACGTGCGCGGGCGAGCTACATCATCATCCACTGTTGAGAGGTATTATGCGCCATACCTTCAGGGCTTTGAACATCTAGTAGCAAGACAACTACCAGGTGAAGGTACTTCTAATTCGGCAGGTTCGTATACTTTTTCCTCTTTTAATGAGATTGGTGTATATGCAAATACTGATCATTATTCTGATTTATCAAGGCAAGAACAGGTTAATTTTAATTTGTTAAATTTTTGGAAACAAAATCAAAACATGTATAAAACTTTATCCCAAATTGCACGGGATGTACTGCCAGTGCAAGCCTCCACGGTTGCTTCAGAGTCGGCATTTTCAGCCAGCGGGAGGGTTTTGGATGACAGGAGGAGTCGTCTTAACCCCGAGTCGCTCGAGCTATGTGTATGTTGGAAGGATTATCTTGATGCGAAATACCGCGAGCAAGATAAACCGATTGATGATAGGAAGAGCAGTGACTCGGATATTGAAGTACTTCTGGATGATTAGGTAATTTGTTTTTATTTTCCTCTTTTGATCCTTTTGGTTGACGTTGCAGATTTCTTGATCTTTGATTGCTGATATTTTGGATAGACATGCATTATTATTTTGATTGTTAGAATTTTAAGAATAAATTTTTTCACAAAATATACTTTTTTCCATATATATAAAATAAATTTTTACAAGCAAGATATATATTTTTTCGTATATATAAAAAAATAGGTAACTTCGCCTGTTTGTTTACAAGCAGCCGGTCCCAAGCCCGGATAAAAGGAGGAGGGCCTATGAACACATTTATTATTTTTCTATATAAATTGTTATGTGTTAAGATTTTATTAATAAAGCTCACCAAGAAGAGTATGAAAATGTTTAACATATAATAAAAAATATAATGGCTAACAAATAAATATGTATATACATACATACATATATATGTATATTACTTATAATGAAATAAAAGGATAAAGATTAGGTTCGTTAAATTGTGAATATTGCCTAGAGATGAAATTTAAAATTGAATAACAAGAAAAAAAAAAAAAAAGGGCCCGGGCCCGGCCCAAGCCCGGCCCTAGATATTGGGCTAGAGTTGTCAAACGGGCCGGGCGGCCCGTGGGCTGGCCCGGCCCGGCCCCATCCATGAACAGTAGCGGCCCAGCACAAGCGGGCTTGGGGCCTGGGCCTGGACCAGGCCTTCAGTTTCTGCGAAAAAGCCAAGCCCGGCCCGGCCCGAAGTCGGCTCGGTTCTGGCCCGGTTTGGCCCGGGTCTGGCCCGGTTTTGGCCCCACCACTTGTTTGAATTTTTTGCTTTTCCCCCCTTTCTTCCACCCCTTTTCCAAAATTCCACTTTTACCCCCCCCCCCCCAACAGCATTGTTATGTGTTAAGATTTTATTAATAAAGCTCACCAAGAAGAGTATGAAAATGTTTAACATATAATAAAAAATATAATGGCTAACAAATAAATATGTATATACATACATACATACATATATATGTATATTACTTATAATGAAATAAAAGGATAAAGATTAGGTTCGTTAAATTGTGAATATTGCCTAGAGATGAAATTTAAAATTGAATAACAAGAAGAAAAAAAAAGGGCCCGGGCCCGGCCCAAGCCCGGCCCTAGATATTGGGCCTAGGGCCAGGGCCTGGACTGGGCCTAGGTTTGCCTTCGGCAGGCCCGGCCCGGTTGGCAGCCCCACTGGCCCGGCCCCGGCCCCACAGCAGGCCCGATGGGCTTGGGCTGGGCCGGCCCAAGCCCGGCCCTTTGACATCTCTATATTGGGCCTAGGGCCAGGGCCTGGACTGGGCCTAGGTTTGCCTTCGGCAGGCCCGGCCTGGCCCGGTTGGCAGCCCCACTGGCCCGGCCCCGGCCCGGCCCCACAGCAGGCCCGATGGGCTTGGGCTGGGCCGGCCCAAGCCCGGCCCTTTGACAACTCTACATTCGTATAAGCGAGAGCATAGTTTTTTTGTTATGTTGCTTGTTCTTGTAGTCTTTATTCTAATGCCAAAACCAACTTTCAATGAATACACTCGAAAACATTCTTCGACTTTTTCCAATGTTTGAAATGTTCATCCTCGATACGGATCACTTGCGTCTACGGGAGTGTTGGAGCTCGACACGAAATCAGACATTGTGAAACAAGACCTATGTAGAAATAGATTACGCTTAACTATCAAATGACATTTCTCGAAAATATCAAATCAAAATTACCTTGATGAATAGACCAATTTAGGATGACAAATATACCAAACATAATCTTAAAAGTGTCTCTAATTTAACAATTATTAATTTATTGAACATAGCAAATTAAAATTACTAAGATAAATAGACAAATTCATCATGCCAAAATAAAACAAACATAATCTCCAAAAATTCAAATGTAACTATAATAAATTTTTTAAAGTTAATGAATCTCAAAAAATTTGAATTTAACTATAATAAATTTGTTTGAAGTTCACAAATTAATTTCTTGAATATCACAAATTAAAATTACTTTGATGAATATAGTGATAAATCCCGATAAACATAAATCCAAAAATATCTATATATTCATAGAAAAAAATTATTCTTTATCATTCAATCCATAAAGAAAACTTCACCGTTCACAAACTTACCATGTTTGAGTGAAACTTGAAGCAAGTATTACTCGAAACTTGAAGGGAGCTGAAAATGGAAGCAAATGAATCTCAAGGAGATGAAAATGCAAAAAGAGCTGAGAATTAGGGAACTTTTGGGTATAGGTGCAAATCGTTCGCGATACTGTACGACGGACAGTGTTGGGGACAGCTCTGACATGTACATAAATAAATGTACAGAAATAAACTGACGTGTGTCAGTCGTGTCACTCAATCAGTTGTTCGCTACACAGTGTAGCGGATGACTTTTTGACCGACGGTTGTCAGGGTCAAAAAGTAGTCCGCTACACTGTGTTGCGGACCAGTTGGGAGGGGCAATCTGGTAAAAAATCCTATCCGGGACGTAGTGTCGTGGATGTCTTACAGCTTTTGAAAAAAGATCTGGGCCGTCCATCCCTTCAGGATGGACGGCCAGATCGCATTGACAACTTCTCCTATTTTGCTAGCGCTATCAACGGACCAGCTCCCATATATATATAAACAAAGTACTAAAACATTTTCCATCAATTGACAAATGTAAGAACGGAACACTATGGAACCTTCACAAGGAGGACGAGGAAAAACAATAAAGTTTCAACATACATAAGTGAATAAGGAAATATTAAAAAAATGGAAAATAGACATCCACACATGTTTGTGGATTGACAATCAAACCCTCCTATGATAATTAGACAACATGGCTATTTAAAGCCCCCTCTAACCCATTATGTGATGTTACGGTGACAATTGTCCATAGGTGGTTTTCATGGAGCTAGAGAGAGATAAATGAAAGGGTAAACGAGAAAAAAAGAAGGATAATTGTTGAACGAAGGGGGTGTGAAAATAATCATTTGTTATTGGTTGGTGTGAAATTAGTAGCACGCAAAATTTTGACTTGAGGTCTCTTTTAATTTGACTTTGACAATCAACCAACAATGACTTTGAATATAAATGTATATGCAACCATATTGACATGATCTACTTTTTTTCTTTTTCAGGGAATAATTTGCGCCCTTTTGACTACACAAATTAGAAAATGGACTACTTGTAGATAGATTTTTTCAAGTTCGTTTGTTATTTTGGTTTTTGGACCAATGATCCATTTACTGATTTCTTAAATTTTAAAGTAATTTATCAGGGTTAGAGTGAAATTTCTCTAATCCTCTATGTTACATAAAAGTCTGTCACTTGATTTCACTAGTATCATATCTATACTCAGGGGCGGACATGGGCCTATACTTGACGGGGGCCAAATTGAAACTACATAGGAATTGTGTCTCAACATTCTTACAGAAAATTTTAAAAAATAATCTATTCTTTAGAGTAATATTAGATATGAGAGTTGAAACCAATAAAACAACCCTAGAGGGAGGTGAATAGGGTTGCCTAGGTTATCCAACCTTAGGGCTAACAAGAGTTTTTTGTTATATGTATTTTTCTCTGTCTTTCTATGGATCTCGTGGATCTTTTATTAGAACTCGATCTTTTTTTTCTACTTATTAAAGGTTAAGATATGATTTATCGATGACTACGAGACTTCACCTTAACCCAAAACCAAAACGGCGTAATGCTTGTTGGACGATGTAGAGAATGGCCAAACAAGATGAAGTTCCAAAAGACTTTTTGTGACCATGTAATTGGCTAAGTAAATCAATTTGTCAAACTTTGAGAGGGGCCAAGCCCCATCCCAGTTCTCGGCCATCCGACAATGCCTATGCCACACTAATTTTTCGTTCTCGCTGAAGTGTTAATAAGACTGTCACTAATAATTTATAAGAAAGGTTAAAGAAATTCAGTCCAACTTTTTTATTTTAGACTTTGAATGGAATTACCTCATTACCTCTAATGACATATCACCTCTAACGCGATAGACCATGCTTTTCTTTCGTTATTGACTATTAGTATTGATATGGCTAAAATATAATCATCCAATCAAGCAACGACACATGGAATAGTTGACCCTGAGTCAACCGAAGAACTTGTATTATGGTAAGCTTTATCAGCTACGAGAAGGAGACCTGGAAGAACCATAATGCTATCCCTAAGAGGCAACATCCTAATCTCCAAAGAGTTTTGATATGATCTCAATGGATCTCTGGACCTATCAGGAGAGAGTTAGAAGTCAAAGAGGAGTCTAAGAACCAAGTCTATTAGAGGTAAAGGACTCTAGGTACGCAGACACACA
Source organism: Escallonia herrerae (assembly GCA_033070095.1). Lineage (NCBI taxonomy): Eukaryota > Viridiplantae > Streptophyta > Magnoliopsida > Escalloniales > Escalloniaceae > Escallonia > Escallonia herrerae. Next base: position 316,918 of record JAVXUP010000016.1, read on the forward strand.
AAAACACCCAGTGCATTTTTTGTTATTCAGAGCTCTACCCTTGTAGCGAGGTTCTGACTTTAGCATCAGAGCATCCTCTACCGGAACACCCCCGGTGGTCACTCCGTGTTCTATTTTGCAAGTCCATTTCCCGGCTGTGGTTCCCGATCAATATTATAGCAGCAACATTTTAGCGTCATCCGTGGGACCGACTGGGAACATGGCTAGGCAATTGTCGTCTAGTACACCTCCAATCAGTCACTCAATTCACAACCGACGAGCACTATCCTGTGGCTCTCGCCGAGAGGGCCGACGTTCGACACCATCTTATCGACATTCCAGTGACGATCAGATCAATGTGACTTCAGTCACCCCACAAACGAGTGACAACTCTAAGGGAACTTGTTCTCTAACCCCTCTTTTAAAGAAAAGAGACCTGCGTCACCGCTTGACCTGAAAATTGTTCAACACACCGAACGCGAATCTGAAAAGGGAAATCCATGAACTTAAGGGCGTGGTAAACACCATACAGAAAATTCTTGAAGTAGGTGCCCCTGTAACCTCCACAATCAGCCACACCTGGACCCGGGTGATCTCCATCTGAAGTTGACCTCAAGGTCAAGCTATGGTCGGAGATACAGCTCGGAGGCTGATCCTACTTATCAACCAAAACAAGGGACCAAGAAGCATGTTACCAGAAGCGGTTCATGTTTTTGACGTGTGACGTCAATGGAAGGTAGCACGAATTTGTCTCCTATTTCAGGCGGTAAAGTTCAATGCCGATTCTGCACGGACCAAAGACGTCATCCCCAAGGACGAGCTAGTGGTCTCACACGAGAAGTGCACCCCCAAGGGCAAGCTTATCATAAAACCATCTCTGGGCCTTCCCAAAATAATTTACTCCCCCAAGGGAGGATTTAGGGTACCCCTTATCCAAGACAATCGAGAAAGGCAAAACTCCCTCCAAATTTTAGGATGCTGCAGTGTGATTTGTATGATGAAAGCGGAGACCCTGGTAAGCATGTCTACTAGTTTTAAACGAATATGCTACTCCTCTAGGTTTTGGATGCCGTCATGTGCCGAGCCTTCCCAACCACTTTGAGGAAGGCGGTGAACGAGTGATTTAAGTCTCTTCGCCCCAAGTCAATCCATTCCTTCACATAGCTCACTGATTTGTTCCAAAATCATTTTGTGAGCAGCAAAACTCGAAGGAAGAATTCAACGAGTCTCCTTAATGTGGTGCAAGAAAGAAATGAGTCTCTGACGAATTATTTAGGGCGTTTTAATGCGGAAACCTTAGAAATCGACAATCTAGATGAGTCGGTAAAGTACACCGCCTTTTTGCTCGGGCTTTGCCCCACTTCCAAGTTTTCCTTCGCTGTAAATAAAAACCTCCCAGGGAACATGAACGCCTTGCTGAACAAGGCTAACAAGTACATCCAGGCTGAAGAGTACTTGGAGACCCACAAGGGAAATCGAGGGGACAACGGCCAAGAGCCTGGAAAGAGAACCCGAGAAGACATTCCAAGAGATGAACGAGGCCCCAAACGTTCAAGAAGAGATTAGAGGCGCCCGACGAAATTATTTGATATGAAGAATTTGACCCCATTAAACTCCAAGCTGTCACAGATCCTTCATGAAATCAAGGACCAAGAGATGTTGGAGAGGCCAGACAAGATGAGATTCGCACCAAGCAAGAGGGATAGAAATTTATGGTGCCGTTACCATAATGACCACGGCCATACCACAGAAAACTGCGAGTCGCTCAAGCGTGTTATAGATAGAAGCTCTTATCAAGCGTGGGCATCTGAGAAGATATGTCAATCGAAGGGATGAAAGGAGGCCACTCCCTTAGTAGGACGAGAAGAGGCACAAGAAAATGCAGGAGTCATTAATAATATCTCTGGAGGAATTGCCTCTGGGGGATTGTCCGACCAAGGGCAAAAAGCTTACGCAAAAGAGGTTTGCACCACTATGGGGCCACTGGCCAAGAAGCAGAAAATGGAGCTGGTCCCAACAATATCTTTTTCTGCAGAGGATGTAGGCGACATAAAAACACCACACGACAACCCCTAGTAGTCATACTTCGAGTGGGCAACTTCAATATGAAAAGGATCCTTCTGGATAACGGGAGCTCAGCGGAAGTACTCTTCTACAAGGCGTTCAAAAAAATGAATATCCCTTCAGACCGACTGCGAAAGATAGACACTCCCCTCTATGGCTTTTTCTAACCACCCCATGGTTTGCGAGGGGATCATTGCATTACCAGTTGCCATAGGCACTCCTCCAGCTCAAGCCAAATTAATGTTGGATTGTGTTGTGGTTCGCGTTCCGTCAGCCTATAATGCAATCCTAGGCCTGACAACATTAGACCAATTGAAAGCAGTGGTGTCAACATACCACATGAAAATGAAGTTCCCCACAGAGCACGACATTGGAGAAGTCAAAGGTGATCAAGTGGTTGCGCGGCAGTGCTACATGGCATCTTGTTGAACCAAAAGTAACTTATAATTGAAGATTTGAGGGATGAAACAAAAGTTGAGAAAGGAAAGCCAGCTGAAGACCTCTTAGACATTGAGTTGTATCCAGGTAACGGAGAAAAAACCGTGAGAATCGGAACAGGATTGGCCGATGGCCTCAAGCTCCAGCTTGTAAACCTCTTGCGAAGTTACTCAGATGTCTTTGCATGGACAACATCTGATATGCCAGGGTTTGATCTCGAAGTAATCTCCCACAAGCTAAACGTAGACCCACTCAGAAAATTGGTCAAACAGAAGAAGAGGACGTTCGCCCCTGAACAGCAAGTGAGAATCGAGGAAGAGGTAGACAAGTTAGTGGCAGCCGGGTTCATTAAGGAGATTTTCTACCCTGATTGGATCGCCAATGTTGTGATGGTACCCAAGTCAGGTAACCGATGACGCATATGCATCGACTTCACCGACCTTAACAAAGCGTGCCCGAAGGACAGTTACCCACTCCCACGAATTGACATCCTTGTTAATGCTACCTCGGGTCATGAATTGTTAAGTTTCATGGATGCCTACTCGGGCTACAATTAAATAAGGATGTGTGAAGAAGACATTCCCAAAACCTCATTCATCACAGAACGGGGACTCTACTGCTACAGAGTCATGCCCTTTAGATTAAAGAATGCGGGAGCAACATACATAGTGACTACGAGTTGGTCGTGAACCATATCTTGGGAGAATATGAAGCCCGGGATGAAAGAATGATCCACTATCTTTAAGCTGTGAAAGCGCAGGCTGCCAAGTTTAAAAATTTTGTGATCCGCCACATACCTAGAGATCAGAATGCCCAAGCAGATTCTCTGTCAAGGTTAACTTCCAAGAACGTTTCCAAGTTTTCTTGAGCAGTATATGTTGAGCTCCTGCAAGAAAGGAGCATCCAGGCTTCAGCCAAGGTTAACATAGTTGGACAGGAGCCATGTTGGATGGATCCGATTATGCAATACCTCACTTTGGGAACATTACCGGAAGAGCGAGGTGAAGAATATAATCTGCGCGCTAAAGCTTCTCGGTATGCTCTTGTAGATGAGGTCTTTTACAAGAAGTCTTTCAGTTTGCCATACCTTAAGTGCTTAAGCCCCAGAGAGGCGGATTACGCATTAAGGGAAGTTCACGAAGGAATTTTGGGCAACACTTGGGCGAAAGAAACCTAGCCCACAAGATCTTGAGGCAAGGTTACTACTGGCTAGGGATGCAAAAGGATGCGGTCAGCTTCACAAGAAGGTGTGATCAATGCCAGAAATTTGCCCCACTCTCACACATGCCGGCGATTCCACTTAACATCTTAACTTCCCCAATTCTATTCGCGATGTGAGGAATTGACATTTTGGGCCCGTTCCTAATGGCTACGGGTCAACGACGTTTTGTGATAGTCGCCATCGACTATTTCATGAAGTGCACTGAGGTCGAACCACTGGCCACCATAACGGAGGCAAAGTGCGAAGAGTTCTTCTGGAAGAATGTCGTTTGCCGCTTTGGAATTCCCAAGGTTCTGATAACTGATAATGGGAAGCAGTTCGATAATTCCAAATTTCGAAGCTTTTGTGAAGACCTCTCCATCAACCTCCGTTTCACATCAGTTGCTCATCCCCAATCAAATGGGCAAACAATTTTAAAGAGAAAGCTGGACGAAGTAAAAGAAGCATGGGTAGATGAAACTCCCCAAAGTACTCTGGGCATACAGCACGACACCCCATTCTGTAACTAGGGATACCCCATTTTTACTATGTTTTAAGACAGAAACACTGCCACCAGTGGAAGTCGGTCTTCCCACAGTTTGAGTGTTATAATTTTCAAAAGTAGAGAATAAGGCAAATCTTCAAGGAAATCTAGACCTATTAGACGATGTGCGTGCCCAAGCCCCGGATCGAGTGATTTCAACAAAACAGAGGGTCGCACGATATTACAATCGAAGGGTTAGGACGAAATTATTTCGAGTTGGCGATCTAGTCCTCCGAAAGTTGGAAGTTTCAGATCCGAAGGCCGCTATCGGGAAGCTGTCGCCAAATTGGGAAGTACCTTACAGAATATTGAAGGTACTCAGGCCAGGAGCTTATTCATTGGAAACGCTTTCCGGAGACCCAATCCCTCAAACTTGGAATGTGGAGAATTTATGGCGTTATTATCAGTAGTATCTTCTGGCCGGACTAGATACTCCCTTTTTATTATAGCAAGAAGAGTAGGTTTTACTCAGATGAATAACAGGGATACCACAATTCTCGCTGTAACCACATTCTCTTTGTTTGATAAAGTAATGAAGTTTTAAGTTTTCTAGTATATTTACATCTTTTTAGACTTTTGCTCAAGCAAAGGTATTTAGTACTATGATCTCAAGAACGAGCTGCATGGCCGAACAAAGTTCCCGAGCAGTAAAACTGCACATATTGCTCAAGTGATTATCACCCAATATGATAGGGCAATACACAAGTATTTTCCGAACACGATCTAGCTTTGGTTCTAGCCCGATAAATGGCAAAACCAAGTAGGAAATCGTCGCCCTACCCTGTTCTGCTAATTTGAAACCTGGCCGAGCATGAGTGTAAGGCTTCTTTGCCAGCCCTTAGCTGACGATAAGGGTTCATGTCAAAGTAAAAATTGCAAAAACGTGAAAAGTAAAAACACAATTGCAAAAAATAAAACACGCCCTTCCAGGGGATAGTGAAAAAGAACAGGTTCACAAGAAGGCCTCCAAGGGCAACAAAAGTGCATAGGTAAAAGTGAAGTGAAATTAAAAAAGGAAGGCAAAGCTATCCTAAGGCGCGGGGGCATTCCCGGGATGAGCGCCCCTTCCCCCTCTGGAAACAGCATCTCCGGCCTCAGAGGGCGCGGCAGTCTCTCCTAAAGGAGACCCAAAGTCCGGCACAGTTATGTCATTCAGGGCAAGGTCAGGATACTTGACAAGAGTAAACTCCTTGGCCTTTTGAAAACCTTGCTCAAAGATGGAAAGACCGTCTTCCGTGCACTTCCGCAACCATTCGTCTCCTGCGGTGCCGTCCAGAAATGCTTGAATAGCCTGGTCCCCAAAATCAGCCTCAGCTTTCTTTAATTTCTCGCCTCTCTTTTCCAGACGGCTAACCTTGGCGAACAGTTCCATCTTGTCCGCTTTCAGGCTCTTGATCTCCTTCTTAAGGCCACTAACCATGGACAAGGCCTCTCTCTTCTCGGTTTTTGTGACCCGGGCCACATCTATCGCTATTTCAAACCTTTCATGCATCTGGCTGCTATAGCAATAGGCCTGAAATAAAGATAAGAGAGTGACATACAAGAAAAAGGAAGAAAATAGACATGAATTCAAAGCGTTAGGCGAGATACGTTGTAAGCAGCCTGAACGTGAGCCATGTCAAATGCTTTGTGGGGTTGGTTCTCTACCTTCGCCTTGTCCTTAGGTAAGACACCATGGGCCAAGTGTTGTACAGAGACATGGGAACTCGGTATGCCAGAGTCGCCTTTCTTGATAGTCCATCTTGGACAAAAAAATAGGATCTTGGTCTATAGGAAGATCCTTAACCACGAGAGGAGGCAGGAGAAGAACAGGAGCGCGTGGTCTTTTCACAGCAAGAGATAAACCCTCCCCGGTAACTTCTTTCCTTTTTTCCTTTAGAGGCTCTTTGTAGCAGCCCGAGGAAGTTGCCTTTTCCACCTTCACCTTGGCCAGACATCTCTGTTTAAAAAAAAGAAAGAAAGAAAGAGAGAAGTCAACAAATACAGTTCAGATTTAATAAGAGAGGCAATTGAATGAATGTAGTCTATAGATGCTACCTAAACTCGGAGTCGTAGATGTTGACATCTCCGTTGCTAGCTCTGAAGCCTTATCCCTCAAAATGACACGAGATTCTACGATGGGAGTTGGGGGAAGAGGCCTAGCAGGCACAGGAGGAATAAGCCCCCCGTGACACAACTTTTGCTCTGAAAGAGGTTCATCAATGCTTAAATCACCCCTTCTCTTTATATGATCAATAAGTTTCTTGGTAAGGGTGTTGGGAGCCAGAAAGCCTTTCTTTTCAAAATCTTTGCAGAACCCGTTCCATCTCCGAGGAAATTCCCATTTGCCACTTGGGCGTTGTATGAAGAAGTACCTGGAATGCCAACCCTTATTGGATTTGAGACCACCTTTGATCACTCTAACCCTGTTATGGATGTAGTACCACCCAACACTCCGAGCAATGTTCTTTAGAAAACATACCTCAAGGTAGAGTCTCATGAAATCATCCACCGTTGCTCGATACCCTGAAGTCTGAACAAGGTAGATTAACCCAACAAGCTTTGTCCACCCATTTGGAACCAATTGACCGGGCGCCATTTTATAGTAGTTAAAAAAGGCGGAGGCAAAGGGATTCATAGGGATTCTAATACCTGATCGTATCTAGCCTTCATAGACACATATTTCAAGATCTGTGCCGTAATTGGCAGGCTCTTGGAGTCCAGGAACTTGAGCAGAGAATGGAGGGGGCAAGGGAAATTCTTCCAAGACTTCTATTATATCTTCCTTGGTCATTTTGTTCCTCTTCTCGTCGGTGGTAAACCAAGTGTCTTTGTCAAACAGTTCTTCAGCCTCATCCTTAATGTCCCCTAAGGCATCTCTACGGGAAAATGCAGTGCTAGTTTACGGGGCAGAAATTTCTACTCTACTCCTAGAGGTTAAGGTGCTTACTTGTGAGGACCTACTTTCTGATTCACTCTCTATAGGGCTTTCTATAGAACTAGTTGACAAAGATGAAGATTCACTCGACGACGCAGAAGACGTTCTGTATCAAAATAATAATAAGGGAAACTAGGAAGATCAGACATAAAAAGTGCCGAACAAAGAAGGTTTGAGAGAGGGACTTACTTGATTAGATGGAGCCGAGCCTGAGCAAAATGAATAGCAGGGGGCAAATAGTCTCTGAAAGATATATATATATATATATATATATATATATATATATATATATATATATATATATATATATATATATATATATATAGAGGATGATTGAGTAACCGCCCCTAGGAGGGCGGCAGCATTCAATACATCTGTCTGGCACGATTATCGGAGCATTTAATTTTTAAATTCATTATATAACCGCCTTTATCTTGGCGACAGAGCCGTTATGACGATACATTTCCCAAATATGATTCCAAAAATCGCTCGAAGGTTTAAGCCACATGGCAGAGACTACCCGAGCAGACACCCAAACTCTATCAAATAGAGTGCCCGAGCAGCACTCCCGAGCAGATGCTCAAGTTTCTGCCAAGGCCATGTCGAGCAGACTGCCCTAGCAGCGCTCCCGAGCAAATGCTCAAGTTTCTGCCAAGGCCATGCTGAGCAGACTGCCTGAGCAAGGCTCTCAAGCATATTCTCAACTCTGACAAAGTCGTCACGAACAGGTTTCCCAAACAGACTGCCCGACCAGACAGTCTGACTAGGTATCCCAAGCAGGCCTCCCGAGCAGACGTTCAAGTTTTCTGCGAAGGCCATGCCAAACAGATTGCCCAAGCAGACTGTCCAAACAGGATTCCTGAATAGATTGCCCAAGCAGACTATCCGAACAGGATTCCCGAGCAGACTGTCCGAGCAGGTCTCCTGATTAGGACTTCCGAACAGACAACCCGAGCAGGCCTCCCGAGCAGACGCTCAAGCTTTCTGTGAAGGCCATGCCAAACAGACTGCCAGAGTAGTCTGTCCGAACAGGCTTCCCAAACAGACTTCCCGACCAGACAGTCTGATCAGGTATCCCGAGCATACTGCCAAACAGAAAGCCCGAGCAGACTGTCCGAACAGGATTCCCGAGCGGACTGTCTGAACAGACTGCCCGAGCAGGTCTCCTGATCAGGACTTCCAAGCAGAGTTCCCGAAAAAGCTCGTTCAGAGATGATTTTTCAGATGTTTTTTCATAATTTTCCCTAAACAATGGGTAACGGAAAAGAAAAGACTTTAGCTGGACCGTACCAGGCGAATTTTAGCTATTATATGCTTTTGGCTATCCTTGGGAAGAACTATCAAAAGCAACGAGCATTATGATATGGCTAAAATATAATCATCCAATCAAGTAACGACACGTGGAAAGGTTGACCCTTAGTCAACCGAAGAACCTGTATTCTGGGTAAGCTTTATCAGCTACGAGAGGGAGACCTGGAAGAACCATAATGCTATCCCTAAGAGAGAACATCCTAATCTCCAAAGAGTTTTGATATGATCTCAATGGATCTCCGGACCTATCAGGAGAGAGTTAGAAGTCAAAGAGGAGTCTAAGAGCCAAGTCTATTAGAGGTAAAGGACTCCAGGTACGCAGACACACAAAAACACCCAATGCATTTTTTGCTATTCAGAGCTCCACCCTTGTAGCGAGGTTCTAACTTTAACATCAGAGCATCCTCCATCGGAACACCCCCGGGGGTCACTCTGTGTTCTATTTTGCAGGTCCATTTCCCGGCTGTGGTTCCCGATCAATATTCTAGCAGCAACAAGTATTATCAAATTTTTTTTGGTTAAGAGGAAAAATATTATACATAAAAACCGTCCCGGTCATACAAAAGATTACAACCATATATTACAGACAAGAGCACATAAGGAACTAGGAGCTAGACATTGTCATTTATACAAACATAGATCGAAAAGCATCTAAACCATTGTCCCATGTCATAGAGACTTCCGATCTAGCCTTGCAGGCAAAAGAGGCAAGTCTAATAGCTTCATGTAGTAGCTGTTTGCTCCCTGATAATATCCGACAGTGATGAAAGTAGACACTGATCTTGCAAATATCATACAAAATAGGAGCAGCTATGGCACTAATCTCCTTCGTTCCCGTCATCTGAGCAAGTTGACGTTTAGATTTAGTATATAAAACAATATGGGCCAAGTGATTTTTTTTGCCCACTTCAGAGTATTTAAAATAGCGAGAGCTTGTGAGGTTAAAGGATCTTGAGAATAATATGTGCATGCAAAGGAGTCCCATCGATGGCCTAATGGCATTGAAATACAGATCCCAAGCCCTAATCTTTGTCTGTGATGTTGAAAATGAGATCCAGTTTTGGCTTTTGACCATGATGAGATGACCAAAAAATGTACTTCTTCACCTATATGCGTAAGCAGTTTGTAAAAGGAGACAAAGTCAAGAGAGACATTAAGAGCAACCGAGGTTTTTGGAAGACAATGCAGGCACAAGGTGTTGTTAAGAGCCCTTTCGGAAAAATGTTAGCAGGAAGTCGTCTCTGGCCTACCATAATAAAGAGTTTGAAAATAAAAATTCCTTTATTTTCTTCTTAATTAGATTGAGATTGATCTATTTTACTTTTGTGCGTTGTATACAAGTTTCTAAACTAGTGCTTTTTGTGTTATATATTATTGTGACAAAGAGAAAAGATCGTGATGAGTTGAATCTTCAATCGCAGTAGCGAAAAGAGTGGAAGAGAACATTCATTTTGTTCTTATGTTTGAATCATGGACCGAGTTTTAGCTCTTTAATTTCTAAATGCTCGACACTTAAATTTTGAGAACGACTATCTTTGTTCTTGCTTTGCATTTTACTTTCGACTTTTCCTTCCTCGTTGTTCAATTTATCTATCTTAAGTATTTTTTTATTTTGACCATGATATACATTATTGAGTCGATTCTACGATAGCTCAGGGTTTTATACTTATGGGTGGTCTAACATAGCATCAGCAATCCCACACATAACTTAACTTTCTACATTTTCAATATCATGAAAATCGTTCTTGAAATATTGGTTACTAAGGTAGCGTTTGATAGAGTTTTTATTTTCAGTTTTTTCTCCAGTTTTGTAAACTAGAAAATAAAAAACATGTTTGATAGACAGTTTTATTTTTTTTTCGTTTTGTTTTGTAAACCTGTTTTTAAATGGAATTTTTTTGAAAACTCCACTTTGGAGTTTTGTATTTTCAGTTTGGTTTTTGTTTTGAGATCCAATCTTCAATTCTTGTTTGTTAGAAGGAAAAAAATGAGCATCGTAATAACAAAACCCCCATCACGCACAAAGTACCACCACCACAAGCAGACCTGGCATCACATTGAGACCACGGCCAGCAATCATCCCCCCTTCCAACGTTATCCTCACCATGGTCACCATCAATTCCTCCCCTTTACCGCCTATATCGCTGCCAATTATACCTCCAACCCCCGTTCCCACCACATAGACACTTATTTCCATCAGCACCAAACCTTTACCACATAGCCACCATGGCCACCATCCCTCCCCCCTCAAGACGCTCACACCACCACCAGTGGTTATCCCGCATCATCCTATCACCGTCGTGACCCATAAATCTACCCTGCTATCGCCACCCCACGCCTTTGACAACCACGGGTTTGCCACACCACTGTCACACTCTCGACACTATCACCCACAGATTTGCTCCAACACCGCCACCCTACCGTCATTGCCCCCATGGATCTGCCCTCCCATTGCCAACCCATGCCTCAACAATGAATAGACCTTAACCCACCATCTCTACCCCATTGCCATGGACAACCAATGGGACCTCAAGCAACTTCGCACAACCCACAACTTGTCCCACTGTCCAACCACCACCATCACCACTAACGAATCTACCTGTTGTTGCCAATCCGTTGTTGTGTCTCTTATTGTTGCTCCCCGCAAAAACTTCCTCAAAACAAACCCATTTTATTTGTTGTCTGAAAAGGTTTCTTTAGAGAGTGAAATTACAATTGAGTGGTAGTGTTATGAATTTGATTATGGTGGTGGTGGTGCGAATTGGATGATGGTGATGGTATTGACTGATGGTGGTGCTTTGGAGTTGACTGGGAAAGTATCTGTTGGAAAATGCAATTATAAGGTTGGTGGACAAATTATGGAAAAAATAGTAAAGAAAAAACTTTAAATATAAGCTGGTTAATAAAACATACATCTGTTTCTGAAAAGAATAAAAACCAAAAAGAGTTCAGTTTTTTTTTTTCAAAATTGAAAATAAAAAACAACAAGGATTTCAAACACATCTTAAATCAGGTGAATGAATATTTTTCACGTTTATACACTTCTCATACCTTATTTGCTATCATAGAGACTAACAATTTCTTTTTAATGTACCTTTTACTCAACAAATAGTAATGTAAAAAAGTACAATAAATTATATGAATTTCATAAACTGTGACATATATGTATACATTTTTTTTTTGGGTTGGACGATAAGAGATATCCTAGGGTCAGCTTCAACAATTGAGCCTCCCGCATGATCAGTTGGAAGATAAGAGGTATCTTCGGGTCAGCTTTAACAATCGAGACTAAGCCTCCCAGATGATCTTAAGGATAGCATCCTCACAACGACCTTGTGCATTCAGTGAAAATATATTTCTCTAGGATGCTTGGCCCTAAGATTTGGACCACCTGATAACATGCTCTGGTAAATCATCTCTTTACTCATTGATCTTGCTTGCACTCACTTATCTCACAAAGTTAAGGTAAGGAACATGCATCCTTTACTACTAGGTTAACTCCTTGGTTTATATATATGTATATAGATAAATATTGTGCATGACGACTGAAATATAATTTAGAGAAATATATCTATTTTTTCGCCTTATGTTAAATGTGCTTTGTTTAACTCTTATAAAATTTACTAGCAATGAATAACAACTTTTATTAAAGACAAAAAAAGATGCTAGCTCCTAGCACATAGGAGCGCGTGGCAGTAGCCTTATTCTTGCCCTCACACTGACATATGAGCTCAAGCCTCAAACCCAGCCACCCAGGAGGGAGAAGGAAGGTAAATGAGTTCATCATCTTCTTCTTCTTCTTCTCCACCCAGAGAGGTGGCGTAAGGACGCCGCCGGCAACGTCGTATGCAAGCGTTTCTGCAACTGCCAGGCCTCTGCTTTGAGTACGATCACATCATCCCTTACTCCAAAGGTTCCCCCCTTAACCTCTAATGTTTTGAACTTTTTTCTCTCATTTATGGGTTTGTGTTCTTTTGATCCTAAGTTCTTGCTTTTTTTCAGTTATATCTTGAAAGGGTAGTAGAACTTGAGTGATTGGTTCTTTGCATTGTTTGCTTTTGTTGAAAAATTGGGTTTGTTATCTGGGTTGATAAATGTTGGGGTTTCTGTTTCACCACTAATGTTTTGAGATTTATTTTACTTATCATTTTTGGGTTTGGGTTCTTTTAATTATGAATTATGCGTTTGGAGTTAAGTCTTGAAATGGGTTAGTGGAATTTGATTGATTAGTTTTTTAAGTGGTTTGATCTTTTGTGGAAAATTGGGTTTACTTTACGTTGATAAATGTTGGGTCCCTGTTTTAACGGGTTATGATTTTGCTTCTCATTTCTGGGTTTGAACTCTTTTTTGCTTCGGGTTTCCGGGTTTGTGTTCTACTGTAAATTATGCCTTTTGGACTTAAATCTTGAAATGAGTTTGCGTAATTGGTTGATTTTCTTGAAAATGAGGGGTTTATTTATGTTATGAAAAGGTTGAAAGTCTATTCAAATGTTAATCCCCTCCTCTCAATTGGGTTTTTTGTAACTGGGTTTTGGTTATGCTTCTTTTTTTCCAGGGTTTTTGATCTTGCGATTGTGAATCCTATCATGAAGTGAGTCTCTTGGTTTTGAGTGAGCGACTTTGTGCGGATGTTCGATTTTCCTTGAGGAATCGTTTATTTGGGTTGATTAAAGTTGGGCTTTATGTTTAAAACATGACACGCTTCCCCCTCTCTAAATTGGGGTGGTTCTATTTGCTTCTCATCTAAGAGTTAACTGATCTTCCAACTGTGGGGCATGCCCGCTTGAGTTTTATTTTAATAGGCTTATTGGATTTGTTGAGTGATTCGTATTGTTATTTAAATTTATTGAAAAAAATGGGTTGCTCTGGGCAGAAGAATGTTGGAGCTTCTGTTTAAGTAGCATCTCTGTCGTCTGCAGTTGTGTGTTTTCTAAGTGGGTTTGTTCCGTGGATTGAAGTTGTGGTGTAGGTGGCGAGTCTGTAGCAGGGAATTGTCAGATTCTTCAAACTAGGGTGAACAGGTATAAGTCGAACCAGGATCAAGTTGCCAAAAGTTTGTTACGAGGTTATTCTTGTGATGTTAAGTTCACTGGTATGTTAGGCTCCTTGTCATTTCTCTTCTCTCTTACACTAGGTTCTTTACACTTATCGTGCCTTTGGAGAGAGTGAACATATTTTTGTAACAAAGTTCCACAGGCATGCAAGTTTTAATTTTAAGAATCATGATATCATTTGGTTACTTGGTTTTGAGCAGTTGATCAAATTTTTAAGTAGAACTAAATTTTCACATGTCAGTGTGTATTTTATTGTAGTCATGCTCTTTACTACAGTCACTACCTGCACCAAGAACTCTCAGGCTGCTATGGCCCTAATAGACTATTTGACGAATATTCACATGCACCTACACTTACTTGACATGTTATTAGCTTAAAAATATGATGCTTAAATTCTTAACCATGTCGAACACTTAAAACATGACCAAAGGATCTTGATCTTGGAATTGAGACATCAGTCACATGACTTAATTTCTGTGTTAAAGAGGAGCCTACTTTTTCCATGCGCATGAAATGTGCAATAGTTATGATTTATGATACTATCTTTTGTCTTACTCTTACTGACTTAGTATAACGCATTGCACACAGGTCTTTATCGTTTATTGAACTTCGATTCAAGTCATTTATTTTGTTGTATTCTAAAGCTGTAAAATTTACCTCCCTCTCTATAGTCCCTCCCTGTCACGTGCGTGCGTGCACACACACAAACCCTCAACAGAACAAAGAACCAGAAAAAAGCTGTAGATCTTATTTACTGATGAAATTTGGACGTTATGTGGGTATGTCGCCCAGAGTGTAATGTTGACTTAAGAGCGAGGGAGGGAGGGAGGGGTAACACAGCACGCCAATAGTCTGCAGAGATAGCCCTGCCACACCAGCACTTTTTGCACCGACATAAATTCTCGTAGAACATTATGGAGCAGAATTCTCTCTCTCTCTCTCTCTCTCTCTCTGAAGTCAACATGTGCCTCAGCAGAGATCTTGGCCCAACAGATCATTTCCTGTACCTCCAAGCCTCTGCAAGTTTGACAACCCAAAGGTGCTCATTGTGTGATGCCTCTGATGGAGACCGTGTTTGTGAACCCTGAGAGCTCCTCAAGGCTTGCCTAAGTTTGGGCTTGCATGTCATTGCAAAGGCATTGTTACTTGTGAAAAGTGAGGCTTTTTCCTTTTCGGCTCAGGGAGGCTCGTTTTTTTTCTTTTTTTATGGCTCAGGGAGCCTAGTAATTCGATGGAAGGATGCAGTTGGAACTGTTTATGTAACAGCTTGGTCTAGTTGTAGAAGGTATACTTGAGCTTGAGAGAGTTGGACTGCTTTCCTAAACTGGGCTAATTGCCTGTAAAAACTCACAGCCCTTGGAGAAGGCACGTGGCGCGGGTTGGAGGGGACGTATGGAAATTTGACAAGGTTTATGGCACATCCTCAATCGAGCATGCATGCCTTGAGAGAGCATTCCGGCCGAAATACTCTGCGGTTGGGATAGTAGTATACCATCCTCAGGTTGTGATCCTCAGGGGTTGTGGACTTGACACCCCTCGTGTTGTCTTGGTCTACCCTCCTGGGGTTGTGGACTTCTGGTCGAGCTGCCTCCTGGGGTTTGCATGCTAGGCAAGGAATATGCCAATACCACAAAGTTGACTCTTATCATACTACATTATTCGTATGTGTATACGTCGTCTGACAGCGTGATTTTAATTGATACTGGCCTTCAACGATGAGCTTTGTTTGTTGCAGCGCTTCATCTGCAAAAGGGTAACACCCCTCTCTCCCTTCCACACCCCCCACCCCACGACCCACCCGCCCTCCTCCCGCTCTCTCCCAGAGATTTTCAGTACTTTCTGGCAACGCAATTTCCATATAAAAAGAGGATTCCATGATTTATCACAAAGATTCCATTTTTCTCCCTTTATATAAAATGCTAAGAAAGTAAGTGTAATCCGTGTGGCAGAAAGAGTTTGAGATAAGATGTACGAAGAATAACTGCGGCCACAAATGGAGCTCTGCGATTCTCGATTCTCGTACGTAAAAAAAAAAAAAGGGAGCTCTAGAAACCCAAAGGGACTATGAAGGTGATTCTTAGTATTATTGGGTAAACGCTGCAACTCTCAAGTTAGTGTATTTCTGTCCAATAAGCGGTACCTGCTAACCATATGCAAGTGGCGGTGTATAATAAATGCAGCGACATTTCTACCAGAAAGCCAAGTGCTCTAGTAGGGTTTTAGCATCTATGCCAAATAAAAAAACTACTTTGATGTGTAGCAGCCTGCAGAGTTCACTTTATAAGTTACTTGATAGGCATCAGATTGGTTCATCACGCAAGGCACTTGCTTGTAAAGTCGGAAGGAACTAATGAGAAGTTGCTGCTAAATAAAGCCATCTCCTTAAGAATTTTGTGGTTGTAGACTTGTGGTAGTTTTATTACCTTAGGTGGGTTGTAGCTCAACATATGTATTGTAAAACTTTAATGCTGTACCCCAAGTCTGATTCAGAATTTGTCACCCAAAGTTGCATTCTTGCGCCATGCGGATGGCTTTGTTATTGTTCATCTGGCTGCTCTTTTCTGCATCCATTTCAAAAGGTTATCTGTTTGCTGGAAAAGTGACATGCTATTCCAATTTGCAGATAAGGAGCTTGACATAATCGAAATGGCTGTCTATGGGGATGTAGTCCGGCCAGGGAATCAATGTCGCTGCAAAACTGTTGCCGAAATGCTTCGCACATACAAGTCGAAAGACCATATGGCTGCCTGCAAGTTGCCATCAACCAAGGAGCCCTTCTAACCGCCGTTGACATGAACTCAAATTCAAGACGATTCTTGAAAAACACTTTGTTTTTGTATTCCCATTGCTTATATTGAACCGAACATTTACCCATACCATCTATCCTTTTGGTAGGATCACTGGACATGTAGACCCTATATAAGATTGTACTTTCTGAACTTAAGGTACAGGTTCTTGACACTCGGTACCCTATTGTTTTCATAGTACTACTCCGTTTTATTGAATTGGATTTCTCTTTTGACCTTTTGCAAATTCATAAGATGAATTAAGTACCCGTTGTTGGGATTTAAGTTCGTAAAACAAGTAAGGCTAGCACAACAAGAAAAAAAAGACAAAATAAGGCTAGCACAACAAGAAAAAAAAAGAGAAAATATAAAAGTTGTCACGGTTGAAAATATGGATACTGATATTTAATGTGATTCTGCTTCTTGTTTACACCCACAGGAAGACAGCGAGTATGTTACACTATATAGTGGACAAGTTACAAGAGAATTTTACTTAATCTTTCAGACCTAATTTTCATTACATAGGATACTCACCTCTATTTTTTTCTGTGTTTAAAAACTTTTCGTAGTTTTTTCTCACTAACTTGTACTATTACAAAAGCACCACACTCTAAAATATGCACTATAGTCGTAAGCTCTAAATAAATGCATTACACTTTCTTTAGCTCTCTGTGGCTAACTCACAGTATTGGTATGTAACATCCCGAAAATTTTCGAAACGTTAGACAATCGATCGATGACACTAAGACAATTATAACCTCATAATCACATGGATAGTCATCATCAGAGCAGATAAATCATTAATCAAACAATATTCTCAGTAGGACGTCATAAATGATACATCGAACTAAGTCTAAAATTTTTAAATATTACTCATTACCCGCACAGGGGTTCTAATGATCAATATCAAAATCTAATACCTTTGCTTTCGCTTGCTCGGCTCTAATCCATATTAAGGTAAACTAAGGCTGGTTGTCACCTGCGGAAAGGAAGTCAAAGAAGAGTGAGCTTTCGAGAATCCAGTAAGGTCGACCAAAGATTTAAAATAACAAAACAAATCGGACGAGTTTTCATATAGAGTCAAGTAAAACTTTTTAAGAGTATTTTCAATAAAAAGACAGCATTTTGACAAAGATGAACAAAACAAACAATTCTATATTCTAATCCAATAACATCTTTTTGAGGGATTTTACTTTCGATGAAATTACTACAATACGATATAAACATAGGGATGAGTATTCAACTCAATCCCTTAAATAATAATCATTTGAAACACTTTAGGTATAATAAAGCATGAAAGGATAATATTCAAAGCAGTTTAAGTGCAATAAAATATAAATAAGAAACATTGAACATGAGTAATACGCTGCAGCAAAGCCACCCCGGCAGTGCTCAATACACTTTACATATGTATATGTACACTGACTAGTTCATCTAAGTACTAGTTAAACCCATCCAATATATTATCCTTATTACGCCAACAATACAGACCATTCTTATGACTCCCAGGTTACTAATTCATGTCAACATTGAGAAGTAATAAATATCTTTGAAAATATTCGCAGAAGTTAAACACAATTCAAAACATTTTACAATGATTGGATTAAATAAATAGATGAGAATAACGAATTCCAAACGATCCCTATCAGGCTCAAATTAGGGTTTCATGAACAGTTTCAAAAACATATTTCATATCAAACATAAAATTGGATCAATGTAGTTTGTAAGACTGTTCTATAAGTATTTGAAAACAAAATAACGAAATAGGGTTTGGATAGAATTTCTTATCTCGGTCCAAACTAACCGATGCTATCAAACATCGATCAATAATATATCTGAATAAACCTAGATAGGCAATCCATTGGTTAGAACACAATCTATGCTACAATAATATTTACCTAATATCAACTACCCACCACGTACTCACTTCTAACTCTGAAATCGTTCAACTCAAAACGCGCCTCACTCATGGCCAACTAACTGAGAACCCGGTATGCTCTATAATGCTTGTTAATATTCCAAAAAATTCAAAATAAATCACAATAAAACACTTTTATAGCTTAAAACATTATTAAAAGCTAAAATATGCATTTTCTGAATTTTTAAATTAAAATAATTTCTTTAAATACAATTAAAACTCATAAAATTGCCAAAATTGCCTCTAGCTGAAAATAAAGTCCCATAATTTTTATAACAACTTTAAAATATGTATAAAAATTTAAACTAAAAATTAAAAGGCATTAAAAATATTTTTAAATATTTCGTTTTGTTAAAACCAATGCGATACGGAAATTATAGCAAATCAACTCTAAAAATTATTAAACTTAAATTGGGAATTATTTATACCATAAAACCATCACTCTAATTTTTCCAGAATGTTTTCACGAGTTTAAGGGCTCCAAAAAAATTTTACAAATCTGAACTTACAGAAAATATTAAAAACACATACGATTTCTAAAAATTACAATTTTTTTTTCGTAAATTCTAATGTCTTAATGTACTCTACAGTAAAATTTTACGTGGTAATGATTACTGTACGCTATCCACCGCATAGGCGGAACGTAACACTAAACTATGGTATGCTTTTTTTTTTTTTTTTGGTAAACTAAACTATGGTATGCTTGTGCAAGAACAAGGTACTACCAAAAACATAACCCACAAAAAAAAAAACATTTTCATCTTCCCCTTCCCTTCTCTGCACACAGCCCCGAATTCCCTGAAAAACTCACACACAGATCACCTCAGATACACACAAACATTTCATCTTCCACTCACACATGTTTACAAAAGGACACCATTCACTCAGGTTTTTGCTCCATCTTACACGCCCACTGCCTCAAGGCAGTGGGTCTCTCTTTTTCATTCTTCCTTATACACTCACCTCTCCATATAAACGCACATTTACACACATGCACACAGGTTATATACTCCATTAGATCCAAATCACACCACTTCACAACTTCCAAAACACAGCCACCTATATTATCTAACTCTCTACTCTTCCCACTGCTGCCTCTCTCTTTCTCCTTTTCATTTCACTCACACACTTACACTCAAAATCTCCCACAATCAGTTCACATATTCACCTTACATCCACAACACACCACTTATATATACACCTCCACTCACTACTTCCAGACACACCCACTGCCTTACGGCAGTAAGTCTTACGGTTCACTCAGCGGTTTACACCTACACTTTCTCACACCTTCATCACATGCACACACCTCTATATATATGGCTGCTTTCCCACAATTATATACAAACTCATTTCTCCCAGCTCAGACACACAAACATTTGCACACTACGGCATGGCTGCCCTCATTTCACACTCCACACGAACACGCCAAATCACAGTCCCTCACAGCAGTGGCGGAACCAGAATTTTATTTCAAGGGGTGCAAAAAATATATCGAATTTACTAGCAACAAGCTTTAACCTAATCTTCTCCCACAATATCGATGACTTCTTGCACTAACTTTGAAAATGAAATTGTCTTGATACTGTAGAGTGTTTTATAAAAGCCTAAGCAATACTTCCCCAATATCACTGGACAGATTTTTGTACACTTAAACAATGAAATAAAGCAAATAGGATCATAAATAATATAGGCATCATTTGGGAAGAAAAGTTAAGGATAAAAACAATGAGTAAGTCAATGTTTATATGCGCTAATTCTATCTTAAGAATTCACAAAATGTCAAGGGGGCATCCCAATGAAATAGAGGGAGTAATTCATTATCTAATGTGATAATATATGTTAAAACTTTCAAATTCAAATGCGCACAAACCTACATTTTGTAACTCTTTCATTGTAGGTTGGCCGTGCCAAATTGATTATGACAAGAAAAAGAGCAAGAAAAATTCAAATAGGATATTCAGCATGATATTCAACATATTCTTGCAAAATTTGCGATGATTACTACATTAGATGCTAGGTAGATAAAACTAACATAGAAATAACTCATCCATATAAATGGCTACACATTTCCTTTGCTGCCCAAGTTGATGAATTGAATCCTCCCTCAGAAAAGATGCCACCTACGAAAAGTACAAATTCAGATTACATACAAACTCGGACTACAGTAGAAGCTCAATTACGGTTTCAACATTTTCGACACAAATCGAAATTCAATGGTAGATTCAATCACACAAAATAAAATGTACTTCCTCCCTTAAATATGGTTTTCTCATTTGATCTTCAATTGCAACTTGACTTCGATCCAAAGTTACAAAATCTAGGTTGAAGCCAAAATTCCGATGGAACGAAGATAGTATTGAATATACGACTGAGAGGATGCTTTTACCCTCTGATATGAGCAAGCAGGGCACTGCAGGTCCCTGGGCCATATTATTAGCGACGTCGAGTAACCAAAGCCCTATGACAAACGCCGCCATAACCCGTACCTTGGACTCGTCTCTGTCCCCCATAATATCCCTAAGGTACTACGGCAATCAAACATAATGTAGAAGCAGTGTCAATTTTTTGTTATGTTCTAAATGTGATTTCTTCTCGTTAAAACTGATCAACAATGTAAAACAAATTCTTAAACTATGATTTCTCTTCCAATATAGCTCAATGTGCAAAGTTTCTAACATGCATATTCTAAGTTATCGGTTTCCCGTTCTCTGCCTAAATAAAGAATCGGGACAAGCATTAAAGGGAGCTGTTGTTATCAATTCGTTGCACATAGCCAATCAACTTGATCACAATTTTAGCAATAAAGCTGTTGAAACCCGTAGCTTCTGTCTTGAATATGGTTCAAGCTAATCAAACTGAAGAGAAGAAGATAATGATATTGCATTGTAAGCTATTGACGCTCTAACACATCAGAATGCTTTACTAGAAGATTTCATATTATATTTCATCTCTATGCTGCCAAACTGATTAGATATTGGAAAAAATGCCAACCATTTGACAGAGAGAATCAGGAAGTGAAAATGACTTGGAGCAGTTTACGCAGGTACCCAATTCGTCCATTGTTGAGTGCATAAACGATCACCCGATATCGGCGGAGTGCCCGATCACGAGCACCACGACCACGATTGACGACGCTCTAGCTACAATAAACGGCCCGCAATGGCCGAATCGGCAAATGCACTGGTCGCTCATGAGCCCAGCCAGCGAGCGGCTATACGAACAGCCGGAGAGCAGGCCCCAGAGCCACATCACACTGTCTTGAACTTTGAAGTAAATGAGAGAGAGATTGAGCTTACGCCATATAAAGAGGCCCAGCCTGCGTCGTCATCCGGCCTTCGACCATTGGTGAGTGGGTGTCTGGGTGAGATTGAGAGAGTAGCCAGTAGGGTAGAGAGAAAGAGGTGATGGAGATTGGAAGAGAGTATGAGAGATAGAGCAGAACCTTAAAAAAAATTTGTTTTTTCAAAGTTCAGGGGGTACATTAGCACCCCCTGGTTATAACGTGGCTCCGCCACTGCCTCACAGCTATTTCTTCTCATTACAAACACCTATAAACACCTACAAACACACCTGTAACACACTACCCCGCATGCAGCACCTTCACTTACACACTACCTCACGGCTGAATTTTCAGCCCCTCACTACCTTTAATCTCTCACCCACATGCTTTTTTTTTTAAATCAAGAATTAAATGAACTCAAGAGACCGAGCAGTGCGCGTAAAAAACTCAATTACTTAGACAACAAATATAGTAGCTGTAACTTTAAAGAATCTTCCTAAATTTTGCACCCTTAAGTTTTAAAGTTTTGGCCTTTTTTTCTAGTAAGTATATCGATTAAAGTTCAAAAAATCATCATTTAGGGCTTTTAATATCATCCATTAATCATTTTATTTCTTTATATTGAGAGATTGCTATTTCTTGTAGGAATGCTAGGAGGGGGGGGGGGGGGGGAGGGGGCAACATAGTCTCTATTTTATTTTCTTTTGGTATGTTATCTTCTTTTTCCTCTTTTTTTGTTAAACATTTTATAGTATAAGCTAAAGCTCTTTTGATTGTGCATTTTAAAGCCCTATTTTGCTTTAACTAAGCATGATCTCGATAATCGTGAATGAAAAATACTAGGCTCTCAATTATCTTGTGCATGTAATTCAACATTTATTTGCCATAAAATTTTTATTATAAGCACAAACAATTTTATGGTAATACTATACCTACTTATCTAAAGTGCCAATATGATCATATGCTAATAAATTTTCCAACCACGTACAAAAGTTAGTAGATGCAATAGTTGGTCTACCTTATATAAAAGATATTGCAAAAAGAAATATAATGATACTGAAACTTAGGAACAGTTCTCTAAGGAGTAACAGAAATTGAGGTGTTCTTTTTATCGATCTTGATCTAGAAAATTTTATGGGTAAGTTTTGACGTAAAACATTTGAAGGTGAGCAGAGACTTATATGGTGGAGCTTGATTAGTGTCATTAAAGGCATACGTCGGCGGAGTAGAGATTTATATGGTAGAGCTTGATTAGTGTTATTAAAGGCATATGTCGGCGCAAGTTGCAACCCAACATAGGTAGTGCTCTTTACCTAGGCTAGGCGCAGCGCCTTCAAGGAAGCCTACACCTTCCACCCCCTTCCCAAGCGCCCAGAGACTTAGCGCCGGCAGAGACGCCAAGGCTCAAGAAGTTGAGTTGTTGATCGATCTTGTTGCAGCGTCATCTAGACCGTCCCTTTTTATTATTTCCTTTCAGACCCACAGCCTAAATCCATCTCATATTCTCGTTGTCCCATCGTGCACCCGTTGCCTCTGTTTACCTCGATACTACTGCTCCACCTTCTGTCGGCGGTGTTCCAGTCAACGCGGCTGCTGCAACATTCTACTACAGCTACTGTTGGCTGCTCGACTACCACTAGGTTCATCTCTCTCTCTCTCTCACTCTCTCTCCTTCACTCTCTCTCCCTCTCTCTCCCTCTCTCACGTACACACAAATCCATAAAAGGACTTTTATTCCTCCATGGATTTTAAGTTCAATACAATTGTAGTTTTGAGTATTGTATCTGTCGGCACCTTCTCTATCTTCTTTATATTTAGGCCTAATCCTAAAAATGTACCCTCAAATTTACCCAAAGTACAACTTTAGTACCTAGTGTACCAAACTTTTAAAAAACCTACCGAATCAGTACCTAAGCTGACGGAGCACGGATGCCGTTAAAAAGTCAGAAGGGTAGGACTGTCATTATTAAAAAAATGTGTTTTTACTTCAGGTACTGATTTGGTACAGTTTACTTTTCATAGGTACTCTTTTGGTACGGTTTACTTTTACTAATTTTTTTTCTTAGCCATTTGATGTGGCATTATCTTAACCATTTGATTATTTTATCTTCCTGATTTAATCATTAAAAACTATCTCTCTCTCTCTCTCTCTCTCACACACACACACACTTAAGTTCGCTCGTAGTAGCTTTATGGCCGGATCACCCCATGCTTGTGACAGAGCTGCACCACTTCCTCATATCCTCCATGTCCACCATCGTCCTCAGTTTATGCTTCAAGATCGACTTGCACGCCAACAGCTCCCTCGAGCTCCAGTCGATGCACAGGTACCTCATGCTGAACTCGCTTCGGCCCAGCTCTTTGTCCACCAAGTACTTCTCTTCAATGTTCTCATCCTCGACGTTGGTCAAGATAGTAATGATCTTTTTCTGAGCTGCTCCACTGGTGCCGGACCGATCCTTCTTGTCGTGATCATGACTAGAGAAGTTCGACGACTTCACGTCTTCCCTCGCAATGGTGGCCGGAGATCTGTAGTAATTTCCCATGAAATCGAGCTGGATTTGGACTAAATCGAGACCAGCATAAACCCAAACCCTAACCCTAGCCCAAAGGCTATCACATGTTAAGTCCCCAACTACAAATCCAAAGCATTTGCAGAGAGAGAAAGCGAGCTAGAGTTACACAGAGAGTATAAGGTTCGGTTCAGTGAGGTAATCAAGCAGTACCTTTCAGTCTGTACAATTCTAAAAAGAGTCCTATTGTGTACGCTATTGTGCATGAAGCTGAGTGGCTGGTTAGGGTTTTTAAAAAGGAATGAGATGGTGAGAGGGAACAGAACAGAAGCTGGGGGCTTTTGGGTTTATGCTTTGGATCTTTACATACATTTCCAATTCTGTGCATTCTTCTTCTCCCAGGGCAGAGGACAGAATGATGGGATATAATTGTTGTGAGGGAGGGTGTGTGTGTGTGTGTAATTGTTATGAGAGAGGGTGTATAGCTGGGTTTTGTGAGAGTGTGTTTGTGTGAAGTTGTTGAGTTGAGAGGGAGAGGGAGGGAGAGAGAGAGAGAGGGAGTTTAATGATTAAATGAGGAAGATAAAATAATCAAACGGTTAAGATAGTACCACATTGAACGGCTAAGGAAAAAAAAGTAGTAAAAGTAAACCGTACCAAAGGAGTACCTACGAAAAGTAAACTATACTAAATCAGTACCTGAACTTTTTAAGTAAAAACACCTTTTTAATAAAGATAGCCATACCCCTTTGACTTTTTAACAGTATCCGTGCTCCGTCAGCTTAGTTACTGATTTGGGAGCTTTTCAAAAGTTGGATACTTCTTTGGTACACCTTCAAACTTGGGTACTAAAGCTGTACTTTGAATAAACTTGAGGGTTCAGTTTTGGGATTAGGCCTTATATTCATCTTATATGCCGTTGAGCTAAACCCATCTCTATCTTTTTCCTTTACTGCTATTGTCATGAAAATTTATTGCCATATTGGTAAAAGGTAATGAAAATGGAGGAGAAGTAATCTAATGATTTGGATGATATTCATCTGTATGGTTTGCTGCTAAACAGATGAGAACTAAATAGAGGAGAATATTTTTACTATTGCTATATATGTATACTTATGATGCTTTACTGCCGAGCAGAGAAGAAAAATAAGAAGGAAGAATAATATTTTATTTTAAGGCAATTTCAATTTTTGAAGTTGTTTGGTATCAGAATGCTAAAATTATAATTTCATAACCAACATCTTTAATCAGTGATGATTTTAATTTTGAGTTCCAATCTTTAAGAGCTTAGCTCCAATTTTTGGCACTACCAAGGTCGTGAAGAAAGGAAAACGAAGAAGTATATCTATTTATCTCTTTTTATTTGTTTTTTTTTCTTACTTTGTGCCTTACTTTGATAAAAGCATTGCATGTACATTGGGCCTAGCCACTAGGGCCCTTTGCACTAAATGCGCCTTAGGTGCGCTTGCGCCTTTAATAACTATGGGCTTGATTTACATCCATTTGATTGAATTCATATTCGTTTGTCATTAACAAATGCATTATTAAACTTTTAAGCTCTTTAGAGATAAAAATTTTAAATTTAGCCATAGACGTTGTAATTAGGGGTCAGCACCAAACCGTTCGAACTTATCTGAACCGTTTAAACTGACCAAATCAAACTAATCCAATCTAAACCGTTCAAAGATTTTAACGCTTATGTTTCATATTTCTCAAACTGATCTTGGTTTTGTTTGGTTCACGGCTCATATTTTTGAAACCGATTCCAAACCAAACCGAGCCGACATATGATATGTTAATCTATTTTTAGTAACATTCATTGATAATTTCACATATATAGTACCAAATAAATCCAAATAAACAAATCTTGAAGATTAAAAGAAAGGAAAATAATGAGAATACCTATAACAAAAATTTTCAGAACCTATTCTACATTTACTCATTCTTCTTCATACATCAATGATCACTTAAATATTGAATGTACATGATTATATGCAATTTAAAAAATATATGAATTTAATTTTTAATTATTATTAGATACAATAGTAGTGTACAAAGGAACAACGTCTTTAAGTGGGTGCAAATCAATCCAAATCGATTAAGCCGAACCGTTTAAACCAACCAAACCAAACTGTCCAAACTGATGGTATTTACTTTGGTTCAGTCTTTCATTTCCAAACCGAGGGATAATAGTTTGATTTGCGATTTGACCCCCAAACCAAACCATACTCACCCCCACTTGTAATTTATTACCAATCTAATCGAACTTTCAGATAAGTTTCAAATAATAAATGAGTGAAAAAATAAAATAGAACTCATCTACGATCTCAAGCTCAGGGTAACTTGATTCAACGTAAGTTATTTGCCTGTACAAGTTGTGTAACTTGATTTTCTTTAACATTATTTTGGTTTGGCAAAGAATTTTGCTTGAAAAAAGTTGAAACTTATTAATATGGATATAAACTAAATAGTATCTGTAGGAAAATTTTTAAATAAAAGTCAAAAAGCACCCTTTAAAATTAACAATGTCTAAAATCTGATGAAGATATTATAGTGAAAGAAATTCAAAAAATATATGTAATTGTTTAAAGCTCTAAAACCTAGAAAGGTTATTTTAGAGTAAAACCTTTATACTATGCTAGAAATGAAAAAACATCTTTAATTTACTACATAATCTAACCCATATAAAAGGGAATTTAAAATGATAAAATTTTAAAAACTGGTATCTCCAAGGAAAAATGTTTAGTAATACATAATACCTCGGGATCATATTTTTGCGGTGGGACTGGACCCACACTTGTTTTGGTTGGATTCATACTCATTTGTGACAAAACGATGTATTAGTGAACTTTTAACCTCTTTAGAGATAAAACGTTTAAACTTAGCCACAAATGTTGGAAATTAGCCTCACCTTTTTAAAATTTAAAATCACCCTTTATTTTTGTAAGCCACTCAAATTTAAAAAGGTCTTTTTAGGAAAAAAAAAATATATTTAGCCATCTAACCCCTTGGGATCATTTTTTTACGAGAGGCTAGATCCACGTCTGTTTTAATTTAACTCATACTATTTTGTCACTAAAAGATACATTAGTGAACTTTTAATTTCTCAAGTGACAAAACATTTAATTTAGCCAAAAACATTGTAATCTAGCCTCGCCTTTTAAAAGTCAAAAGCTCTCTTAGTCTTTGTCAAACATTTGAATTTAAAAAAGGTTTTTAATAGAAGCAATTTTTCGTCATTTAACTCCTTCTTGGGATCATCTTTACATGGTTGCTAGATATCCACTCATTTTGGTTAAATTCAAACTTTTTGATTGCCAAAAGATGCATTACTAAACTTTTAACCTCTTTGGTGACAAAATATTTAAGTTTAGCCAAGAAGGTTGTAATTTAGCCTCACCCTTTTAAAAGTTAAAAACACCCTTAATTTGTAAAAATATTTTAAATTTAAAAAGGATATTTTAAGGAACAAATACTTATATTATCATGTAAATATATGATACTATGGACTGTAGTAGAATATAGAAAGGTAATAACCATATAAAAAATATGTTACCATGCAAATAAGGGTATTCCAATAACTCTAATACAAACTTAAGATTATTTATTTGCCATGAACCTAAATTATTATTAGGAGCAGAATGACTCAATCTAGCAATTCTTGAATGTCATGATTATATATGCATTTAAAAAATCTAGATAACTTAAGTTTTACGAAAACGTCCTTACGCCAATATGTTTGTATTCAAAACATAAGAATAAACTTCAATATTACGATAGCCTCAATATACTAATATGTTTGTATTAAAATCTATATATATGCACACTAATTCAACGATTACTGAAAACCCTAATTGAAAAGATATAAAGTAGTTTATTTTTAACGTGAACGGATGTAGCTTTTGATAGGGTTTTTCTGTAACGATGTTAAGAGAGTATGTTGCAATAATCTAAGAGTGATTTCGGGGGGAATTTTGTAGGAATTTTTTCTTTTTTCTTTAGTAGAAATCAAAACAACTCTTAATTATAACAAAAACATATAGTCTAGTAAGACATTTTATGGAAAGAAGCTTGATATCTTATGCGAAGCCAAAAAGATTCTTATGTAACTCTAATCCAAAAGGTTTCTATTTCATAGATTTTTTTCTTTATTCTTTAGTAAAAATCAAGCCAACTCTTAACTCTAACAAAATCATATATTCCAATAAAGTTATTTTAAGGAAAGAAGCTTAATATTTTATGAGAAATCAAAAGCACCCTTATTTTTGTAGCATTCTAATCCAAAAAAGATATTTTATTGGGAAAAAAAAGTTCTAGTAAGGGTATTTTAAGAAGCTTGATTTCTGATGAGAGGTCAAAAATATTCTTATTTTTTAATAGCACTTTAATACAAAAAAGGCATTTTATGGGAAAGAAAAGTTATTAGTGAAAAACACCCTTAATAACCCCTACCTTTTACGAAGGCCTCCATTTAAAAAGGACATTTCGAGGAAAGAAAAGATTAGCCATTTAACTTCATTCGTAGTTTTATATATGTACTAGTAAGGATCAAGTGTTTTTCACGTTAAATGGTGATTCAAAATAAAAATATTATAGAGAGTAGTAAAAAAAACATAATTTTTAATTAGTATAACTATTTTAACTAAACTATTAATAAGTATATCAACTGTGAATTGCTAAACAAAATATTCGAATCATGAAAAATTTATTGTAGAAAATATTATCTTACTTTTCAATGCGAATTGCTAATGATAATACCAACGATGTATATCACTATTTATCGTATTATTTCTTTTGTCACATCAAGTTAGCAATAAAGAGAATCCTGCCTATATTCTTATATCTTGTTTTCTAATGTACTTTTCATCAAAAAATAGTTTCAAATATCTTCTATCAATATTTAATTCTCAAGTGACGCTATAAGCTTGACATTGCAGTAATAAAGAAGAAGAAAGTATTACATAGACAATTTTGACGCACATAAAATATAATGTGAAGTATATATATTGGAGTTTCTGATATCTTGTAATATAATTCTATAGCATGTATGTAACTCTAGGAAGTAGGAGATAAAGGTTGGAGAGTGAGAAGAAATCTGAATCATAATTAAATGATATTATCAAAAGTTCAAATTTTGTAATCCAAAAAAGATCTTAAAAACTAAAGTGTTTGACGGGAAATAGTTAGGATTAACATACGTATAACAAACATTTTAGAACCGAAAGACTTAGGAGTTTTAATGTTACATCTTTAGAACCGAGGATCAAATAAACATAAGAAACCTAGCATGACACATATCAAAACTCAATTGCTTAGGTAACAAATATAGAAACTATAACTTTTGAGAATCTTGCTAAATTCTTTACATTCATTTTTACAGCTCTATCCATTTTCTAGTAAAAATCATCATATAAGGCTTTCAGTATCGTCAATTATTAATCTTGGGATCATTTCTATACAGAGAGGCTAGATCCAAACTTGTTTTAAAGGTCAGTTGAGATCGATTCGATCTCAAAAGTAGATTTTAATTAGATTATAACCAATTCTTAAATTTAGCTTTAATTTATTTTAAGGTCAACAAATTAAAAAATTATTATAGGTTGGATAAGACGGGATGAAAGTATGTTTAGTGGGGTAAAATGACCATATATTGTATTAAGATATAAAGAGAGCATTTAATGTTTCTTGACATGTGATGATATTTTGGTAATTCTTTAGGTCAAATCTGAAACTCTAAATATGATTTAATAAAATTTAAGAAAATAAAGATTTTAGATTTAATCAGTTTTGAGTACATTGGAACATATTTAATCAGTTTACTTTTTTTTTTTGTTAAATGCTTCAAACCTGATTTTATCTGATTTAATTAGGTTTGATCATTGTACAATTAATTTCAAACACCCTCTTAACTAAATTCATACTCTTTTGTACCTAAAAGATATATTAGTAAATTTTTAACCTGTCTAGCAATAAAATGTTTTAGTTCAACCTCATTCTTTTAAAAGTCACAAGTAGCCTAAATTTTTGTAAGCCTTTTTAATTTAAAGAGGGTATTAATATTATGGAAAAGAGTGTTTACCCATTTAACTCCTTTGGATTATTTTTATACGCTGGGGTTGGCTCTCCACCCGTTTTGATCAAATTCATACTCTTTTGTTACTAAAAGATGCTTTATTGCACTTTTATCCTCTTTAGACAAAACTTATCTAAATGGTTATAATTTAGCCTCATTCTTTTAAAAGTCAAAAAATGCTCTTAATTTTTAGAAACCTTTTAAAATTAATAAGAATATTTCGAGAAAAAATTCTTTGGTCGTTTAATCCCTTGCATATCAAAACTTAAGAGTTTCTAATCCCGACAAAAAAAATCATTAACCATTCGAGCTTAAGTAAATTGCTGCCTTTATCAATTTGGTTTCAACTAATATTATCACTCATGAGAGTGGAATATATAAAAATAATACCCAAGAACATGTTATCATGTAAATATTTAGTATTCCAAGTTACAGTTGAACATACAAAGAAATAATTATATGAAGGACATGTTATCATACAAATAACGATACTTTAATAACTTTAATACAAAATTAAAAGTATTTTTTTTCTCACAAACCCAAATTATAATTAGAGCCGAATGGTTCGATCCAGCTATTTTTAAAAGTCATGATTATTTATGCATTTAAAGAAATTTAAAAAAAACTTAAATTTTATGATAGTTTCCTTATACCGATGTGTCTGTATTCAGAATCAATATATTAGTTTTAATATTAATGGATGTAGGTGTTGATAAGGTTTTTTCAGTAACGATATTCAAAGAGCATGTAACAGTAGTTCAAATGAGATTTTCTAGTACTTTTATAAGTTTTTTTTCTTTATTAAAAGTCAAAACAATCATTAACTAAACATATATTCCAATAAGGGTATTTTAATATTTTTTTTCTTTTTCATTTAATAAAAGTCAAAACAACCCTTAATTCTAATAAAATCAGTCAATTCGAAGAAGCACATTTTAAGAAAAGAAACTTGGTATTGTATTAGAAGTCAAAAATATACTTATTATTTTTTTTAATAACACTCATAAAAAACGGTGTTCTATGGAAAGAAAATTTATAAGTAAAAAATATCCCGAATCACTCTCAATCTTTTATGAAAACTGAGATTTAAGAGGGGTATTTCCTAGAAAAAAAAGATTAGTCATTTGCTTGTTTGCACTAGTGTGTGTGTAGATATAGATAAATATAAATATAAATAAATATAGATATAGCTAAGAGAGATGTGTGAGTTTTGTTTGATCAAAAGCATCAAAGAGAGCCGTAAATGACCCTTGTTATCATGGACAGCCACTTTTCAATGAAGGCAATCCTTCTAGTCAGCTTGGAAGCACTAATTATAAAGTTCATTTGGCTTGACGTGGGAGACTGAAAATTTTCATTCACCAACTTGCTATGGTTGAGACTTTCTTCTTTCATTTTTCATTCACGTGCGGTTGCATTTGGCTGTCTTCATCGATGTAAAGCCAGGTAACTGGACTTGATGGTTTCCTTTGGCCTACGAGGGGCAAATCTGCAGAGAGAACTAGTTGACCTCATAATCTAGAACAGCTCTGAACTTAGACAAAGGTTGGAAGGTGAATGATCGACTAAAATTATTGCTTTAGTTGTGCGTGTCTTCTGATGTTGACAACTGCATATTGTAGAATTGGCCTTGAAAATTTGTCCCTACGCTAGAACAAAGAGTAGCATAAATTTTTTAATATGTCCCATTCATGGACCTCTTAACCCCGTCTAGTTAATATTGTTGGTCGTTTACCTCTTTGAACTCTTCATGATGAACCCTTGGTCATTTACTTGTCTTCATCAACCCTTTGGCTTTAAACTGAGGCTGCAACGAGATTCACAAAGATGTCTCAGATGCTACCCATTGATATGGAGATCATGCACATCGAGAGTAACTTCTCTTTCCCGCCTCCGAGGCCTGCGTCTCCTCTTGAACAGAGATACTTGAAGCCTCTATTTGTTTACTGGAATCGGGATGGCAATGAGCTCAAATTTCCTCTCTCACCTTCCTACTGTGGTAAGTTCCGCACATGATTACTTACAGGCATTTGATATTTGATATAGTTTATCTTGTTTTATTTAAAAGTTACGTCAGCGATCGAGTTGCTAACAGAACAGCTAGATGCAAAATCTTTTGACATTTCTCTCGATCGGATGTTTATTGATTTGCTGGATGGTTTTTGATTCTTCAGTAGTACGTTCCTCGGAGATGGCTGCTGAAAGTAGTGACAGCCAGATGATAGAAGAGAAGATCAAAACTGTGCTTACGGTGTTGACTTTCCGGGAGAGACGTGTTCTAGTTCAGTTTTGGGCACCCATCGTGGATGGTGAACGCCAGTTGCTTACAACTTCGGACCAACCATTCGGCCTTGGCCGAAATGATGAAGGTCTTTCTAACTACAGGTTGCACTCCCAGCTCAAGAAATGGGTTGTGGGTGGGAAAGACGAAGGTCCTCCTGGACGCGTGTTCAGGAATCAATTGCCCGAGTGGACTTTTGATGTGCGAAATTACTCTAGTGTAGATTATCCACAACGCGATGATGCAGCTGTATCTGGCGTTATTCGTGGATCTTTGGCTATGCCTGTGATTGAACCTTCTAGTGAGCTCTGCGTTGGCGTACTCGAGCTTGTATTATCATCTGAGTATGGTGATTATGCTTATGAAGTTGGAGAAGTCTGCAGAGCTCTTAAGGTTTGCCCTTCCCCTCAATCTGATTTATATCTGTTGAATTTAGAATCGACCATGAGGTAGCACTGAATTGGTTGCTCCTTTGGGAAAGGTAGAAAAACACGGGTAGATATTTCCTTGTTACTGGAATAAAACGGAGAAAAATGTGTTGAGGCATAATCTCTACCTTAGCTCTGTCGATTACTTTAGTTTGGGCTTGTCTTTGGTTTCGTTTATCCTGTCTCGAGTCCTAACCGGCTTCATACTTCTCACCATGTAGAATGTGAACCTGAAATCCCCAAAAGCATTTGATTGTCATAGTACGCATGTAAGTTTCTCCATTGCGACACTAGTTTCACATGTTTTTGTTCCACTTTCTTCTCATGTCTGATTAGTTTTGGAAATATATAAACTTGTACCCAAAAAACGTTAATGCTTGTTGACTGTTATAAGCAGAATGGTGATCACCAAAACATACTGGATGAAGTCTTGAAGGCTTTGGATATGGTGTGTGACATCTATGCATTACCTCTGGCTCAAACCTGGGTTCTATCTGGTGTTTTCAGCTTTGTAGCCCATGAAGGCAGCCTACACGAGACCTGCAGTAGCTTTAGTGCAAGCTGCTTGGGAAAAGTCTGCGTTACAACGACTGGCGTACCATTCTGCATTCAAGATCTTAGAATGT
Source organism: Escallonia herrerae (assembly GCA_033070095.1). Classification (NCBI taxonomy): domain Eukaryota; kingdom Viridiplantae; phylum Streptophyta; class Magnoliopsida; order Escalloniales; family Escalloniaceae; genus Escallonia; species Escallonia herrerae. The sequence goes on from JAVXUP010000016.1 coordinate 350,334, forward strand.
GGCAGTTTCGGAAGGCTTGTACTGAGCATCACTTACAAATTGGTCAGGGGGTTGTTGGAAGGGTACTGTTCTCAGGCACTTCATGCTTCTGCCAAGATGTTACCAAGATGAGCGAAACTGAGTACCCATTGGTGCACTATGCACGCATGAGTGGGTTAACTAGCTGTTTTGCCATTCTTTTGTCAAGTGCATTAGTTGTCGGTCATCATTTTATCATAGAGTTGTTTTTGCCGCCTCACATCACAGACAGTACAAAACAACAAAATCTGTTGAAGTCCCTGCTGTTAACAATAAAGCAGCATACTCAAAGTCTTATCATTACTTCAGGAATGGAGTTGGGAGACATACTATCAACTGAAGTTATCCGTGTCTCTATGAATGGGAAATCTGGTTCTACCGGAACAATCCATACTACACAGCAAGTGCAATCAGCCGCATCAGAACCACAGTTAATGGTGGAGGATGATGCTATAGGCAACGATTGGAATGTTATCTCTGTAGGACAAAGTGACAATGCTAGTATGTATGCTGGTAAAAAAAGTGAGTGTGTCACTATTCCTTCAGGGGGACAACGCAGAAAATCAATCAAGTTTGAGAACTCAATCAGTTTGGAGGAAATTTGTCAACAATTTGGAAGGAAAACTGAAGATGCTGCAGCAAGCCTTGGTGGTGAGATTCACGCACCTGTACCTGCAATCTTGTTTCTGTCAATCATTTACTTGTTGCTGAACTACTTGTCATGGAATGAAACATAGTCATTCTTTTGCAGTTAGCCGATCTACGTTGAAGCGCCTTTGCAGGCAGTATGGCATCAACAGGTGGCCTTCCTCGAAGAGAAACAAGAACAATTGCTCCCTTCCAAAGCCAACACAAATAAACGAATCTACGCAAGGGACAAGCAGGCACCCGATGGTTGCGTCCTTAGACGAGTCTTACTTCACACTTGATGAGCGTGACGAGCTTATGTTTGGTCCAATTTCCGTGTCTTCAAGTCCAGTTTCTTGGTCTTCACGTCCATTTTCTCTGTGTTCAAGCTCTCAGTCTCTATCATCAACTTCTCTGGCTTCCACATCCCTATCTGGTACATTTGACTGTACTTCTGCAGATTTGCCCAAAGTAGATAATGCCTCTATGCATTCTCTAAATGTCAACTCCATCCGTGGCAATCTAGAAAACTTAAGCTGGTCAGATCTTCAATTTTCTGATTTGTCACTCAATCAATCCGTGACCAATATTGCTGACACAGTGGCTCCCATTAGACCCATGCAAGGTGTCAGAACTGTGACCGTGAAGGCAAAATACAGAGAGGCTACTATTAAGTTTATGTTACCTCTCACGTCAAGAATGGTGGATTTGGAAGAGCAAGTAGCAAGTAGGCTACAGCTGAATGTTGGAAGTTTTTGTCTAAAGTATCTGGATGAAGATGGAGACCTGATCGATTGCAACGCTGACATGTGGGGTTTCCTGGACGGTAATACTACAATCAGACTATTCGTTCTACCTATTAACTGACCTCTATACATGAGTTTCTGGAGGCGTCCAGTGCCACTTCTGGCCACAGTTTGACAGTTTTCGTAACAAGCAGAGAGCTACCAATTGCCAAAAAATGAACACCTCACGACACATAAGAACGCTGGAGAAGCTCTGCAGCACAGAAGCTGAGTCCTGAGTGGTATACTCGAGTGGTTCCACAAAAGGGAGGCTAGTAACTGCTCGGAACCGCCCAGCAATCTATGTTTACTAGTTTTTATCTGGTGCAAGCACATGGGAGCACTGTATACTATCAAAATACTTATTAAATTGGGCCCCTTTAAAAATATTTATGACGACGTTGAACTCGCTGAATGTTCTGTCATGACTGGCCGGAAGAAGTGGCTAATAGAGTCACTTAAGATTTCACAGATCAAGAACCTAGTACACTCTCTTACACACACACACACACACTGATTGAGCGGAGGAAAACTATGTTGACGGAGGTTGTTTGTCCTCGAGATCGGATGGAAAGAACATACAAAGCAAAGATGCATCTAGGAGCCATTACAGCGGTTCCTTCGCTACCATATGGTAAAGTCAAGTTGTAATGAATCTCACGAGTCACTACCGATTTTGGGGCTGCAATTAGGAATTGAGTGAAGAAATTTACACAAGGGAAAGAAGAATGGAACAGCAGAAGAGAGGAAGAAGAAGATATCTCATTTCATAATTCTCTCATGCTTTCTCTCTCTTCCATTCTCTGTTTTAAACAAACAGTAACATAATAAATGTAAACAACTTTCCGCAATCCTTAGAGGGATAACAGATTATCCACTATATAATCATTTACCACTAAGAAACGACACCTGGCCTAATTAAACACCTCAGCTAAAAGCTAAAGACCGTGACATGGCATAGCCACGCTGTTTGTTTAAGTATTAAAATACTTAAACAAACAACGACGTTTAGCCCATCTTCCCAACTGATTATTCCGCCATTACTCGTCAACTCTTTCTCCCGCCATCTGCGTGCCCGCACCCTGTGGTAGCTTGATTCTAATCTTTAATGGCGCACGCCCAGGCATGACAGTCCATTCCCCTTGAGTAGACCCTTATCCCCAAGGGTTGAAATTAGGAAATCTTTCCTTGATTACCTCTCAGTCTTCCCATGTCTCTTCTCCATCTACCAAGTTTGACCATTTGACTAAAACCTGAACCACGGGTATCAAACAGTTTCCCACCACCTCAACTGGATCCATTAAAAATTTGCCATCAGTAGTAACAGCTGGTAACTCAGTGAAGGGATTAATGGTAACCCCACTTCTCTTCATCAACAAGGACACGTGAAAAACGGGATGAACTGTTGCATCCAAGAGAAGCTTCAAACGGTAAGCAAATGGGCCAATGCATTCCAAAACCTTATAAGGTCCATAGTACCTACGGGCTAATTTGAGATTCTTCCTGAGTTCAAGAGATTTCTGTCTATAAGGCTGCTGTCTGAGATATAGTTGATCGCATACATCAAATTGTCGCTCAGTTCTGTTGGAGTCTGCATATTGCTTCATGCGGTTCTGGGCCTCCTGTAAGTTAGTCTTAAGGTGTTTGAGCAATAATTGTCGCTCATGTAAGTACTGGTCTAGAGAATGAGTTTCAGACTGCTCTAAGGAGGGGCACACCAATGGTTTGGGCTTATAGCCATATAAAGCTTCAAAGGGTGTGGCTTGAAGGGATTGATGGTGAAACCAATAAAACAACCCTAGAGGGGAGTGAATAGGGTTTTTAAAAATTAATGGGGAACTTAAACAAAACACAATCATGAAACTTAATCAATCTAAGTAATATTTCAAAGAAGATGCTAACTACACAATCTCAAGCAATTATAGAGCAATAAGTAAAGAGATTGAGTTAGAGATACTTGACAAGGAGATTTAAATGGTTCGGCTTGAACTACCCTCAAGCTTACATCCACCTCTTCAAGGAAGTCCCTTGCAATAGCACTAGAATCTACTAGCAACAATCTTCTTCCGGGTCAAGATCAAAACTCTTACAACACTTGGTGATATCCCCACACCAAGTACAAACCTTGAATCCACAAAGCTCACCCAAGACTTGACAAACTCAAGCCTTGATCACAATCTTTTTACAAAGAAACTCTCTTGAAAGGAAATGAGTACAAATGAAGCTCTAGTACAATAGAGAGATGAGAGAATTGATGACTTGAAGAATGCTCACTCTCAATCAAAGAATTGCTCAAAGATGCTCTCTTTAATGATGTAAAATCATGAAGATGAAGAGAGAAAAGTTTAATCTATGAGCCTTGATGTTTCTCTAATGAATGAAGGCTTAGAATGTGGTTTCCATGGTGTAAGATGAAGCCCCAAATCATTTATATAGAGAATGTATGAAATATAGCCGTTATAGGCATTATATGAGAAAAAATTGCCATTGCAGTCGATTATATTCCCAATGCAATCGACTGGGTTCCCTCTAAAATAGCCGTTAGAGTTTTGTCCTCAAAAATAGCCGTTGGAGCTGAATTTTGACCAATGCAGTCGACTGTATTACCCTATTGCCTTTTGGCTGCCTCACGGAACCCCATTTGCTATTTTGGGCATAACTTTCTCTAGAAAAATTGGATTGAGGTGCCATTTTTGCGTTAGAAATCTAATGAAAATTTTTATCGAAATGTGAAAAGATTAGCACCAAAAATTTTTTTGAGAAAATCTGAATGAGCTTCAATGTTCACTCATTTTAAGAACCACACTTGTGTGAAAGGTTATGAACTCATATGCAATGCACAGGGTGTACTAAGGTCTTTTTAGGTCAAAGTCATCAATTCAAGCATCAAACAAAGACTAGTTACATAATAATAAAGATCAATCATAATTGATAGTAACTTAGCCTTTGCATCTTTTCTTGCTCTTTGGCATTAGACTTGATGAAGCTTCCATAGCATGTTCACTATAACTTTAAGCTTCTTTGGCTTCAATCTATCTATCCATCTTCTCAAATGTGTCTTCATGAGTGTCATGTATATATCTACTAAGAAGCCACTCAAAACACACATTAGAACATAATCAATACGTAATTATCATCAAAACAAGATGTAAGCCTAGGTTATCCAACCAAAGGGCTAACAGATGGAAATTAATATTGTACCACAATTTGGCTAAGGATAACCATTTTAACCATTGTTTTGGTCTTGCTCCTGTCATGCACCTCAAATAATTTTCAAGACATCTATTTACCCTCTCTGTTTGGCCATCACTCTCAGGATGATAGGCAGTGCTCATGGAGAGTGTAGTGCCTAATAATTCAAAGAGCCTTTGCCAGAAATGAGAAAGGAATACCTTGTCTCTATCACTGACGATGGAATTAGGTACTCCATGTAACTTAACAACTTGATCTAGGAACGTCTGAGCCACAGTTTCTGCATTGTAAGGATGAGAAAGGGCAATGAAATGAGCATATTTGCTCAATCTATTCACAAATGACAAGTATGACACTCTTCCCTCTCGAAGCAGGTAAGCCCTCAACAAAGTCCATTGTGATATGAGACCACTGCTGAGCTGGAATTGGTAGTGGTTGCAACAGTCCAGGTTTATGTAAGCACTCCGTTTTATTTCTTTAGCATGTGTCACATTGACTTACCCAATAACATTTTTGGCCAGTAAAACAGTAATGCAACTCTTTGAAATGTAGCTTTTACTCTTGAATGTCCACCTGACTTCCTTCCATGCAGCTCAGCCACAATTTTCTCCCTTAATTGGTTACTGCTGCCAACATAAATCTTCCCTTTATATTTTAGTATCCCATCATGGCATGAATAATAGCTAGTAGCCATTGGATCAAGCAACAGTTCCCTAAGAGAGTGTTGGGCTTCCTCATCATGTTCTATACTAGCTTGGATCTCTTGTATCCAACTAGGTACCACTGTTGATAAAGCTGAGCAATTAGGAATGTCCAGTAGCTCGGGCAACCTCGACAATGCATCAGCTACACTATTCTCTGACCCCTTATTGAACTATATTTGGAATTCATATCCCATCAATTTAAAAAGAAACTTCTGCTGAAGTAATGATGTCACTCTCTGACCAAGCAGGTATTTAAGACTACAATGGCCGGTTCTCAACACAAAAGCTTGATGACTTAAATAGGGGCTCCATTTTTGAATAGCTTGCACCACAGCCAGTAATTCCTTTTCATAGGTTGAGAGCCCAGCATTCTTGGTGCCAAGTGCCTTACTATAAGAAGCAATTGGCCTACCCTTTTGCATTAGTACTGCACTAACTCCTGTATTGCAAGCATCAGTCTCAACTTCAAATGGTAATGCAAAATTTGGTAAGGCCAGAACTGGAGTAGTTGACATGTGAGGTAGGAAAATGATTGATCAGCTGCTGGAGTCCATTTAAATGCATCTTTCTTAAGTAAATTAGTGAGTAGCTTGCTGATTGCACCATAATTAGCAAAAAACTTCCTGTAGTAACCCGTAAGCCCCAAGAATCCTCTCAGCTCCTTAATATTCTTAGGTATAGGCCAATGCAACATAGCTGATATCTTGGTTTGGTCTACAGATACACCTTGTGATGATACAATATGCCCTAAATACTCTACACGAGACTGAGCAAATGAGCACTTACTCATTTTGGCATATAGCTGATGGTCCCTCAACACTTGTAAGACCAGCTTCAGATAGGCCATATGACTGGTCAAATCAGGGTTGCAAACCAAGATATCATCAAAGAACATTAATACAAATTTTTGGAGATAAGGTTTGAACATATTGTTCATGAGATTTTGGAAGGTAGCTGGTGCATTCGTCAGGCCAAAAGGCATGGGCATGACAGTGAACTCATAGTGCCCCAAATGAATTCTGAAAGCCATTTTACCAATATCTTCATCAACCACTCGAATTTGGTGGTACCCACTTCTTAAATCCAGCTTTGAATAAATTCTATAACCATGCAACTCATCCAACAATTCATCAATTATCAGAATATGGTACCTGTCCTTGATAGTTGATTTAGTTAACTCCCCGTAATCTACACATAGCCTCCATGTACCGTCTTTTTTCTTCACTAGTAGCACTGGTGATGCACAAGAAGAAGTATTGGGTTGTATCACCCCAGTGGCTAGGAGATCATTAATGATCTTATCAATTTCTATTTTTTGGATGTAAGCAACTCTATAGGGCCTGATATTGACTGGCTTAGCACCTTCTTGCAAAGATATTATGTGGTCAAACTGCCTGTGTGGAGGTAACTTTGTAGGTTCTTCAAACACATATGTATACTCAGTTAATTGGGCATGTATATGATTGTTGATTTGACCTGAAGGCTGGTCATGGTCCGTTGTTAATGCAAAAATTTGTCCAAACAAGCTCCCCACATTGCTCTGCCACAATTTAGTCATAGCCTTACAGGATATCATTTTGACAGTGGCACCACTCACCTCAGTGCCAGATAATTCAACGTCATGACCTTGATACTTGAATCCAATGGTGTGCTTATCAAAGTTGAAGTTGACATTTCCCATGCCTTTAAGCCACTGCATCCCAAGGACGCATTCACACCCCCCCCCAAGGGAAGAGTCTTCATGTCCGTGGTGAATTTTTGGCCTCCCATTAACCATTGAAATCCTTGAAAAATAGCCTTACTTTGTAGCTTAGCTCCATTAGCTACTGCTACTAAAAAAAGTGGGCTGATAAAAGTTAGGTAACATCCTAATCTAGCAGTTGAATTGGGGTCCAGGAAGTTATCTATAGATCATGTATCTACCAAAATTGAGAAAGGCTTTTGACAACCCAGCCTTTGACCCTAAGGGTGGTATTTGTAGAGTTTCCAACTAAAGCTTGGACACTTATTTCAGAGGCCTCTCAATTCTCAGCTTCTATCATAGCTGTCTCATGAACTTCCTCATTGCAATATTCCATCTCAGGTGTAAGATCTGAAATCAACATTCTCTTAAGGCAAACCTTTTGATGCCCTGGAGTAAATTTGGCATCACACCAAAAGCATAGACCCTGCTCCCTTTTTAACTATTGTTCATTAAAATTCATATGTTTAAGGGGTTGATTAGGTTTTCAAGGTGGGGTCTGAGGTGTAGGTAAAATTCCCTTATGAGTTTGGTTGGTTTGGGAAAATATGGTTGTAGTAATGGGCTGTTTTGGCTGTGAAGGTTTATAAGTGACTGGAGAGGCTGATGATTTTAGGTTAAGAGGTTGAGAGAATTTGGTCTGGTCGGGTGAAGGGTGAAGAGTAAAGGGGTTGGCAGGTTTAGGTTGTTTGAATAAATTGGCGATGGCGACTTCTTCCTTCCGAGCAATATGAATGGCTTTGGATAAGGTGGTCACTTTGAATTGCTCAACCCTACTCCGAAATTCAGGTTTCAAACCTCCCACACTCTTGACAAAATATCCTTCATCATGAATGTCAAATTCATCAACTATTTGAGCCCGTAGCTCTTCAAAGTAATTATAGTACTCTCCTACAGAGGACACTTGCTTCAACTGATTAAATTTACCAATCACACTGTCTCTAGATAGGTTCGAAAACCTTGCATAAAGGTCCTCCACAAATTGATTCCAATGGACCTTCCCCAGGGGTTTAATATAGGTAGAGTACCAATACTCCACTTGTTCATCGAAATGAACTGAAGCGTAAGCCACCTTAAAATCCTCGTGAATTGGACAGAAAACAAAATATTGTTCGCACTTATGAACCCAGCCTCTCGGGTTCTCCCCATTAAAACAAGGAAAGCTCAATTTAGGGGGTTTCATAGATGTAGTACCTGGGGTGGTAGTTTGCAATTGGGGTGATGGTGAATGACTGCCAAGCAGAGAATGTCCTGACTACGGCCCACAACTTGTTCCCACTCCATCTCCAGGTGGTTTCGTTAGTAACATTGCCTTAAGCTTCGTATTGATTTGTGCTACAGTTGATAGGAGATCCATCTTCAACCCAGTGTAGTTTTTCTATATGTCTACCAGAGTAGCGTTTAAAGACTCGAAACAAAGATCGTAAGTCTCTAACTTACGTTCCAGGTCCTCATTGGGGCTGAACAACTCAGTCTCAACATGAGATGTTTTCAATGATCGAGGCATAATATTCTCCAGAATCGTAATTGGCTCTGATACAAAATGTAATGAATCTCACAAGTCACTACCAATTTTTGGGCTGCAATTAGGAATTTACAGAAGGGAAAGAAGAATGGAACATCAGAAGAGGGGAAAGAAGAATGGAACATCAGAAGAGAGGAAGAAGAAGATATCTTATTTCATAATTCTTTGATGCTTTCTCTCTATTCCATTCTCTGTTTCAAACAAATAGTAATAGAAATGTAAAAAACTTTCCGCAATCCCAGGAGGGAATAACAGATTATCCACTATGTATCATTTACCACTAAGAAAATGACACCTGGCCTAATTAAACACCTCAGCTAAAGACTGTGACATGGCATAGCCACACTGTTTATTTAAAATACTTAAACAAACGACGACGTTTAGCCCATCTTCCCAACTGATTATTCTGCCATTACTCGTCAACTCCTTCTCCCGCCATCTGCTTGCCCGCACCCTGTGGTAGCTTGATTCTAATCTTCAATGACGCACGCCCAAGCATGACACAAGTATGTGACTATTCGTTCCAAACGCATTGGAGCCCATGTGTCCGTTGATTGGTTGGATCTTAAATTCATCAGACCCGCTCCAGGTATACCCAATGCGCAATAAGTTTGTCTCTAATTCTAGGCTTGTCTCCAAGGCATAAGATACATGGGGAGCATCTGATTTTTTATTATACCACAATAATGTCCCATCTGTAAACCCTCAAGAGGGTCTAATCAAAGCTCTCATTAGTTTAAAATAGAACAGTGGTGTACCTCAAAAGGCTTCAAAACGTCTAACTGAAGTGCACATGTTTCCTTTAGGAGGGAATTTTCTAATGCTCAATTTGTTTACGATGGGGATCTCTATATATAGCTTTTAACAAAATTGCTTTTGTTACTTCATTGATAGAGTAAATCTTTTCCTAGTTGAGTCTTTTACGGACATGTTTTGTGTATGGAGAGAATGAAGAAGATGGCATTGATCCTCTGGGAAATGCATCCCACAATCCATTACCCTAGTGGACTCGTCTACTTTCCAATTTTGGGGGATCATTGGCTCTGCCTATCTTTGAACCTTCTTGCCAATCCTGTGTTGGTGTACCTGAGCTCGTAATGCCTTTAGAGTACCTTGATCATGCTTATGCAGTTGGAGGAGTCCCCCCTCCTGCTCTGTTTCATGTTACTTCACTCCACAGTAATTTAGCCTAAGTTGAAACTTATAAAGCTTTAATCACAGAACAATTGCTTCAGTTTGGAGTTTGTTTTGGGCTTAAAATTCTTGTTACCTTCTACAAATTGAAATATGACCATCTCCAAGAACATTTTAGTCAACCCATTAGACATGTCACTTCTGACCCTAACCCAATTATTCGCATTGTTAGCACCAAAATTTTGGCAGACTTGGATCTTTTTTTTTTAATCCAAATAAAAGTCAGTCCAAGTTTTACGGGTAATTTACCGAAATTTATTTAACGGGTAGCCTTTTAACAAACAGATTACAGAAAGCCCAGAATTTAATGTACATGGCTCAATAATAGAAGCCGAGAATTATTCTTTTAGAGATACTTAAAGGAAGAGATTGATATGAACTTAGACATATATTCCAATAAGAAGTACAGTCCAAAAGGAGTGCTTGAAAATTTTGAAGATGGAATATATTGGAAACAGTGGCTTATAATTGGAGCAGCATGAAAAAGTCTTTGAATACAAGGACTTATCCGATGGAACCAAAGAAAATTAAAACATAAGCCAAGGCTTATCAAAGGGGAGGCAGTACAATCTGTTTTTTGGGTTTATCAAAGACGGGCCAAAGGAGAAAACTGGGGGAACGATTTAGAAACACAAAAAAGAGAAAAAGAATGTGGCACACACAAATATTTCTTCAATCAAAACTTTGGCTTTGTTCTCTCTCTACCCAAGTTATCCAACCTCTCTCTACTTTAAGTCTCTTTTCATCATACCCACCAACATTTCCAGGTTGTCTTTATTTCCAACATCCTTCCCATGCATTAAACCTTTCTCAGTTGACTTCATACACCCAATTAATTCGTATCCCACCAACTCAACACAACCAAACCATGCATTTCTTTATGTTTCTGTTGCTTGTTATTAACCTCATCACTTTTTTTACATCAGCCACTTGAATTGCCAATGTAACTGTCTGAAAACACATATCCCCTTTTTCCTTTACTTGTCCTTACAGTATGCCATCAACTTTCCAAGGAGATGATCTACCAACACTCCCTGGTCTTGATTGAAGCTGTACAATCGTACATGTGGACAAGCAGAAGATCATGGCTGATAGAGAAAACTTCAAAGCATGCTGATGAGGAAGATCATAGATGCAGAAGTGTTCACTGAAGCTGAGGTGCAGAGGATGTTGCAAAGTTGATCACTTCTTAGCCTGGTTATTGTTCATAATATCAACAGCCTCTTTCTGTTTCATTTTACCTCCCTAGATAAAGTATAACTCCAATTGCAAAATGGCCCTTGGAATATTAAGGGTTGTCTCCTTGTTCTTAAACCTTGGACACCATATACTATTTTTCTCATGCGACATTTCCATCGGTAGAACTCTAGGTAAAGGTGGTCAATATACCAAGTGATTGTTATCATCAGGATCTAGCCATCAAAATAGGAACTGTACTGGGGAAAATTTGGGATATGTATAGAAAGAAGGTGTAAACATAAGGTTCAAGATTAAAGTGCGCATATTGTAGAATGAACCACTTTTTCCAAATGTTTTTTCCTCTAATATTCAGGCAAATCCGCATATTATGAATTGCGACGTTAAATGGTTAGCATGCATGTATGAGAGAGTGTGTCATGCATGTTATCGTGGGCGTATAGGGCACGGATGTGATTTTTCTACTGAATCCCTGACGGTTGTTATGGAATCCCTTGGCCATAGAGCTGCTAGCCTAAATGGACTAGATTTATTTCCTTCATTCGTAGCAGCGGGTGCACCCATGTTCAAACAATCCCTCCACACCTACCTAAACGTCAATATTAACAGGAATTCGCAGGTACTGATATTGGAAACCATTTATGGGCCTAATCTTTTTAACACTTATCAAGAATTTTCAGGTATTTCTTATAACTCCAGCATGTATTCAACGGAAAGCGGCACCCATTACACGCAAGCGGCATACTCATCTAAGGAAGAAGATATTGTGGCGAGCCCAGCTGTTAGGGTCACCACTAAAATTGTAGATCTAAAAAATGAATCAGGTGATGATGTCACCATGCAAGATGCTACTACTACAGAAGCCCACCCTACCTTTAGCCGACCAGAAGATGAGGTGAACCTAGAAAAAATTATCATGGAAAAATCTTTTGAGAACATAACCCTTGACAAAAGGCCTTTGGCCCTCTCCTTTCCACGTGGCGAAGGAACCTCTAAGCCTACCAAAAATAAGTTTGCAGTAGACACCCTCCTGCCGTTACTTAATCCCTCCTAGACATCATTTCTATAACTGGTAGACTTGACCCATTTCTCTTGAACCGAGCTTTCCTAAAATGCAAAACAATTCTGCCCCTTCATGACCATGAGGTTTCAGGCCCACCCTTGTGCAACCCAAATCCTATTGTAAGACCTTCCTCTTGCTTAAAGCCAGGCCCTTCAAAAGAACCCTCCATTTTAGGGCCAGGCCTACTTGAGTTAGAACCTAACCTTTTCTTGGCCAGTCCACTAAAAACACAGCCCAAAATCATGCTTCAAGGAATGGACACATAACAACCCATCATTTCTAGTCATCTAGCCCAAATAACTAGCCTCAATCGTGAAGTTGGCTTACAACAAGTCAAGGCCCAGCTTCATAACCCGTCTCACCTTGGGCTCCTTAATCTAATGCATATTTTAACAGCCCAACAGGAAGGAACTGCAGAATCTAACCCAATGTCTTCTATCCTCCAAAGCCTGCCACATCAAAATACTTGTCCACATGCTAATCTTAAGCTAAAACAAAAAATTGGTGACCTATTGTGTAACACACTAGTGCTCGTGAAGCCAAACTTAGATAGACCCAGCCTTCTAGACTCTACTGCCGTTATTGAAATTTGATGGAAACCCCAGCAATCAATCTCTTATTGAGGGCTTCTCAATTATAATTCTTATCCCATCCCTCATTCAAGGAAAGAACTCTGAACCGATGCAAGTTAAGGTTGTCACGTCACCACTGATAGGGAATATATATATATATATATATATATATATATATATATATATATATATATATATATATATATGCTGCCATGATTTTGAAATCTCTTCGGATGAAGAGGTGGTACATGATATGAAAATTTTGACTCATGAACCAACAGAAACAAGAAGGATGCCTTGGGCAAAAATGATGATAAGCAATCTAAAGGATCAAATTCTAGCAAGAAAAGGATGACTAGTTTTTCAAATGATATTTATGGAGTGCCTATCTCAGCAGAAGAGTCGCAACAAACTCCATCACTACAAATTCCGTGTTTTTTCTTGCATAAATTCTTACAAAAACTTTGTGCACTCTATGGCTTGATAATAATCTTTGTAAAGCATGTCAAAAGCATGTTATTGTCACACCATTGCCTGCATTACCTTAACTGTGGGACTTTTGTAGAGGATCTAAATTCTTTGCATCAAGACTTTATGACTGTATTGTTAATCATCCCTAAATTTTGGACCGCGAACACTAACCATGATGAGGAAGACTTCTTAATGGAGGTAGACGTGGATAAACAAGCCTAACCCAATGACATTACCCACTTGAAGGAAAACCCTAGGATCCATGACTCTGATCCCCGTCTTGAAAGTAACTCAATTGTTCAGCCGCCAATACCAAAAAACCCTAATCTGATAATGAAGCCGCCGAAGAAATTTGCCGACTACGACAGAGTAACCCCATTGATCACTGAAAATGGAAAACACCCCTATGCAAGTGTATTTCTTGAATCAAAAGAAACTATGTCCAGTCAGCAAAGCAGAAACCCGATAGTACACATAGTTAGAGTTCACTGGTCAAACGAAGAAGTCAGAGTGAAAATAAACAACAATAGAGCGGAGATCGATCATTCGAGGATACATCTAGCCCAAATCGCTCCGATGCAGAGCCAAATACATGAGGAACAAAGGATTAAGTCGCTGGTCCAAATACCTGCCAAAGGAAAACTTCCAGAATTACCTGACTACAAACACACACACACACATAAAAGCACCTAATGGCTAATCTTTTCTTTCCTTAAATTATCATTTTCTAATTCATATTTTCATAAAAGATTAAGGGTGAGTAAGGGTATTTTTGACTTATAACATTTCTATCCCATTAAATATCCTTTCTAAATTATAGTTTTATTTAAAAATGAGGGTGTTTTGGACTTCTCATAGAATATTAAGTATCTTTCTTTAAAATACTATTATTGAAATATATGTTTTTGTTAGAGTTAAGGATTGTTTTGACTTTTGATTAAAAACTCTTTTTTTTATTAAATACCTATTTTTAATAAGTGTTTTAAAAAATAAGGATTTTTTTTTACTTTTCATATAATATCATAGCTCTTCCGTTAAATTATCTTTATCGTAATATATGCTTGGATAAATTACACTAAAACCCCCTGAGGTTTGCCATAATTACACTCCACTACCGCTATCTTTAAAAATTAAACTCAGTTCAAAAAGTAACTTTTTCTCTTACAGTATTAATGGTGTAATGCAAAAAGACATGAATGCCTCTCAGACTGTTTATCTTCTTCTTTACAAACAAAGAGGTCATCAATCAAAAAAGGTAAGTTGCAAAGTCAGAGAGTCTATTCCATTGTCCTGCATTTCACTAACTCACAATGCTTAGCAACTAAGCAAAATTTTAAACAAGGAAATTCATTCATCTAATCCAATTTTTCCTTTAAAAAGTAAAACTTTTCGACTATTATATCGACCGGAAAGTGACATCTCGCGTGGAAAATGCCACAAAAATTGGATGTTGGAGCAAAAACAGTGACAAAATTTATTAAGAGGAGTTCCATTTTCTAAGCTCCAAAGCCAAAGCCCCCATAGACGGGGATTGAACAGCCCTAACACGTCCGGCAGTACCTTTCTCGCCAAACCCTTGTGGCCACTCACCGCCGCACCACCTCTCGTCACCACCGCCGCCTCCTCCTTTACCGGCGCCACTTCCTTCGCAGCATCTTTCGACGTCTCATGAGCATCTTCTTCCGTCGAAGCCACCTCAATGACGTTATTCTTCAACTGCAACACTGCCGCCACACCGAGCTTTCCATCCGGCGAAGTGGTGTCGGCAAATCGAACCGAGTCAGAGCGACCATTTTTGCCCTTCACCTTCTTTGATGGCTACTCGTCGTTGCTCAAGTGGTCCTTAAAGGCTTCAATGGCTTGGTGAATGAGTTCGTGGTTGGGCGAAGAGTCCCACTGGAACCAATAGCTCGTGTAACAGTCGAAACACTCTCAATTGAACACGGAGGGCTTGTGGGGCATGTCGGATTTCTTGTGGGTCTTCTTCTTTTCTTCAGAAACAGTGGCTGGATTGGTGGATTTCATTGACCTGGTAATCATGTATGTCAGGACCTCACGATCTTGCAAAGAGAGGATTGAGACCAGTGCCAAGATTGTCGCTGGTAAAAGGTTCATAACGGAAAAAGCCTCGGCGTTTGGCGGCAATGGTGGCGCCGCCGATGACGATGAGGGAGATGGGTGTACTTTTCCCTTGTTTCTCACCTTCATCTCTCTTTAGTTGGCTATGGAGAGAAGAATTTGCATAATTAAGCATCTGGGTTTGTATAAAGAACACAAAGGGGGTATTTTGGGTATGAAAATTGCATAAAATAGTGTGTCAGGGAATCTTTTCACGGAGTTGGGCGTGCCAGTAAATGTGTGTAGTTGTGTGTAATGCGGGTACAAACCTTGGGGGTACGGAGTGTAATTTTTAAAGATAGCGGTAGTGGAGTGTAATTATGGCAAACCTCAGGCGGTTTTAGTGTAATTTACCCTATATGCTTTTATCAGAGTAAAGGGATGTTTTGACTTAAACTGCAATAGAGTTACTACATCTTCTCCGTCATATTCGATTAAAGAGAACAACTTATAGAGAACATATTTTTTAAAGCCTTTTTTGAAAAATATAATATATGTAAACTAAATTCAATATTTTGTCTGAAATTCAATCCTTATTAATTTCATATTTCATATGTCTATGTTGACGTGTATACTACAGATTTAAATTATTCTGCATGTATATATATATTTCAATACAAACATATTAGTACATTGAAACTTTCGTAAACCTGAAGTTTGATTCTAGATATTTAATACGAATATATTGATATAAGGAAGGTATCATAAAACTAGAGTTTTTTAGGATTTTCTAAATGCATATGTAATCTTGACTGGAGTTAAATGACTAATTCTTTTTTTTTTCCTTAAGATGCCCTTTTTAAACTGAAATCTTCACTTGAAACTTTTTTTCCCATCAAATACTCATTTTGAATTAGAGTGAGGTTAAAAATAAGAGTGTATTTGGCTTTTCTTCGGACATCAAGCATATTTTCTTAGAATATCCTTATAGAAATATATGCTTTAAATAAAGTTAAGGATTATTTTGTCTTTTAGAAAGAAAAAAAAACTTACAAAAACCTATAAAACCACCCTTGAACTCCTACATGTTTTTTTTTTATTTCCAAAAAAATTTCTATCAAAATCTACTGCTTCCATTCACGTTAAAGCTAAACTACCTCAAGCTACGACATCTTCTCCATCAATTTTGATTAATGAAAATAACTTATAAAGAACAATGTTTTCTATAGCCTTGAAAAATATAAACATAATCTACTTAAACTAGATTGAATATTTTATCAAAAACTAATTCCTTTTTAAAATTTTGTATTTCAGATTTGTATGTTGATGTGTATGCCACAAATTTTAATTAATGTGCATGTATATATATTTCAATGTAATTGAAATATTTCCATGCATTGAAACTATCATAAAACTGAAGTTTAATTCTAAATTTCAATTACAGACACATTGGTGTAAGAAAACTATAGTAAAACTGGAGTTTCTTTAGAAAATTTTAAATGCATAAGAATTGATTTTATCATACAATTTTGTTCCTAATTATAACTTGAGTTCATGGCAAGTACATAATCCTATATTTGTATTAGAGTTATTGGAATACTCTTATTTCATGACAACACATCCTTCATATAGTTATTGTCTTTCACTCTTTATATGATGCATCGTATCCCGAGGTATCATATATTGACATGATAACATGTTTCATATGACTATTGTCTTCATATATTTCACTCTTATAAAGTGATAGAATTAGATGAACCGCAATTAATAAAGACTCTAATTTATTTTGGCTAAAATAATTAATAACTTTTTTTTAACTTGAAAACTCTCAAGTTTTTATATGCAATGGTTAAATAACTATATATATATATATATATTATTTTTTGAAAATATTCTTTTTAAGTTAAAAAGTTTTCTAATATTTTGACTTCTTAGATGGAGAGGCTCAATTACTACTGTTTTGGCTAACTTTAAATATTTTGACGCTAAAGAGGTTCATTAATGTATCTTTTAGTGACAAAAAACTGTTAATATAATCAAAACATATAAGGATCTCGTCCCAGAGTATAAAATAATCTCAAACGATTAAAATAGCTATAGATTTTTTTTATTAAAAATACCCTTTAAAAAATAAAAGATTTACTAAACTTAAGTGTAGTTTTACTTTTAAGAAGGTGAGCCTAAATTACAATATTTTTGGTTGATCATAAACAATTTGCTGCTAAAAAGGTTAAAAGTTCACTAATGCATCTATAAGCGAAAAAAATGTAGGAGTGGATCTAGCCCAATCGTATAAATATGATACTAAGTCTACGTTCACCTTTAAAGAAAACCTTATCAAAATATAACCTTAAAACTTATCAACATCAAAATTGATAAAATGAGCACATTAACTGTCCCTCCTTCTTAGAGAATCGTTCCTAAGTTCACGTATCAATTTTTTTTTAAATTAAGGTGCATCAGCTATTGCCTCTATTAACTTTTGCATATAACTACAAATTTAAATTTATTGATATATGACAAAGCCAGAATATCTACAAGTTCGACTAAGCCTTCTTTTTTCAACTTTTATGATAAGTCTTATTTTATGAGTTTCTCATTCTATCCCAAGAGAGAGAGGGATAGGACGAAATTGATTCAGTAGAGAACAATAGGTTGGTGAATGACTAAATGTGGAGAGAGCAATATAATAAAAAAAATATCTGCTGAGGGTAAACATGTAAAAACAGCTACAAAATCTTTTTAAATTTGAAAACTGATCAATTTTTTTAAGACAATCCAAAAAAAATAATCAATTTTTTCTTGAGACTGAGGGACTTGTAGAATATATCATCACCAAAAGCAAATAAACTGCAAGGGATATTTTGACTCCTAATAATCATCGCTACAAGAAATTGTCATAACTGGGTAGAAAGAAACATGATAGGTAATGAATGATACTGAAAATTATAAGTGATTATATTTTGAACTTTAGTAGTGATACTTGCAAGAAAAAAGTGTCAAAACTCTAAAACTGAATGATAGAAAAACTTAAGAAAGATTATTGAAAGTTGGGGCTACTAATTTGTTACTTAAGCAGTTCAGTTTCTATACGTGTCCTAATAGATTTCTTGAGCTTGATTAATTCTTGATTTTAAAGATGAAATAACTAAGCTCCTTGCCCATTTCATCTTACAAACGTTTACATTTATTAATAATAACTTCTTCGTGTTAGACACTTTATTTTCGACAATTCTTTTTGAGTTGGATATTGAACTTTCATAATATAACTTAATTATAATTCAAACTTTTTCTTAATTTCACTTGCTAGATATATATATATGCCATCAAAACATAATACATGACAACAGACAACTCCAATATAAATACTTGATATTAATTATCTCTAAAAAAAAAATTTCACTTTTATCTTGAGAGTTATATATTTGTGGAAGATGTTTGAGACTAATTGCAATATTAGTGTACCTTGAATAACAAGATATAATATGGAACAATAAGAATTCTATTTAGCGGCAACTTGATGTGACAAAAGAAATAAGTACGATAAATAGTAAAAAAAATATTTGTGATAATTGACGTGAAAAATTCAGTTTTGAAAATAAGACCATGTTTTGGATAATGAACTTTTCACATTTTGAGTATTTGATTAGTAGTTAACAACTGATTTGTTATTACCGTTTAATTATAATAGTCGTATTGATAAATTTTGATTATTTTTTAACTAAGTTTTAGAATATTCTTATTTCAAATCACTATATATCGTGCAAAACAAGTGATCAATACTAGTATATATATATATGGGGGGGGGGGGGGTGCTAGGAACAACCGATTCAAGACTGAGTTCGCCGAAATTGCCAGAAGGTTCCGACCCAATTTTATAGCTATTTTGGAGCCCATTTTCAATTTTGCAAAAATGGGAAATTTCTTCCACCAAAACGGGTATAGTACTTCATGTATTGTAAATCCGGAAGGAAGAATGGGAGGCATCTGGTTCTTCTGGGATTCGTCGCAAGTTAATGTGTTAGTCTTCAGGCTACTAATCAGGTGATTCACACCGTAGTGTCAAGAAGAGACTATGAGGACTGGATTTTTTCCTCAGTCTTCGCTAGTCTTAATCCATCCAAAAGGGAATTTTTTTTGGCAGAATCTCACTGATTTTGCTTCAAAAAACAACATGCCTTGGTTAATGGGTGGAGATTTCAATGATATAGCGGATATCACAGAACGGAAGGGAAGAAGAGACAGCTTGGGAACAATCAAAATTCGAAAATTTCAAGACAGAATAGATAGATATGGCTTGGTTGATCTTGGATGCTCAGGTCCTAAATTGACATGGACAGAACGAAGACAGGGGTGGGCCAATGTTTAGAAGCGTCTCGATAAAGCCATGGCGAACCCAGAATGGTGCGTCATCTTCCCCGAAGCTCAGGTCTGCAACTTTCCTCGCACAACCTCTGATCACTGTGCGCTGTTAGTCTACTGCTCAGGTACGCTCTTCAAACCCTTTGTTAATGGTAAAGAAAAACCATTTAGAATAGAAGCAGCTTGGATGAGCAACAATAATTTTAATAAAGTCATTGAAGAGGCTTGAATAGGTGATAATAACCTATTTAGAGCAACTAAAGATTTTCAAGAAAAAACTTTACGTTGGAATAAAGAATTTTTGGAAACCTTTTTAAGAGGAAACGTAAACTGTGGGCGAGACTCATTGGAGTTCAGACTGCTTTGGCTTAACATTACTCCCATAATTTGGAATTCTTAGAAAGAGATATTAGGAAACAATAAAAAGAGACTATTGCCCAGGACGAAACTTTGTGGCATAAAAATCTAGGGCTAATTAGCATGTGCAAGGAGATAGGAATACTAAATACTTCCATATGGCTACCTTGGCTCGTAGGAAGAGAAACCAAATAAACACCTTGCAAGACAGTAGGGATAACTGGATAACTGAGCCTAAACAGATTGAGGATCATATCGTGAACCACTCTCAAGATCTATTTGATATGTTTGCACACACTAATGAGACTGTATACTTTAACACTAAATCCCCCATTCTTTCGGATCAGGATGGTGAGTGTCTATGCATGCCCCTAAGTGATCAAGAAATTAAAGGAGCCTTTTTTAATATCAAACCTCTTATGGCTCCTAGACCAGATGGCATGCATGGTATGTTTTATCAGAAATATTGGGAGATAGTTAGCCCTTCTTGTTGTTGTTTTGTCAAGGATTGTTTTAACAAAGAGGAGATGCCTGAAGTCAATAATGAAACTTTTGTCACCCTGATCCCCAAGATTGACAATCCCCAAAACATTACTCAATTTAGACCCATAAGTTTTATGAATGTTATTTATAAGGCTCTATCCAAAATTTTAGTGAATAGACTAAGACCTCTTCTTACTGACTTGATAGACCCTGCTCAGAGCAGCTTTGTTCCAGGTAGGTCTACTATTGATAATGCTATTGTTACCCAGGAAATTCTTCATACCTTAAGAAACAAGAAAGGGAAGACATGTGGAATGATATTTAAGATAGACTTGGAAAAAGCCTATGACAAGCTTAGTTGGAAATTCATTAGAAGAACCCTGAAGGAATTCAGGTTCCTTAAAAATGGATGAACCTCACCATGAATATGATTACGGGAGCTTCCATGTCCATACTTTGGAATGGAAAACCCCTAAAACTCTTCAAGCCTAGTAGAGGCCTTAGACAGGTAGATCATTTATCCCCTTACATTTTTGTGTTATGCATTGGTCTAAGAGCTTGGTTTAAGAGCTTCTAGGGAAGGCCCCTTTATTTCTCATCTCTTCTATGCTAATGAACTTATACTCTTTTGCAAATAGGGAGAAAAAGAGTGTGATAAAGTCATGGACTTACTGACTGAGTTTTGTAGGAACTCTGGACAATGTATAAACTTAAAAAATCTAGGATCTTTGTTTCTAAGAATGTTAAAGCCAGAGACCAAAACATAAGCTTAAGATGTGGGATACCCCTTACTGAAAACCTAGGTGCCTATCTGGGATTCCCCATGATTCACAGTAGAGTCTCCAAATCCCTGTATCATCAGACTCTGCACAAAGTTCAAGCCAGACTGGCTAATTGGAAGACTAATATTTTGTCTTTTGCTGGCAAAGCCACCCTCATACAAGCTGTCATTAGTACCATTCTCTCTTATGCCATGCAAGTGCAAGCCTTACCCATAGCCATCTGTGACAAACTGGATAGGATGAGCAGGTCTTTCTTATGGGGAGACACTGAAGCTAGAAAGAAAATTCACTTGATAAATTGGAGCAAGGGCTGCCCTCCCTAAGATATGGTGCCTCGGGATCAAGAAAGCAAGATTAAATAACCTTGCTAATCTTACCAAATTGGGATGGAAGCTTATCTATCAGGACAATCTTTTATGGGTCAAAGAGCTATAAGATAAATATGTTAAGAATGGAAAGCCCCAAGATTGGAAACCTAATGGATATGGTCACGAGTCTGGAGAAGCATTATACAAATAGCACCCTATTTACAAAAATGAATCAAATGGTCCATAAATAGTGATAGAAATACCAAGTTCTGGACTGATTGGTGGTATGGACAGGGCTTCTCACAAACAGGAATGAGAGTGGTGATAAAAGTATGAATGTGAGCCAGGCTATAGTTAATGGGAATTGGAATCTGAATGATGTAAAAGATTGGGTCAATTAGGGCTCTCTCAAGGAAATACAAAGAACCCACCAGCCTTTTAACCAGGAGAAAGATGATCAACCCACTTGGAATCTTAACAGTAATGGTAATGTTAGTGTTGCTAGTGCCCATAGTCTGATTTTCAAAGAGCTAAATGAGAAGGATTATGAGGAAAAAAATTGGAAATGGATATGGAAATTGAGAATCTCAAAAGATTATTTTCTTTATGTGGTTATCTATTCGAGATAGACTACCTTCTAACAATTTGAGGATGTCAAAGAATCTAACCAATGAAAATGTTTGTCAAAGATGTAGGCAGGATGTTGAGACCACAACTCATATTATCAAAGACTGTCCCAAAACTAGGAGTTTGTGGAGTAGAATGATGTCCCCTAGTCTGTTAAGAAGATATGGAAACCAAAATATTCTTGAATGGATGACGGATAACTTAAGGACTAAAGAGGAAGAGGAATTTGGTGGAGTGCCCGGAAGTACATGTTTGTTGCATGTTTACGGATCAATCGGAAAGATAAGAACAAGGAAAGCATAGAAGAAGTGATAATGGATGAGAATATTTCATGGCAGATAACCCTGGAGTATGCTAGAGAAATCATGGAGGCCTATAAAAGAAAGGAGGACAAACCAAAAACAAATCCTATACTAATACACTAGCTTTTCCCTTGTGCAGGTAAACTTAAAATGAATACAGATGGTAGCATGTAAGCGAATGAGACTGGAGGATTTGGAGGTCTGCTCAGGGATGACAAAGGAGCTTGGCTAGGAGGATTCATGGGAAGGCTAACGATCTACAATGCTCTTGAGACCGAATTGCATGGCATACCAAAAGGGCTTCAGCTGATAAAGGATGAAGGCTATGAGGAAGTAGTGCTGGAGACGGACTCGAAGACAACTAAAGAGCTGGTCACACAAGCAGATAATCCCTGACATCCACTCAATAGCATCATAATGGACTGCAGCTTCTAATGAAGACTACACGCGCAACCATTTTATGTGTCTACACCGCACTAATTTTTTATTGCTGCTAAAGCGTTATTAAGATTGTCGCTAATGATATGTAACGAAGGTAAGAGACACTTGTCCAACTTTTTTACGTTAGACTTTTAATGAAATTACCTAATGACATATCATGTCTAACGTAGTAATTCATGCTTTGATTTCAGCGCCTATTAACATTATCAATTGCGTGTGCAGCTCTGGCTTTTGACCATGACGCGATGACCAAAAAATGTACTTCTTTACCTGAAGTTTGTAAAAAAAAGAGAGAATGTCAAGCGAGCTATTAAAAATAATCGAGGCTTTTAGAAGACAACACAAGCACGGTTTGTTGTTAAGTACCCTTTCGGAACAATGTTAGCACGAAGTCATTGCTCGCCCACCATAATAAAGAGTTTGAAAATAGAAGTTTCCTTCTTTTCTTCTTAATCATATTCATATTGATCTATGTTACTTTTGTGCGATGTATACGTGTAACTAGACTTAAGCTTTTTGTGTTATATATTATTGTGACAAGGAAAAAAATTTGGTGATGAGTGTAATCTTCAATTGCATTAGAGAAAAGAGTGGAAGAGAACATGCATTTTGTTTGGACCGAGTTTTAGCTCTCTTAATTTCTAAATCCTCGGCACTTAAATATCGTTAATGTCTATCATCCTTCCCTCGTTGCATTTTACTTTCAACTTTTCCTTCCTCCAAAAGTTAAAATTAAATTACAAAACACAATTTATCTAACTTGAGTATATTTTTTATTTTAATCATGGTATATATTACTGGGTCGATTCTATGATGTCTCAACATTTTATACTTTATGGGCTGCCAAACATGCCATCAGCAATCCCAGATATAACTTAACTTTCTACATTTTCAAAATTGTCAAAATCGTCACTGAAATATTGGTAATGAACTCAGGCGAATATGCCTTTCTTACTACTATAAAATACTTTGAATCGATAAATAATAATGTGAAAAAGTTTGAAAAATTATATAAATGTCATGAATTGTAATATATTGTATATTGATGTATACTAGTATTATATAAAAGTGTAATTTTACGCCTTATGTTTAGTGTGCTTTGGTTTACTCTTTATAAATTTTACTAGCAAATAAACAACAACTTTATCAAAGACAAAATAAGATGCTAGCAATGAATAACAACTTAAGGTACAGGTTTTGGCACTTGATACCCTGTTGCTTTCTTAGTACTTCTCCATTCCATTGGATTTCCTCTTCGACTTTTTACAAATTTATAAGATGAATTAAGTACAGTAGAAACACTGAATCAAAGTCCAAGAGGAAACATAAATTAAGTACTTTTTTAGGCAAAAAAAAAACGAGAGAAGTTATACGCTTACATTTGTAAGTGTCAAATTCATCCTGTGATCTTGGAAAAAAGTAAAAATGCGGAAAATCTCAGAACGGATGGTGTACAAGTTTCAACCTAGTAAAAGCTTCTAAAGTTGGTTGACCAAAATGGGGTCCCTTCAATGAGTATTCTCAATATTATGTCTCGAAGAGGATTCGAACCTTCACGCTCTTCAGTACGGGATTTTGGGGATCATCTCCCAAATAAAGCAAGAGCAAACAGATGGTGTACAAGTTTTAACCTAACCTACCCCACACCCTGGTGCAGTCTTACCATGAACTTGCGGAATGTAGTAATGCGATCTGAATGTATCAAGTGGTAGAAACTTACTTTTTTAACGGTGGGTTTTCATGGCTCTTGATTTGGACATTTTAGTGATTATCTTGCTCCATATGTTTCCCCTTGACCTCCCTCTGGAGAGAAAACTAGCCGACCTCGTATTCTAGAACACCGCTGAACTTGGACAGAGGTTTGAAGGTGAATATATATATATATATATATATATATATATATATATATATATATATATATATATATATATATATATATATATATATATATATATATTGTACACTTCAAAAAGGAAGGTGTTTCATGTGGCCGGTTGCTAATAGTTTCTTCAAGATGTAGGAGCTTTGATCCTATTTTAGAATTTCTTTGACCTTTTAATATTATAATTAGTTTTAAACGTTTGGTTGGTTCTCTTTGTTATTTTTCATCATTACGATACCTGAGATGATTTTATGTGCCTACAATAGTATGCTTAATTTAGTTTTTTATGCTAGCTTCTTTTGGAAAAAAATTCTTATTTATTTCAATCAATGTGATTTTTACATTATTTTGATGATTCTAAGTTCTCAAAGTGCATATGCTCTCGTATGCAACACACGAGATCAAAACAGTGGTTGATTAAAACTATCGGCTCCCCATTTCTTGCTGTAATTGTGTGTGTCATCTAGAGGTGTCAATGGGCCGGGCTTGGGCCGGGCCTGGGCCCAGAATTTTATTTTATTTTTGTTCCCAACTCCTTGTTATTTATTTGCGTCGATGGCCAACAAGAATACATCAAATTAATTGGTTGAGATTGATACATGTTAATTTGATGTAATATTGACAAGCCTTTTTTGGCCTACTAACATTATAATTTATAAGTAGCATTTTTTGAAAGTTTCAATTTTAATCAGTTTATTTCAAATTTATACTATTAGTTTACTTTTGTATAAAGTTTTAGAATATATTTTGAAATCCTAATCAGTTTATTTCAAATTTACTCTATTAAGCTTTACTTTTTTCACTAAAGTTGAATTTTTGTTATTATAATGTACAACTAAAAACTAGTTGAATTTACAAGAATTTAAATTTTGAGTATAGTTATTAATTCTCTAGACGATCTTAAGTAATAAGTATAGATTTGACTAACAGTTTTTCTCTCTACTTGGTCTCATATACAAAATTTTATTCTATATATATGACTCTCATATGTATATAGGATGGTTATGAGTTAGTATAAAAGAACCTATGATATTAATATATTGTGTTTGTCAGAAAATAAGAAGTAAGTGAGGCTAGAATTTATGAATGTATGTAAATTATTAACGTCCATATAGAGTTGAATTGAAAATAAATGTGTTCATAGGCCCTCCTCCTTTTATCCGGGCTTGAGACCGGCTGCTTGTAAACAAATAGGAGAAATTACCTAATTTTTTATATATACGGAAAAATATCTATCTTGCTTGTAAAAACTTATTATATATATATATATATATATATATATATATATATATATATATATATATATATATATATGAAAAAAAACTATATTTTGTGAAAAATTTTATTATTAAAACTTAAGAGAAGGAAAATAAAAAGAAATTACCTAATCATCCGGAAGTACTTCAATATCCGAGTCACTGCTCTTCCTATCATCAATCGGTTTATCTTGCTCGCGGTATTTCGCATCAAGATAATCCTTCCAACATACACATAGCTCGAGCGACTCGGGGTTAAGACGACTCCTCCTGTCATCCAAAACCCTCCCGCTCGCTGAAAATGCCGACTCTGAAGCAACCGTGGAGGCTTGCACTGGCAGTACATCCCGTGCAATTTGGGATAAAGTTTTATACATGTTTTGATTTTGTTTCCAAAAATTTAACAAATTAAAATTAACCTGTTCTTGCATTGATAAATCAGAATAATGATCAGTATTTGATATACACCAATCTCATTAAAAGAGGAAAAAGTAGACGAACCTGCCGAATTAGAAGTACCTTCACCTGGTAGTTGTCTTGCTACTAGATGTTCAAAGCCCTTAAGGTATGGCGCATAATACCTCTCAGCAGTCGATGATGAAGCTCGCCCGCGCACGTCAGCAGAATTACGATAGAGGTTGAACAGTTCCTCAAATGTCTTGCTCACTTTCGCTGTGAGTGCGGTTGTGTCCTCTACTGGGTAGCACATTAATTTCGATATCTCTTGTATCGAGACGTTCACGCCATGCAACTTTAACCTAGGATCTAAACAAGTAGCAACAGTAAAAACAACAGGCAGTTCACTCCAATATTTATTAAATTTTTTATCCATCACTTTTACTATTTCCTGAAAGGGTCCTATATATCTCCATTTTGTTAACATTGTAGCCATCTTGAGAATTTCTATTACAGCGAGAGGAGAGGTGGGATAGTACGTACCAGACAATAAATTGGTAGACGTGTAAAATACCTCCAAAAATTCAGCTAGGTATGTGGCCATCTGCCATTCCTCTTGAGTTGGCAAGCCGGCTGGGAACAAGGTTAGTAGAAAATGCGTATAGACTTCTCTGTATGCCAGAATGTGTAAAAGCATATGGTATGTAGAGTTCCACCTGTGGACCACATCTGTAACTGCTCTCCTGCGAGGCATATTATATTCAACACACAACGTTTTAAATTGTTGTGTTCTCGAACTCGAACTATTAACATACGCTGTCATACCCCTCATTTTGACAAGAATATCTCCTGCAGCAGCTAAACCATCTTGAACAATTAAATTAATTATATGACAAACACAACGAACATGAAATAATTTACCAGAAAGTACAGGTTTGAGGCTCTCCTCTAAAGCATCAACAGCAACTGTATTGTTAGAAGCATTATCAAAACTAATACTCATAATCTTATCCTTTAATTTAAACGTGGTACATGCTTTTAATATAATAGTAGCAATGTTCATTCCATCATGCGGAAAAGGAAAGAGCTCGAAAGCGATGATTCTCTTGTTCATAATCCAATCTGCATCAATCCAATGGGCTGTCACACAAGTATAACTAACAAAAGTAAACGGAGATTGCCAAATATCAGAAGTAAGACTAACTTTACCGTCAAATTATCGAAATAATCGATCAGGCGTGCTTTAGCAGCATTATACTGTCGGAGTGCATCGGATCTAGTTGTGTTTCTATGAACCTTTTTGTACAAAGGTTGAACGTATGTGTTCATATATCTAGAGTGCTTAGCATTATCGGCAAAAGAAAAGGCTTGTTCATCGTGAATAACAAATTCAGCGAGACCGTCTCTTTGCTCTCGCTGATTATAAACAAATAACTTACCGTCAAAAGATAACTGCGTTTGGGTAGGTTCGACGTGGCCTTGTCGAGGTGCACACTGAGGGTAATGCCTGTTAAGATGTCCATTACCACTACCAGACGAAAATAATTTAGCACAGTACTTACATCGAGCTTTTCGGATGCCGTCCACCATAACTTCATCAAAATGATTCCAACACTCGGCTTTTTTTTTTTTTTCCTTTTGGACTTCTGGCTCATTACCGGAGGCATTGCTCGGCCCTTCTTCATCATGACCAGGCATAGGGTTAAGATTATGCCACGGAGTAGTAGCTTCGCCAACCGAATTGTGTCCTTAACTCTTCAAGATCTGGAATGTTTTGATTGAACTCCCAATTGGCTTGGGTATCTATCATACAGCCTGTACTCATTCGTCCAGGAACGAATGGTTGTGGTGGTGCTTGGATTGGTGTTTGTGATGGCCGTGGTGCTGGCGCTTGTGCTGGTGGTGGTGCTTGTGATGATGATGATGTTTTTCGTGATGATGATCCACGCTTCAGTTTCTTCAGTAATCCAGCCATATTTGACGCTAAACTTTTTTACTAGATTGAAAAATAAAAATAATAAGAGTAACTAAATACACAAGTATAAGAGCAGTAATTAGTAATTAGAAATAACAATTAAAAGAATTAAAGAGTAACAAATGAATAAGAGTAATTTGAAATTCAAAATTGGAGAGAGTTAGTAATTAAAAAGAATTTAGTAATAGTAATTAATAAATAAAAATTCACTAATTACTAGACAGAAGAATTAGAGAGTAACAAATTAATAGAGGAGTAGTTAGTAATTAGAATTTAGCAAGAGTAGTAATTAGTAAACAAGAGTAATAATTAGTAAGAGTACTAATTAGTAAATAAGAGTAGTAATTAGTAAGAGTACTAATTAGAGAGGGAAATAGTAGCAAAGTTTGTAGAAATGTAGAATGTTTAGATAAGAGAGAGTAAGAAGTTTGGTGTGAAAAATTAAAAAGAAATTGTATGAATTTATAGATTGTTGAAACTTCACAAAAGACAAAAATACCCCTTAAAACTATCCGTTTATAATTGTTGGACAGAGTAATAGTGTAAAAACTCTTAAAAGAGTTGAAAAAATTAAGTTAGGCCAAAATACTCACAAACTAGCCGTTATATTGCTGTTGGGGGGTAAAAGTAAAATTTAGGAAATATAACCGTCGGGGAGAAAAGGGGGAAAATCAAATTTGAAAATCGTGGGCCCGCCAAAATGGGGCCAATTCCGGGCTTTTTTGAATCGGGCCTTGCTCGGACTTTTCTAGTTCAAGCCCAGCCCGAAGCCCATTTTTTGAGGACCTTCACTGTTCACCTAGAGGGGCCGAGGGGGCCGCTGGCCCTTTTGACAGACTGTCATCTGATGTTGACAACCACATACGTTATACAATTGGCCTTGAAAATTTATGTCTATGCGCTAAAAGTATTATAATTTTCATGATGTCATTCATGGACCTCTTAACCCTTTTAGTCTGTGTATGTATCATGAATCTGTTAACCCTTTTAGTCTCTACTGTTGGTCGTTTACCCTTTTGAACTCTTAAAAATGGTGAGCCCTGGGTCATTTACTTCGCCTTCGTCAACCCTTTACCTCATAATTGAGGGTGCCAACGAGATTCACAAAGATCTCTCATATGCTACCCATTGATATGGATATCATGCATATTGAGAGGAACTTCTGTCTCCCACACCTGAGGCCTGTGTCTCCCCCTGAACAGCGATACTTGAAGCCTCTGTTCGTTTTCTGGAACCGGGATAGCAATGAGCTCCAATTTCCTCTCCCACCTTCCTCCTGTAGTAAGTTTATGATTTGTTTGCATGTATTTGATACTTGATAGAGTTCATCCCGTTTTACTTAAAAGTTACATTAGCAATCGGATGTATATTGATTTGCTGAATGGTTTTTGGTTCTTCACTAGTACGTTCCTCGGAGATGGCTACTGAGAGTAGTGATTTCCAGATGATAGGAGAGAAGATCAAAACTGTGCTTACGGTGTTGACTTTCCGGGAGAGACGTATTCTGGTTCAGTTTTGGGCACCCAGTATGGATGGTGGAGGCCAGTTTCTTACAACTTCAGACCAACCATTCGGCCTAGGCCAAATTGATGAAGGGCTTTCTAAGTACAGGATGCACTCCCAGCATAAGAACTGGGTTCTGGGTGGGAAAGATGAAGGTCCTCCTGGACGCGTGTTCAGGAATCAATTGCCTGAGTGGACTTTTGATGTGAGAAATTACTCTAGCATAGATTATCCACAACGTGATGATGCAGCTGTACTTGGCAATATTCGCGGATCTTTGGCTATGCCCGTGATTGAACCTTCTTGTGAGCTCTGCGTTGGGGTACTCGAGCTTGTATTGTCGTCTGAGTATGATGATTATGCTTATGAAGTTGGGGAAGTCTGCAGAGCACTTAAGGTTTGTCCTTCCCCTCACTTCTCCAAAGCTCTTAAGGTTTGCGTTTCCCCTCTATTGAAATTACATCTCTTGAATTTGCAATCGAGCATGAGGTAAAATTGAACTGGATGATCCTTTGGGAAATGTAGGAAAACACTTGTAGATATTTCCTTGTTACTGGAATATAACGGAGAAGAATGTGTCGAGACATATCTCTACCTTAGCTCTGTCGAATGCTTTTGTTTGGTCCTGTCTATAGCTTCATTTATCCCCTCTCGAGTCCTAACCTTGTAAGTTTTTCCTGAATGTGAACTTCTGACCTTGTAGAATGTGAACCTGAAATCTCCAAAAGCATTTGATTGTCCTAGTACGCATGTAAGTTTCTCTGTTGCGACCCTCGTTTCACATGTGTTTGTTCCAATTTTTTCTCATGTCTGATTATCTTTGGAAAAAGATAAATTCGTACCTGGGAACTTTAATGCTTGTTGACTGTTATAAGCAGAATGGTGATTACCAAAATACACTGGATGAAGTCTTGAAGGCTTTGGAGGTGGTCTGTGACATCTACGCATTACCTCTGGCTCAAACCTGGGTTCTATCTGGGTTCTGCAGTTTTGTAGCCCATGAAGGCAGCCTACACGAGACCTGCAGTAGCTTTAGTGCAAGCTGCTTGGGAAAAGTCTGCGTTACCACGACTGGCGTACCATTCTGCATTCCAGATCTAAGGATGTGGCAGTTTCGGAAGGCATGTACTGAGCATCACTTGCGAATTGGTCAGGGGGTTGTTGGGAGGGTACTGTACTCCTGCGCTTCATGCTTCTGCCCAGATGTTACAAAGTTGACTGACACCGAGTACCCATTGGTGTACTATGCACGCATGAGTGGACTAACTAGCTGTTTTGCAATTCTCTTGTCGAGTGCAGAACTTGTCAATAACAAGTTTATCATAGAGTTGTTTTTGCCGCCTCACATCACAGACAGTACAAATCAACAAAATCTTTTGGAGTCCCTGCTGATAACAATTAAGCAGCATACTCAAAATCTTGTTGTTGCTTCAGAAATGGAGTACTGGGGAGACAAACTATCAACTGAAGTTATCTGTGTCTCTATGAATGGGAAATCTGGTTCTACCGGAACAATCCATACTACACAGCAAGTGCAATCAGCCGCATCAGAACCACAGTTAATGGTGGAGGATGATGCTATAGGCAACGATTGGAATGTTATCTGTGTAGGACAAAGTGACAACGCTACTATCTATACAGGTAAACAAAGTGAGTTTGTCACTATACCTTCAGAGGGACAGCGCAGAAAATCAATCAAGTTTGAGAACTCAATCACTTTGGAGGATGTTAGGCAACAATATGGAAGGAAACTTGAAGATGCTGCAGCAAACCTCGGTGGTGAGATTCATGCACTTATACCTGCGGATAATGTGTCTGTTAATAGTTTACTTGTTGCTAAACTTCTTGTCATCGAATGAGATAGTCATTCTTTTGCAGTTAGCCGATCTACGCTGAAGCGCCTTTGCAGGCAGTATGATATCAATAGGTGGCCCTTCTCAAAAAGAAACAAGAACAATTGCTCCCTTCCAAAGCCAACACAAATGAATGAATCTACCCAAGGGACTAGCAGGCACCTGATGGTTGGCGACATAGACGAGTCTTACTTCACAATTGATGAGCTTGACGAGCATTTGTTTGGCCCATATTCCGAATCTTCAAGTCCACTTGCTCGCTCTCTGGGTTCAAGTTCAATGTCTCTATCCTCAACTCCTCTGGCTTCCCCATCCCTGTCTGGTAGATTTGACTTCACTTCTGCCGATTTCCCAAAAGTAGATAATGCCTCTCTGCATTCTCTAAATGCCAGCTCCATCCATGGCAATCAAGAAAACTCAAGCGGGTCAGACATTCAATTTTCTGCTTTGTCACTCAATCAACCCGTGACCAATATTGCTGACACAATGGCGCCCCTTAGACAGATGCAAGGTGTGAGACCTGTGACCGTGAAGGCAAAATATGGAGAGAGTACTATTAAGTTTATGGTATCTCTCATGTCAAGAACGGTGGATTTGGAAAAGCAAGTAGCAAGTAGGCTGCAACTGAATGTTGGAAGTTTTTCTCTAAAGTATCGGGATGAAGTTGGAGACCTGATTGATTGCAACGATGACATGTGGGATTTTCTGGGCGGTAATACTACAATCATACTCTCGGTTCTACCAATCAACTGACATTTATGTAAGTTTCTGGAGGCATCCAGTGCTACTTCTGGCTATAGATTGGTAGTTTCCGAAACAAGTAGAGAGCTGTCCGTTGCGAAGAGGGGTCAAGGAACCATTGCAATAAGTTTGTTTTTTATCCTAGACCTATCTCTAGAGCTGACCAAGGCATAAGAATACTTCGGCATCTGTTTTTTGCTTGTCCGACAATAACGTTGTATATATAAACACTCAAGAGGGTCTCAACAAAGCTCTCATTTTCACTCCTTTATGTGGGGATCTTCTGATGCTTGATTGGTTTGCAATGGGGATCTTTATTTATAGGTTTTAACAAAAATGCTTTTGTTACTTCACTTAATCGTACATCTTGTTCTAGTCAAATCACCTAAGTACATGGTTTGTGAATGGAGAGGAAGAAGAAGATGACATTGGTCCTATTGAAAATGCATCCCACAATCCGTTGCCCCAGTGGTCTCGTCTACTTTCCAATATCTGGGGATCAGGCTCTGCCTATCTTTGAACCTTCTTGCCAATCCTGTGTTGGTGTACCTGAGCTCGTAATGCCTTGAGAGTACCTTGATCATGCTTATGCAGTTGGAGGAGTCCCCGCTCCTGCTCTGTTTCATGTTACTTCACTCCACAGTAATTTAGCCTAAGTTGAAACTTCTATAGGCTGTTTCCGAGTTTATTTTGGAGAGAAAAAAAAAAGGAAAGTGGCACCTTTCCTCTAGTCTGTGAGCTTTTTTAAAGAGAGAAAAGCAAGGAAAATTTGGGTCTCTTTTGTCACTAAATCTTTCCTCCCAAAATAAGTTGGGAAGAAAGGAAAAGAAAAGAAACTCTTATAAGTGATATTTTAATAATATCTATAATACCCTTGAGATTATGATGACTGAATTTTTGATGACTTTTATGTTCTAGAATATTTTGCAAAAACATATCATACCATTTATTACAAACAAACAGAATAAGTGGTAGGAGTGGTGACTAATTTCATCTCCTGCAATCTCAGGCAAGTGTCATAAACTTATTCTTTTGGATTTTCTGGCCCTTAGCATGTATAAGAGTACTGCATTAGTTTTTATTTTGATTTTTAAATTTTTGTTCATGAGTTCATCACAATAGGTTTGCAAGATTTTTATGATTCGTTTCTCATGATAAGTTAGATTCAGTTTGTTAATTGGTATTACCTTCATGTGTATGGGATAGTAAGACGTGTATATTGTATATTATCATCACAGTTATAAGATGTTAACCGGTGTTATGTCTCAAAGGCGTAACCCTTATGGACAAAGTGTCGGCCATGAGTGCTTGTACCGGAGTAGAAAGGTGGTGTAAACTGCATGGCAGATTGTGGCTTTAGGACTTTAAAGTCAAAGATTGTGGCTTTTTGGGTTGTTGTAAATTGCCCGGCAGATTCTTGAGTGGAAGGGTGGGTTTCCTCTTGTTTGTGTGAAGAATCATGATCGTAGCTGGTTAATTAATTTGTGACATTAATTTAGCATAAATATTTTATAATATTATATCATTTTTTTTTATTTTTTACGCTTTAAATTAAGATGAGTTTCTGGTTTTATTAGATGGATATCCAAAAGATTCAAGACATGATTAAGTTTAGGATGTTGGCAAGAAGCCGACAATTAGTTGCAACGGAAGTTTTGTGTCATGTCGCTAATTTTATTATGCGTCAAAGGAGAATTCGTAAAAAGAGGCAGGAAAAGCCAAGTAGGGAGATACTCAAACAAGGCAAATAGTACGAGATGAATTAGTTCAATACCTAAGTACAAATGCAAAAAGTCGTGATGTTATTCGCATGGGGTTGCAAGCATTTCAAAAGCTTTGCAAGATTACTTTACCTACTTTCATTTGTTACACATGTATTTATAAATATTGTGTACGTCACATACCGCATATGTATGTCAGGATTGTATAGGTGCAATTGATGGAACACATTCGTATCAAAGTTTCTAATGATGATGCACCAAGGTATCGTGGCAGGAAGGGTTACCCTACACTAAACGTGTTGGCTGCATGCACATTTGACTTAAGGTTTACATATGTCTTGCCTGGTTGGAAAGGGACTGCTGACTCGAGAAATAGTTAAGAATACCCTTACAAGAGAAGATAAGCTCATTACTCCTAGTGGTAATATCTCTCACTTTTAGCAAAGGGGTTAAATTGCAAAAGGTTTAAGACAGTAATTGATTATCTTTCTTTAATCTAATAAAAAAATTATCTTGTCGATGCGGGCTTCATGCATAGGTGTGCATTTGTAACATCATTTAGAGGTGTACGTTATCATCTTGAAGGAGTACTCTACTAGACCACCAGAGAATAGTAAAGAGTTATTTAACATTCTTGATGCATCGCTTCGTAATGCTATTGAAAAAGCAATTGGTTTACTTAAGGCAAGATTTCCTATTCTAGGAATAGCAGAGCCTAAGTACTCGGCTAACACTCAATCAGAAATTGTTTTAGCATGTTGCATCCTACATAACTTTTTGATGGGAGTAGAACTTGATGAACAATTAATTGCTTGTGTTGACCAAGAACTTGAAAATCAAGAACCCGAAGAGGTAGATCCGCCAAGAGACGTAGTTGAGGATGCTGCACAAGCGGAATATATAAGATATTGCATTATAGCGGACATGTGGAATGATTATCAATCGCAAAAAATGATGTTCAAAGAATGTTTGGTTGTTGTCGTAATAGATACTTTGGACTTATATGCTATATCACTTTTGATTGCTTTGCTAAATGTACAGCTTCACTTTTTTGTTTGGATTGTAAGCATAAAGCACTTATTTTGCTTTCCAGTTTTTCATTTTGCGTGTTTATTTACTTTACATTTAGTTGTTATGTTAGTTAACCTTGAATGATTTAAATAATAAGTAGTTTATTATCTTGCCTTTTTTTCTAATTTTATGTAAACAGTTAGCCATAGGCAAAAGTGAGCACTTGAATTGGTAAACTACCATGGACGAGGCATACATTGAGGAGATGCTACATGAAAATCGCCAAGGGAATTATTGGGATGGAGTTTTTAGCCTTGATTCATATGCTAAGATGGTTGAAAATTTGCGAGAAAAGCTTTGCATGCCAAGGTTGACGAAACAACATTTGAAGAATCGTACTAAAACTTTGAAAGCTCATTTCTCTGAATGTTTTGACATGTTCAAAAAAGATAAAAATAGTGGGTTTTCTTGGAATTCAGTGACCTCGCGTTGGGGTGCTGATGCAGAAATTTGGGAAAAGATAGGAAATGCATTTTTGTTCATGTGTCTTTTTTATTCTTTTATTCTTTGTGAAGAATAGAATTGCATCGCCATAAGTAATAAGTTAAGAAGGATTAAAGTAGTAATATATTTACATCCAACACTTGTATATGGCATTAGGTTTCAGCTATTTACTAACTACTTTTGTTGCTAACAGGAAAATCCTAAGGCACTTCAATAATTGACAAAACCTTGTTACAACTATGAAGCTATGGAAGAACTATGGGCCAAAGACATGGCAACAGGAGATGATGCTGAAACTGCAAAAGAGAAAAGAAAAAGATGGAACTCAATGAAAGAGAATGATATCACAGAATGTTATCACAAAATGAATGCTTATTGGAAGGCTATGGTGTTGAAGACGATAAAGCTACGGAATTGCCCACTAAACCTACTCAAGCACCTTGTGGAAGTGCAACTACTTCTAAAGAAGAAAAAAAAAAGAAGGCTCACCTGAAGCTAATGATGAAATTAAGGTTATAACAACTGATGTCATGATGTTGCTGAGGCAATGGAGATGGAAACTTTGCAATTAAAGAGGGAAATGCTATAATGGAGAGGTCTCGCACTCGGGTGTATAGCAAGGAAGAAATTTGGACAAAGTTGTTGCTCATTGGAGTGGAAGAAGACTCAATTGATGGCTGCTACCTTTGGCTTCTGAAGAATCCCGAAAAGTCGAGGGCTTTTTTGGTTGTCCACTTGAGAGGCACAAGCTCATGTTAAAAAAATGATGAAAGGTTCAAATAGTCACTGATAGGATATTTGGGTGTTAACTCGTAACTGATTGTTTTGCTTTTTGATTTGAATTAATTGGTTTTGATGGTTGGACGTTTGTAGTCAACTCGTGACTTTTATTGTGGCATTATTCGGGATGTGAGACTTATCACATTATTATGGCATAAACTTTTTGTGATGTCCTTGATGGCCAAATTTCTTTTCCCGTATGAATTATATTCTTAGTTTAGATCGTACTTTAAAGTCTTTGTCTAGATTAACACACTGTTGTATAAGGGTATATATGTAATGTTGTATTTTTTTTTCTTTTTTCAAAGCTTGAATGCACATAACTGTTGCTTCAGTTTGGAGTTTGTTTTGGGCTTAAAAATCTTAATACCTCTTATAATGGAAATACGACGTCCAACATTTTTTGTCAACCCAATCGCTATGTCACTTCTGACCCTAACCCAATAATTTGCATTGTACGCACCAAAATTTTCGCGGACTTGGGCCTTTCTCTAATCCAAAAAAAAGTCAGCCTAATTTTTATGGGTAATTTACAGAATTTTTTTTAACGGGTAACCTTTTAACAAAAAGATTACAGAACCCAAGAATTTAATGGATATGGTATGGCTCCATTGTGGAAGCCAAGAATTATTCTCCAGGAGATACTTCAAGGAAGAAATTTTTATCAACTTAGACACATATTTCAATCAAATAAGAAGTACAAATGCAAATGAAGCGCTCGAAAATTTTCAAGATGAAAAATTTAGAAATGGTGGCTTATGATTGAAGCAGCGTGAAAAAGTCTTTGAATACAACGACTTATCACGTGGAGCCGAAAAAAATTAAAAGGTAAGCTAAGGCTTATCAAAAGGGTGGCAGTAGGGTCTCTTGTCGGGCTTATGAAAGGCTGGCCGAAGGAGAAAGATTCAGAAACACAAAAAAGAGAAGAAGAGGTCATCTCGGCAGAACCAAAAGAGGAAGGAAAATGAAAAAAGAAGAGAGAAAGGAGGGCCCACTTCGGCAGCAACAAAAACGGAAAAGAAGAAGAGACTGCTTCGGCAGGGGGGAAAGGAAGCAAAAAAGAGAGGGAAGAAAAAGAAGAAAAGAGCAAAAATGGAGATGGATCAAGGTGAATCTTACCTTCTTTTCTTTTTCTTTTTTTAAATTTTCTTCTTATATTACTTCATGTAAATTTTAATTACATTCATAATGAGTCAAATTTCATGCAGAATAATTTTTTTAGTTTTTTTTGTGTGTTTGGTAACCCTTTTATTTTGACTTTTTTTTTGCGGTAGTTTACAATGGCAGTGGTGGGGCTAGCGGTGGTCGACGGTGGTGGTGGCCGGCGGTGATCGCCAGCAGGCGGCTGACAGTTGTCGCGGCAGTCGCCGGAGGTGGCTGCCGGCGGCCGGAGGTGGCTGTCGGCGGCCAAAGGTGGCTGTCGGGCGGCGGTGGCTGCCGGCGGTGGTGGCCAGAGGTGGCCTCCGGCCAGCGGTGGTGGCCACAACCCACCGTCGCCCGGTGGTGGCTGCCGGCGGCCGGAGGTGGCTGCCGGCGATGGATGCATTGTGGTGAAGGTCTCAAAAAAAAAGTTAAAGTGAAAAAAAAAAAAAAGAGTTTTTTCCTCTTTTTTTTTTTTACTCTACAATTTAAAAAGTGGTTTTTTAAATTGAAAAAAAAATGGTTACCAAACACTCCTAATTTTTTCCAATTTTTAAAACTGAAAGAAAAAAGAGCAAAGAAATTGATGTCAAACGGCCCCTTAAAGTCGACTCATTTTTGTTGAGCTGTTTAATGATGATGTCTTCCGTTGCTTCTTTGACCCAGGACTAGATAGTAGAAAATAATTACCATACCGAAGACAAACTACCACTTAAAAATAACTATTCCCATCTAGAAAGTAATTATGCACTGATTAATAATCAACTACACTTATCCCTTATCAATAGGAACACATTTTCTGAAGTTAGATTCTCCCCATGAGAAAATAAATTCCTGATTTGAATCCTTCATTATCTCTTTCAGAAATATTAATAAAAATTTAATGCCTTTTAATTAAAGACAAGTCATTGATGAAAAAAGATATGTTGGTACAAACATTCTCCCTTGGGTCAAGTAAATGAATACTTGAAATTTGCAAAGAATCAAGTTGGAAGTATTTTTCCTATTGATTGACTTTAATTGCACAAGAAATCATTTGGGTGTATTAAAATAAAGCATTTATTCACTAGTGATAGCATTGTACTCTTCAAAGTGGAAGCTTTTTCTTTCTTTCCCTTTTTTTTTCTATCAATACCCTTTTCACTACCGATAGCGTTGTATTTTTTACTATCAATTAGCCATTTATTAGCTTTGGCTGCACCATCTTGATTTGCCAGTATCAAGATAACATTTCTATCGATAGGCTTGCACTTTCTAAAGTGAAAATATTTTCACTATCGATTAGCCAGTAATTGGCTTTAACTACACAATCTTGATCTTACATAAACCATATCAAGATAACATTGAAGTGTCTTAAGACTTGCTAGCTACTTCTTTTTTGCATTTATCGCTATCAATCGCCTTGCATTTTTCTAACATAAATCCAAAGAAACACTAACAAATTCCAATTGATGAATCATTGCCCGTTTACTAGTTTTTGGTGTGATCCACATATCCAATGTAATAATTGGTTTCCCAGGTCTATACGATGAACTGGTATTAACAACTCTTGCACTTTAGTGGGATTTATGACATCAAAATGCTCAAATTTGCCAATAGCAAAGTACTTGATGGTGATATTAGAAAACTCATTTACATATTTCATCGAAAAAGCTTCTCTCCTTGTTGATGAATGGTGTTGCTCCATGCATTTAGCCATAAAAGGGTTGCAAACTTTATCATTATTGACATTATTCACCTAACATTTTTAGAACTGCAATCATAACATTGGACATATGAGATTGTTGTATACTCTTAGTAGTAGATGGGAGCATTTTTGCCCCCCAGTCATATTTCGTTTGCATTTTTTTCAACAAAAGAATATACCATCTAACTGTTTTGCCTTTTTTGGCATAACATCTTTTATGAAAATTACTTTACACCATTTTTTTGTAAGTTCTAGCCAGTAATGTACATGAATTGTCGGGTGATAACATTTGAAAATTTGGCTATTGTTGAAAGACTATTCTTGATAGGCAGTCATGTTATTTTTAGTAACCATGAATCAATTACATCCATCTTTCAAATGTTGTCTTGTTTCAGCCATATTTGGCATCATTTCATTTCCAATATTCAAAGAGTAACATTTGGATTGTAACTTTTAACTTCAACGAGTGTAGAAATGAATAATTCTACTTCCTTCCTTACCCACCTTTTTCTATGAACCAAAACCTAGCATTCTTTAAATCTATCTTATACATCCTCCAAAAAGGATGGATGATCTACTCCCATCAAGGTTTTAATATTTTTTTCAAACCTGTGTAATTTATTAGAGGTTTGAAACAAAATCGTTGGTAGAATATGCTAGATATGGTCTGAATCAATGCAATCCATAAAATCATCCCGAAATTTCATCAAATCAGCCACTGTCAACTTCATATAAAATGAAAGAAAAAGTGATTCAAACGTTTTAGGCAATAATGCCACCAAAGTACGACATTTTATCACATTTACGAAGAAATTGGCCTAAATTCATCAAATCAGGCCTGAAATTCCAAGAAATTACCATGGAAACATATTTTTAAACACCCTAAATTCTGCAATTGGCATTTTCCACTTTCAGATTTAAAGGGTCTCACATGACATGTCAATCTTTGTACTTGCCCATAAAATCCTAACTTATGAATTTTCAAAGCGTTCCAAGTAAATTAATCTCCATCAGCTATTAGAGTCCAGTATGCCTTATTTTCATTCTCCATGCAATGAATAGGAGTTTGTTGAATAATAGCTCTATGAAAGCCAAGTGTCAAAGATCTGAGAGAAGGGAGTGCCATCTTGTAGGTGATAGAATTCTGCTAAACTTAGCACTCAAAGAACTGTCAATTTTACACATTAGCACTCATTGGCTGTCAAAAAATCTACTAATAATTTATTGATAATGGATCTACTTAGAAGATGCAAATTCCCGATGATTTTAGGTTTTCACCCCTAAAAATTTGAACTCGTTATTCTTTTTTTATTTTTCTTTTTTGAAAAAAAAAATGATTTTATTTATTCCAAGTCGGATACATCATTGGGGATCGCCAGCATTATAAAACCAGGTGTTTCCTCCATCCAAATTACATAATTCCAATGAATGCAAGCATATTTTGCCAGTTTATGTGAGACATGATTGCAAGTTTTTTGGCCCACATAATATCACCAGATGAAAAGCGTGTTAACATCTTCTTTGCATCCCCAATCATGACTCCTAGTCTTGACATGTCTTCCCTAATACTTTTGATAGCATTGACGACAAACGCTAAATCACCATTCACTACTACTTCTCCTGAATTTCAAGGCTGAAAAAGCAGCAAATCTTTCAGCAGTTTCTACCTCAGAATGATCTTCCATCCACTTAGAAAGACCCACGTAAAAATACCTCTATAATCTCTTATAACTATTCCAATTCAAATAGCCTCGACTTTTAAGAAAAGAGCCCCATCAAAATTTATTTGTAAGTCCTTGAGGGGGGGGGGGGGGGACACCACTGGACTTGAATATGAGCTCTCGTCACTTTTGATATGATACTTGCTCTATGGAACATTTCCAACGGAAGTTGAGCTCACGAATATAGTTCCAGTGCATCAATCTGAGCTCCTTTGAAACAACCTCATTCTTATTACTCCACAAACACCAACATAGCATGACCATAAGTTCAAATTTATCTTTTTCCCACATTTCCATACCTCCATCCATTACCGAAAAACTGATTCACCACTGACTCACTCTTTATACAAATTAAAAGAGGTTAACGCCCATACTTGTCTAGCAAAATAACATAATCTCAACATATGGAATAAGTTTTCCCCTTCCTTACTACATATTTTGAAGTCATTCTCCGCAATGATTTGTCTCATTTTCAATTTCGATGCCACTAGTAAGATATCATTGCAAGCATGCCATCCAAATACTTTATCTTTATTTCCAAATAAAGTTCCAACTATTGTCAGGACTCATAGTTGCCTCTTCCATTGAGACGTCATTCCCTTTATGCAACTGTTGATCCATGATTAAATGATAAGCACTTTTGACAAAGAATGTTCCTTTTCGATCATATTGCCAAATGATTTTGTCTTCATGTTGACTCGTGACCAGAGGTATTTGATGGATGGCCCTACCTTCATGTTGCCGAAAGATGTTATAAACCAGATTTTTCTTCCAACCGTGTAAATGTTGATTAATTAAAACCTCTACCTTTGCATCTCCAAATATTTTCATCAGTGAACATGTAGGTAGGGGATCTAACTTTCATTCTATCTTTTTGTTTTCTCCTCATTTCCTATTCCCGAGATATTTTCATCAGTGAATAGACCTGGCAAAATGTTAACCGTATCCGTTACCCGGACCGTACCCGGTCCAAAATGCCGGGTACGGGTAGCCATTTTCACTACCCGCTAAAATTGGACCCGGACCCGAACCGACCCGTAAAAGCCGGGTAAATTCAGGTTGGTTATCGGGTACCCGGGTTACCCGGTTATATGCCTATATATAATATTTCTAGGGTTTCTCTCATTTTCTCCCCCACTCACTTGCTTTTGCCACCCCTCCCCTAAAGTCTCCCTCACAGATCCCTCTCACAGGTCCCCTCTCTCAACTCTCGCTCTCTCTCACAGATCTGCCAAACTCACGACCACCCTACTCCACCCACGGCGCCACGTCGGTCACCCACTAGATCTACCACATCTCGCCGCCACCGGTCGGTCACTTAGTCTCCTCGTGGCCCCATAACACCAATCTGTCACCACCGACCGGTCGCCACCGTCGCTGACCAGTACTCCGTGGCCACCAATCAGTCACCCCGTGGCCCCGTGGCCACCGATCGGTCACCACCGTGGTCCTGCAACACCGATCCGTCACCACTGAGGCCCCGTCACCACCGATATGTCGCCACTGTCGTTGACCGTCACTCCGTCGCCTTGCGGTTGTTGGGTAGACTTTCAGTCAGTGGATATTGATGGACGATGATTGTCGTGTGTTCTCGATCTGCAGATTTTTTTCCCCAGATTGTTCAGATTGTTTTTTTTTTTCAGATGGATGGATGTTGAGATTGTTTTTTCTTCAACAGAAAGATGTTATTTTTGTGAAATGAATTTTGATAGATAAACAATGAATTATTTGACTTTTGGAGGTTAAAATATGTCTAATTAGTAGGTAATTAGATTATGTTTAATTTAAAAAATAATTAATTAAAAATTAATGATTTACCCACGGGTAATACCCTACCCGCCAGGGTAGGGTACAGATCCCAGATATTCGTACCCGGGAAAACCCGGATATAAATTACCCGACCCGGTTTTACCCGGATCCGCCCGGGTATTACCCGTACCCGCGCGGGTCTACCCGTTTGCCAGGTCTATCAGTGAACATGTAGGTAGGGGATCTAACTTTCATTCCATCTTTTTTGTTTTCTCCCCATTTCTTACTCCCTATCGAGAACCTGCATCCACTACCCTTCGTGCTTCTAGTATACTTCTCCACGTTATCGATAGTTTGTTGCCAGCTTGTGCCTTGAATAATCTCCATGTGGATAGTATTTCGCTTTTAATGAACATGGGAGCAGGGAGTCTGGTGGCATGGCTAGTCTTCAATCCTGTTTTGCCAATAAAGCCAATTTAAAAAGTTTTATCTCCTTAAATCCCATGCCCCCCTTTTCATTTCTTGCACACAGTCGATCCCAACACATCTAGTGTAGATTTTTCCTATTATCTCTACTTCCCCACCAATAGTTTCTCATCATCATTTCTATATTGTCACAGAGGTACTCAGGCAGTAGGAAGCATGACATACAATATATTGGTATTGCTTGTAGGACAGACTATATGAGGATTACTTTACCTATCTTCGATAAGAAATTAGCAGACCAACCAGTTATATTGCTACATATACGTTCACATAAGCTACAAAAAACTTCCTTCTTCGATATCCTCACCACTGAAGGCAGGCCGAGGTATTTGTCATGGGTTGCACCATTGGAATACTTAGCACTTCACTAATTTGGTTTTTTTATATCATCTTCAGTGTTCTTACTACATATAAATCCCAATTTTTGTAAATTGATCATTTTCCTGAGGCCTTTCATACACTTGTAAGATGTTCTTTTTATCAGCCTTGCTTCCTCCACCGTGGCATTAAAGAACAGGAGGCTATCATTCATAAATAGTAGATGTGAGATGGTAAGGCAACCTCTTCCAATTTTCACACCATGGATGATCCCGTCTTCTTATGCTACTTTTATAAGCGATGAAAATATTTTTATAAAAATCAAGAAAAGGTAAGGAGACAAGGGATCTCCTTGTCAGAGACCCCTTTTGGTGGTAATATAGCCATTGCGGTCACCATTTAGCTTTACTAAATAAGTCACTGTAGAAATGCAGTCCATAACTAATCTGATCCAAATGTCATGAAAGCCTAATTTTCTCAAAATTCCTTAAACAAAAGGCCACTCTACTGTCTCATAGGCTTTGCTTATGTCTAATTTAAGAGTGACGTGACTGACTTCTCCCTAAGAATCATTTTTGAGACAGTGGTCAACTTCAAAAGCAAGAAGAATATTATCAGTTATGAGACAACCCGAGATAACAGACTTCGATTTTTTTAGATGCATATCGAGAAATATGGTTTCAACTTATTTTCCCACACATGACAATGTTGCACAAATTGATTGGCCTAGAGTGTTTCATTTTTTCTAGGCTTTGACACTTAAGTATTAAAACAATATGAGATGCCAAGAAAAGTGGGTTCGTACCTACGTAGAGGTACCACAAAGGCTGCAGTCCGAGTCAGCTTCCAAGTATGCAAAGTGAGAGACAGTGAGGACGGAGTAAGGGTAGAGAGCAAAGCTCCTCAGACAAGCCATGAGGGCTGGCAGTGCTGCGCAGACAAGGCGAAGACGAATAGGGCCGGTGGCCGACAATCCAAGCTAGGATCTGTGTCAGGGTTGTAGCGTCAAGGGTCTGATGTCAAGGGTCCAAAGATGTTTATCTT
Source organism: Escallonia herrerae (assembly GCA_033070095.1). Lineage (NCBI taxonomy): Eukaryota > Viridiplantae > Streptophyta > Magnoliopsida > Escalloniales > Escalloniaceae > Escallonia > Escallonia herrerae. The sequence continues at coordinate 394,910 of JAVXUP010000016.1, forward strand.
TCTAGAATTCCAGAGAGAATGGGTTTTTAGAGAGAGAAAGTGAAAATGTCAAATGAGAGAGTTCTGTTGAAAATGAAATCCAAGGTTCCCTATTTATAGGGAAAAGTGTGCCAGTGTCATCAATGTGTCATCAGCTGACACGTGTCACCGTCGGGAGTGACACGTCACCAGGGGGTCCATAAATACCGGTTCTCCATCGGACTACTGGTTCCCAAATTCGCATTACCTTACCCTACACATCATCTCTCTACCTGTCTTAGAAGACTGAGGACACCGTGACGGCATGATCAGAATAAGCCCGTTGCCCCAACCACCAGTCTAAGCCCTTACTGAATCCCACAGGGTGCGTCAAGAGATGCGTAGAGAACCTGGCAACGGTGAGGGTTGCCCCTGTGACCAACTGCTAGGTAGACTAGGCATGATGCCCTCCAAAGATCTGTTCATGTCCCGAAGTGACCCGAGGGTCATCGTCATTGGGGTGCCAATGATCACCGATAACGTGAGTGGAAATGGTCGCAGCTCAATGCCTAGTGTCATGAAAGTCACCCCAGGTGGTGATAGCTTTGTGGTAACAAGCCTACCCCGCTACGAAGGGTCCTCATGCCCTAACACTACGAGCGGAGCCCCCGTGAATGAAGACGGCGATGGCTTCTGTGGTAGTGAGCCCATCCCTCTGTGAGGGGTCCTCATGCTGGAGCATTACGAGTGGAGCCCCCAGAATGAAGACGGCGATGGCTTCTGTGGTAGCGAGCTCATCCCGCTGCAAAGGGTCTTCTTGCCGGAGCACTACGAACGGAGCCCCTCGAAATGCTGCACATTCCGGATAGTGGGTCAGAGCATGTTCCATGTCCATGGCGGGGGTGCATGGTGTGGTGAATGAGAGTGATGCCTGGGGCCTGTAACATGATTATGGGGCACGGGCGCGACAACGACCATCGCGAGACGATACTTGGTGCTGGGGGAACATGTCATGAAAGTGGCGCATGGGCGTGGTCATGGTGCCTGGGCACTATAGTGTGACAGAGAGCAAGGGGGCACGGCTGTATCAGCGGTGCGACGGATGGGCACAGTGGAGTGTCAGAGATGGCGCGCGAGCGCGGGCGATGGTCAATACGGCGACAGCGTACGGGGGACAACGGGCACCGTACGGTCCCGGTGATGAGTGGGAATTCTAGACCGTAGTGCGTGAATGAGTTAGGCAAAATGAGCATCAGTAGCCCCCTGAGACTAGGGTGGCTAACCCCCCTAAAGAGAGTGACCGACCCCCCCTCAAATGGAGGTGGCTGACCCCTCCTTAGAGAGGGTGGCCGACCCTTCCTTTAGGAAGGTGGCCGACCCCCCTCTTTAAGAAGGTGACTGACCCCCTCTTTAAGGAGGTGGCCAACCCCCCTTTAAAGGGAGTGGCCGACCCCCCTTAAAGGAGAAGATGCGCCAAGTCCAAGTTCGCATATTTTCTGAGTGTTGGTGCCGCCGATGTCGTTACATTGGTGACAAAAAAAAATTAGCCATGCAGAAAGTCAATGAAAAATGCACGTGACTTGAGCATGCGCATTTTGACCGGTCGACAGTGTTGAAGAGTTAACCGTTGAATATGTGACGTGTCGTGCAAAATGGGACCCCTGGTGGGCCCTTAAATGTGACCAAAATAGGTTGGCAACATAAGCCCCCTGCGTGGGGTGTGCACAAGGGGCAACTTGAGCGGGCGCCGCACGCATAAACATTATTGCATAGTAAAAAAACAACTATCTCTCTCTCTCTTGCACAAAAAGGAGATAGCGTGAATTATGAAGATAGTGGAAAAGAAATAGGAACGCGCATGTCATGAGATGCACTTCGTAGTGTAGTGCAAAAAAGGAGAAATGTAGTGCTAAAATAGGGGTTGCGTCGCAAAAATAGGATTGCGTGAAATGTGTGGGAGCGAAAATATTAAGAATGACAAATATTGTGATAGCGTGCAATAAAAAGTAACGCGCAAAAAATTAAATTTAGCGCGAAAAGGAGATGATCCGTTTGGAAAAAGAGTTGCTGGGTGTGGGGGGAAAACTTGTGGTTTGAAATTCAAATGAGTGACCAAGATTAAATCTTGGCCCAACCATATATAAAGAGAAGGAGGGTTAAGTCTTCCACAAGACTCATTCACACTTCAAGAGAGAGAGAAAAGAAGAAAAGAGAAGAAAAGAGATGGTGAGGTGGCCGAAGGGTCGGCCACGGCAGGGGGTTGACGGGTAGGGGTTGGCACTGATGATGGGGAAAGAGAAGGAAGAGAGGAAGTGGGAATGAGGGAGGAGAGGGGGGAAAGGGGAGGGGGCTCAGCCGGTCATGGTAGGTTGGTGACCCCTGGGGGGTTGGCCAGAATGGTTGGCGGGGGAGGGAGTGGAGGCAGGGGAAAGAAAGGGAAAAGGGAAGTGGGTCTGCAGCCCATGGGGGGTTGGCGGGTGCAGTCCGCAGCGGGGGGAGGGTAAAGGAGAAAGGAAGAATGGGGGTCGGCCCTCTTAGGGGGTCGGCCACCCTGAGGGTGCAGCAGGTCGAGTTCGCTGTCGCAAAAGTCAAGCCGACATCGTTGGTGAAGAAAGTTAGGCAGAAGATGTGGGCGAGGCCTTGAGGCGCTGCAGTGATCACGTCGCGACCGCCACGAGGTATGACGACCGCACTTGTTCTGGCACCGCCAGCAAATAATGCCACACCAGCGCCAGCCGGGGAGTCTGGAGTGCCATTGATGTTTGACGACGGGAGTGTGAGGACATATGATCCGAAGCTAGAAAAGACAAACACACTGCTTGGGGTGAAGAGAGTGGTACCTTATCTATCGAACCTGGAATTGTAGAGGGATTTGGCCTTTCGGGTGACGGACGGAGCATTCACGACATCGTGGGGTGGTCAGTCGATAGGAGAGGAGCCGCGGTTGCCGTCACCATATCTGCGTGCACCAAGCTGGAAAGAGGCACCTATGACGTCATCGCGATACATACTGGCATTGTTGGTCGAGAGGGAGGATATGCCTTCGTAACCTATGGTGTTCAAGGGCCATAGTGCGATGCTGATAGGGTGGGACTTCTGGTGCGAGCACATGGTTGAGACGCCAGAACAGGCGGGGTTGTTGCAGACACTGGGGTTGCTGCTAGCAATTGATATTACTGCGAGAGGACTGGAGCTGTATAGGAATACGCCAGGCATGACTCGATTTCTGACGAGGTGGAGCACATAATCACATACCTTTGTGACCGAGTTCAGAGAGATCAGGTCGATGCTACTCGATGTACTGATGCTGACAGGGCTGTCGATGCACGGGGAAATGGATGTGCGGGTGACCTGGCTGAGTGGAGATGAGCGGCTGTTATAGACACAACTACTAGATATCCTCGCTAAGATGAGGAAGCATCAGAAGGGGACATATGGTGGATGGCTCCGACAGTTTTATGGTACGTCGCAGGTGAGGATATGATATATGCTGGCCAATGCCACCCATTTCGTGATGGGGTTGTACTACTGCAATGAGCGGTACGAGATGGTGACGTTCTTGGCGATGTTCCTGTCAAGGTAAGCTTCATACTGTCATATTATCGTAGGCTTTGATATGATGTGTGTCGCGTTTGCCATGTATAATGTCGAACATATATATACTGTCTGTATGTACTTGTAAGCTTGTGTTTAAGGGGACACCGGAGGATGGTATTTCCCCTAGTGATTCAGATGGCGCAGGGCAAGCATGTCGGGCTGGCTCTTGCATATCTGGGCACTTGTATTCACGGCTAGACCAGTTCGTGAATGACGTGAAGCGATCACATGGGAATTACCAGGTGGTGACGTACGTGGATTGGATGTTTTTGCAGAGGTATCTGTATGAGTGCTTTCCAGAGTATCGCTTGGTAAGATACCCGCTCGAGCAACCATCACCGACGATAAGACGGTGACCCGGCCAGGCAGGTCACGGCAGGTAACATTCTGATGCAGCAGGTCGGGGGCTTTTGCATGGGTAGGCATCAAGAGGCCGGGGTACCCGTTGGTGCAGATCTTAGACAGATGGGAGGCATGCTTGCCGCGGCCTTATCTGGAGATGCATGCATCATATGGGATGCCACCATGGTTGCATGTGCAGGAGGTGACGACAGACCTAACCAGGAGAGGGGACTTGGGGCCGGGACAGCTAACGCTACTGGTTGCCTACTTTCCAGGTTGGCTCCCGGTGTTGACAGATGATGGCGAGAAGCCCACCCAGTGCTGCTACTATGTGTCGAGGTATAGCCCAGATCGTCAGTCGCTGGCATTCAGCTATGACCTAGAGCCCCATGTGGGTATTGCAGCCCCTGGAGTGTGACAACCACTTTTGGGTATACACGATATGACAGAGTCCATAAGTGGCTGACATTGATGACAGTGTGGAGGTAGCCAGGGACAGAGGTAGCGGGGGCAGTGACAGTGGAGTATGCACACTGGTGGGAGCGGGTGCGAAGGAGCTGGGTAGGATGGTTGGCATAGCCATCAGGCACACGTTGGCACAACCGAGTGTTAAGCCTGATATCGGCCATAGTCGCGAGGCAGTCGGGGTTGTCGACGTTAGTCACTGGGAGCTCCGTTGTGAGTGCAGAGAGGGAGGCAGATGAGGATGCCGGCGGGCCGAATGATGATGCCCCGGGGGAGGACAATGGAGAGGAGCCTGTTGTACAGGTGCCGAGGGTGTCGGGGGCCGACAAGGTCCCCTGTCGGCACTGCGAGTAGGGATGATGGAGACGGCTCACTAGGCTAGTGCAGGTACGTTAGCCCCGCGCATATCAGGGTCAAAGAGGCCGCGTGACACATCAGAGGAGCCAGACTTGAAGGTTTGATTATGTTGTTTTTGTTGTGTTATCAACATGGTTTGCATATGATTATAGATGTATATGAGCTGACAGCTACTTTTGCTAGGAGCAGGAGGGGGAAGCTAATGAGGAGGACAGCGAGGCAGATGCCGATGCCGAGGGGCTAGTGGCCGAGGCCGGTGGGTCAGCTGAGGACGATGAGCCTAAGGCGGTCGAGACGTTGGGGGTCGGGGTGACTGGGAGGTGGAGTCCATTGCCTATCACAGAGGAGATGGTGGAGGCCCTATACGGTGAATCGGTGAGCGAGACAGTGATGTTTGATACTGGTGGGGACTGGTGAACAGGCATGGAGACAGAGGCTGTGGGAGGTGATGGGGGGATATGGTGGAGCCCGAGCCTATTGTTGCAGCCCCGGTCCATGAGTAGGAGATTCCAGTTCAAGTTGCTGCGGTGCAACGACATGACGTATCATCTGGGTCGGTAATTGAGGATGGCGCTACTCTACTGGCAATGCACTCAGCTACTATTGGGTCACAGGCGGCCGGGGGAGTGCCGGAGACACCTGTAGCGGTTGGCAATGGGGCAGCAGCTGAAGAAGTGAGTATGGGGTTCTCGAGCGGGCATGCGGATGTGGCGGCTTTGGGGGGTCTCCAGCTACCTGTCGAGACTGTGCATCGGCTGGAGCTGGTGAAGGTAGCGTTCCCGTAGACTTTCGAGGGGGTTTCAATAGAGAACCCAGTATTGCAGATGTGGGTGTCTGTTGGGTTTATAGAGTGGTTATTGCCATTTGCTAGCATGCCACCGACGGGTTGGATTGCAGAGTTTGTTGCTCGATCGCTGTTAGAGTTCGCACCATTTACATCACTAGGCCTACAATTGGATTGGCTGGCAGACTTCTTTAGGTCAAAGAGTGGTAGCCGTGATGTGGGGGAGATGTTGCTGGAGAGGCATCGAACAGGGTTGGAGGCAGAGCGGTCAGAGATTGCTGAAGAGTTGGCCGGGATTTACAGGCAGGTAGGGACATAGAAAGATAGCTCATTAACTTACAGAGGCAGCTGGTCAACCTACTGAGGCGACATGGCGAGGTAGATATACGAGAGGCAGAGCGGCTGAGACGGCAGGGCAAGTTTGATGCTGGATGGTCAGAGTTACAGGCGGAGTGACAGACACTGCAGGCGTTCAGCTCCCACTCTGTTGTAGCATTGTTCTCTAGGCTTCCGTAGCTTGTATGTTACTTTGTTGTATGTGTACCACCCGATAGTGATCCGTAAACGTTTGATGTACATGTATATTGAGATGATATGAGTAGTGCAGCCACGTTGTCCGGTATTGATCCTTGTTGTTGCATGTTGTACTGGTTTGCTTTTGTCGTGGTTGAATGTCTTGCGTATGTTGGCCGCCTGTGCATGTACCCCCTTCCCCGCCCATAGCAAGTGACTTAGGAAACATAGGTGAAAAGAAATGTCTAGTAAATAGAAGTCGAGGTAACAAAATAACATTGTATTGATAGAACATGGGCCAAAATGCCAATACATGAGTAGCATAGAATCTTGTAAAAAATCAACAACAGTTAAAAGTCTGTAAGCAAGATTGCATATACAAAAATTCTACTGGATCAAGAATATGATGACGTGGGCGGGTAGGGCTGGGGGAACATTTTCGCAACTGACTATGCATAATACTTCTTCAGGTAGCGACCGTTGACAGGAGTCGTGATCTAACCGTCGTCGGGGTTGAACAGGAGGTAGGAGCCATTGTCACGGGCTTCATGTATCGTGAAAGGGCCTTCCCAAGTTGGCGTGAATTTGGGAGCCGACGTGTTGGCTCGTTCATGTTTGGTGGCTTGGAGGATAAGGTCGCCTTCGACAAACGAGTGGGGCTTGACGGTCTTCCCATAGGCTTTCGTGAGCTGTTCATGATATTTCTTCATGCGACGCAGGGTCTTGGCTCGTCTTTCGTTGAGGCCGTAAAGTGCTACAATTCTGGTTGCTTCTTCTCTGAGACTGCTGTTTAAAGAAAGTCGGGTCGAGGGCACCGCGATCTAGCTAGTACCACACATTCATCCCCGTAGATGAGAGAGAAGGGTATGACCTTCGTCACTGTGTGTTTGAAAGTTCTGTAAGCCCAAAGTACCAGACTTAGTTTCTCAGACCATGACCCGCTGGCATCATGTACCATTCGTGACAGCACACGGAGCAGAGTCTTGTTGGAAGCTTCAGCTTGACCGTTGCCTTGCGAGTAATAGGGAGTTGGCGTGGCATGGTTGATGTTGTTCCCTTCCATAAGAGCTCGCACCTCTCGGTTAATGAATGGCGTGCCGTTGTCAGATATAATATTTCGGGGGATGCTGAAACAACAGATGACGTGGTCACGCAAGAAATTAGAAATGGCGCCTCTCGTGGCTCTCCGTAGAGGTATGGCTTCGACCCACTTCGTAAAACGTTCAGTTGTAACCATAATCCATGAGTGACATCTGGACTGCGGGTGGATGGGGTCGATGAGGTCGAGAGCCCAAGAGTGGAATGGCTAAGGGCCAAAACCATGCCCAGTTCGGACGCGGGCGTGTGCATTCTATTGAGGTGCCGCTGGCAGGATTGGCAGTGTCGAACATGGGAGATGGAATCAGACTCCATAGTCGGCCAATAATATCCCAATCATAGTAATTCTGCATGTAACATTTGAGATCCTTGATGCTCGCCACAGTCTCTGTTGTGGACTTCGTTAAGTACTTACATTGCCTGGGCACCTTGCAAGCAACGCAGGGTGTGTCCTGAAAAACCCTTTCGAAACAACTCGCCTTCAGTCATGAAATACATGGCCTACTTCCGTTGAATAGACCTGGTAGAGCGTCGATCAGATGGTAGAATCTCATGGGATAAGTATCGGATGAAAGGCTGGCGCCAGTCGCCCTAGTCGTCAAGCACGAGCTTCTGCATTGTCAGGGGCGTATAGGCATTTGGAGCAATCTTGCTATAAAACTGAGGCGTCCTTAGCCATGGAGGGCCAAAAGAGGCCCATGCATTGAAGGCGACGGTAGAGAGGGGGACCATTGATGCCGTAACACTTCTTATAGCCGAGCTCAAGTTTACGTCGAGCGTCATCCGGTGCCAAACACCTGGCTAAAGTGCCCTCGAGACATCGTCGGTTCAAGACATCTCCCGACATTAAAAAGTCGGTGAGGGTAAAGGCGTGAGCAAAAGAGGGTGTCTTGAGTTGGTCGACAATTGGTTACCTCCAATCGTCTACGGTAGTGTCCGTCGGTATCAAGTTCAATGTTGTGCAGGGTTTGGTCCATTTGATAATAATTAGCATCTATTGTTCTCCATCAACCTCTATCTTTGAAGCGATTGTAGCCAAACTGTTCGCATGTCTATTGTGGCACCTGTTATGGTGTTCATATTGTACATGGCCAAGTCGTCCTTCCAAGTGTTGTACTAAGGCACGACAAGGTGCCAAGGCTGGCTCCTTGACTGCAAACTCCTCGTCAACCTGCTTCATGATAAAATTTGAGTCTCCCTTCACATATAAGGCCCTAGCCCCCATAGTAATGGTGAGAATGAGGCCACTGACGAGTGCCTCATACTCGGCTTCGTTGTTAAAGACCGGGAAAGCAAGCTTGAAGGAGAGAGAGGTGGTAACGATATCTGGACTTCAAAGGACTATATCGGCACCTCCTTGGCGAAGGGGTGCTCTGTCACGATCAAACTTGAGTGTCCATAAGTCATGTACATCAGTGACCAGGGCTGTCTCCTCGCCCGGTAATTGAACCAAGGTCAATTTGTAGTGTTGGCATGGAAAGAAGGCCAAGAGATCTGTAAGGGCTTGACTCCGTAAAGCGTTAGGGTTTTTGATAGATAGACCGAACTCACCCAATAGCAACAGCCAGTGGGTAAGTCAGCCAGACAAGGCAAGGGCGAGTGAGCATGTACAGGAGTGGATCAGCCTTGGTGACGAGTGTGATCTGGTGCCCCAAAAAATAATGTCTGAATTTCTGTGAGGCGTACACCAAGGCTAGGTATTGTTCCTTGAGCTCAGAGTAGTTGGTTTCGGGTCCCCTGATCATTCTACTGAGGTAATAAATATGACGCTCCACTCCATCCACCTCTTGGGCAAGCAAAGCCCCGATGAATCTGGGCGCGGAGGTCAAGTAGAGTAGGAGTGGGATACCCATTGTGGCATGACCATGGTCTGAGGGGACATGAGGACCAACTTGATCTGGTCAAAGGCTAGCTATTGGGGCGCGTCCCAACTCCACGGTGCGCTCTTACGCGTCAAGTGCTGGAATGGTGTGATGAGCTCAGCCAAGGCGGGAATGAATCGGCGAAGGTAAGAAAATTTGCCGAGGAAGCTCTTCAACTGTTGGTGTTTTTGGGAGGCGACATGTCTTGAATGGAGGTGGCCTTGGATGGGTCAACGTCGATGCCCTGTCTACTAACTAGGAAGCCGAGGAATTTGCCGAAAGAAACACCAAGGCACATTTCGTTATACTGGCGACAACGATCAAAGAATGTTCAAAGTTCAGTGAGGTGATCACCTTCCTTTTTAGACTTGATGATGAGGTTGTCGACATAGTCTTTCACGGTATTATGTATCATGTCATGGAAGATGGCGATCATGGCCCGTTGATAGGTAGCACCCGCATTCTTGAGGCCGAAAGGCATGACTTTCCAACAAAAGTTGCCCATGGGAGTTCGAAAGGCTGTCTTGACGCAGTCGTGGGGATGCATTCGTGTAGCCGGTGAAACCATCCATGAAGGATAAGGTTTTGTAACCAGCAGTAGCCTCGGTAAGCATATCAATGTTAGGCAATGAAAACTCGTCTTTTGGGCAAGCCTTGTTCAAGTCCCAAAAGTCAATACAAACGTGGACTTGACCATTATTCTTTTGCACGGAGATGACATTGGCCAGCCATATAGGATGGGTGATAGGTTCAATGAAGCCAGCCTGCAGAAGGTGTTCTATCTCTTATTTGATCTTTAACTTGAGTTCGGGGCAGAAGGTCCGAGGATGCTGATGGATAGGGATGGACCCGGTAGCAGTGTTGAGGTGGTGGGTGATAAGGGCAGGGCCCAACCCAGGCATTTCATCATAACTCCATGCTAGCACTTCGCGATATTCACGAATAAGAGTAACCAAGTCCTCACGTCGACCCGGGGCAAGTTTAGTGCCGATGTAAGTGGGTCAGGGGTCCTCCATTAGGTCAGCCAGGTTAATTTCTTCAAGATCTTTAGCCTGTGGATGGAGGCCATCTTCGTAACATGGTGGAGCAGCACCGAGGGTGAGCTCATGATTTGGTGGGCAACGCTCGGCCGTAAAGCACCATTCATTTTCTGTAGGTGGGTCAGGTTCGAGGGGGTCAGATGATGGACCACCTGAAGCCCCCGCGCACCGTCATAACTGATAGATGACTTGGCCGTCTTTGACGATGCGTTGAAAGGTCGGCTCAGCCTTTTGCTTCTTGGACTTGAGGGAGGATGGCGGGGAGTGAGTCTTCGTAGCAGGCGGCGTCACTGAGGTTAATGCCTTGGTCTTACTATTCTTCTTGGCTTTAGACTTGGGGGGTTTGTTGCCACAAAGCTCATCCCAGTTTGGTAGCTTGGTCGAGTAGATGTGAGTGTTATTCTCACCATCCTCTGCAAGTTCTGTAAAAAAAGAGGCCTCAGCAAAATATGATTCAGCACATTCAAAGAGAGCCCGGGTGGCGGGGATTGTCATTGCTGTTTCACGTCTCGCAAGACCGGCCACCAGTTTCACACACTGATGGTATGTCGAGGGAATAGCTTGGTGGATATGAATCCATGGTCGGCCAAGTAAGAGATGAAAAGCAGGCTCATTGTCTATCACATGAAATGTAGTGTTGTGACGTACAGTCCCAACCATGAGGTCGATAGTGATATGGCCGAGAGTGGACTAGTGACTGTGCCCGAAGCTGGCTATCTGGATTGGGTCACGTATAATTTTTATCGCGAGGATGCCAGCTCTTTGCAAAGTGACAAGGGGTATGATGTTGACTGACGTGCCGCAATATACCAAGGCACGACGAAAGCCTGTGCCATTAACAATACATTCTAAAAACAATAGCCGGTTGTGATGTTCGACCAACGGCGAGTCTTCATCTGAGAAGATCAAGGCAGTGGAAGGAATGTGACGTAATTCATCCTGCGCTACGAAACATTCGGGACCGAGGCCAGTGGTTACCTCGATCAGGAAATTGGAAAGATAAGTCTGAGCGGCAGGTGAAAACCCCATGTCATCAAAGAAACTTGTGATCTTTATCGTCTGCCCAAAGGAGGACGCTAGCTGACTAGTTGGAGGAGGCACAACTATTGGTATGGTCTCTGTCGGGGCTTCGGGGATGACACGCTCGACATGGTCAGTAAATGCCATGAAGACCTGGTGCTCTCTATTGTTGTGGCAATGCAGTAGGTAGGGGTATCGATGCACATCATCATTTTTTTAGAGCTTTAGGTCGTCCGCAGCGACCTTCCTTGAGAAAATGTCTCGTAGTCCATTGCAATCCTTGAAATGGTGCCCTATAGCTTGATGGTAGGGGCAGTAGTTGGGTTTAGCTTTGTCTGCCTCTGTGATATTTGTCCGCATCGGTGCCAATTGAAAGTTGGTGTCATGTGCTACCCACTCGGCCAAAAGCTCTTTCACTATATTAAGATCACAAGGATATTCGGAGGCAGGCTCCTGCTGCCATCTCTTGTCAGAGCGTCGGTCCCCCTTGTGGACCTGATGCTTATAACCGCTGCGACTACTGTCATTATTCTGAACTCCGGATGGCTCGGCTGTGGCAAGAAGTGCATTTGGCGGGCGAGGCTTCCATGGTTTGACTGAGCCGATCGACTAGTAAGTGCGGCGTACAGTCTCCTTGAGAGGTCCCCACGACCTTAACTGCAAGTTCTCAATATGGACCCGATACACATCACTCATGTTCTTGATGCATATCGAAACCAAGGTTTCATCTTTGCTGAAGTCCGTGCATTCTAGACATTTGAGATGGAAGCGGTGCTCATATTTGTTCAAGTCTTCTCCCGAGTTCTGGCGTATGCCGGCAATGTCAACAATAGTGACCCGTTAGGCTTCGTAATGGAACTTGTCCAAGAACATCTAGACCATGTTGTTCCATGAGTGGACAGTTCCCGCAGGGATTTAGTGGTACGAAGTGTAAGCCAAGCCTGTGAGGGACTTATGAAACTCCCTCAACTTCAAACTGTTGCCCAGACCATACTGCTCTAACGAGCCTGCAAATCTTGTCAAAGTGCTCACGGGCATTGCCCTCACATCCGTTGAAGAGCACAAAGGTGGGTGGCTTGTACTTAAGGGGGTAGGGTGTGATGGTAATATCATTAGCGTACGGGGCATGACCTGCCAGCCGGACTAAGGAGTCTGGTTTGAAATTCCTCGACAGACGATGGATAAGTGCTTCCAGGTGTAATTGGGTGACATAGGTGAGGGATGGTGCCTCATTGTCGGTCAGGGGGTGATGGCTACCTGGGGCGTCGTGAGCCCCCGAGCCCCCAGATGGGGCAACTTCATGAGCGGGAACATGAGAGGGTGGGTATAGGGCATGGGCTGGCAAGGGCAGTTGTGCAGGGGCATGGGTGGGTGGGCGAGACATGTCCACCACTTGGCTGGTGGTTTAGTGCTACTCAGGTGGATAAAGGATTAGGTTCCATCTCGATGGAGTCATGAATTTCAGAGGAGCTTTTTGCCGGCACCGGACGGGATGACATGATAGCAGGGAGAATCTGTTGTAATGTAACACTGGCCCGAGATCCTTGTGTGGTCTGCGGGATGGCACTGCAAAAGGAGATGTATCAGCTACGGGTGGTGAGGGTTTTGCGAGTCCTACCGCCAAGGGTCTAGATACTCAAGGCGGCGGTAGTCGCGACACTGGGGCCTGGACGACGTCAGGAGCTGGCCCAGGTCCTAAAGGCTGGATTGATGGAGCGGCTTACTGCGATGTCAATGCCTGTATGGATTTTTGCATCTCCATGATGGCGGCTAATAGAGTGGTCTGTGAATCTTTCAGATTGGTGATGATTGGAGTGAGTTACTGGATAGCTGCACTTACAACCACTTGCACGTCGGGTGTAGTGGTTGGTGGCTGGTCTTGGAATCGCATGGCTCTAGTCTCTTCCTGATCACCAGGGTGGTGTTCTTCTTGCACGGCAGGGTTGGGGCCTTGACTGGTTGTCCTGGTAGCTCTCCATTGTACAGGCATGATGCTTAAGTCTGGAAGATATGCAGACTGCAATACGATGCTCACCTCCCCAGCAAAGTCGCCAAAATAATGCCAAGGAAAGTGGGTTCGTACCTACGTGGAGGTGCCATCAAGGTTGCAGTCTGAGTCAGTTTCCAAGTTTGCAAAGTAAGAGACAGTAAGGGCGGAGTAAGGGTAGAGAGCAAGGCTCCCCAGACAAGCCATGAAGGCTGGCAGTGCTACGCAAACAAGACAAAGACGAATAGGGCCGGTGGCCGACAATCCAAGCTAGGGTCTGTGTCAGGTGTGCAGCGTCAAGGGTCCGATGTCAGGGGTCCAAAGATGTTTCTCTTTCTAGAATTCCACAAATAATGGGTTTTTAGAGAAAGAAAGTGAAAATATCAAATGAGAGAGTTCTGTTGAAAATAAAATCCAAGGTCCCCTATTTATAGGGAAAAGTTAGCCAGTGTCATCAATGTGTCATCAGTTGACACATGTCACCCCCGGGAGTGACATGTCACCAGGGGGTCCACAAATACCAGTTATCTATCGGACTGTCGATTCCCAAATTCGTACTGCCTTGCCCCACACAGCATCTCTTTACCTGTTTGAAAAGACTGAAGACACCATGACGGCATGATCAACGTAAGCCCGTTGCCCCAGCCAGCGGTCCAAGCCCTTACTGAATCTCATAAGGTACATCGAGAGACACGTAGAGAACTTGACAGCGGTGAGGATTGCCCCTATGACCAACTGCCAGGCAGACTAGGCACGATGCCCTCCAAAGACCTGTTATGTCCCGGATTGACCCGGAGGTCATCTTCCTGGGGGCGTTGATGATCACCGATAACTTGAGTGGACATGGTCGCAGCTCAGTGCCTAGTGTCACACAAGTCACCCCAGGCAGTGATAGCTTTGTGGTAACGAGCCTACCCAGCTGCGAAGGGTCCTCGTGCCAGAGCACTACGAGCAGAGCCCGCCGGAATGAAGACGGCGATGGCTTCTGTGGTAGCGAGCACATCCCGAAATGAAGACGCCGATGGCTTCTGTGGTAGCGAGCTAATCCCGCTGCAAGGGGTCCTCATGCATAAGCACTATGAGCGGAGCCCCTCGAAATGTTGCACACTCCGGAGAGTAGGTCGAAGCATGTTCCACGTCCATGGCGGGGGCGCATGGTGTGGTGAATGAGAGTGGTGCCTGGGGCCTGTAACATGATTGTGGTGCACCAGCGCGGCAACAATCGTCGCGAGACAATACCTGGTACCGGGGGCACATGTCATGGAAGTAGCGCATGGACACTGTCATGGTGTCGGGGGCACTGTAGTGTGACAGAGAGCCAGGAGGCATGGTTGTATCAGCGGCGCAGCGCATGGGCGCGGTGGGAGTGTCGGAGAAGGCCAGCGGGCATGGGCGACGGTCAATGCGGCGACTACGTATGGGCGCCACATGGTCGCGGTGATGAATGTGCATTATAGACTGTAGTGCGTGAATGAGTTAAGCAAAAGGAGCGTCAGCAGCCCCCTGAGACTAGGGTGGCCGACCCCCCCCCCCCAAAAGGATATGGCCGACCCCCTCTTTACCGACCCCCCTTTAAAGGGAGTGGCCAACCCCCCTTAAGGGGGAAGGCGCGCCAAGTCCAAGTTCGCATATTTTCTAAGTGTTGGTGGTGCCGATGTCACTGCATTGGCGACAAAAATAATTTTAGCCATGTAGCAGTCAATGAAAATGCACGTGACTTGAGCGTGCGCATTTTGACCAGTCGACAGTGTTGAAAAGTTGACCGTTGAATATGCGACGTATCGTGCAAAAATGGGACCCCTGGTGGGCTCTTAGGTGTGAACAGAATAGGTTGGCAACAGAGGGTAATTAAGATACGGATGCAACTGGGCACCGTTTAAAAAGACTAAAATAGAGCTCACAATGTCATTCCCGAAGATATGCCATAAATTTTGAAAAAACATCGTCGGCATACCATCCGGTCCTGGAGCTTTAGAAATGTATATATAAAAAGTGCATTTTCTAAAGAGTATTTCCTTACTAGCTTGGCGTTCATGTATGGTGTATTCTTTATTTTGATTCTTCCGAGCACCTGCTGGATTGCATCACTTTGTGGGTCTGAAGTGGTAAGCAAATACTGTAAATAGTTGATCGCTGGAGCTTCCTTATCCGCATCATTTTTGCTCCATTTCACTTGTCAACATCTTCAACTTCGGCACCCAAATCTTTTTTTCTCCGAGTGTTAGCTTGATTGTGAAAGTATTTGGTGTTCTTGTCACCTTTTGCCAACCAGATGCATCGAGACTGCTGTTTTCACATATCTTCTTCCATGACAAGCCATTTTTTCAAGCTCCAAAATCAGTTTTCGTTCCTCCCTTTTTCAGTCCTCTGAAATCATCCATGTCCTAAACCTGAAATCTTGTCCCTTAGCTCTTGAATTTTTCCTTGTACATTCCCAGCTTGACTTCTTCCAATTTAGGAGCCCAAGATAGCATTGTCTTATAATGTCAACTAAACACGCAGTCAAATCATCTTAGTTTTTTTCCTGTCTGCCTTGGCAATATGTTCTTCACAGTCTGATATTTTCATCCTCATGGTTTCAAACTTAAATTGTTTGTTTCTTTTATCACCCATTGTTTGATAGCCTTCATCCGATAAGATGAGGATTGGCAGATGGTTTTAGACATGTGTTGATTTCTGAGAGACACTCGCACCTGGAAACATATCACTCCAGCTTGAGGTTGCACAAAATCTGTCTATCCTTTCCCATACATTGAAAGGGAAACATCTATTGTTGCACCATGTAAATTTGCATCCATTGTAACCCAAATCTCGTAGTCCGTAATTAGTTAACACTTCTCTAAACTCACGCATCTGCCTGTTCAATTTGCTTGAACTCCCCTGCTTTTCATTTCCGAACAAGATTTCAATGAAATTGCCACCATACATCCAGGGTAAGTTGTATTTGCCTCCTATTCTACATGATAGATCCCAAAATTCCTTGCATTTAAATAATTGGGTGTCCATAGAAAACTGTAAAATGCCATTGGCCTTTTCCATTGACGTCCTCCACCATGCATCAATGTGGAATTTTGAGTAATTCTGAATCAAAACAATAATGTCTTTCCTCCATAGAAGAGTTAATCCTTCAGATTTACCTACTGCATCTACATTTAATTCATTCATTCCCCATTTATTCTTGAGAAAATCTAATATCCTTCTCCTACATTTGTCTCCGAAAGAAGACTAAAGGGGCTCTTTTTTACTCCAAACATTTTTTATCTCACGTATTGTTTTCAAGTTCCTAAGCCCATCACAATTCCAAGCAAGGATCGTCATGGTGACTGGCGGGGCTGGATCATAGCCACCGCTGATTATAAAGTTGTGCTCACCTCTTCTTTTGATTTTGTGGGTTGAATCTCCACTTCCATCGGAAATGTACCCTCTTCTCTTTCTTTGCTCTCCAAACACACTAGCTCACTTTCAATCGGTTCCATCTGTTGTTAACTCGATCTGGCCATCTTCTTCCATTCTTTGTTCGACCCGTACTTCCCTTCAAGTTCCTTTTTGGTTGTGGATATGTCAAGCTCTTTCTAGATTAAAGGTGCAAAGGGTAAAGCAGCTTGGTTTTGGTTGAGGTTGAGATATTTGGTTTTGGTTTCTAGGGGCTGATTCGTTATTTAAGGGCGGCAAACATTGGGTTTTTTTTGTTTGTGGTTATGGGTTTGAAGTGATCTATGTCTGTCTTAAAATCACCAGGGTCATAACTCATTTTTTCTTTAGTCAAAGCATTTTGGTTTTCAATTGCTCACAGTATTGTCAGTACCGCTAGTACTCTTATGCGATGGGCTTTGTGTGTTTTAGTTAGGTGGCTCTAGTTGTTATAAACAACCGGGCTGTGTTCTGTAGTTCAGGTTATGGCCTTTAGAATAAGGTTGACCACTTCAGCAATAAGGTGACGATGGGATTGCATAATCATGGGGAGTGGGTCAACGCTATTGTCCATAACATTTCCTTTTGAGAGCTGGTCCAATCCTGTTGGCACCTTATTTAAGTTTAACTCAATCCCATAATCTCCGGGCTCAATCTCTTTCCAGCTCATAATCCTTGTTTCCTGCTCAGTAATTCCCTCCTCAGAACTGCTTCACGACGAAAATGTCTTCTTTGATTTCGGTATTTCAATTCTTTCTAAATTTTTAGTCGACAGTAACCCATTCCCAATCGTGTTACTGTCAGATACTCTTTCCGGCAACATCTCGTCAATCATTTTTCGGCTCACCCCCTTCTCCATCAACGTCTTTCCTTGTGAATTTACCATTGCGAAAGTTGACAAACGTTCATATTTAAAGAACACCTATCTTGACCGATTATCACTACCCTTGATTATTGTTTCTTTAAGTAGTGGTTTACAAACATCCACAAAGCTCACATTCTAAGAGCTTTTGCCCATTCCACTCCATCTTGATTCACATCCACTTCTAAGAATTGGCCTACTTTGTTCCCTATTTCTTATCTGGTGCTTCTATCCATACAGTTAAATGGCAAATTAAGCACATGGATCCAGAAAGATGTCCAGTTGAGCTCCAATTCAGAAGGTTGAGTATCACCGTCATATTCTTTTAGGATCAACATCTACTTGTCAAAAGACTTTGGCCTTCCAGACGTCACCTGTTGTTTATCTATCAGGCTTGAGAATTAATTATAAATGATAAACAGGTTACCCCCTACTCCTTTTATTTCTGATTTCTTGCCTGACCGCCATGCCATCGTCATGGTACTCTTCATTGTTTCGAAGTTGTATGGCCTTCTCATTAAGACTTTTCCAATCAGACACATGGATGCCTTGCTTTTCAGATTATCATCCACTTCCTTTGTAAATTCAATCTTCGACGGTTCCTTTGATGTAAATTTGAAGCATTTCCACATATTAATGAAATCTTCATCCATCCCATCAACCCACAAAGGAATTAATTCTGTACAAGTACACAGCAAAACACAAAACAAAAGCGCAACCAAAACAAACACATAAACTGATTAGAGATTATACAAAAAAAGGTATTAGGTCTGGGTGCTTGGTATAGAAGTAGACGGTACAGGTAGACCTGACAAATGGGTAGACCGCCGGGTACGGGTAAAATCTGATCGGATTCGGGTAAAAACAGGTCGGGTATAATTTACCTGAGTTTTTTCGGGTAGAATTTTACTAGATTTGTACCCTACCCTTGCGGGTAGAGTATTACCCGCGGGTAAAACAATTAAATTATTAATTTTTTGATAAATAGAATTAAATTATTATTAAATACCAACTAGTTAGGGCAACTTTCTTCCTCCACCCACAATCCAAAATACAGCAAATTAAATTTATACAATCCCATTTCCTACCAACAATCCTAAGTACAATAACTACAACCTTTGTCGAAAAAAAAATTAAAAAAAAAAAACTACAACTAAATTTCCAATGGATACATCACATATGCATAAATAATGAAAATGAAATCTCCTGTTCTCATAGAACTCGTGTGGAACGGCGGTGGCGATGCGAGCTTCAGATCGGCGGTGGCTCGCATCAGATCAGCGGTGGTGATACGAGCTTCAGATCGGCGGTGGCTCGCGTCAGATTGGCAGTGCAGATCTGTGAGAGGGCTGAAGCGGCGCATATAGGTGGCGGTCGGCGGTGTACTTGTTAGTTGTTAGAGTAAGGGAGAAGACAGTGATGGCGGTAGATCTCGAGGGAGAGGGGCGGCGTGAGTAAAAGAGAGGAAGGGGGCGGCGTGACAGTGAGAGAGAAGGGTCTGAGAGGTGAGTAAGTGGAAGAGAGATGAAAACTGAATCTAGGGCCACAAAACTTTTCTTTAAATAGGCATGAATTACGGGTAAACCGGGTAACCTGGTATCCGACTCGGACCGGCCCGAAAATTACTGTTCAGATCAGGTCCGGGTCTGATTTCAGCAGGTCTCTCATATACGTACCCGTACCCGGGATTTTTGGACTGGTACGGGTAGACCCACGGGTATGGGCCAAAAATTGCCAAGTCTAGGTACAGGTAAGTGACTTAGGCAAAAGACAAAACCCTAATCTCTAGGGAGGTGGTGCGGACAGCCGCCATGGAGCTCTCATGAAGGGAGAGAGTTTACTAGGCACATTTTATGTTCGTTGAACTAAGTATTCACTCACTATCTTTAGCTTAACTCTAGGTTCTTCCCGTAGGTTTCCCTACACGCATAATTAGATACTAGGGGTAGTTGACCAACATGCAATTAAAGCAAATATACGTAAGTCTGATCGATCGAGTGACAAAACATACACAAAAAGGAAAATGATATTACTATGAAAATGAAGACTGTGAGGGCACCGAGCAATCCAAAAAGAGTAAAAATGTTGACGATTAGATATCTAGGTAGACTAATTGGAATAACGAAAATAAAGAAAAAGTTTAAATTGTAGCAGGGAAGATCAGTTATTCATTAAATGCTAGAAAGATTTTAAAATGACCTTCAATTTGAAGTTAGTATAATATGAAAGGGTATAGTTGAAGGTTCAAAAAGGATTTACTGTAAGAGTGCTCTCTCATAATAACATAGATATTGCTAATATATGTGACTATGAGTCTCATGAATTGCAAGGTAAAATCTCTCTCGGTGTGCATGACCTCTCGTTCCATCAAACATCTCTGTCCCAGAGCCTTCGTTATTGCTGCTGTGGGAATTCAGCAGTTCTCTCAATGTTAAATCCTTTTAGCATAGGACAATACACTCTAGAAAGATCAAGGAGCTACGATGGCAGGTTTCCGTGGCTGGTTGTTTTCATGGAGTTAGAGGGCGATATGGGGCGCGAGAATAGTCATTTCTGGTTGTGCAAAAATAGTAGCAAACAGAAGTTTTAACCGGTGACCTCTTTTGACAATTTACTAATAGAAGGGTGGGAAGAAGTTGGTCCAACTTCTTTGTATTTTAGACATTTAGTGACATTACCCTTGATGACATATCCCCTCTATCGTAGTAAACCACCAAATTTTCATGCTTTCTACTATGAAGTTATGGTTTCTTTAGCCACAATTAACATTATCAATTGCACATGCAGCTTCGGATTTTTAACCACGACATAGTTATTAAAGGCACAGGCGCACCTAAGACGCAAAGGGTTCCTAGAGCCTAAGCGTAAGGCATAAGACGTTTTTGAAGTGAGGTGCAAAATAAAAATATATAGATATTAGTGTATTAAATCAATAAAATTAGGTAAAAAGTTTCTGTACATGGCATTTAATCAATTTTAAACACTAGAAAAAGTTTCAAATTCAATAAAAAGTAGTTAATCTTAAGTGAATATGACAACGTCATCCTCATCAATAGTAAGAGTTAAGGTAATAATGTTTTTTCTCAAAAAAAAAAATCATAGGCTCCAAGTCTGCTAGAGATTCCTCCTCAATTTTATCTTCTTTATTTACAAGGTGCAGTAAATGAGTAGTTTTACTTTAAAAAGAGTAACAATTCAGGATATAACGCTTGCTTGTACAATAAACAACAATACGAGAATCGATTGATTAGGAATTTAGAGTTTTAAGTTTTTTGTGGTTTAAATATTGATCTATTATGTTATGAAACAAAGAATGAAAAACAATGAAGGGTTGAGATGATGCTATGATGCAAAAATAAAGTTTTGAGCTTTTTTTACGCCTTCACCACTGCCTTGCGCCTAGGCGTGCAAGGCGCGCGCCTTTTCAAAGGAGTTGCGCCTAGCCCTAGGCGAGGCGCAGGGGGTAACCAAATCTTTTTCTTTAAAGAAATTTCCTCTATAGAATTGAAAACCATTGCCTAACAAATTGTCACGTACTTAATCCATCGTATTTTTTTCCTGGGGGCGGCTATTTTCCACGAGCTATATGTTGTTTCACACTTTCATTTGTCGTTTGAAAGTGTATCAACAAAATCTCTTATTGACAAAATAAAGATATGAAAAGGCATAATGTTTGGAAGTAGACATCCCCTTCCTTTCTTCTTAATCATATTGAGATTCAATTATTTTACTTATGGGTGGTGTATACAGGACTCTAAATCAGTGCTTTGTGTTCTATATTATCACTACATGGAGAAGAAAACACCAACCATACTAGAGAAAAGAGAGGGAGAGAACATTGGTTTCCTACTTATGTTTCAACCGTGGATTGAGTTTTAGCTCTCTTAATTTTCTAAAGGGTTAATAATAGTCATATCCCTGAGGTTAGGATGAAATTACAGTTTTAAAAGGTATTAACCCTGTCCTTCCGTCGTTGGTCCATTAAAAAATCGTACATTTTGATGATTGTCACCTGATACGTATTTTTTTAATGCCAATACTATCATTAATACAGATTTGAACCCAATTTTATTTTTTTTTAAATTTGTGTTTTTCCCCCTTTTGATAGGGTCAGGATTGCATTTATGTTTGAAACCCTAACTCACTTTCTCTCCCCATCTACCTCCCCCCCACCCCGTCGTCGTCCCCACCTTCCCCTTAACCCATGGCTGCCCCCGTCCTCCCTCACCCCGTATCGCCCCCACTATAGCACCGCCAACACCAAAATTGACCATCGATGCTCCACCACCATTGAATCAGCACACACTGCCAGCATCACGACAATCACTGTCGGCATCATCGCAGCGCTGTCGGCACCCATATCCACGACCCAAGACCCAAATCACTGGCACATCACAACACCATCGACACCCACATAAGCCGTGGCAATCTTTCCATCCTAGTATGATCCCCTCAAAATCAAAGTGACCCAGAATTACCAACCACCATTAACATTAGGTAGTGGTTTGTAACCATTCTTGTTGCCATTGTTGTTGGGTGTGGGAACCTTTGGCGAGAGCTTCATGCGTAACACGTTGCCATTGGTTTAGCTAACCCATCCTGTGGCATATAGGTTAGATTGCTACCAATGGACAGAAAGCCAGAGAAGTCTCGTACAACCACCAATATAGCTGAAATGATGGTGGGTGGATTTTGGCTTTGCTGGATGGTGGTGAATATGGTCGTGGTGGTTTTTGATTTAGTGGATGGTGGTAATTGTTGCCTTGGTGAAGGCGATGGGTAAGGTGGTTTTGGTAATGGTTCGGCGGGTTTGGTTGTGATGATGACCCTCCAAAATTTCAAGCTATTAGTGATGTGAAGGACTTGTAGCAGATGATTGGTGGTGTTGTGATGATGCAAAGGTGGTGTGGGGGTGGTGTTAAGGTGGTGGTTGTGGTTATGGTTGGAGTTGTAGAGGGGAAAGAGAGAGACTAGCGAAGAGATAAACAAATGGCATTTGAAAAATTATTCACAAGTCATGGGCAATCTGGTATTTTTGCTCCAAACCATCATGTATTTGATTATTCCGTTCGATCAACGGATTAAATATTATTTGTCTAAAATAATGAACATGCGTGTAATTTATTATAACCTCATGCATATGAGTGTAACTAACCCTTTCGAAATGCTTGCCATTGCTAGTACCTGTTTATTATACATTGAAGATTAAATTTTGTGATTGGATAGCTTCATTCCTGCTTTGCATTTTTAATTTCAACTTATACGTCATGTTAAGAGTTTAATTAAACACAAAGCACAACTTCTCAGAAAGTAGGTATGGTTATTGTTTAATGATATGCAGTGTAACCTAACATTGCATCAATGGTCGCATTGCGCAACGTTTTGGATTCAAAAATTTTCACTTGTATTTGATTGCTTTTGTGGAATTGATGATGGTGTACCTCATTTTTCTCCATGTACAATGGTAAGTTTGTACGAGACATGAAGTGTTAAGCGTGAAATACAATGACGGGCCAATATTGGGCTGATTCTCTCTTTTAAAGTAGATGTAATTTAATATTCAACGTTTTGAAAATCATGAAAATCAAAACCAAAAAAAAAAAAAAATGGTAATGAAGTCACGCGAAATTTATATGTATGTCGCTCCTCATTTTTTGCTAAAAGGATAGTTATTTGTTTCTAACGTACCTTTTAAATGACAAATAATGGTGTGAAAATATACAATAGGTTATAAAAATTAAACAAAAGCTATGTATAAAAGTTGGCTGATATTTTCTAGTAGGGAACCGTCCATTATTACATCTTATTATGTTCAATTATATTTCTATTAAACCCTACTGTCCATTGCGTTTTCGTCCTGCTTACTGGGTGATCTAGCGTGCGATTAGACGGGCGATCGTGGTGCGCCCTTTTCCCCTGGTTTCTTAAGTTTTCGTCTGCGGTTCCCTTGCCTTATCTCCCTCTCTCTCTCTGCAGATAGGCCTATCTCAAGTGTGGAATCCTCCAACCTGGAAGACTTCGGAAAGGTGTGGTAATCTCGCGCTGGTGGATCAAGATCAGATCCTTGCACTAAACTTGAGGTGGGAAACTACCCTACTTGGTAAATTCCCTGACCGCCGCGAATTCTCCCTTTCTTTGGTTCAAAATACTATCAATCAGTATTGGCAATTACTTGGTCACGTGGAAGTGGAACCTGCGGGTTCCTACTTTGCCTTTCACTTCTCCAATCCTTTTGACATGGAATGTCTTTTAGCTGAGAATCCGTGGAACATTAATGGCACTCTGCTTGTCCTTATACGATGGATTCCTTTTCAGAGCCTTCTTGATGTCAATTTCTCTACGGTTAATCTGTGGGTCAGATTGAATGCGGTGCCGGTTGAATATTTCTCTCTTGACTTTGCGTTGAAACTTGGCGCTTACTTTGGCGAAGTTTTAGAGGTTGACTGGTCTGAATTGCGGCAGTGCCGCAAAGACTATTTCCGTATTCTGATCAAAGTCTATGTGGATGATCCTCTAGTTGCTGGAGTTTTTGTCCCTACTGATGCTGATATTGGTGCTTGGGTTTGGAGTCCTTACGAAAATATTTTTCGTGTTTGTTACCGTTTTGGCGATGTGGGGGCATGTAAATAGTCAGTGCAGTTTCTCCTTGGTACATGCTCGTCGTCTGGTGGAGGGCGTGCTGCACCGATGTTTGTTTCTACTCTCAAGCCTATCGACCTCTTTTCACCCGTGATTTAAGGGCTTTTGCCAATTCCAACTGGAAACCGGAATAGCCATATTCGAATTGAGTGAGCGCAGGAGTATGCTATCGAAGTGCAAATGGATGTTGACCCTAATCAGGTACTGATATAGCAAAAAATACGCCTCCTATCCACGGACGACACGTGACAGTTATGACACGTGGTCCAGGCCGGCTTATTGCTGATTAGGCCGTTGCTAGCTTATTGCTGATTAAAGCAATTACCATATTGGTCACCAAGCAGAATCCTAAAAAGGCCTTAACTTAATCAGCAAAGATTGACATGTGATCATCTAGGATCTCAATTCAATTCTGATTGGAGTTGGAGAAGACCTAGTTCTACTAGGGCTCTCCTTCCTACAACTATATAAAGGGGTCTAACCCCTCCAGTATGGACAATTACACATTGTGTCTTACTGCTTCTTCAGAGTTCTACATCATTAGCCATCTCTAACTTAAGCATTGGAGCGTTCTCCCGCCGGAACCCCACCCGGCGGTCACTCCGTGTTCTCTTTTGCAGCCCTGATTTTTTATGTGGTTCCCAATCCAGTTTTTAGCTGCAACAGATTGGCGCCATCCGTGGGGCCACTACAAGGAACATGGTCAATCGCTCTTCTCCTAGTAACTCTTCACTTAGTCGTTCTCAACACCATCACGCCCGAACGAGCAGCTCTCGTCGACTTAGTCATGACCAACGTTCGACACCTTCACGTCATCGTACCGGCTCTGCGGAAGGTACATACCTTAACGTAACATCTGCAACTCCTGAATCAGAAATCAGACCTCGGAGAAACCGATCTCCGACGCTTACTCTGAAAAACGGGGATCTTCGTCATCGCCTAAACTGTCAGCTATTCAAAACACCCCATGCCGACCTTACGAAAGAGATCCACGAACTAAAACATGTGGTGAATACTGTTCGACAAAAGCTCGACATGGCAGTGGCTCCGCGGTCCACTCACCATTCACATCTTGACCCCAGCAACCTTCGTCTCCGTCTCACCTCCAGATCGAGCTACGGCCGCAAATACAGGTCAACGGCCGACCCGACTTTCGATCCCAAAAGAGAAGGGCGAAAAGCAAGTGACCAGGTGTGGATCATGCTACCATCACGATCCTTCAGCCGAAGACAGTACCGACTCCTTTCCAGCACAGGCTGCCAAAGCTGAAACACCTCAAAGATCTATCCACAAAAAGAAGACGTCTGAGTTTCGTACTTAAGAATAGGACCCCTGGAAGATGGTTCCTAGAGATCATCGTCCAGAGCGATCTCCCCCAAAAGAAGAAACTGGATATCCTTTATCCGAGGCCATCGAGAAGGCAAAGCTACCTCCCAATTTTCGAATGCCTCAATGTGATCTCTTTGACAAAAATGGAGATCCGGGAGAACATGTCTACCAGTTTGAACAAACATGCTCCTCCTCCAGGTCTCAGATGATGTCATGTGCAGAGCCTTTCCCACCACTCTGAGGAAGGCTGCACTTGCATGGTTCAAATCTCTACAACCGAGATCCGTCCACTCTTTTGCCCAATTATCGGATCTCTTTCAGAAGCACTTCGTAAGCAGTCGCTCCCGAAGGAAAAACTTGGCGAATCTGCTGAACGTTGTGCAAGTGAAAAATGAGTCTTTGGCATTCTTTCTCGGATGATTCAACGCGGTCACTTTGAAAATCAATAACTTAGACGAGTCCGTGAAGTATACTGCATTCCTCCGCGGCCTTCAATCCACATCCAAGTTCGCATTCTCTGTGAACAAAAGTCCTCCAGGTAATATGAAAGCCTTTCTCGAGAAGGCTAACAAATACATTCAAGCAGAAGAATACCTAGAGACACGCAGAGGACGGCGGGAAGAAGGGAAGGAAGAACAAAAGAAGCGGTCTCGGTAATTAACTCCCCAAAGAGGGAAGCCGTCGAAACGTTCCAAACGTGATGAACGGCATCCCAAAGACCCGTTTGCATCAGAAAATCTTACACCCCTCAATGCTAAATCATCACGGATACTTCACGAGATCAAAGACAATAAGGCTCTCTGATGGCCAGACAAAATGAGATCCAGGCCAAATAAGCGAAACAAGGACTTATGGTGCCACTATCATGACGATCATGGCCACACAACTGACAATTGTAGGTCACTTTAGCGAGCAATCGAAGCCTTTATCAAACGGGACCAATTGAGAAAATTCATAGCGCACAAAGACGGGCCGCAACAGACACCCCCGGAGGTGGAAGAAAGATCGAGAGGAGCATGCAGGGACAATCAATACCATATCTGGAGGATTAGCCGCAGGAGGATCGTCGGGAAAGACTTGAAAAGCATATGCCAGAGAAGTGTTCATAACGAGCCAAAACCCGAGCAAGAAACAGAAGACTGCGCATGTACCTGCGATCTCTTTTTTCGATGAAGATTTAAAAGATGTGAAGATGCCTCATGATGACCCATTAGTCATCACAATCAAGGCCGGGAACTTTGAGGTGTAAAGAGTGTTGGTCGATAACGGAAGTTCTGCAGAAATTTTGTTTTATGACGCATTCAGAAAGATGAACATTTCGACGGACCGTCTTTGAAAGATGGATTCGCCGTTGTATGGATTTTCCAACCATTCAGTTGCTGTCGAAGGAATCATTGCACTCCCGGTCGCAATCGGAACACCTCCAACACAAGCCAACCTCATGCTTGATTTTGTGGTGGTAAAGGTCCCCTCTGCATACAACGCCATATTGGGACGACCGACACTCAATCAGTTGCAGGCTATGGTGTCAACTTCCCACCTCAAGATAAAATTCCCTACGGAAAACGGGATCGGAGAGGTGAAAGGAGACCAGACTACAGCCCGTCAGCGCTACATGACTTCATGCCGATCGAAGAACAAGGAAGCACTCATTATTGAAGACCTCCGAGCAGATACAAAAATACAAAGGGAACCTATATCTTTGTATTGAAGTATATCCCGAAAAAGAAGACAGGACAGTTCGGATAGGTTCGAATCTTAAGGAAGACACCAAGCTCGAGCTGGTGAACCTAAGGAGATTTGGTCCTGCGCAAGTTAGAAGTCTCCGATCCAAAGGCAACGAAGGGAAAGTTATCTCCAAACTGAGAAGGACCCTATCGTGTTATAAAAGGTGCTCAAACCGGGCACCTATACACTGGGAACACTTTCTAGGGAAACAATCCCTCGTACTTGGAATGCTGAGAATCTGCAAAAATATTACCAGTAGCGTCTTGCCTCGAGGCAAGACACTTCTTTTTCAGGGGGATAGGGACCCAGACCTTATAAAAAAACCCCGTCTTTTAGAAGTTGTCTTTAGAAAGATAATTTTGAATAAATGGGTTGTTAAGCAATCCAGTGTAAACTTTATCTTTTGCTCGAGCAATAAAGTTATTTCTTTCAAGCATTGTTATAGTGTGTTACACATTCAGCATTATGTTCTGCCCGAGCAGAATATCCGCCAAACACTCTGCCCGAGCAGAGTGCCAAACTTAGACAAAACATTCTGTCCGAACAGAATGACGGTCGAACGCTCTGCCCGAGCAGAGTGCCAAATTCTTGCTTTTTTCACAAAAAAGCAAGAATAAGCCAAACGGATTAGCTACAGATCTAAGTCCATGAAAAAACAAAAGTTAATGGAGACGTAGTCACTCCATCAAAACTTTTACTTCTTCAAATTAAGGCCGGGCGAGGGTGCTCGACTTCTTTGTCGACTCTTTAATTAACAAAGAGTTTGAGTCAAAGTAAATGTAAATGTAAATAATGCTGTGTGAATGGTAAAGCATAAACCATGACAAACACATAGTAAAACGAAAGACCATGAAGTAAAAAACATAGAGTTTACAAAAGCCCTCAAGGGGGCATCAAAGCAACTCAGTCTGAAAACAACACAGCCTAAATACAAAGTCTAACATCTAAGGCTCGGGGGCATCACCAGAAGGACCTTCCCCTGGAGGATGAGAAGCTGTAGCATCGCCTGCCTCTGATGGCAGAACAGTCTCTCCAGACGGAGATATCACCGCAGGCAGAACGAAGTCATCCAAGGGAATATCAGGAAAGCGCTCCGCGAACATCTACTTGGCCTTCGCGAAGCCAAGCTCGTAAATCTCAAGGCCGTCATTCGCACGCTTCTTGAGCCATTCATCCCCAGCATTCCCGTCAAGGAAGTGGCGGATGCCTTGATCACGAGCCTTCTTCACCTCTTCTGCCACTCTCTTCTTTGCCCGTTCCAACCTCCTCTCCAGAGTCTCAATCTGTGCAGGATAGTCAGTATCCTACTTACTCAGCTCTTCAGCGCGATGAGTGGCTTCCTCTGCCTCCTTGATGGCCTCCCTTTTCTGCTGAGCCTCCTCAGCTGCCACTTGCCTCGCCATCTCAAAACGAGACAACATTTCTGACCCGCTCGCATACATCTGGAATAAAGATTAGAATGATCAGCTAAACAAAATCTGAAAGTAAATACAATGGGAAGACTAGAAGAAAAAAACTTACCGTGTACACAGCCTGAGCAAAGGAACAGGAAAAGGTCTTGTGAGTTTGGTTCTGGAAGACCTCCTTGTCCCGAGGAAGAACTCCGTAAACAAGGTGCTGCTCTGAGATCTGACTATATGGCATCCCAACATCATCACAGCGAAGAGTCCATCTAGGACGGAAGATGGGATCCTCTTCGACAAACACTTTCTCAATAATCTGCGGAAAGTGCTTAGGAGGAATAACCCTTGTCTTCTTCGGAGCAGGGGGCAACTCTGCGGACGGCTGCTTTTCTTTCCTCTTTCCCTTGGCTTTCTGCAAGACACCAAGAAATCCTCTTTGCGGTGTTTTTCCACTTCCGCTAGCCATTTCTGCAAGAGATTTAGGAATCAGCATAAGAGTATACATTGAAACAAAGACTGAAACAAAAAGCCTATGTAAAAGCACACCTAGAGGCGCGCTCTCAGCAGGAAACGTGCTAGAGATAGTAGGCGCAAGAGGAAGAGTTATAGCTCCAACTGGAACATGCATGCGAGGAATGATCCTTGCCCATTCTAGCTGCTGCTCTGATAAAGGTTCATCAACGGAAAGCCCGCCCCGAAGTTTGATGTGGCTAAGAATGTGCTTGGTGAGGTTGTTGGGAGCAGGCTTGCCAGGGTTCTCGAAATCCTTACAGTAAGGATTCCATTATCTGTCAAACGGAAGCTTCCCTTTATCAGAATGGCCAACGAAGAAGTATCTGAAGTGCCAACCTTTATTCGACTTCGACCCCCCTTTTAGAAGTCATTGCATACTGTGAATGTAGTACCATCCTGGGCAGTTGGCGACTCCCTTGACGAAACAGATTTCAAAGAATACTCTCATAAAATCTGTTGCATCTAGTTTGTAGCCTGAAGTCTGAACCAGATATATGAGCCCGACAAGCTTCCTCCAGCCATTGGGAACAAGCTGCCCTGGGGCCATGTGGTAATGCTTGAAGAAAAGAAGAGCAAAAGGGTGAAGAAGAAGCATGTATCCTGATTTCACTTGCTCTTCGTAAATCCCAGTTTCATACTTCGTTCTATAATTGGTTGGTTCTAACAAACCAGGAAGACGGGCATACCAGCCTACGGGAAGAGGTTATTCCCGGAGCAACTCCACCAAATCTTCAGTAGACATTTTACTTAACTTCTCATCTGCCCTATACCAAGGCTTAGGATTAGTCTCATCTTTGGCTTGATCCTTTACGTCACCTAAGGCATTCTTGGCAGGCAAAGATGGAGAGGGTTGAGAAGTTCAAGGCTGGGGAGGTTCAGATGATGAAGGAGGTAGTGGTTCTGAGGATGAAGGTCATGGAAGTTGTGGATTTGAAGTCCCAACTTTACTACTTGAAGTTAAAACCCGATCTAATCTCAAGGATGAACTATTGTTAATGACTACATTCTCTTCAGGAGAAGAAACAGACACTAAAGACTCGGACATGTAGTCTAAACCAAGGAAACTACGAAAACTTGAAATGCTGAACAAAAATAGGAGAGGACGAGAAACTTACTTAAAGATAAGGATGCTTCCAAATGATTCGAGTGGGGTGAAAATGAAATGGAGATCTCCTTTTATAGAGAAAACTCCGAATAACCATTTCTTGGGATGCCCAACGGTTCATCTAACCCTTACGTGTCACAAGCTAAGAGAATAGAAGTTTGAAACTTAAAAATTTCCGGCTCAAAGGCATTAATGGCAAGAGGGACACGTAGACATGAACCGAGCACGGTTCTGCCCGAGCAGAGTCGTGCCCGAGCAGAGTGCCAAACGGCGGAGCACGGTTCTGCCCGAGCAGAATCGTGCCC
Source organism: Escallonia herrerae (assembly GCA_033070095.1). NCBI lineage: Eukaryota > Viridiplantae > Streptophyta > Magnoliopsida > Escalloniales > Escalloniaceae > Escallonia > Escallonia herrerae. The sequence continues at coordinate 425,228 of JAVXUP010000016.1, forward strand.
GAACACTCTGCCCGAGCAGAGTGCCAAAAGGCCAAACACGGTTCTGCCCGAGCAGAATCGTTCCCGAACACTCTGCCCGAGCAAAGTGCCAAACGGCGGAGCACGATTATGCCCGAGCAGAATCGTTCCCGAACACTCTGCCCGAGCAGAGTGCCAAACGGCCGAACACGGTTTTGCCCGAGCAGAATCGTTCCCGAACACTTTGCCCGAGCAGAGTGCCAAACGACCGAACACGAGTCTGCCCGAGAAAATCGTTCCCCAACATTCTGGCGAGCAGAGTGATAGGATACCGAACACAATTCTGTCCGAGCAGAATTGCGGCCGAGCAGAACTCTGCCCGGGCAAATTGCCTCATGGCCGAGCACAAGTCTGTCTGAGCAGAAGCATGGAAGAACACTTTGCCCGAGCAAAGTGACCTATGCCCAAACTCAACTCTGCCCGAGCAGAATCGTTTCCAAGTACAATTCTACCCGAGCAGAATGGCGTCCGAGCATAATGATGCCCGAGCAGAACTGTCTTTGGATAGTTGAATTGTCATAAAAATAGATTCGATTCTGTTTTGGCATATTTCGCTATCACCAGTGGGAAAAAGTGTGCTTCCACCCGCTTTATTAAATGCTGGTGAAAGCAGGGGGCATATGATATAGCCAAAAATATGCCTCCCATCTACAGACGACACGTGGCAGTTATGACGCATGGTCCAGGCAGACTTATTGCCGATTAGGCAGTTGCTGATTAGGCTGTTGCTAGCTTATTGCTGATTAAAGCAATTACCATATCGGTCACCAAGCAGAATCCTAAAAAGGTCTTAACTCAATCAGCAAGGATTGACATGTGATCCTCTAGGATCTCAATTCGATTCTGATTGGAGTTGGAAAAGACCTAGTTCTACTAGGGCTCTCATTCCTACTACCATATAAAGAGGTCTAACCCCTCAGGTATGGACAATTACACACATAATTACCCATTGTGTCTTACTGCTTCTTCAGAGTTTTACATTATTAGTCATCTCTGACTTAAGCATCGGAGCGTTTCCTCCCCCCCCCCCCCCCGCGCCGGAACCTCACCCGGCGGTCACTCCTTGTTCTCTTTTGCAGGCCTGATTTTGGTGTGGTTCTCGATCCAGTTTTTAGCTCCAATAGTTACCTAGCCCTACTGCGATGGATTTTTACTTTTCTAATGAGACTTACTCTCCCGTGTTCCCCTGGTTGGCGGAGTATTCCGATAAGCCCGACAGTGGCTCGTCGGAGGAATTTTTCTCCGTTGATGAAGACCCTGCAATCACCTTAGAACAGCTACCGATATTTTTTCCAGTTTCGATGACGTCAGTTTTGACCAATAACGGTCCTCCCATTAGTCCTCACCCGTTGACCATGCATGACACGTGTCCATTAGCTAGACACTCATCCACTTGTCTGTCTTCCGTGTGGGAGCAATGCTGTGACCTGGCTTCTCGAGCTTTGGGCCCTATCTTATCTCATGGAGCTATTGTCCTAAGTGACCTCCCACTGATTGAGCAAGGACGACTGTGGGCTCGTTTTCTCTCTGAACCTATAGCCCAATCTCTGGACCTGCCCCTGGCTGAGCCTTTCCTGCATATTCACGAGCATTTTTATGGGCCGAGAATGTTTTCTAATGAAGCTGGCCTGAAAGGTAAATAGCAGGAAAGTATTGTGGAGGACCACAGGCTCGTTGATCATGCCCTTACCACTTTGGGCCCTTTGCAGACTTCTGGGCATTGGCCTTGGACTGGCATGTATGATCATAAGGCTGGCCCCTCTTCTGTGACCCGAGTTTCTTCTGAAATGACAGTTTTGCCAGTTCTCGACGCCCCTCTGCTGGAATTTTCTATCTTGCTGACCAATATTTTCCTGGACGTAGCCCCCCGTCATTTCAGTCCAGTTCTTTGCATCACCGTTCCCTCGGTATTTGACGACTCTGAGATGGAGGAGGCCCCATCACTTCTATTATCGGTGCCTGGCTTCGTGGATGCCTGTGGGTTGAGCCCCCCTCTTCTTCTTCCTCATTAGGTTCGAAGATGCATGATCATGAGGAGTACGAGGACCTAAATGTGGACGACTCTCTGGGCAAGCGGATGAAATATCCCTCTCCAGTTGCTACTGATGAACCTCCAGGTTCGTCTATTCCCCTGGCTTCATTTCATGTACCTTTGCATGCTATCATACAATTACTGCATGTAGTGCTGCCTGTGACGTATGTAGGAGATGACCTGGTTCCGTCTCTCCTTAGCTTTTTTTCCTATGGCACATGGCTCTTCGGCAATAAACGAGCATGTTCGTTACTCTAGTTTTGCTACCTTCCTTCATGGGGCTTTGGTGGTTGGGCCACACCAATCATGGGTTAATCAATGAAAATCTTGAGCTGGAACTGTGGTGGCCTGGATCAATCCACCACAGTTCGTGCAACTTTTCTTTTGATCCGCGAGCATCGGCCGGATATAGTCTTCTTGATGGAAACTAAGTTGGTTGTTGCTCAGGTTTCTGCACTATTCCTTAAATTAGGCTTTTGTGATTCTGTCAGAGTTGATTCTGTCAATGCGAGTGGTGGGCATTGGCTTGGTTGGTTTGACTCTATGTCGCTAACAGTAATTGTGATAGTTAAAAATCTGATTCTTACCTCTTCAACTTTGCCTAATGGGTCAATAGTATTTTTTGGTTTCCTCTACGGTCACCCCAGGTTCAATTCAGATGTAGCACCTGGTCAACGCTTACAACTTTTCTTGACTCTTATATTGAACCCTCTGTCTATGTTTCAACTTTAACCAGGTCATGCACCCTTCTGAGAAGACTGGGACTCGAGCCACCTTTATATATGGTTCTCAGTTTCTCTGTGATGTCCTAGTACACTTGGCCTATCTGATGCTCGCTAGGTGGGCCTGCCTTTCACTTGGGTCCGAGGTTCTCCAGCTTTAGGTTTTGTGTTTGAAAAACTGGACCGGATCATGGCCTCGCCTGACTGGCTCATACTGTACCCGGATGCTCTGGCCCTAAACTTTGGTATCCAACGCTCTAACCATTCTCCGTTACTTTGTGATACTTTGCCGCATCGTCAATTCTATCCCAAACCTCACCGTTTTGAAGCAATGTGGTTATCCATTCCTAATTGCCTCCCAGTCATTCGGTTGGCCTGGTGTTCTGACTTAGGTGGTTCCCTTCTATTTGTTCTTATGCAGATGTTTAAATCTCTGCTTCAGGCATTATCTGCTTGGGGTTCAGCCTGTTTTGGTCAATTGTCTTTTCTTATGCGTGCTCACCAACAACTGTTGTGTGTGGTTCAAAGCCATGTACAGACTGATAGTTTGAGCAGTCTACTTGACTTTGGACTTCGCCAAGAACTTGACTTATTACTCACCTGTGAAGAGGTTTTTTGGGCCCAACGGTCCAAAATCCGATGGCTTGATTTAGGGGACCAAAACACTAAGTTTTTCCATGCTTCTACCATTATTCGTCGCCGACATAACCAGGTGGTGTCTCTCAAAAATGCCCCGGGGGGGGGGGAGGGCTGATTCTAGATGAGTCTGGTATTCGCTCCGCCCTTGTCTCCTACTTTCAAGACATACAACCCATCCTTCCCTCCTAGCAACCTTTGGCACTGCCCCCCTTTTGACAATTTTCCAATTAGGCTGCTTCTTGTATTTCATCTCCAGCATCTTTCCCACACCTTTACTACTGAATAAGTAAAGGTGGTGGCTTTTCAGATTGGTGCCCTTAAAGCGCAGGGACTAGATGACTTCCTGGCTATCTTTGTTCAGAAAGGCTGGGCGATTTTGGGTGCATCAATCACCTGGGGGGTTCTCTCATTTATTAACTCTGGCCGACTGCTTCATGAGGTTAACTGGACTTATATTTTGCTAGTGCCCAAAACCCCTTTGGCCGAGACAGCTAGGGATTTTTGACCCATCAGTTTGTGTGTAATCTACAAATCATTTCTAAAGTCCTGGTTAACAGACTGAAACCCCTCTTGTCGGAGATTGTCTCCCCTTTCCAGAATGCTTTCGTGGCCAGCTACTGTATCTCCTGATAACATTATCTTGGCCCAAGAGCTTACCGACTGTGTATGGCGCCGTTCGAAAGGGCGCACAATCTTGCTGGCCCTCAAACTGGATATGAGTAAGGCTTTTGATCGTCTGTGGTGGGTCTTCATTATTGGTGTATTAACCCGGCTTGGCTTTCTAAGTTTTTGGACGCAATTTCTTATGCAATGTGTTAGTACGGTATCCTACTCAGTGCTCATCAACGACTCAAACACACCTTTCTTTAAACCATTTTTTGGTATTAGACAAGGGGACCCCCTTTCTCCTTACCTTGTCATCCTGTGTTCTGAGGTTCTTTCAGCTGCTCTGGTAACCACTAAATCTCAAGGCCTTCTCCATGGTATTCGAGTCGGACTAGGATCTCCTTCCATCTCCCATTTGATGTAAGCAGATGATATTTATTTATTCCTTACCTTAAAGAATGAGGTCCACCAACAAGTTTCTGCTTTGCGTGGCATTCTAGACTCCTACTGTGCTATCTCAAGTCAAGCCATCAACTGGTCCAAATCAGTTCTCTCGATTAGCCCCAATGCTTCTGATGAAGCCTGACTGCAGATCAAACAACTGTTTAATTTTTCCTCTCACTCTCGGTTTGGGAAATACCTGGGGATTCAGCTTGATGTAACCGCTAACCGAAAAGATATTTTCAAGGGCTTTGTTAATCGAGTTCAGGATAAATGTGCACATTGGATTGGTCTTCTCTTAAATAAAGCTGGGAGGGCCACCCTTATACACTCAGTCCTCTATTCCCTTCTCACACACTATATGACCATCGATAAATTTCCAGTTTGGGTTTGTAATCAACAGGACCAAATATTGGCTACATTTTGGTGGTCCGGGGAGGCTTCTAACAAATCCATTCACTGGATGGCTTGGCCTACTTTATGCCTACCTAAAAGTTCTGGTGGGTTGGGGTTCCGTAGCTTATGTACCTTTAACGAGGCTCTCCTAGCCAAGCATGCTTGGAAAATCTTGTCTATACCTGATAGCCTGATTGCTCAGGTGTTCAAGGGATGTTATTTTAAACGACAACTTTTCCTCTCGGCTGGGCGACCAAGGCTATGTTTGTGGGTTTAGCGTAGTATTTTGGTTGGGCAGCATGTCCTTCAACAGGGAATTCAATGGCATATCGGGGACGGGAGTTCGGTTTCTGTTTGGATGGATTGGTGGCTGCCAAACTTCCCTCCTTCTTCCTTACAACAATTTTGCAGTGTCAGTAACTGTCTTTGGAGAGTTAGTGAGCTGTTCTTATCGCATGCTCATTCCTGGAATTTGTGTCTTGTACTTCTACAATTCCCCACTGTTATTACATCTCATATTTTCAACCTTCCTTTGCTTCCCTTGGGTTCTGCAGATACACCTTATTGGCCATTTATGAAGTCTGGGAGATTTTCAGTTAAAAGCTCTTATCACTTCCTCCTTAAAACTGATATAATTCTGTGCCGGAGTGACTGTTTTGTCACCTGTGCTGTGAAAACGACTGTGGTCTTTGCCTCTTCCAAAAAAAATTAAAATCTTTCTCTGGAAATTGATTCACTGTAGACTTCCCCTACGCTCAAAACTCATTAAATGGAACTGCCCAATCCCTGACCTTTGTCCTTTGTGTTCCTGTGCCTCCGAAACCCACCAACATCTTTTCCTAGAATATCCTTGCATCCGCAATCTTTGGAACGCTCGCCTTCTATGTAATAATACTGCCTCTACTAATTGGATTCCTATTTTGGAGTGGTTTAGTCAGTGGCTAGTTTTGCTCTCGTCCCGACGCGTAGCTAATTGGTGGCTGATCATTTGGATAGCTATTGCCCTATGGTCCATTTGGGTGCCCGCAATGACTGTGCCTTTCGAAATTCTGTCGTATCCTTATTTGAGATCCGAGTTAAAATACGCCACCTTTTCCATCAAGTACGTAGCACTTACTCCTTCCAGCAAGTCCTAAAGCGGGTGACCTAGCGCAATCAGCCTGACAAGCTCTTAGCTCAGGCCTCCTTCACCCACTTCTATCCCCCGTTGTACCCGCTACATTTCTCAGACCCTTGCCATTGTGCCTTACCCAGCATTCCAGTGTTTTGTGTTATCTCTGTTGTGTTATCTGAGCGGGTTCCTATGGGCTATGGTCTAGGTTTGACGCTACTAAATTCCTTATGGAAGCTGATAGGTGCATATATTGATTTGCTTATTTCCGATGGACTCAGTCACGCCATGGCCGCTGCCTTCTCTCTAGGCCTCACTTGGCTTTCTACTCTTGGTTACTTTCATGTTATCTTTCTCCTGCCTCACTCTGAATTCTTGATGCAGATGACTGGATGTTCGCACAGTGATGCTCTTATCTTTAGTACGATATCGTGGGCCTTAGTTGCTGCAGGAGATTTCATTCTTTACATATTGCCCGAGGACAGGACAGCATTTTGACTCTATCATTGGCTCTCGCCACTTTTGCATCGCATGCCTTTGAGGATGTTCGGCAGGTTTGGGCGCCTTCACAGGATACTGCAGCTACATCGTGAGCAGGGCTGACGCTGTTCGTCAGGTTTGGGCGCCTTCACAGGATACTGCAGCTACATCGTGAGCAGGGCTGACGCTGTTCATTTACCTCTGTGGTGTTTTGGCTTCTGCAGAGACTTAGGAGAGATGCTATCGTACCTTTTCTTTTTGGCTTGCTATAGTTAGTTAGCTTCCTCCCGTTGTTTTGTTGTTCTTAGTTAGGGTTTGTTTGACAAATTTTTTTTTTTTGTTTTCAGTTTTTAAAGAGCAGCTTAATTTTATTTTTTTTTATAAAAACAAGTGGGTGTTTGATAACCCATTTTTTTTTTTTAGGTTTTTCTTTTTGGTGTTTGGTAACCCTTTTTATTTTGACTTTTTTTTGTGGTTTGTGGTGGCGGTGGTGGGGCGTAGCGGTGGTCGACGGTGGTGGTGGTGGCCGTCGGCCGAAGGTGGCTGCCGGCAGTCTTCGGCGGTGGTCGCCGGCGGCCGGAGGTGGCTGCCGGCAGTCTCTGGCGATGGCTGCCGGCGGCCGGAGGTGGCTCCCGGTGGTCGCCGGCGGCCGGAGGTGGTTGCCGGCAGTCTCCGGTGGTGGTCGCCGGCAGCCGGTGATGGCTGCCGGTGGTCGCCGGCGGCTGGCAGTCTCCGGCGGTGGTCGCCTGAGGTGGCTGCCGGTGGTGGGAGGGTGGTGGTCTAAAAAAAAAAACCAGTTTTTGGAGTTTTTTTTCTTACTCTTCAGTTTAAAAACTGGTTTTTAAAATTGAAAAAAAAATGGTTACCAAACGCTCCTTTTTTTTTCAATTTTTAAAACTGAAAAAAAAAAGAGACAAAAAAAGAGTGTCAAACCTACCCTTAGCCTTAGTTCTTGGCCTTGTTTGTATATTCCTCTCTACCCCGTCTGTTTGTATTTCGACGCGCTTTATTTTTATGGTATATATTTTTGCTATTCCCAAAAAAAAAATTATATTTCTATTTTATACGAGTACCATAAATCATATTAGCGAATTTTTTTTTAATGGCAAAATAAGATGCGAGCATAAAAAAGGCGTGAAAATATTCTTGCACTAACGGGGAGCTCAAACATTTTTGTACTCCCACTCTCCTCTTTCCTTCTCTTCTCCCCTTCCCAACACCAGGAGGGAGAAGAAAGATAAATGAGTTCATCTTCATCTTCTTCCTCGCCCCAACGTCATCGTAGCAGCAATAACAGCAACAAGGACGAAAGACCAAGATTCTTTGACCTCAAGGCAAAGGCCACATGCTGGGCCAATGCCGAGACAGTCCCTAATCGACACCCAGAGAGGTGGCGCAAGGACGCAGCCGGAAACGTCGTCTGCAAGCGCTTCTGCAACTGCCAGGGCTGCCTCTGCTTCGAGTACGATCACATCATCCCCTACTCCAAAGGTCCCCACTTCACCGCTTTTCTTTGCTTCTCACTTCTAGGTTTGTGTTCTTGTGATCGTAAATTATCCTTTTGGTGTCGAATCATTGAAACGGGTGTTTAGTGGGACCTGAATTTGGATTTTGAGCCCTTTGAATTTCCTGAAAAATTGGGTTTGTTTAAGGTGATAACTGTTGGGGTTTTTGTAAACCTGGGCTTGGTTTCAATTATCATTTCTGGGGTTTTTTTTTTTTTTTTGCTTTTAATTTCCGGATTTGTGCTATTTTGATTGTAAAATTATGACTTTTGGAATAAAATCTTTAAATGGTCAGTGAAGTGATTGGTCTTTTGGGCTGGTTGATTTCTTGGAACCATGTGTTTGTTTAGGTTAATTAATGGTGGAACTTCTGTTTAGCGATCATAACTTTCCTCTAAATTATGTGGTTTTATAACTGGGTTTTGACTATGCTTCTCACTCCTGACTTTTTGATCTTGTGATTGTGAAACATGCCTACTTGAGTTCGATCTGGGAATGAATTAGCGAGTTTTGAGTGATTGGTTTTGTGCGTTGTTTGATTGCTTTGAGGAATTGATTTTGTGGGTTGTTTGATTTGCTTCTTATTTCTGAGTTTTTGATCTTGTGTGTGAATCATACCTTCTTCAGTTTGATCTTGAAATGGGTTACTCTGTTTGAAGTAATTGGTTTTAGGTTGTCTGATTTTCTTAAAAATTTGGGTTTATTATAAATTTATAATTGTTGGGGTTTCTGTTTATATATGGTATCTTTCCTCTAAAGTTGGGTTTTTGTAATTGGTTCGTGGATTTAAGTTATGGTGTAGGTGGCGAGTCTGTAGCAGAGAATTGTCAGATTCTCCAAACTAGGGTGAACAGGTTTAAATCGAACCAGGATCATGTTGAAACAAGTCTATTACGGGGCTATTCTTGTGACATTAAGTTCACTGGTATATTATCTTCCTTATCTTTTCCTTTCTATCTTGCACTATTGTTGCTTTACATCCGCTTTGTCTTCCGGAAGCTTGAATAATTGCTTTTTAACATGTCTCCACAAGTTATGCCAAAGGATATTTCTGTCGTCTCATTTGGTTTTGCGCGGGGATTATAGTGGATATATCTTCCTATCTATACAGAACTTTACTTTGTAGTCATAATCATTCTTCCCGAGGGAGAAAAAAATAAGTCTCCAAATGTTTCTAAAAGCATATAGTTAGAGATTTTTAAAGCTAAAGAAAAGATACCACATATCTCGTACACGTCGAATTTATATATGTAATTCATATATTATTTAAAAGTTTGATGGGCTCGGTTTCTCACGGGCTGGGCGGGCTTTGAAAAACTTTTGTCTATGCCCAGTCCATATTTATTTCGGGCTCAAATTTTGTGACCGCGACGACCACGATCACTATAATACTAAGCTCACGTCCATATTTCTACAGATTGGCACGGGTCGCCCACGGATTATTTAGCTCAAATTACATCCCTAGGCTTGTGTACTAACCTTTAACATCTGACGATCTCAATTGGCCCATAAGTAGGACAGGGAAGATGAAATTGGTTCTTTCAGATTCTTCGTTGTTACCCTTTTGCCCTTGAGAATCTAATTTATCTGCTTTGTTTGATGGGATTGACATCAAACAGCACATGCATGTGACAGACTCGCTGTTTCACAAAGACTTCTCGTATGTAAACACTTATTTACACGTCCTTGGTTCTATTATACGATTCTTATATTTGTAAATAGAGGCATTTAGTATATTTGGCACTTGGCGGACCACAAAAATATAAGCTTTGCCACATATTTAAATATTAGTATAGCATCCAAGTGTAAGCAAGCGCACACTAGGATATTTGATGCAGCACAGAAATGAAAGAATGGAAACGTAATAATCTTTGCCCAGCCGCCAGGGTACGCTAGTCTGCAGACTGACACATGCTGTTAACACATGCCCACAGGCAAAGGCAAAGCACAGCCGTTGCTTATAATCAACTCTTGATATTGAAACTCAACCCAAAGTGATACCTTTACTCTTTATTTAGAGCGAATCGCCAAAACCTCAATTTCTAACAAACTACCAGACCGCCAAAGCAATAGGAAATAATGAAATTAAAACAACTCAGAGAAATTGTTCTAGACGAAAAATAAGCTAGCCATGGTGCTTCAAGGCCAGATTTCTCATTTTTGTCTGGTTTCGAAAAGATCTGTCTCTGGCAAAGTAAATAAATATTAATGCTTCAGCAGATCAGGATCTAGCCTCTGAAACTCCTCATCCATAATTGATATACAAGCACCTGCAGGATGGTCAGACCTTTTGACCAAGCACTATCTGTAGCTTCTGTGCCTGGTCAGTACAATCCGCTCATCAATCACATCCTAAATCACCTAAACTACTTGCTTCCAGGACAAAGGACATGATGGATCAGGTGGAACTGATAGTGGAGGCAAGGACACAGGAAGTGAATGGGCTGGAAAGAAAACTGGTGAAGGAGGGCCAAAAGACGCAACAAGAATGTCCTCATGCTCATGGTAAGGATTAGTAATCCCCCACATTAAACTCTAGACTAATCCCGATGTCACGCTTTACATCAGTCCTAATCAGAAAAGTCAAAACCACATCATTCAGAATTAATTAACAGCTACCTGTTGTCCAACATGATCAGATCATCACCTCTGCACAACCAGATCAATGAAGTCATCGCTACTCATCAATCAGCGTAACTACAGCCTTCCGTTTTTGGTGCAGGACGAAACTTGTTAAGGGGTTTAAGGGACTATAAAAGATATATTTATTGGGGCAGTTTAGGCTGCTGTGAACAGTACCCCAAGCACAGTCTTTTGGATTAGCAAGAGAAAGAAAAGTGACATCTTAGCAAGATACAAAACCTTCGAGTCTCACTAAGGCCTTCTAGGAGCCTCACTTAAAAGACCACCTATGCGACCTCACCATTGAAAGAGAGCAAACATGCTTCAGAATATATTCTTGATTAACTCTCTTAAATGTGTTTACAATGCTTGCCTGTATAGATAAGAAGTAAAGACTTTCCTACAAGGAAGAATTTAGAAGATTACTGAAGATCAGACCAACTCCTAATAACAGAAGGAACCTAAAAACTATCACTAAATATAGTAGAAATTACTAAACCAAATAGAAATCACTAGATCTCTCTAACTAGCCACAAGTGCAAGATACCTTAAGCGTCACAATTACCAAGATACCCATAATGGGTTTAAGCTTTTACTTTAGGCCCATACTGATGTTTTCTATTTTTCTTCTATTTCGATGAATACGCTCTAGCTAGTCACCACCGGATTTATCGTCATCAATCACTACCTGGTTCATCATCAACCACCACCGCAACACCGAGACAATCCATCGCTGAAACCCTTATATATGGATCTAGTTGAATGGCTAAACCTCTTTTTCCTTAATATAGTTTGTTTTAAATCGAGTGTTTTTGACTTTGGTACATTATTAGGCATCTTTCTTCAAAATATCCTTTTTGAGTTTTGAAGTTTATAAAAATTAAGGGTGTTTTTGACTTTTAATACACATTACGCCTCCTTCCTTAAAGTACATTTTTGAATTAGAATTTGTTACAATTAAGGGTGTTTTTTGACTTTTAATGACGAATCCCTATAAGAAAACTACAAAGTCTATTAACCTTAGGTACTTCATCTTCTCCATCAAAGCTGAAAAAGAAACAATTACGTAAAAAGTTACTTTTCAGAGGTGTATAACTATAGTATTCTTTAAATCTAAGCTAAATCGAAGAATTTGATCACAATGTTCAATCCATTTTCTTCCCCTTTCATATAGCAATTTTTTTACACAACAACTTGTATAAAACCAACTTGTAATAAAGCAACAACTTGTTTTTTTTTACATTGGCTTATAGGAAATTAAAGCAGGGCGAGGTAGCAGAAGATATTGAGAAAAAAGACTAAAAGTGTGCCTATCAGACAAATGTTGCTTGAAGAATCACATTAACAAAATTGACTGGGAGATCCGGGAAGAAGATTGAGAAAGGGGCTGTGCTTACCCAACGAATATTGTTGTTAGGATGGCATGAGTACAAGTAATTAGGAAATTGAGAAAAAGGCCAGTGTGTGCTTATATAATTATTATGCCACATACGCAACTAATAGTGAGGCTATCACAGGTTTATCTTGGACAATTGATTGTTAAGACTATGGAAACTAGCATCGTGTGTAGAAGTGGTCTTGTCTTGCATGAATTATGTTTAACATACATATTAAGAAACTAGCTGGAGCCTACAAAAAACCGTGCTTTCATAAAAGAACGGCCAGCAAGTCCAACATCAAAGACTCGCGTTATTTATCAAACTTTATAACGGTCAATTTAAGGTGAGCACCTTTCAGTGCCAGAACCTATAAGACCACCTTCCCCTTCCAATGTTCGCCATCCAAGGAGACTTCATGGCTGGTGTTCGTGTGTAGGAATACTGATGCGTGAAATTGATTCTAGAAGAATCTATTTCATGGAGTATTGCTAAAAGTGAGAGAGGTCAGAGGTGCCAAGGCTAAGAACATAAGACGTAGTGTGGTATGTGACGATGTTAGAATAATGTTCAAGGGTCCAATTTATAAAATATCAATGTTTTTTTTCCTACCTATGTAACTCCAACCGTAATAAAATTTAACATGTTAGTGATCAATTTCATGGCTTAGAACAAAGTAGCTTTCGTGATGCCGTTAAGGGATTTCGAAGCCAAGCATCTACGATGTATATCTTTAACCACTAATTACGTTTATATACGAAATCCTTTTCATATATATTAGATAATGTGGATAGCAAACTTAAACACTAAATATCTATGGGAACAAAGTGTAAATGGTGAAACATCCCAAATAATTTTCTTAAAATCTCAAATGTACATCTGCATGTTGGGTCTAGGAAAAGATTAGGACAAAGGGGAAGTAGTTCCTAACCGGTTATAAATGGTAAGAATATCAGGATGAATGGATGTTGTATTTCATAAATTCGAGAGCCCACATAACAAAGCATGTATGTAAATTTAAGACCAAGAATAGAGCGACCACAAATTTTGAGGTGGAAGTAGAGATTGTCAATAAGATTATATGTGGATGATAATTATTGGTGTTGAAAGTAGAATCTTATCAATAAAAGTAGCACTAAACCTTACAAGTGCACAAGCACACAACAAGCAATTTTATTGTGGATCGTTTAGATATTCATAATTCTTAGTTGGCTGTGAAGTAGACAACTAGTAGTTTTGCTTCTGCTAGTTAACTAAATGGTTCACACCCAGCATAATGAAAACGAAATACAAGTTTAAGGTCAGATAAAAAGGCTGCAAAATTACATGTTCCCAAATCACTATCCCGTGTTTGCACGTGAATGTTATTAGTTACTAAGAAACGAAGAGGGATGATAAAACTCAAATAGAATGTTCTTGACGATAAATAAATTAAGGAAGACGCTTTTAGGCCAGATCCATATGAATGCAATAACTGTCACCCAATTTATCCTCTCCATATGCATTCTCATTTCCCATTCACTCAGATATACGATCTAATCAATCTTGCAGACACTATAGACACAAGACGTACTTATTGGCACTCACTTAGTCATCATGCATACACGCCTGATTATCCATCTTGTGCGTATATACTTGTGTAGCTCGGTGGTCACTACCAGATTGAATAGTAATTGGCAGCCATAAGTTGTGGCAGTAAGGTAAGGCAGTAGTGAAACAGAGTTCTGGATGGGAGGGAAACTAAGAGACGTGGATACTTCTAAAGAGTTTTTTCGAGAGATAGAAAGAGAAATACCGATAGGGGGAGCCATGGGATAGATGGTGAGATTTTTAGAGAGGGAAAAAACTTTGGATATGAAAAGACTTTTAGGGGGGGAAAAGATGTTTAAGGAGAAGAGAGATATAGAGAATGTTAAGGTGAACATCTGAGGTGTTAGTCCCACAGCGAATATTTATGGACTTTAAGATCAATAGACATATAGAGGTGGATGAATCCAAGCTTTTAGGTCAAATAACATCTGTGACCTTGGCTAACGACCTGGGCCTGCTTTCGCCAACGGTGGTGACTGGGACGCTTTTGAAAGAAAGGTAACACGTCCGCTCTAGCTAGAGCCGTAGTAATGCAGCAGCCCTTGGTCTAAGTTGGTGCGGATGGCGCTTAGGTGGTGGGTGGTGTGCAACACATGATTCTTGGCAGAGGGAGGAGCTACAGTAGTGTATTCGAGGAGATTGGACTTGAGGGAGAGCTTAGATGGAGTGGACTCGCATGTGAGGGGAGATTGTTAAGGTGCACTTGTGAGGTTTTAGTCCCACCTTGAACAAGTATGGGCACATAATCATGGGTGAACTAGATAGTCAAATTGAGTTTCATTATCTGTATTTGCGCTTTCTTGGTGGCACTTGGATCATGTTATATCCCTAATAGAGAATTCTGGAAAAAGAGAAGAAGGTCAAGTGTTTGGTCGACTAGTAACATGATGAACACTTGATGGCCACTGAATTTAAGTGTGCTAATGTTTTTTCCTTAGTTGCAGGAAACTCCTCATATGGTGACGCTTCTCTCTCGAAAACTCGCTTTTGCAATCCCAAGTTAGGATCTCCATGGGATCTCGTCCCAAGCTCATATGGGAACTCGATCCCGTCAGCTGAACAGAGATGGATGTAACAAGTGAGAGAGTACTTGAAAATCAAGCCCTTTTCGACTCAATTCCTTGTTTCTCTCTTCCTTCAACTCCATAAAGATTCCTTGTTTGTTGTTGCTGACTACCCTCCTCCAGAGAGCAGAGCTGGTCAATCACTGCTCTCTCTCTCTCTCTCTCTCTCTCTCTCCTTCGATAATAACATCTTACAACTCCCATGGGAATTATAGTGCAAACCCTTTGTGCAGGTCTTGTCCTTATTTACTTTTCGATTGAAACCATTCATTTTGTTGTATTTTCAAGCACTAAATCTCATTGAGATGAGGTTTACTCTGCATTGGTATCAAGGTAGTTTTGCAGAGAGAAGCACAGTGAGAGACAGAGCTGAAGAAAATAGAGACTTGTATTAGAGCGTGACGTCAGATCAAGCAAGACTTCAAGGAGAGATTGACTGATCCATCCCTTGCCGCTCTGTGCGACTAAGAGCTTGCTTATAAAGAATCAGCGAATCTTTTCCTGGCATAGTATGAGAAGTTTTTCTCATTAACCAGCATTTTCATAATGAGAAGATTTGTTGCTGTAGTTGTGTGTCAAGTTGGATTGCAGCTCAAAACATGAGTTATAAAATTATCTTTCAACATGATTTGATGAACTCAGCAGCAACGATTTATGGCTCCTTTGGTGCCTTTTCTACTTGCATGCTTCTCCGCAGGTGGGTTGAGGGATTGAGCCAATCCATAAGTGTTGTCCTTAAACCTTCTCTCCTGACCATGTACTCTTAGAGCAATGATACACATGTTTGGCGCGTTCTCTGACTTATTTGGAGCAGCTGGTAACTTATCCAAGCTTACGTTAGCTCAAAATCTTTGGGTTCCCTTCTTCCAGCTTGCACTTGGCCCCATATTTTCTTATTGACTTGCCACTACATTCTTTCTGAACTAATGGGGTGCACCCTCGTCGTCTCTCTTTGATTTGTCATCCGTGTGTAATTGCGGGGCTGGCACGTGAGAAGGGGTTTTAAGGCATTGCTGTATATTTTCGGGTCCATATCCCATTCTCCGACAACTTCAGCTCTTAGAGCAGTTTGTATCTTTACATTTACCATGGGTGCATCTTCCTTAATGGTGATGGTTTGATCTTTTATCAGCTTTAACCATTTGTTCCAGTGGGTGATGCCTTTACTGTATAGATAACACGTTTCTCCTGGTTGCAGATAAGGAGCTTGATATAATTGAAATGGCTGTTTATGGGGATGTCATCCGGCCAGGCAATCAGTGTCGCTGCAGATCTGTTGCCGAAATGCTGGGCACATATAAGTCGAAAGACCGTATGGCTGCCTGCAAGTTGCCATCAACAAAAGAGTCCTCCTAGCAGTCATGGTTAGGAAACTCGAGTGCAGGAACATTTTAGAAACTTTGAATGTTGTTCGTATACTTCCATTGCTTTATTTGGAACCGACATTCTTCTACCATCTTCTTGGTGGCATTCTTGGGAATGAGAACTTGAATAGTACCTCCCAGTGTATGGATTATATCGGAAGAAGTCTGTGCAGATCCTTAAAAGTTATGATACTTTTATACAAGAAATGGCCAACGGAAAAAGGTAATTGGTGAGTCTGAACGATATCGATTCTGAAACACTTCCACCAGCGTCTTACTATGTGAGCATACAGAATGTGGTGATCTGCGCTGTAACTGACATGCAAACATAACCGAGGCTATAATGTTTTAGATAGTTGAAACTCCTATTTTCAGCGCGGTGGTGGTGCTTGTTGGGTTGGGCAGCAAGAAAGAGTTACTGGGCTTCCATGGTGCTCTGTTCTTAATTTCCCTTCCCAATAGCAGCATTATTGCATAGAGTACATGTATCCAGCAACGAGGTTTTCCTACAGCGTAACTTGTGGGTTACCAGGCTTCACGAAGCTTGCCCTTAAATTACGTGTATAATAGCAACAAATTTACCTATGTCAGTTAAAATTTATCGGTGCGCGCGCGCGATGGTTGTCAATGTTTACGTGGTGTAATAAACTGGCAACTGAGGATGTGGGATAGACTTTATTAACTGCCACTGCTTCCTCATTACTTGCTTTTGCCCGTAAGCTTATGATTCAACGGACCACTTTGCATAACAAGCACTAGCAATTTTAAAGGCTCTGAATTGGATAAAGCATCCAAAATCCTGTGCACATCATAATATCCACTAAACCAAAACGTTTGTTTGATGACCCAATTTTGTATCATATTCGTTAAGTTAGTGTCGTTTTTTGTTCCCGCAGAATTGTCTGGGGAAGCAAGAAACAAACAATCTCAAAGCAAGATCACCGGTATTCATGAACTAGACTTTTCCTAAATAAGAGATTTAACTTCACTGATGTGGACAGTTTCTGTGAAACTTCGCTGATGTATCACTTTGTGTTCAGTTGATAGTAAAATTTGTCAAGCCGCGAAGCAGCCGGGACGGTTTTGTAAGATTATAAATGCAATCTTTCCATTATTTAGCGCACAAGATAACCTATGCTTGCTCCTCTCCAGGTGAAGAGTGTTACTCGAGGTGCCAAGTATCTCAGTACAGTTGGCCGTTTTTGTGGTCATATCTGGCGTGCCCAAGAGGCTCTGAACCCTTTAAACCCTTTAACTTAACACTACCAGTATTATATTGACATGTGAACCTTTCACGCCGATGGAGCCTTGGAGCTTTACGTTCTCTTTCTTCAACCCATCTGCTTGGAATTGCTCACCGACGAGATTTGGAAGATGTCTGAAGCAGATGAAGAAAACCTGGTGCTGCTCAGCAATTTGGAGCTCGTGGGGTATATGAACAGGAAATATTTCTGCATAGCTCCAAGTCCTGCTTCATCTCCCACAGAAGAAAGATACTTGAAACCTCTGTTTGTTTATTGGAATCAGGACACAGATCCCCAACCTCCTCTCTCGCCTTCTTCCCTCAGTCAGTGAATTTCATGCTCTCTGGTCTCTTTTGTCTGATCTGACCTTTTGATAAACTTTTTGAGGCAAAACTCATATGACAGATATGTACTATTGATGTATTCTGTTTTTTTTTTTTTTTAGGATTAGAACATGTGAAAATTATAAGGAAATCAGGTATTTGATCTTTGAAAGCAACGACAGATATAAAAAATTTCGTCGGTTGCTCCTAATTTTTTCTTTTCTATAATAGCACTCTCTGCAAAGCCAGCTTCCACTCCCATCTTTTTGTAAGGCCTTTATAATGTTTCGAAATGGGAACTTAATTTTTGTCTTGCACAAGAACTCTGTCTTACTTGGCTGATATGCACAAATATTCCGACTAAAGTGCCCCTAGTACTTGGTTTTCGTGTGGAACATCTGAATGAAAATGGTATTGAGAGCACAACTAGGAGGCTAAATGTCGGCTTTTGGATGTTTTACATTACTCTGAGATGTAGCTGCTAGTAGTGTTCCAGAGAGCCGCGTGATTCAAGAGAAGATCAAAACTGCCCTGACACTCTTGACGTTCCGTGATCAACGTATTCTAGTTCAGTTTTGGGCACACTCTACAGTTGGGGGGGCGCTGTTTTCTCACAACTTCAGACCATCCTTTTGGCCTGGGCCAAGTTGATGGAGGGCTGTATATGTATAGGATGGACTCCATCCGAAACAAATGGGTTGTCAATGGGGATAATGAAGGAGAAGAAATTGGCCCTCCTGGACGTGTGTTCTGCAGTCAATTACCTGAGTGGACTTCTGATGTACGGCATTACTCTATCGAGGACTATTCACGATGCTTTGATGCTGTACGTCGCAATATTCGGGGATCTCTGGCTCTGCCGGTGTTTGAACCTTCTCACCAGTCATGTGTTGGTGTCCTTGAGCTTGTAATGTCTACAGAGTACCTTGATTATGAATATGAGGTTGAAGAAGTCTCAAGAGCTCTCAAGGTTCTTGCCCCTCCTCCCGTTCTGTTTAAGTTTTTTCACTTGTATTTAGCCTGAGTTGACACTTTTTGTGTTTTACTAAAATATATATGTCTTTTATCATTTGCTAGATTTGTTTGTTTTTCCTCTTGTTTAACTTTTTAAGGAGCTATATTATAGGATATGTCATCGTTGCTAACAGGTCTGATTCATCTATAATTTTGAGGATGAATGCGGTTTATGTCTGGGCATGACCTTTTTAGCTTGCGGTAGGTTTTCATGATTAATCAGATCTATGAGCAATAGAGGAAGAAAAACTGAGGTGATTTTACCCAGTTAATGTCTTGTTTTCCAAAGTCTATGTGAATTTGACGTCAAATAAAAAAGGGAAAGATATATGCAAGCTAAGATGCATGCGTCCATATATGCTCTGCCTACCTTAGTGGTGATTAATTCGCTTATGACTCCTGACTTGCATCATTACTCTTACCTCGCAGAATGTAAATCTGACATCTCCGAGAGCATTTGGTCCATCCGCTATTCTCGTAAATTCTGACTTGAGTTCTTGTTTCTATCATTATTTTATACTTGTTGCATCACCTCTATTGTACACATAGAAGGGAAGTCCTTCCCAAATGTATTTATACCTGGTAAGTGCTATGAGCAGATGTCCGGTGAATGGAGCCAGCACGCGATGGATAAAATCTTTAAGGCATTAAGAGTAGTGTGTGACATCTACACATTACCTCTGGCTCAGACCTGGGTTGTGTCTGGATTCTGCTGTGTTGTAACCTATGATGGTAGTCTACATATGACCTGCAGTAGCTTTAGATCAAGCTGCGTGGGAAAGTTCTGTGCTTTCACCAATGGCGTACCATTTTGCATTCCGGATCTTAGCATGTGGCAGTTTCGAAAAGCCTGCACTGAACATCACTTAGGAATGGGGCAGGGGGTTGTTAGGAGTGTATTGTCGTCCTGCAGTTCATACTTCTGCTCAGATATAACCAAATTCAGTGAAGCTGAGTACCCGTTGGTGCCCTTTGCACGCGCGAGTGGGCTAACTAGTTGTTTGTCATAGAGTTATTTTTGCCTCCCAGCATTACGGATGGCAGAGACCAACAGAACTTAATAGATTCTTTGTTGGTAACAATTAACCAGCATCTCCCAACAGAACTTAAGGTTGCTCCTCAAATGGAACCGGAAGAGAATGTACCCAGCAAAGTCGAATTTGTCAGTCTCTTTGAATGAGAAGATTGATTATGTTCAAAAAGCCCAACTTGCGCTCTTGCAGGAGATATGCAGCATGCTACAAGCAGTAATGGAAGAATGATCAGTGTAGAAGAAAGTGAATATCTTATTTCCCTATCTTCCAAAAATAGTGAAAATGTAAGTATTTCAACAGAGGGACAACGTAGAAAGTCCACTAGATTTGAGGACCTAATTACTTTGAAGGATCTCCGCCCACATTTTGGAAAAAAAATTGAAGATGCTGCAGCAAGCCTTGGTGGTGAGCTTATGCAACTTGTACATTGTTTCTCTCTGATCTTCTTCTTGTCTTTCTGCCATATATCTATATCCATGGTTGTTCTTCTGCAGTTAGCCGATCCATGCTGAAGCTCATTTGTAGGCAACACAATATCTCCAGGTGGCCCCCTAGAAAGAGATTAAAGAAGCAAACCAACGAATCACCCCAAGGCACTAATGAGCATTCGATGGGTGGAGACTTGGATAGGTGGCAGGTCTTAAATTGCACACGGGATGGGGGGGCACTCGACGACCTTGGATCCAGTCCACTTACTGCATCTTCAACTCCAATATCCTTGTCTTCCTCGAGTCCATTTGCTCTTAATGCTTCCGGTTCGAGTGCTTCTGGTTTTCCGGATTTGCCGATGGAAGACACTACACCCATTGATGGAAGTACTATCCAATCAATCTGGGGGGGGGACCTTCTCTGTTGTGATCCGTTTCATAATCCAGATATACCCAATGTTGCTGAGACAATGCCACCGGTTAGAAGAATGCAAGGTGGGAGCAATGTGACCATCAAAGTAAATTACGATGACAATAAAGTAAAGTTTAAGTTCTCTCTTCCATCGACAATGGTGGAGTTGGAAGAGCAAGGGGCAAAAAGGCTTCAGTTAAAGGTTGGGAAGTTTTGTCTCAAGTATCTGGATGAAGATGGTGACTGGATTCAATGCAATAATGCTGATTTCTGGGACTTTTTGGATGGTGTTACTACAATCAGACTCTTGGTCATCAATAGTTTGGAAAAAGATTTGTAGCAAAAACTATAGCTCCGGAACCTCTGCCAGGCAGATTGCGTAGCTGCTGAGTCAATAGGAGCGATTCAATTGCAAGTCCTCTATAAGACCCAGATCTCCCCAACGCAGACGGGCACCCCCCAACTTTTGGGAAACTTTCTTTATTTGAATTTTTTTTAATAATGGGTAATCTTTTTTAATACGTTTACGAAAATGCCACTATATTGTGACATTAATCTACTAGGGTTTTATTTTGTTGTGCTCTTTTAGTCTTTGTGCCACCTACTGTCATAGTTATTGTCTTTCTCATTTTCTTACTCAATCTGTGGTCTTTGTCAACTAGATCTGAGCTTTCTTCATTGCTTGTGAAGACCAAGAAATCATATCAATTTCTTAGTAGGTTAGTCGGGCTAAGCTTACTCTTCTGGTATCTACTGCAACTATTGAATGAGCATTCTCGGCTATGAAGCTGGTGAAAACTGAACTCCGAAATAAGATGGATGACTTTCTCGCGAATTCTTTGATTGTGCACGTTGAGAAAGATATTGTGGAGGCATGTATTGCAGACTCGTGTAAGACTTTCATGACTATAAAGAACGTTAAGTTTCTTTGACCATGGATTCATGCATATTAAAAAAGTTACTTCGTTAAATGTTTTCTTATTTTGTAAAACCTTGATAAACTATTTCTAAATCCAATATTTTTTATTTTGCATGTTTTATGTAAACTTGAATCTTCTGAATTCGTTATGTTAGTCATCAAATTTTTTTAAGACTTTGGGAAATCCGAACACCCCCCCCCCCCCCCCAAACTAGACTTCATAGGCGTTGTAACGCCTTCCGAAAATCCGAAGCTCCGCCGCCCCGAGCTCCCGGGTCGTTAACCTACCGGATCACATCACACCTGTCAGACCTGTTCACTAACGCATATTTCAAATCATCTAATTTAACATCAACTCAAATTTTTCAAAAATACCAAATCACCAACTACTTAGCTTATATTATTACAGCTTAGGTTCTTCGCAATTCAAACTTTTAAGAACAAATTAACAGTACCGACCCGTGGAGGGGTCTTACTATACAGTGGTGATGGCCTCATCGAAATTTCACACAGACTCTAACCAATTCACAAACATGCTACATTTGATCATCACCTACAGAAGGGAGCCAAACAAAGGATGAGCTTTTGAGAGCCCAGTAAGGTCGTACAAAGATTATAAAAGAGATTATAACACAACTCTAAAAAAAATCCAATCGACGATGATTTTTAAAACACTTCGAACGATCAAAACTCCATGATTACCCAAAATTCATCAGAAATAGATGCCAAAATAAATATTAACAATCAAAACAAAATCCAAATCGATCAATAAAAGATGCTTTTCAAGTCAGCATTTCCAAGTACCACGAAAAATTCCCTTGCTCAAGGGATTTCAATCCGAGCAGAAATTCATTTCGAAATACAGCAAGATTTCCCAAGGGATTTTAACCCCAGCAGAAATCAAATCAGATAATACGATAAAGGCTTGTCAAGGGATTTCAACCAAAGTACAAATCCTTCTAACTAAGTACAATGAATGTTTGTCAAGGGCTTTCAACCCAAGCACAAATCATTCTAGCTAAAAAAATCAAAAATCAATGTTGATCCTGGGCGATTGCAATGCCATTATGGCAAGCTTATATAGTGTACACATGCATGATGTACTAAATAATTACTAGTCCACTTGGGTACTAGCCTCCGTTTCATGCAGGATTCAACCAGCCTTATACCGCCTCCCCACTAAACAGATACCCAACTCAACACATAAATTAACAATATCAATGAGCGTTAACATAAGCTCATATCCCCGAAATCAATTCGGTTTCTCATAACCATGATCATACTGACATAAGTCAGCATTCGGGATTTTCAGAAGAAATCGGATTTTTCAGAATAAATCAGAATTTCAGAAAAAAAATCACAGATAAACAACAAAACGACTGCGAATAATTATCGAATAAAATCACAACAATTCGGAAGAAGGGATACAAACAATTATCAATTTGCTCAGCCCGCAATAACATGCGAGCATCACAAGATTTCCAAATAACTGATTCAGGTTCAACATTAGGGTTTTCTGGGCAAAAACATGCTGATATCAATACATAACTTCAGAGTGTGACATTAGTCATAAGTAATTCAAAGGAGTACTTACGAGTACAAGTAATCAAATAAGGGTTCGGATGGAAGTCCTTACCCAAGGTTCAGATAGAATCCCTTACCTGGATCCGCAGATAAGTTATCCTACCCGGAAGTCTTTAACTTTAACCTAAACGGAATAATCAAACCATTAGAATTCAGCCTACAAAACAAAAGTAAAACTTAATACGAACTCACACATGCTCCCAAAATGAACCTCCCCTCATCATGTATGTAAAATTACTGAAACGCCCCTAGGGTGTAAAATTACCAAAATGCCTCTCTCGGACTTAAATTACCCAAATGGTCTTCCCATAAGTAGAATCACTGAAATAAACTTTCTATATGTAAATTTATACAAAAATACATTTCTTAGGTCAAATTATCAAAATACCCCTTCGGGGTGGCAAATTACCAAAACACCCCCCGTTACACTTTAATCATCAAAATGACTTTTCCAAAAGCAAAGTCATTAAAATAACCTTATTGTATGTAAATTTACTTCAAAATACCTCCTATAGGTAAAATTACCAAAATACCCCCTTTAGGGTGGTAAATTACCAAAACACCCTTGGGGGTTTCCGACACTGGAAAAAATCTCAAAATATCTTAAATTGCTCTTTTAAGTATCCTGATATCATTTGTGAACTAAAAAGTATTTTAGAAAATTTTCGTCCGAAAATTCCGAACTAGTGTTCAGACCGAGCGCTAAAAGGCCAGTTTTGTGAAAAAATACCTATCGGCCTCAGAATAACCCAAAATTTTAGAATTTAAATCATATCAGTAAAATAGAGTTTTCATAAAAAGTTCATATTAAAATAACTTAGTTTACTAGGTTAATTAATTCGATAAATTTCTTTAATCGATACCCCAATTTAGCGCCCTTCGCGGATCCCGAAAATTCCCAAAACATTCCAAAGAGTAGTTATTGTAAAAACATTAGGGGTTATAGTTTTGTACTTTGCCTAATTTTGGCCTTAACTATTTATAAAAATTTGGATTAAAACTGATTAATTGATTTTCTACCTTTAGTGACAAAAACAGTCACTATTCAAATCAAATGCACACACTTACATCTTCACGCACACACACTTTCTTCAACCTTCAGCCGAGGCATATGGCTGCTCCAACAGTCCAACTCACATATACACCCATTAATTTGTCCCCCCAACACTTTGGAAAACATCTACATAGATTCATTAAAATCCATTAACATGATTAACTCCCACAATTTTACCTATATATTCACGGATCATTACATATACACTCACCCAAAATATAAACACACCTATTACACACACTCTTCATGGGTTCACGCAACACCCCCCTCTAATTCACCTAGAAACCCACGGTTTCACCTCATATCTTGCTAACATACACAACATCACATACCCACATGATACACAACCAATTCCCCACTACACCATACTTAGAACACTCACGCATACACACTGAGCACCCCAAAAACACATACTGAAATACACACTAAAGCTTAAGAGTTTACCCTTTCCCGATTTCCTTCAGTCTTCCCTCTCTGATTTCAGCTTTGTCGAAGTAGGCCTCCCTTCCTCTTTGATTTTCTTCCCCGTTTTCAGTTCTTGTTCTCTGTTTCTTCTTCTGCTCTTTCTTTCCCGAAAGGGAAAGTTTCCTCTTTTGTTTTCTTTGTTTTTTCTTTTCATTTGTTTCTTTCATTTAAAGATCTTATCCCAATTTATTATTTTATAATTTATTTCATTAGTCATCAAATAACCAAGGTGGAGATGGCACCATCTTGTAACCAATTTTTTTTAAATTTGCAAAATAGCCCCTCCAATTTTCAAAAACTACAAAAATGCCCCCAAAATTTCAAAAATTATATTTTTGCCCCAAAATTCTTTGAAGCTTCCACAAGCTTCTAATACCCGAGTATTGCTCAATATTAGCGCCCGTTTATTTTTCAGGGCCCGAATGGTTATTTTAATCGGCTCCTGAAGTTTGAGATATTACAGGCGTGCCCCTGCTGCTATTTTCCACAACCCTCTAAAGAGCTTGGTTGTTTCCAGCGCTACATGGTATTTTTGGAAATAATTTTTTGAGGACAATTGATAGTTCTTTGCAACAAGCAGCAAGTCTTTCCTTCAAAGAAATATCAGACCCTAAGTAAATGCATGGTTTTGACTACGTAGGTGTTCATCACGTTGATAAGTTACATCCTTGAGCAGTTGATTTCTTTCGAAGCTATGTTATGATCTCCGAGGATAGAATAAGGACTTCCTGGATTTTGAATGGATAGAAAACTGAAATTTATATACACTGCTCGGTCCTACAAATCTCACACTCTTTAACTTGAAACTGACTGCTGGTTCTTTCTGAATCAATCAGTGCAAAGAAATGTGAGAAGTAATGTGAATGGATTCACTTACCAACAATCAAAGATTCTGAGATTTAGAAGTTCAAATCCTTTTACAACCAAGGTACCAGTTTTTTTAGCAAAACTACGAAGACGGGAGCAGAGGCGCAGCGACGGGCGTGGTTGGGCGTCGCGACTTGGGGACATGGCAACATACCTTCACCGAGGTTGTGGAGAAAACTTTGCTAATAGAAGCGAAAAATAAGGAAGCCTGGGAGGAAAGAAAAGAGCAAGGCAGGAAGAGAAATAATAATCAGCAACGGCCAAGAGATAGCGGGAAGAAATTCAAAAAGAGGATGGACTGAAGCATGAAGGCACAAATTGTATTAAAGCAACAGGATCATGTTTCAATGGTCAGCAAGGTCATAGGGCAAATGACTACAAGTTAAATCAGAGGGTTTGCTTCCAGTGCCAGCAGCCAGGCCATAATACGAAGGAGTGCCCGCAGCGGAAGATGATGGCTCTGGAAGGAAGGCCACGAACAACGGGCCGGGCTAATGCTATTAACCTTAAGGAAACCTTGAAATTAGAGGATGTGGTGACAGGTACATTCCCTGTATGTTCACATCAGGCTTTGATACTATTTGATTCGGGTACCACACACTCCTTTGTTTCTCTAGCATTCACTAATAAGCTAACTGTACCTGAGCAACCGTTGAATACAGTATTAACGGTTAACATACCTAGCGGACACGCCCTTTTCGCTACTAAGATATATAGGCAGTGCCCGATACAAATCTCTGGTCAGATACTATATATTGACCTTATACCCCTTGAGTTGGGAGACTTTGATGTTATACTTGGGATGGACTGGTTAGCGGTGTATGACGCTAACGTGGATTGTCGGCGTAAGAGAATACAATTAGTGATCCCAGGAAAACCTAAGGTGGTTATACAAGGAGATCGGTCAGTTCGACCTCCTTACTTAATGTCAGCGATAGAAGCACGCTGTTGTATTCGTAAAGGATGTCAAGGGTATCTGGCACAGGTATATGACACTCGAGCTAGTGAACCGCAATTGGATCAGATTCCAATAGTATGTGAATTTCTAGATGTTTTTCTCGCAGACCTTCCAGGGTTACCACCGGAAAGGGAGATTGAGTTTGGTATCGCGATCTGGTTCCAGATACCTATCCTATATCAAGAGCCCCTTATAGGTTGGCGCCAACGGAAATGGTGGAGTTAAAAAACCAATTGGAGGAGTTATTGAACTTGGGTTTTATTCGCCCCAGCGTGTCTCCGTGGGGAGCCCTGGTGTTGTTTGTAAGAAAGAAAGATGGAACGATGAGGCTGTGTATTGACTATTGTGAGTTAAATAAAGTAACCATACATAATAAATATCCTTTACCTCGCATAGATGACTTTTTTGATCAATTAAAAGATGCGAAGTATTTTTTGAAAATTGATCTTAGATCTGGATACCATCAGTTGATGATAAGGAAAGATGACATAGTGAAAACTGCTTTCCGAACCAGATATGGACACTATGAGTTTCTGGTAATGCCATTTGGGCTGACTAATGCCCCTGCGGCGTTTATGGACTTGATGAATAGGACGTTTTGAAAATATCTAGACAGTTGTGTCATCGTGTTTATTGATGATATTCTGGTCTACTCTAAGAGTAAGGAAGAGCATGCCCAACATTTGAGGCAAATATTGTGGATTCTCCGAGAACGTAAATTGTATGCCAAACTCAAGAAATGTGAGTTCTGGTTGGAGAAGGTACAGTTCTGGGACATATAGTGTCCTTTGAGGGCATACTTGTAGACCCGGGGAAAGTGGAGATGGTATTGAGCTGGGAATGTCCGACTTCGGTGTTTGAAATTTGAAACTTCCTAGGCTTAGCGGGATACTATCAGAGATTTATTAAGGACTTTTCGAGAATAGCATCCCCATTGACAAATCTGACCAAGAAGAACATGAAGTTTACCTGGACAGAGAAGTGTGAAAATAGCTTCTAGGAACTAAAAAGAAGGTTGGTGACGGTGCCTATTCTGGCATTACCATCATGTCTAGAAGGATTCATCATTTATTGTGATGCATCTCAGGAGGGGTTAGGTTGTGTCCTTATGCAACATGGCAAAGTAATTGCGTATGCCTCTAGACAGTTGAGGAACCACGAAAAGAATTACCCGACGCATGATTTGGAGTTGGCAGCAGTAGTGTTTGAACTAAAAATATGGCGACATTACCTATATGGGGTTACGTGCGAGATATACACCGACCATAAGAGTTTAAAGTATATCTTTACCCAAAAGGAATTGAATATGAGACAAAGAAGATGGTTAGAACTCCTTAAGGATTATGATTGCGTTATCAAATATCACCCCGAAAAAGCTAATGTGGTGGCGGATATGAACAAACTTGAGATTGAAGTTTGAGTTCGGGGAGAAGGAGGGGGTAACCTGTTTCAGATAGAGGTTAGACCGACATTTTATGATCGAATCAAGGAAGCTCAAAGTGGAGATGAAAAACTATGGGAAATCCAGCAGGGTTTCGAGAGAAATAAGAAAGAGAAATTTGATTGCGATAAGGAAGGCATTTACCGATATGAGGGTCGAATATATGTGTCGTTTGTCAGCGAGTTAAGGACGGAGATTATGACAGACGCACATAACTCTAAATATTTGATCCATCCTGGAGAAACAAAGATGTACCGTGACCTACGACATAATTTTTGGTGGCCTGGGATGAAAAGAGATATATCAGGATTTGTATCTCGGTACTTGACCTGTCAACAAGTGAAGGTAGATCATAAAAAGGTTTCCGGACTACTGCAACCACTCCATGTACCTGAGTGGAAGTGGGAACACATTACGATGGATTTTGTATCGGGGTTGCCACCCACAACCAGTAAGAATACGGCTATCTGGGTGGTAGTAGACAGGTTGACCAAAATAGCTCGGTTTGTTCCTATTCGAGTAGGGTATTCTACGGAAAGACTAGCTTAAATCTACATCAAGGAGGTAGTTAGCCGTTACGGGGTGCCGGTAACCATTGTATCTGATAGGGATGCGAGGTTCACCTCAAGATTTTGGAAGAGTTTCCAAGAAGAGATGGGAATGAAGTTGACCATGAGTACTACCTTTCATCCTTAGACAGATGGCCAATCCGAACGTACCATACAGGTATTGGAAGATATGTTAAGGGCGTGCATTATTGACTTTGGTGGAGCCTGGGATGAACAATTACCCCTGATTGAGTTCTCGTATAACAATAGTGATGAGTATTGAAATGGCTCCCTGTTAACCCTACGGTTATTTAACCTAGGATTATATTTGATTTTGATGATAACTAACATTGATGATTATGCTGTCTAACATGCATTGAGTTGATGAAGCAATAGGAACAATCTCACACTCATGCAAATGGAAAATTAGACGAGCAAATCGTTCAAAGACTCTCAACGGAACGCATCAAAGAAGGATTTCGTCGATTGAACTTTACTATGTTTTATTTCCTTCTTTGTAAACTAGACGTAGAGAGATGATCGTTACGATGACTGTATACCTAGAATTTGCCCATAGGTTTCCCTTGCATGCATAAATGTTTTTCATTCTTTGAAAACTAGGAAACTGCACTTTCTGGAATGCAGTCGACTGCATTGGATTGCAGTCGACTGCAACTTGGGCAGTGAGGTATTACAGTTGACTGCATGGGAATGCAGTCGACTGCAATACTTCCAGTAGCCTATTACAGTCGACTGCAAGTTGGAAATTTTGAATTTCCAACGGCTACTTTGGGAATACAGTCGACTGCAATGGGACATTGCAGTCGACTGCAATAGCCGTTTGGCGCATTTAATGCTCCACCTAATTCCAAACGGTCATATTCTTTCCCACCTCTATAAATACTCATCTTGGGCATAGTTTTGATTCATCAATTGCATTCAAAGCTCTCTTATCCTTCATATTCTCAAAGATCAAAGCAATTGTTCAAATCTCTCTTGTTTCATTGATTTCTCATCCTTTTCAAGAGAGCATTTATTGTGAGCTTACATTTGAGAGATATACACTTTCATAAGTCATCATACACTCATCTCTCTTGTTCTAGTGCTTAAACTTGTACTCTTCTACTTCTTAAGAGTGAAATCTTGTACACATTTCTTCATTGAAAGGTTCTTGTATCAAAGCTTGGGGTTGTCAAGCTTTGGAGCTTTGGGTTTGTCAAAGCTTGTTCTTGATGTGGGGATAGCATCAAGGGATTGTAAAAGGTTCGATCTTGACCCGTAAGGAAGATCATACTAGTGGATTCTAGGGCCTTTCAAGGGACTTCCTTGAAGGGGTGGACGTAGGCTTGTGGGTATATCAAGCCGAACCATTTAATTCTCCTTGTCAAGTATCTCTAAACCCTTATCTCTTTACATTATCATCTTACATTTGTGTTGAGATTGGTTGTTTGCTCATTTAAGTTATTGAGATTGAGGTTTGTTGTTTGTTAATTCTTAAAGAAGTCTTAAAACCTTATTCACCCCCCCCCCTCTAGGGCTATTTTATTGGTTTCACTCCCTATGAAGCACTGTACGGCAGAAGATGTCGTACGCCAATATGTTGGAATGTGGTGGGAGAAAGGAGATTGTCCCGCACAGAATTGTGTAAAGAAATGGAAGATAAGGTGAAGGTGATCCGAGAAAGGATACGCACTGCACAAGATCGACAGAAAAGCTATGCAGATAAGAGAGGTAGGATGCTCGAATTTGAAGTAGGGGACATGGTGTTTTTGAAAGTATCGCCATGGAAAGGCATTATGCGATTTAGGAAGCAAAGAAAATTGAGTCCGAGATATATTAGACCATTTAAGGTTTTGGCGAGGATTGAGATGGTAGCGTATAGGCTTGAGCTACCACCAGAATTGAACCAGCTACATGATGTGTTTCATGTTTCGATGCTTAGGAAGTATGTTTTTGACCCAACACATGTGATCCAACTGGAACCAGTAGAGATTCAAGAAAATCTGTCATATCTAGAGGTACCCGTGGAAATGGTCGATAAGAAGGAACAGGTGTTACGTTCTAAAGTAATACCGGTGGTTAAGGTCATTTGGAGAAATCACACGCTAGAGGAGGCCACCTGGGAACCTGAAGCACTGATGCGGCAGCGTTATCCGCATCTCTTTGCTGAACAAGGTTTGGCTTAATTTCGAGGACAAAATTTATTCAAGGGGGGGAGGGTGTGATACCCTCATACCCCGAACGTATCGAAAAATTATTTAACACTGAGTTGATCAATTAACGGGAATTATTTTATCGAGTAACGTCCTATTGGCGTTAATTAAGTGGTGGGAAGTAGGAAAAGGTGTCAATGTAGCTTTGGGGTCAAAGTGGAATTTTCCTAATCTAGAGGGGCAGAAAGTTAATTACATAAAGTTTAGGGGTCATTTTATAAATATGAAAACCATTGGGGTCAATTCATAAATTTTGAAAAAAAAAAGCATGCCCAGATGCCAGGTGTTCAAGGAGAAATTATTACCGGTTGCCACCTCATGCTAGGGTGGTGACTAAGTGAATGTGAAAATTTAAATAATGGATGGGTTGAATTTTCGGGTGAACAAAGAAGAGGGAAAAGAGAACAAAAAACAAACCAAGAACAGAGGAGAAGAAATAGAAATAGAGAGCCAGAGAGAGAACAAAGCTCGGGCAAGCGGTGAAGGGAAAAATTTCAGAATTTCAAAGGGTAATATCTCTACCCATTTCAGTATGTATGTGTTGGACTGTGTGTATTCCTTGTGTGCAGGGTGTAGGAGGTAGGGTGATGAAGTTTGGACGGGTTGGTGGATCGATGAGGATGTGACTGTGGGTCTGTGCATGTGAGTTGGTGTGTGTTCTATGTGTATCTTGCAGCCGTGTGCATGTGTTTTGTAGCCTATGTGCGCTTGGGAGCTTGGGTGGTGTGGTAACTGTGTGTATGTCGAGTATGAGTGGTGTTGGTTTGAGAGAATGAGAGAATTGGGGCTGCATGAGTGCTAGGAGGTGTTGCCGGTTATGAGAGATTTAGGTGTAGGTGGGTGAATTCGTGGGTGGCAGAGTGTGTTTCAGTGTGTGCCATGGGGTGCGTTAGTGTGTGTTCTTGAAGACTGGAAAGGAGTAAACCAATACCGGGAACCGTGAAATTTTACAGTGTAATTAAAAATATCAAACGAGAGTGACTTGGCGCGAAACTTTTATGGGGACCTTAGGATGTTGATAAGTTTTTTTTCCCAAGATTTTGGGCCATTCTAAGGTTGTTTGCTATTTTTTGCCGAACGGGCTTTTAAGCGCTCAGTCCGGACACCGGTCCGGAATTTTCGGGCGAAAATTTTCTAAAATACTTTTTAGCTTGGGAATGACTTCGGGAGGGTAAAAATAACGTTTTTAAGTGCTTTTGAGATTTGTTTGGTGCTGGGAACCCTCGTGGGGGGGCATTTTAGTAAATTGCCACCGAGGAGGGGTATTTTGGTAATTTTTTCGGTAGAGTTTTTGAAGGACTTTTAGTCTGGAAAGGGTGGTAAAACACCTGTAAGGTTTTTTTGGAGTTGATTGAGGTGATTGGAGTGATAGTGGACCCCGGGGGCATTTTGATAATTTGTCACTAGACAGAGGGTATTTTGGTAATTTTACCGATCGAACTCCGAACTTTGCGAATGCCTTAATTGAGCATTCTAAAATAACAAGAAGCAGGGAATGGGATGAAAATCCCTAAATGAAGGGTATCAGCACTAGTGTGGTGCTCGGCTAGGTTAAAGACCTGACTGTTAGGTCGGAGTAACCGACCGCTATAGAACACGGTAAATAACTGATAAAATGAAAGTAGAATAATTTTATACTATGATGGTTAGTGGCTAACGAGTAAAATCTTATTTGAATAGGTGACCCTGCTCGCGACGATTTGAATTTATTAAGCTCGTCGGCTAAAAGCCAGCCAGGTAAGGATAGTACGGTTCTCTGTATGCTACGAATTTGCTCCTCGTGGCATACGCCTCATTGATGATATGAAGTATGATGAACGTTTTTTGGTGAATATGAGGTATCAGTGGTTGTTGTGCCGGTACCTCTCATGTCTTGAAATGTTGTTGTGGTTTTCAACTAGCTTGTTCCTTAGTCTGCTCCGTGCGCGTTATTAATAATTCCAAGTTATTTTGTTGATCCCCGGTCGCGTGTATGACCGGAATAGCTTGTTGAGTGGTTTCTTGATCGAGGAAATAAGGTGGACCCTGTTCCCTTAGTCCGTCTAGTTGTTGTTATGTGTGTGCTTTTGGCGATATCGTGGTTCGAGGATGAACACTCTTCGTGAGTTCCCTTCTTGTGCTTGATGTCTCCTTTATTTGTTGAGACTGAGGTGAACATCCCGGAGTACGGGACATTATGTGAAATAAGGGCCAGTGAAACGTAATCACCGAAAAACAGGAGGTAGGGCGCGCGGTTTGAGTCAGTCATGTTGGTTGAGTCCTATCAGTTCGGTCGGGGTCTACATTGCATTTGACTTTACTATAATATTGTGATTTTAATGGCTTGTATTTTATTGATGTTTAACTTGGCGATTTGGTGTTCACGTGCATTGTAGTCGGTCAGTCGGTTTGGTCAGTCCAGTTCATTAAATGTGGTGATAATGTTGTTTTGTTGGGCCTTAAAGCCGCTCAGTCTGGCTAAAAGAAAAAAAAAACATGCTGCTGGATTTGTTGAATTGATGTTGTGTCATCCTTTGGAATTCTGAATTCTTGTTATCGTTGAGAATGATTATTCTTGCTCCTAAGGCTGTTACGTCGTTGTCTGCTCTACTCCTCGCATTATCTTTACCTGGCAATTTACGCTCATTCCTTACGTGTAATGTTTCAGGCAATCAGGGCGAGTAGGGAAAACTTCGAGGAAAGGGAAGGAGAAGGCGCCTAATCAGTGGACTGAAAAGTAAGACGGCGATATGCGTATTTGGGAACTAGACATTTTGTGTAAATATTTTCGTTGTGCTCATGTTGAGCTTTACGATGAAATTTTTTGTAAGGATGGATTTTTGTGAAACCTTATGTACATTCAAGGATGTTTCTAGAATTGCTCTGTATCGACAGGATTTATAATGCAGTCACGACTGACAACCCAGCTCAGGTGAAGTCACTAGGGTTGGGGGGGTGTCACAAGACTCAGAGGTGCGTTGTATAGCTTCCTTGAAATATCCCCAAGAGTGAAGCTATATGTTTTCAAGATAGTCTTTGTAGGTGTGTTTCATGTTTTTAATGCAAATGGGTACAAGAGACTCATCCTTGATGAAGTCAGTGCATTCTAAAGCACTTATGATGAAATCATGTGACATGTGCATTGAGGTCTTTCTTGGATTCTGGCGGATTTTTACAATGTCAATGATGGTCACACGGTCAGTTTCATAATGAAACTTGTCAAGAAAGAGCTGGACCATGTCAGACCAGGAGTGGATGGTACCTTCGGGGATCTGGTGGTACCAAGAGTAGGAGAGGCCAGTCAGGGATGTGAGAAATTCCTGAAGTTTTAAAGTGTACATCGTCCTCCCCATAGTGCTCTAGGTAGCCAGCAAAATGGGTGAGGTGCTCGAAGGCATTGCCCTCTTTGCCGTTGAACATGGTGAAAGCTGGTTGCTTATACTTGGCAAAGTAGGGCTTGGTAGCGAAGTCGCCAGAGTAGGGAGCATGTCCGGATAGCTTAAAAGATGAGTGTGGTAAGGATGACTGTTTGAGACGATGAAGGTTGGTGTCAAGGTCATGCTTGGTGACATACAAAGCATACGAGGGGTCAAGATGATCCTGGCCCCTCAGCCCCCCTACCTGAGGCATTGAGGGGATGACAATGGTAAAAAAAGGTTCGGTGGTATAGAACAGCTTTTTAGGGTGTGGTTTGCACAAGGGTAATGCTAGCGCCAAGAGCCCGTCTATCAGGAAGGGCTGACTGGAGCAAGTCGGGGGGCATGGCTTGTATTTAGGTGTCAGTTGGTTATGTTGGGTTAAGTTCTATCTCAATTAATTCATGAATCTTTGAGGCACTTCAAGCAAGGGTAAGGCGGGGTGTCGTGGGTAGGAGTGTCGTGAGTCCTACCGTTAAGGGCCCGAGAGACCAAGGCAGCGGTGGTCGTGACACTGGGACCTAGGTAATATCCAAAACTAGCCCAAGCCTTGAAGGCTAGATCTGAGCAGCAAGAGCCAACCTCAGAGCTTAGGATGACACATGGTGAGCAGTTGACATAGGGTGGGGAGCTCTAAGGCCTTAAAGGTTTGACAATTGTGAAGTCAAGACTTGGATTGATTTTTGTATTTTCAAAATGGCGACCATGAGAAAATATTGAAAGTCTTGAAGGCCAGTGATGTTAGACTGCACGTTGATGATCACGTTAACATTGGGTGCATCCATCCCAGGGAGAGCCTGGAGTTGGTTATGGTTGGTCTCTTCTTGGTTCTTGAGGTGATGCTTCTTTTGGATGGCCGGGTTGAGGTTGTGGCTAGTAGCCCTGGCTTGTTGATCCATGGTTGTTTGGGTGTGTCAGATAAGGGATGAACTGCACTGCTATACTCACCTCCCCAGTAGAGTCGCCAAAATGATGACAAAGAAGTGGGTTCACAGTACACGTGGAGGTGCCACAAGGAATATAGTTCAAGTTAAATGCCAAGTATATTGATGTGGGATAGAGCAAGGGCAAAGACTAAGGGCTTCCCAGACAGAGCTTGAAGAGTGGCAGTGCTGCGAGGGCAATGGCGAGTGGAGAATGCACAACGACAGTCACAGTTCAGTGCTTGGTCCAGATTAAGGTAATGCGTTAGGGTTTTGTGTGTTTCTCTCTCTAGAATTCTAGAGTGAGAAAGTGTATGTGAGAATAAGTTATGTTCTTCTGTCCTCCAAATGAATTCTCAAGCCTCCTATTTATATGAGTTAAGATAATGATGTCATCAAGTGACACGTGGCACTCCCCAAGAGTGACACATCACCATGGGGCCATAGGAGCCGGTGTTCAACAGATTGTCAGATTGCATATTCACCTGCCCTGCCCCACATAGCGTCGTTTTATTTATATGGAAAAACTAACCCACGCAGCACCGATGTGGCCAGAGATCCCTTTTGATCTAGCCATCAATTCAAAGCCTTTGTAAAGTCCCACAGGGCGTCAAGAGACGCCGAGAACTTGGCAATAGTGGGGAAGGACTGACGCACAACTACCAGGCACGATGCCCTTCGAAGACTTGCTTCTGTCTCGGAGTGACTCAGGGGATCATAATCCTTAGGGCTACTGATGAAGAGCCTTCAGTGCCAGAGCACATAAACTAATCACTCAGACACCCTGACGAAGATAGTGTTTTAGAGAGCGAGCATATCCCATAGGTGAGTCCTCATGCCAAAGCACTCACCGCACATCGAGATAGTGTCTCGGAGTAGTCGCCTACCTAACGGGCCGAGGTAGTGTCTCGGAGGAATTGCCTACCTGCCAGAAGGGGAGTTAGAGCTCTCTGGCAGAGATAGTGTTTTATAGACCGAGCCTATCCCCGCTGGTGAGTCCTTGTGCTGGAGCACTCGAAGCATGCCATGGTAGTGTTCGAAGGATTTGCCTACCCAACGGGCTGAGGTAGTGTCCCGGAGAAGTCGTCTACCTGGTGGAAGGGGAGTCTTCATGCCGAAGCACTTGGAGCTCCTGGCAGAGATAGTGTCGTAGAGAGCGAGCCTATCTCCTTGGGTGAGTCCTTGTGCCAGAGCACTTGGAGCGTGCTAATGTAGTGTCCCAGAGGAGTCGCCTATCTGATGAACCAAGGTAATGTCCTGGTGGTGTCGTTTACCTGACAGAAAGGAAGTCTTCATGCCGGAACACTTGGAGCTCCCTGACGAAGATAGTGTCCCAAAGGAGTCGTCGATCCCCGTGGGATGCTGCACAATCTGGGGAGTGGGTCGAAGCATGTTCTAAGACCAAGGCAAGTTACGTGGTTTGGTGAAATGATGGACCAACATGGAGGCGTGGTAGTTTGACCAAAAGCCAGGCGACACGACTGTATAAATAACGACGCATGGGCACAAAAGAAGTTTGTGGTGCTGGCGGTATAGTAGTGTGACAGTGAGCCGGGGGGCACGATTGTATTAGCGGCATGATGCATAGGCGAGGCAGACTGCGTGTGATGACGGGGGCACGTGAAATGGAAATGATGCATAGGCACGACGATAGGTGTTAGGGAGTCGGGCATTGTGCCGAGGACACGTGACATGGCGAGGTTGCTCGGGCGCGGCAATTAGTGCCGCGGAGACTGGCATCATGCCGAGGGCACATGAAGCAAAGACGATGTTCGGGTATGGCAATTGATGTCACGGAGAAGGGCGTCTTGCTGAAGGCACATGAGGCAGAGACGGTGCTGAGGCGTGTTGAATGGTGCCGCGGAGATGGGCTTTGTATGGGGGGCACGTGACGGAATGACGCCGCTCAAGCGCGGGGGTCCAAATGTTGGGGTAGCTAGATTAGGACAGTCGGTGTCCATATTGTGGAGTTGCTAGATTGGGATAGCCGGGGTCTAATGTTGGGGTAGCCAGATTGGCATAGCTAGGATCCAAATGTGCGCATAGCTGGATTGGGATTGCAGAGGTCCAAATGTGCATAATCAGGATGAGATAGCAACAGTTTACTAAGAGTCTGTTTAGGACCGATTCTCCAAAGCAAATTTTGGATTTAATCTTTAATCAACTTTCAAAAATTAGTAATAAAATAACTTTTAAGTTATAGATGATGTTTAGATAAAAGTACTATAAGTGTTTCAATACGATAAAAGTACCAAAAATTTTGTACTTGAGTACTATGTGCTAAAGTTCTTGGAAGTTAATATGGATACTCGAATACTTTACTTGGTCAAACCTGATTACGAAGAAATGATTGAATTTATAGTCTATGTTTTCTTGGACTATGATTTGACCAGTTTTTTAACTTCTGAAAGTTGATTTTATCAACCCCTGAATTAGAGAGGTTGTTAGTGGTTATGGTGAAATGCCTTTAAACCAACATTTTCCAGAGAAGTAAGCCAGAAAGGGATAAGGATAGATAACATCCATGTTGTAATAGTTTTAGTGACAAATGATTGTCACTAAAAGAGTTTGTATGTTAAAAAAAATTATGGTGACAATATTTTGTCACTAATATATTTCAGCTATATTTTCTTATCACATCAAAGATACAGTAAGGCAGAGGATTCTACTCTGCCAAAAACACAATTTCTCCCCAGTTTGAAAGGGGCTATAAAGCTATATTACTTTTAGTACGCCTTTGACAAAAGATGGCCTATTGTCAAGCAAGAAATTGCACAAAAGAGGATCTAGGTACTATTACCTCATATCTACAAACATTGGCAAGCAAGAAGTTGCACAAAATTAGGAGTAAAGGTTGTCTAGAAGAAAGATGGTATTCCTATTTTTCATCAAGAACTAAAAGACTTCAGAGACTTTGAGGGACACTTTCTTGATATTTAGCCATAAAAGTGATGTCTGGTTTAGACATGGGATGAAACTATTGACTTTTGATATATTTGGTCTAAGTATCTTTATTTAATGGATAAAGAGAGACAATTTAATCATGATGTAATTTCATTCACGAAAGAGGTTGAAGAATATATTTACTGTAATGCGCCCGAATAAATACGTTAATAATCTATCCGCATAACGAGTAAGTATTTTTTACAATAGACAAAGAAAGAAAAAAACTTCGCAACAAAAGCAACACAATGGTCTTAGAGGTCACAAATGTGGCTATTTCTATATTTCAAAGATCCAAAACTTATAATTAGTATTATATCGACCCTTTCACCTCACTTCTACACATTACCACCGCAGCCCACGACCGTCACCTTCATAGCACACCACCACTACAGCTAACCACCAGACACTACCACTGTGAAGACCTTCACTAGTAAACCAACCACCATCACCTTCACTCCATAGCACGCCATAACCACCTCCCTCTCATCTGTATCCATGCAACAGCATAGACACAGCCACCACCGTAAGCATACATATATGCTCATGCGACTACACACACACATTATGACCTAGATCTATGATGGCCATTGCAAGCAACCTCCACGCTGTAGTTGCTCCCTACTTGTCAGGTTTGCACTGCCATGCCTCCTCCCGTCTGATCTCCATGTCTCCTCTTTTGGTAGTGCGGATCTGTCTTTGTGCATGTGAGCGTTTGGCGGCGCGACGCCTGTGGGTTTGGTGGCACGATAGGGGTGGGTTTTATGGTGAGGGTGACGGTGGTGGTGGGTTGCAGTGGTGGTCAAGGTGGAGGGGTCAAAGTAAAATTAAGGGTAGGTTTACAAACTTTAAGTTAGTTTTATGAAAGATTTCTTGCCAAGTTTCTCCCAAAACCAAAAGAAGTAACATGTAGCTCTTTAATGGGAAAAGGTGGATTGTTATCATGCATGGAGAAAACTACTTAGAGGATGTAAATGTCCAGCTGGTGGACTTTAACGGAGTAGGATCCTCTATTCTACAATACGTATGTGCAATTAAATAATTTTAGCGACAAAACTTATTTCTATATATTTTTGCAACAGCTATAAAAAAAAAAATTGGTGGCATGTTTGTTAATCAAGCTCTTAAATAGATGTGTTGTAAAATAGATGATCCCCGTGCAGAGCATCTTTACATAATCTACCTAGCCGTTAATGCCACTTCTTATTTTGGTACCTAGCCGTTAATGCCACTTCTTATTTTGGTAAAATTTACCTTGGTATTGTTGACACCAGGCGACATCTTGAAATTAAAAATCGTAAGTGAAAGCTATTTTCTTGAAAGCTCAGAACACTAAAACAAAATTTCCCTTCGAATCACAACTATTGACATTTTAATGGAGATCTCTTCTTCATTGAAACAATCATGGTAATGAAGTTAAGCTTATCGAATTAAAGTCTCACGACCGCCCTCGACAAATTTGAAAAATACATTACGTTTGAATCAATTTCTCCCATTTCTAGTTTCCAACATCATGTTAGTACTACTCCATTAGCGTGATAGCAATTCACAAGTGTAGTAGGTGCACAATGATGGGACGAGACATCGCTCGCATGGGTGTTGAGCCCGGTCAATTGTGATGACAACTAACAACGTGGATAGCAACCCGTTCATGTCCATTAAATTGCAATGACTTACGTTGTTGCTCTTCTTCACTAAGATCTAGCGGTCGGATTAGATGACAAGAACTTATTAGAATGCAATATTATTTAAAAAGCACTAAAAAAGCGAGAAAAAAAATAAAATGAAAGGAAGACGACGTGCACGATTTTTTGGTATGTTCACTTGTAATTTGCAATGTAATCTTAGTACTACTCCACCAGTGTGATAACTATTTATGAGTGAAGTGGGTGCACAATGATGGATTGGCCACACCCTTGGACCAGCCCTTGACCTACCTCTCCTTTTCTACTGTGTGTGTGTTGTTGATTGATGTGCAATGTATGCTATTTAAATTTGACATTGTTGGTTCCGGTAAGAGCTAAGCATATCTCCGTCTAAATTAACTTTGTCCTTAGTCGGAAACATCTATGGCTTAACAAAATCTACCATGAAAACGACCATAACCACCACACCACATACTTCCATGTATTTTCAAACCCTACGTAGATTCTTGGTTTAAATATTCAAAACCCTGGGTAGATTCTTTGAACCAACCAAATAAGTACTAAATTAGTGGTTAACAAGTTATCCTCAAAGTGTTTCCCATAATGATTGTGGTCATAGTGAAACAAATTTTATTTTTTTCCATTCGATAAGAAATTTTATTGATGAACATATTATGAGGCACTTAACCTAGTTAACACAACGAAAGCAAAACGCGATATTTCGGTCAATTGTAGCAACCTCAACTTTTCACAAGTCGAACAGCATCCCAAGAAAGAACTTCAGCAGCCCAACTTTCTTCAATATTTCCTTGTTCTTGGTAATGAGTTGGAATATCTTTCGACATTTTTTGTAATCGAAAAAATTTCTCACTCCATCCCTTCACTATGTCGCACGTGGAGAATTGTTTTCTCCATTTTAGCCCTAGTATCTAAAAATCGCAGGCAACCTAGAGCGGAATGCTTTATGGTAAGACAGAGGAGTTAGTTTTGACAAGAATATTGACAACATAACATATTACCGAAACTATAGTACGCGTTTATTAATTTAATTAACATATTGTGACATTAACGCTTCCCGTATGACATATAAAGCTTGAACTATGGGAGAAAATAGATGTCATAATCACTTTGTTTTTTTTACTAATGCGATCATATTTAATTACATGTTGTGCGTGCTTGCTTTGTGGAGAAAGTAGATAAAAAGTTATGTTAGACCATGATGAAGAAACTTTTTTTGATTGTCTCTGAGGTTATAATATTGCTTAATTGAGTGCAATTGTACCATGAGCAAACTTCAGATTTAGTAATGGGAGGCAGCAATTATGGCTTATGTAAGAGTTGGAGTAGTGGTAGAGCATATCACATGCAAAATAGTTAAAAAGAAGGTTGAATTTTGCTGACAATCTACCTACAAAGTGGAACAGCTTTGAAAGGAGACCTAAAGTAGTAAAGTGATCTTTATTCAAGCATGTTCTACACTATTGCATTGATGTCTAACACATCACCATTCCCAGCCTTATTTCATTTTGTCCAAAGAAAATCTCTCATGCCTCTGTTCCCAAGCACGTCGACCTTTCAAACTGCTGCTAAATCCCAGATTTTTGTTTGTGCATGGCATCGTGTGGCCTAATCATCCATAGAACCTTAAAGCCTAACACATTTCTATGTATTTCTCACTTTGATCCGCAACACACCTTAGCAGCTACGCATTGTTCTATTTCACGTGTGGGATAATCATGTGACTAACGAGTATCTAAATGATAAATACAGTTGAGGGGTGACCTGATTCAACTTAGAAATAACGCCAGACTGATCTTAGTAAATTTGATTGTTAGAAATCGTGCAAAGAGATCAACAAAACTTATTGCTTACTATATCAGAAGCATAGTAGGAGAGAAGCAATTGAAAGATCGACCAAATCTGGCAACATTGCTCATAGCGTTGTATGGAGGAGTCATGACATATGCAATGTTAGAAAAGTATTGCACAAGGAGATGCAATTGTCCTAGATATGGACGTGGGCTACATAGAGTCAAGAGAGATGCTTGTGTCATGCCTTTTGATTTTGTCTTGGGGGTGTCTCCCCCATTGTTGGGTACAGAAAATTGTCATGAATAAAGGCTTTGACGTGAGAAGTGGGAACCCGAAAAAGGTTGCAAAAGTAGGGGGTGTGAAAAGTAAAAGTGGTCCTCAACGTTTCTCCTCTCTCTCTCTCTCTTTTTTTTATCTTTTTCATCTTTTAGCTATTTCCAAGTTTTTTTTGTCCTTAATCATACCCATCTTGATCAATCACGTGTTCTGCTCACTCTAGTGTTGCATCTGTTAAGGAATTATCTTCGAAGATCATAATAATGACAGTCTCTTACTTTGACCTTAAATAACTTGTGATATTCTCCTCAAAACTTTTAAGGACGTTCTGTAAATCAATCAACTATCTGTACAATTAAAAGAAACCGTTGGAACTCAATAAACACAACTTTTTTTTTCTATTAAATACCAATGAGTAGTTTTCTCGTCGGTCTTATTTTTTACCATTGTCATTCTTTGAGTAGTTATGCGATATAATATAGGATGAACTTGCCTATTATCATAATAAAAGTAAGACGATTAATTATGTCAAAATATTAATAAAGTCGGTCGTATAGGACTTTAAATAACATTTCTTGACTTGAATTAATTCCGCAACATCTCGGACATGTAACTCAAATGAAATTTAGTTAGTCTAAACCCATTTAGTGCTAGTGTCCCATGTCTTAAGATCTTCATATCAATGTCTAATTTAAGTACACCGGATGGATTTGATTACAATTTTGCAATTTCTGACCATAAAGAATGTTACAAAGTTTAAAGCATCCCCATTAGTCAACACCCACCAACCAATATGTTCTCCTAATCCCCATCTCAAGCTCCTCAATCCCCACCTTATTGGCTTGGTTGCATCAAGTCGACCAACTTATTTCCTGTTCTTATATGAAGGGCTCCACTGTATACTTTATCCATCCACCCACATTAAAGAACAGAAAAGAAGGGGAAAAAAGCCTATTCTATGGTTTCATAATTTGAACATGAAACCAAAAATGACAAATACAAACAAAATTAGAGAATTGAAATCCCACGGACACGCTCATCAAAGTCAAGTATCCACACACACAGACACGCACTAAGATTGACTGCCATTATCACTTCCTATTTTTTGCACACAGTTGTCACACACAAGTTGCCATATGTTTACTGTCCCCGTTGATTTCGCTCATTCAGTGGCCAGCCCCATTGAAGTCCATTAAACTTTAAAGCTTAAACCCATCTTTCCCCCCTCCATCTCCCGCAATCGTCGCTAAAAGTCGGGAAAGAAACCGTCTCTTGTGCACGTATATATATCCCCACCATTTTTTCGCTCTATGATCCTCAAAATTGCGGTCGGCCCACTTCACAAAACCCCATTTCTTGATCCGGGCTTGCGTTAGAATCTGCTTTTATGTGTCTGGGCAGGTGGTAGTCTTCATGGGTTGTGTGAGCTCCAAGAACACGGTGTCGGTGACGCCGGCTTTCGACCACTCCGGCGTGTTCAGGGACAATGCCGGGATCGGGTCGGGTCGGAGCAAGTGCGGGAGTGGCGGGCTGGTGGTGGAATTGGAGAAGGAGAAGAATGGTAGCAAGAGGAAGAAGAGGACTGAGTCGGGGAGCGAGTTGGGCGAGTCGGGGAGGGCGAGTTCTAACGGTGGGGGGAGCGAGTCGGTGAGCTTCAGGCTGGGAAACTTGCAGAAGTATGTGGAGGGAGAGCAAGTTGCCGCCGGCTGGCCGGCTTGGCTCAGCGCAGTCGCCGGTGAAGCCATTCATGGCTGGGTCCCACTTAAGTCAGAGTCTTTTGAGAAACTGGAGAAGGTTGAACCCTGTACACAACTTCACTTGCAATTTTGTGACAGTATCTTGATACATATTTAATCCTGAAATATTGGAACAATTTAGTACTCCGTATGTTCTATAGTACAATTTTCCTCTTTTTTCCCCCTAACAATTTTCTTCAGAATTTTGAGGGACAATTTAACAAACTTTTATTGGTCAGTTTTTTACATCTGTTATTCTTGTTTTGATATCTGGCATGAGTTTATTAATCATTAAGTTTTCCTTCATAGGGCTTAAGGGTCTTGAAATTTTAATTTAGAAAGCTAGGCAATATGAGCATATGCACGTTTTCTTGTTTATCTCAACTTGGTGCATGTGGCTAAGATGGGAACTCGATTTAAATGAGCTGAAGTTGTATACTTCCATAAGAAAGGCTCAACATACAGATTGACATTAAGTAGTGATGATTTATTAGCAAACTTAGCTGCTTTCATGATCGTGATACATTTTTGTAATGTGGATGTCGGTTATTTTGAACTACCACCTTGCCAAGTTTTGACATTTCTGGAATAATCGGCATATTCTTCTCTAATAAATGATCATAAAATCGCCTTTCTTTAAGTTCTACTTTCCGATTATCCATTCCTGCATGAACTTACGGAAATGATGTAGGCCATTCTTCTAAGCCTTTTAACTTTTTAGTTAAATATACTGGAACTTCGCCATTAATTGTTATTTGACGCAGCTCTTGCATTAGAAAAGTGCTTTCAATGATGCTTTTCTCCATATACTGCGTGAAGCTGAATAAGTTTTAAAATTGACTCCCCCTTTTGACTTGCTGCTTTATTGGATGCGTTGATTTTCAAATCTTGTAGTTCATTTACAATTTCTAAATGTTACTTGAACTTATGTTCTTTACAACCTTAGCTTTTTATTGGACAAGAATTCTTATACATTTCAACTGCTTTTATAGATTGGACAGGGTACATATAGCAGCGTATTCCGAGCACGTGACCTAGAAAGTGGCAGAATAGTTGCTCTGAAGAAGGTGCGGTTTGACAATTTTGAGCCTGAAAGTGTTAGGTTTATG
Organism: Escallonia herrerae; assembly: GCA_033070095.1. Taxonomy (NCBI): domain Eukaryota; kingdom Viridiplantae; phylum Streptophyta; class Magnoliopsida; order Escalloniales; family Escalloniaceae; genus Escallonia; species Escallonia herrerae. Next base: position 469,538 of record JAVXUP010000016.1, read on the forward strand.
GCTCGAGAGATACTGATTCTTCGCCGGCTTGACCATCCAAATATCATAAAGTTGGAGGGTATAGTTACTTCTCGATTATCATGCAGCATATACCTTGTATTTGAGTACATGGAACATGATATTTCCGGACTTTTATCGTGCCCTGACATCAAGTTCAGTGAAGCACAGGTTTGCTCATTTCGAATTTCCTATGCATTTTAGAAATGTAAATGGTGTTACTGGAGATCACAAGAAAAATAGAAAGGCATGTCTGACATCTTTACTGTTCGATGTATTGGGTTGTAAAGTGTCACAGACCATCACTTTACACGAACCAAAATTAATACATGCACACATATGCATTAATTTAAAGTGTTATGTGATGGAATGTTATCTTTGCATGTCAACTAGCACTCCTGACTTACCATCATATGACTTAATAGTTGGTTTCATCTGTAATGGATACACAGGTTAAATGCTACACCAAACAGTTGTTATCTGGACTTGAGCACTGTCACTCTCGAGGTGTAATGCATCGGGACATCAAAGGTGCAAACCTTCTAGTCAATAATGAAGGAGTTATGAAGGTTGCTGATTTTGGATTGGCGAATTTCTGTGTTTCTGGGAACAAACAACCTCTGACCAGTCGGGTTGTCACTTTGTGGTATCGTCCTCCTGAACTTCTGTTGGGTTCTTGTGATTACGGAGCTTCCGTAGATCTCTGGAGTGTGGGCTGTGTATTTGCTGAAATTCTCCTTGGTACACCAATCCTTCAGGGGAGAACTGAGGTAAGACCTTGCTGGAAAATTTTCAAATAATTCAAATGTAAATCACTAGACGACCTAAGATAAAAGGAGAGAAACAAATTTAATTAACAATATGCTAACTTGCCAAGGTTTCTACTTAAAAAGTTAAATTTTCTAGCAGCACTTTGCACATAATTTTTCAGTGCTTATATATAATGCATAGGTTTCCTGGACCATAGGCATTGAGGCGTAACCATAAGCCACTGTTTCAAAGTATATTCAAGTCACAAGATACTTGAATTATTACCCATTTTCACCACTTCAACTCAACAGGTTGAACAGTTGCATAAAATCTTTAAGCTCTGTGGATCACCACCTGATGATTATTGGAAAAAGTCTCGACTTCCGCATGCAACCTTATTCAAACCACAACATCCTTATGAGAGTTGTCTTTGGGAAACCTTTAAAGAGCTACCAAAAAGTTCTGTTAGTCTAATAGAAAGGTTACTTTCTGTGGAACCAGACAAGCGTGGAACTGCCTCATCTGCTCTTGCATCCGAGGTATTCTCGCCTAAATATTTGTATTTTCCGTTGGTTTCTGAATTTCATCTTGCAGCAAATGCTCATTCGCTTGAGCTGCAAAACATTAGAAGTATTATGTAATGCAATCTTTATCGGTTACTGTGATTAGAGTTGTCAAATGGGCCGGGCGGCCCGCGGGCTGGCCCTACCCGGCCCCTTTCATGAACAGTGCTGGCCTGGCCTTTTAGGGCCTAGGGCCTGGGCCAGGCCTGCATTTCCCAGAAAAAGCCCGGGCCAGGCCCGGTTCAGGCCCCCCTCTTTACTTTTGAAATTCCACTTTTCCCCCCTTTCCCCCCAACGGATTTATTCCCCTTTTCCCCCCTAAATAGTACTGAAGATTTAAGTAATGCGAAGAATAATAACACATCTTAAAGTCTTTGATTTTTTTTCTTTATAAATATAGTGGTCATGGGATCGAGTAAATTTCCAACATCGTTATGTATTGAAATTGCTGACCCCAATGCATCGTGTACCCCACATTTGCTGTATTTTGTCAATTTATGTTACAATTTGAGTGGGTTGGAACTTGGAATCTGCTCTATTTCAGCACAGATATTGTTCTGTGCCCAACCATGGGCTTCAGATAATCGAACTTAATTCCAGTTCTAGTGTTCGGATTGTCCAAAATTTGGTTTAAAAGAGAGATTGCATAGAGAAGATTCAAAAGGTATTTCCTTTTTTAAGTGTAAGTTTTACCAAGAAGAGTAGCTTTGTCCTCGACTTTTAAGCTCCATCAACGGATGTGCATTTCATAGCCTCACACAATGAACCTGAAGCCAGTGGCGAAGGGGAGGGGTAGCACTGTTGCGTGCCCACCCCCATCTTTTGGCATGAAGTTTTTCTTGACAATTTGGCTTTTATCTTTATGATGATGATATTTGTTACTTCATGTCCCTTTGAGAATTTATCATTATTGAGAACCTTTTGAAGCCAAACTTGTTGATTTAGTATATTGAATTAGTCTTACCATATACCGTAAAACATATTTTTACACATCAATCTTTTTAACTCTTGTCGCTATAGATTTGTAGTAAAGCGTTGATTGCTGTTAGGGACGCTTTAATAAAGTGTCCTTAACAGCAAATTACCATAATTAAAAAAAACCCTTACCTTGAATAACAAGAAAATGCCCAAAAAAAAAAATTTAAAAAGAAAATTGGGCCCGGGCCCGGCCCAAATGTTGGGCCTAGGGCTTGGGCTTGGACCGGGCCCAGATATCCCCAGATTCAAGCCCGGCCCGGTTGGCAGCCCCCCGGCCCGATCTGCTGGAGGCCCGATGGGCTTGGGCTGGGCCGGCCCAAGCCCAGCCCAAGCCTGGCCCATTTGACATCTCTAATTGTGATATCCCACATCGGATGAGGGGTGATTTGTGATTGGCCTTATAAGACCCTGCCAAGGAACTCATAAGTACTTACTTGACTAGCCCTTTTCAGTGAGGTATTGCCCTGTGGTGGAGCCGTGGACCGGGTCATCATAGATAATATCAGGATCGGCTCTTGAAAGCTCGGGCTGGGTTATCCAGTCGAGTTGCCGATGGTTGGGGGAAACGAAGGTAAGCATGGGTATATCCCAAATCATGAGGATGGTTGGGGCAACGAAGGGTGAGCCGAGTATATCCCACATCGGCTAGAGAGGAAGATTTTTGGACTGTGTGATCGAGCCTTAGCGAGGACGCTAAGGCATAAGGTGGGGAGATTGTGATATCCCACATCGGATGTGGAATAATTTGTGATTGGCCTTATAAGACTGTGCTCATGAACTTATAAGTACCTACTTGGCTAGCCCTTTTGAGGGAGGTAATGGCCTGAGGTGGGGCTGTGGACCGGGTCGTTACAGTTACAATGGTAATAAATTGCATGTTGAATTGCATTACACAGATGTGGAAATGTGCGATTACGTTTTTGCTTTTTTTTTAGTTTTAGGATCCGTGGTGCAACTGTAAGGTTGCTCCATTGTGACCTCCAGTTCATGGATTTGAAACACAGAAATAGCCCTCCTAGGCCCTGCTGTGCCGGTGGCCTTGTGCACCATAGCCTCCCTTTATATATAACTATGGTAATCGCTTCTATATTTTCTAGAGGAGTAATCTTCTTCCTGCTATTGTAGTACTTCATGACAAAGCCTTACGCATGCAATCCATCAAGCTTGCCACAATACCCACCAAGCAAGGAGATTGATGCAAAACACTACGAGGAACCAAGGTCAGTTTTCTCGGTTTTTGTTATTCCCTAGGTTCCATTTGCATAAGCTGCTTTCAAACCTTAGTTTTGACTCTATACTTCACTGCAAGTCTGTCCAAGATTCAGTTTGTGAAGTTGATTTCTTGGTCGAATCACAGAGGTAGAAGCTGGACATCCCATGCATATTTTAGTGGTCCAGTATGCAAACTTACTTTACAGCAAAGTAGGTGTTATACCATGACTAGCATGACTTCTGAAAAATCAGAAAGCAATCACGGTCAAAGTGGACCATTGATCAAGAAATCTAAGTTGGAATCGACTAATGCCCTGTCAATCTTAGGTTCTTTAAATATTTGTTGTAAATTTATTCTGGGGTTTCAGGAAGAGGCCCGGTGGGAGAGCTCGTGGACCTGAAACGACTAGGAAGTTGACCAGAAAGCAGAACGGAATCAACAAATTGGCACCAGAGGAGGTCTCTCTTTCTCCCTATATTCGAATAATTCGTATATAGTAATAGTTTGTTCATTGTATCCTTGTATGTTTTTCATGTCATTTATTTGCTTCACTTACCAAAAGAAGCCCATTCTCTTTATTGACCTCATGTGCAGAACGTGCCAGTGCAACCTCATGCTGCCCATAAGCTGAGCGCAAGTAGTTTAGCTAAACGAAAAGAAGGCGACGCCATATTATGTGTGGAACCGCCTAAGCCACCGGTTGATGTATTTGAAGAGGCTTCCCACGTGAAGAATGCATCTCAAGGAGATGTTCCATTTTCTGGTCCATTACAAGTCCCTGGGTCAAGCGGCTTTGCATGGGCAAAAAGGCAAATGGATGATTCATCTGTGAGATCACGCAGTAGGTCTAGTTCAAGAAGTCTCATTTTAGAACCTTCTGGTGCATTACATTTAAGAAACAATTGTGAGACGAAACATCACGAAAAAATTGATGTGCGAGGCAGCCGTACCAATTCTAGAGGCCATGATCCCTATGAGGTTGTCAAGCAGGCAATGCTGAACAACTGGAGCCAGTTCGAGCGACCAGATTCCTTTGATGCTTCTGATGGATACCACTCACAGGAACTGTCATTGGCACTTTACCAGAGAGAGGAAATGGGAATGAAGAAAATTAATTTGGTATGTCAGCAGTTGTTTCTGTCTACAATCTGAAGTTTTGGCTTTACCATCCCTCTCATTTAGCTTTTCAGTCCTTTTTAATGTTGAAACAAGAAATTGTAGGAAGTAGTTTTTCACCCAAGCAGCTTAATACTTTTCTCAAACTTCTTAGTAACTAGTAGTCAGAGAAATTTTGTTTTTTAGCCAAATACAGAGAATGTTCCCTCTGCTCTGCCGAATGTATTATCTCGATGCTTGCCTTGGAGCTCGTCTCCCACAGCAAGGGGCTAAATCTACTTCTGTCTTTTTCTGCGGTTCCCTTTTTTCTTGAAAAATTGAATGAAGCGGTGCAGGGAATGGGAACAATAGTCATAGTTGCTGGCGTCTCTGGAACAGTTCCCAGAAATAAATTCATGCTTATTGACAAAAAGAGTTTATTTGGATTCTCACTACTTGCCTTAGTGATACCCCAACCGATATGGAGAAGATTGTTATTTTATACAAAACAACCATCCCATTAAGCTCTACAGTTTGCATTATAACTTCTTTGACCTTTTGAAACTGGACCGGGAGCAGGTTTGTCAGGATCAAGGGGACAAGGTTGAATTTTCAGGACCCTTATTATCACAATCCCATAGAGTTGATGAACTTTTAGAGAGGCACGAGCGCCACATCCGCCAGGCAGTTCGAAGAACCTGGTTCCAAAGAGGTAAGAAGTTTGTTCTTATTAACTCTTTAAGGCTGCTCTAGTCTAGCTTCTTTTAACTCTTCCGCTACTTGAATCCAGCAAATCGTGTGATTTTTTTGCCTATGATATCATGTGGTTAATACACTAGGAACCCAGTTAAACCATTGCTCTTTCATATTATTTACAGATCCTATAAGTTGGAAGTTTTAGCATTTAACTAGAGTCTGCCTCCTTAAATGAACATGTGGTGTTAGGAGAGAGTCTACCAACCAGAAAAGGGTTGGTAATTGGTACTTATGACAATCGTTCTCATGGTCGCAACAAATTCAACTTTGATATCCAGGGAAGAAACAGGGCCAAGTGGGTGGATTGCTTCGCGGTGTCAAATAATTTGATGAAACAGAGGATCCTCTCGACTGGAGGCAAGATTTAACATAAGAAACTTAAACCTGTGAATAGCAGCTTCTCTCACTGCTGCAAAAACAATTGATCACGCAGTCATGCAGATGAATACTCGTATCAGCACTATCGCCAGCAGAATGGCAAGAAAGTGTGACCCATACCATTCCCAGCTGTATGAGGTCAGGGAAGTGGTGATGAATTGGAGCCTTGGATGATTGTTTCATTCTTTTTCTTTTCGATGGGCATAATGGCCAGGATGTTATCCTGTCATCTTTTATGTCAACTTTAGCTTCAACGCTTAATACCCCCGCACCCCCCTGGTGGCAGCTCTTGCAGCAATTTACAGGTTAATTATTGTAGATCTACGGGACAGTGTGCTGTTCGTGATTCATAAGGTCTGTGTCAAGCTTTTGGTGGAGGTTTACGTTCTTTGATGGGTTTTACCAAATAGTGCTAACCCCTTCTGAGCACAATATACGCGAAGGTTAAACAATTTTGATCTCTTTCCATGGTTTACCTGCATTGCAGCTGAACTTTGTGCTTGTAGTTTCAATTCTAGTATTTGGTATAATTTTCCATGTCCAAGAGCTTGAATTGGAACCATTCTGGCTACGGTAGTGTCTGATAGACATTGCTGTGCCAACTTTTAGTAGCTAAGCTTTCGTACTAGACTGCTGTCAACTGATTTGGAGCATTTTGTGTCGTAAAATGTTAATGTCATTAACTATCCGTTCAGACAACATTTCGTCACGAATTAACCAAATAAAAGTAAAACGAAGCAATTACATAGTCCTTCGGTATCCATTTAAAAGAATATCCAACCAAATAAATCTAAATTGTCCAACTCTCAGAGCTCAAAGAGCCCAACGAGGTAAACACTCTAAGGGAGAAGGGGCGTATGCTAAAAAATCCGAACAATGTAAACACTACAGAGGGTGAACAAATAATAATAACTCAAAACAAAAGCAACAAACTGAATGTTGCACCAAACATGAGCTCATCTACTATCGATCACACAGCACAATCGAAACAGCTCAACCGAGACGAGATAACCACGACATAAATTACAATGCATATACACCACATTCCAAACACCGCACAATCGAAACAGCTCAACCGAGACGAGATAACCACGACATAAATTACAATGCATATACACCACATTCCAAACACCGCAACTGGCACGAGATAATTATGATATACATTGTAAGACTCATAGTCCAGAAGCTTGTCCTGTGTAGCAACCGTTGCTAAAGGCTAATAAACTGTCACTTATTCTTCTATTTCAGTTTTTAAAAAAAAAACACATGCCTGCATGCGTCCAAAATTTTCTGGCTAGATGCATTAGAATATCTTGAACTCATGCCACTAAAAATATGAACACAAACATACATATGCCGATGTCTACATGGGTTATGGATTCGAAGTCTATTAGTTATCTCTGTTATATGGAGATTTCATCTCAATCTCCGACTTCTTCTGACTTAACTCGTGAGATGTCATCCCTTGTAACCCCTAGTCTCTCACTCTTGTTGATTGTCTTTTCAACCTAGCCCTTTATTGCATTACTTCCATTTGTTTACCGATGGGGTTACTTAAAATAGCCTAACATCTTGTTTTTTGATAATAAGATACTAATACGTGCTTTAAGTTATACTCGGTAGGTTATACATACATACACACAAAGACACATATGTAGATTAAATGTGCTTGAACCTATAGCGAAGATGTCAAAAAAAAAAGCTATCAAGTCGAATGACTGAGAGAAACCAAAAATGCTTACGTTAAGTTACCATTAACTAGCATTGGTGTTGAATATTATTAAACAAGTCTTGATTCAATGTTTGGATTGATTACAATGGCCTAAATTGGCTTTTGGACTTTTTTGTACTGTACTTCAATTCATATCTTCTCGAACAGTTGTGGTTCTAGCAAAAGAGTCGAGTTTGGAACTAACTTAAATTTTCTCAAAGAGATTCTTGGGACTAGATTGGTCATAATTGAATCTTTCCGAAATGTCACCTAAATCCAAGTATTCTAGACAAAATTAAGCCATTTTTTACAAAAAAAAAAAAAAAATTGTTTTTTGTAAGAAAACCGTGTTTAGGGTCGACCGAAACTTCAAATGTTTTGGTCGATTGAAGCATCAATTGAAAGTTTGTTCTATAATTTGCTTGATCAGTTATTGAAATTGCTTGTGAATAGCTTTTAATTCCAATTCAATTTCAAAAATCAATTATGCTTTTCCAAACCCTCATTTATCCCTCAAAAATCTAAGTTTTGTCATTAGTCAATTTTTTGGCGAAAAATGGAAAATAAAACATATAGGTGTGTTTATTTACTAGTTTCACTTACTTCTGTAACCCTTATAAATCACCATATTTATTCATCAATTTAGTTATCTCTCTCTCTCTCTCTCTCTCTCTCTCTCACACACACACACACATATATATATATATATGGGAGCTGATCCGTTGAGAGCGCTATCTGACCGTCCATCCCGGACGGCCCAGATCTTTTTTTTTCAGAAGCTATCAGTCGTCCGCTACATAGTGTAGCGGACGGACTTTTTTATCATATTGCCCCTCCTTCCTCGTCCGCTACACTGTATGGCGGACAACTTTTTTGGCCTGACATGTGATAGTCAAAAAGTCATCTGCTACACTGTGTAGCGGACGAATTTTTTACCTAATGTCATCCACAACCCCCCGACAGTTGTCACATCAGTCCTGTCACTACACGACTGTTATTTTGTCCTTATCTCATCGTCTGCGACACTGTGTAGCGGATAACCTTTTTATTTTTACTGTCCGCTATACTATGTAGCGGACTTACCCACTCAAATATACACTTCGAAACTCTTATTCATTCTTTCTTCTCACAATTTTTCTAGCGGCGTTGGCAAGTAGATCGGCATAGGTAAGTAGATCGGCGCAATTTCTTCTCAATAAATCCTTTAATCGTCTCATCAATCATATAAGTTCACAAATCAATCATTTATTTGTTCATAATCTAGAGTTGTTATGAGTATTGCGGCTTATGCATGGTTTTGAATATGTATGCGTTGCATTGTGCTAGAGTTTGTCAATTTATCTATATATATTATATATGTGTATTGCGTATTATTTCTTCATGTGATTTCACTTGTAAAATCTAATTCCGTGTCTATTTGTATGTATGTACATACATATATATATATATATATATATATATATATATATATATATATATATAGCATGTGAACTTATGTGAGCACATGATAGCGTTGTATGTATTATCTGATCACATGCTAGCGTTGCATGTGCTAGCGTTGTATGTTTGAGAATGTTTACGCTTCCAACCTTACCGTTTTTTCATAATTTCAGTTGCAAAAAAATGGATTTCAACCCTGGACCAGAAGATCTGTCCGTATTATATGACCAAGCAAACCATATCAGTACGCTCATATGGGATGGTGGCGTAAGATACTTATTTTATCAACTTTCTTATTCTTGCAAACGTTGTATACTGTTTGTTTTGCTTAAATTTTATTTATTAATTCGTAGGAAAGAGCACTTCTCAACACAGTAGAAGTATCCGATAATTTCAAAGCCTGAAAATTGAACAAAACCAGAAAAGATTACTGCGTGGGATTGGGATTGGGTTTGAGATTTTCACACATGGACAGATCTTTCAACACCTTGACCGGCACTTAATAGGTGCCCTTGTTGAAAGGTGGAGACGTTTCACTTCCCTTTCGGAGAGATGACAATTACCCTAGAAGATGTAGGGTTCATCTTAGGGTTACCGGTGACAGGGCGGCCGGTAATAGCTCCTCTGTTGGAAGCAACGAATAAGAGAACCGCTAGGGACTTCCTTACTTCAATACCCCAGGATCAATTTAGCACTGGTGGTATCAAGTTGAAGTGGTTGGTAGATACCTACAAGGTTCTGTCGGATAACTACACGGATCAGATGCTTGTGCTGTACACACAAGCTTTCCTCTTGTGGGTGATGGGGGCAATTCTGTTCCCAACATCGTCGAAGAATACGGTAAGCGTCAAATATTTACCGTTGTTGGGTAACCTGCTGGAGGTTGGGGATTATGCCTGGGGTGCAGCAACTCTTGCGTACCTGTACCGAGCATTGCACAAGGCAACGAGGCCCGACTCCAAAGCTATATGTGCATGTCTCTCGCTATTGCAGGTATATCATACAAATCTTGATTACGTGCTCGATTTTTTTTTGTTGAATCGACAATACTTTATTTAATTTGTCTTTGCTCTCAGGTGTGGTCTTATGAACACCTTGCTACCGGCGCACCCAGGCGTAGGGACGGAACCGATAATGTGTGGCCTCGGTTGTGCGCCTGGGAGTACAGCCGAAAGGACAGCCACTACATGAGGAGAGACGATCCCCATCACAACATTACGTACTATTGGGGGGAGCTCGACTCGCTATCTCCAGGCCAGATGCGATGGGCACCGTACAAACTTTTGGCGCGACGGGTGGGAGAGTCGTTCGTCTTCACGCTCTCCGGGTTGCAACGCACACCCCTGATCCACTTCGAGGTCGCAGAGTGGCAGCTGCCAGATCGCATTATGAGCCATTTTGAGTGCCTGCAGGGGTTGCCAGCCGATGCGCCGGATATGAGGCTTAACAGGAACCCACCGGGTGTTGGACGGTTTGGCAAGGCGAATGCGCATGACTTGTGCACACGAGAAATTGATATTTGGAATTCCTGGCAGGACACGCTGGCAGCCATTGTGTCGAAGCCTGACCCCGTGATCAGCATCGAACAGTACAATGAGTGGTACTACCGCATCACCCGGAGGAGAGTAGCCTCAGTAAGGTTTGAACGCGGGGAGAAGTACCACCCTAGGGGTCAGATCGATGAGCAGATGGCATACAATCTGGTAAGTTGCCCAACCAGTGCTTTTAATTGAACTTGATGATTCTAAGTGTGTGTATGAGGTTACTTATTTATTATCTTTTTGGATGTAGGTTAATGCCTCGTTCGCCTTTTTCCAGAAGTTAAGCGAGCGAAAGGATCTGGTGGATGCAATGGGCGAGGAGCTTCGCCAACAGGCTGAAGTGTTGGCATATGGCTGTGGGAATGTTTTGCTCCAAGCATCAGGACAGCCTTCGGGCATCAGCTGGGAATGGGTTATCCGGGGTGGCAGCCCCCTTATATGAGCGAGGGATACACTGATCCCTCGGGACAGACTTCGGGGGTGAGCCAGGGATACGGTGGTCCCTCTGTACCGGAAATGGGTGGTGATTGGGGACCGCCAAGCACCATGGGCCAGGCTCAAGCGGCATGGGAAGAGTACAGTGCGCCTTCCTTCTCTTTGCTTCTGGACTCGGAACCCCAACCCCTCTCTCAGAGTCAAGTCATGCAGGACTGGGGTTTTGGAAACATCAGTCTGTTCGAGACACTGCCTATTGTCCCATGGGCGGGACCATCTGTTGCCGAAAGAGGTCCATATCCCGCAGTCAACCCTTCTGAAAGAGTGCAATATCCCCAGGTCGACCCCCGAGGGTAATATCGCAAAGGGCATCCTTTAAAGCCCCTAAAGCCGCATAAATGCCAAATAATCAGAGAGCGTTATTTTAGCGGGTACACCCGGGACAAAGCGTTGTATAGTGTGAATCACCCGGAGGGCATGGATTACTGTTGCACATGGGGAGAAATGTCCTCCCTGGCTCCGAGGAGTTGGTTAGACAACGGTGTCATCTCTACCTACGTGGAGATTCTGAAGGAAAGGGGTCGGGAATGGCTGAACGAGTATCCGGGCATTTTTTTGGTGGATGCCTTTTTTCATAGCCTCCTAGTGTCTGAATGGCATGAGTGGGTCAAACAAAGGGGGAAGAAAAAGTTGAGCCAGTGGAGACTTTCACTAACCTACGAGCGTATCTAAATAGGGATAGTCCAGTGAGCGCAAGGGTTTCCCACGTGTTTCTAATTCCATTTTTAGGGGAAAGCCACTAGTACTTGGTTTGCTATGAACCAACAGAAAAAGTCGTATCGGTGATCGACAGTCTCCACGACGATACCATCCACATGCCTGTGTTACGGATGTACAAAGCCCAGTTGGACTCTATGGTAATCTTACGATTGTTGTTTAATGCTTATTGTAACTTGCCAATTGTAAATGTTAACTCGTGTCTTACGCCATTTTTTGTTTCTCGCAGAATCTATTTTGTGCCATGGTCCATGTTATCCGTGGTGTACATGTACCAGCGCGGCCAAAGCTCCATTTTCGATTGAAGAAGAGGAGGCCCAAGCAACATAATACTTCGGACTGCGGCGTCTTCCTTTGCATGTACATGGATTACATATGTCGGTCTGAGAGCCTCAGGGCGGCCACCTGGAGTCAAGAATGCGTAGAAGGCTTTAGATATAGGATCGCTTGGCAAATTATGAAAGGCCGGCCTAGAGCGGTTAGGTTTATTGAAAATCCATCTAAGAACGAGAATCGGCTGAACATGAGGACCCCGGTTGACATTGTACCATTAGAATAATTTTTTTTAATAAATCATGATTATTTAGAAAGCTGTCATTAGTGTGATTTGATTTGTGTTGAAGATGATTTATTGAGTGATTTGACTGATTTGTGTTGAAATCAGTCGACATTTTATTTGGGTTGATTTGATTAGATTTTGATTTGAGTTGGTTTTTTTGCTCTCATTGAGAATGATTGAATGGTGGGAAACAAAATGGGGAAAATTTTCTAAGTGGGGTTTCTGCTGCGCCGTCCGCTACACAGTGAAGCGGACAGGTAGGAGACTCTGCTGCACTGTCCACTACACAGTGTAGCGGACAATTAGGAAACCAAAAAATTTTCTAAGTGTTGGAGATTAGACACTCTACTGTGCCGTCCGCTACATAGTGTAGCGGACAGTTAGGAAATCAAAAATTTTTCTATGTGTTGGAGATTAGACACTCTGCTGCGCTGTCCGCTACACAGTGTAGCGGACAGGTAGGAAACCAAAAAATGTAGCGGACAGGTAGGAAACCAAAAAATTTCTAAGTGTTGGAGGTTAGATATTCTGCTGCGCCGTCCGCTACACAGTGTAGCGGACATGTAGGAAATCAAAAAATTTCTAAGTGTTGGAGATTTCTATTAGACACTCTGCTACGCCGTCCGCTACACAGTGTAGCGGATAGGTAGGACACCAAAAATTTTCAAGTGTTGGAGGTTAGAGACTCTGCTGCACCGTTCGCTACACAGTGTAGCGGACAGGTAGGAAACCAAAAAATTTCTAAGTGTTGGAGGTTAGATATTCTGCTACGTCGTCCGCTACACAGTGTAGCGGACAGGTAGGAAACTAAAAAAATTCTAAGTGTTTGAGGTTAGATACTCTGCTGCGCCGTTCGCTACACAGTGTAGGGGACAAGTAGGAAAGCAAAAAAATTTTTAAGTGTTGGAGATTTCCTGCTGCGCCGTTCACTACACAGTGTAGCAGACAGGTAGGACACCAAAAAAATTTCCAAAAAATTTTCCAAGTGTTGGAAGTTAGAGACTATGTTGCGTCGTCCGCTACACAGTGTAGCGGACAGTTTGGAAACCAAAAACTCTGCTGCGCCGTCTGCTACACAATGTAGTGGACAGTTAGGAAACCAAAAAATTTTCTAAGTGTTGAAGATTAGACACTCTGCTGTGCCATCCGCTTCACAGTGTAGCAGACAATGCTAACTCTATTATTGTTTTTATGAAATTAGCGACGGAATAAATGTTTTAGCGACGGAATCAACAACCTCAATATCTCAAATGCACGATTAACAATCAAAAATCATCAATTAACAACCTAAAATCAACGATCAATAATCACAATTCTCTAATGCAAAATTAACAACCTTAAATTAGTTCAAATAACACAAATTTTCAAATTATTCAAATAACATAAAATTAGGGCTCAGAGTTCAACATTGGGGGAAAAGCTTTTTCACAAGTGCTATGGTCAAACACCGTCACTTGAAAACGCATATGCCCCATGTGTTCAAAGACTACAAAGTCCCCTAGATGGAGGTCATGCTGTTGCATGAATTCGTTCCAACCTTCTTCGAAACAAATTTGCTCTTGGTCGCGCATCTTCTTGATTTTAACAAACCATGACCCCTTGCGGCTGGTTAATGTTGCTTCGAACCAAAGTGTGGTAAGCAATCTGCAAAAGGCTACCGGTATGGCCTATCATATTCATTACAAGACAAGTAAGTTTTTAACCAAAGATAAAACTTTTAACACACGCGAAAACACAGAGAAAGAGGGATGGCCTACAAGTTCTGTATGAAACCTAGGCATCATGACCTTGAAGAAGTGTCTACCGACTGAAACGTCCCTGTTCACCTAAGCAGAAGCCATCAGGACGAATCTGTTGTCGGAGATGTGGGTCGCCGTAGAGGGGGTCGCGGGTGGGTGAGATGTTCAAGACAGAGAGAGAAATGGAAGAAAAAAGGAAGGCCGATCTGATTGCTATATAAGAGAAGTTTGACGTACGCTACATTGTGTAGCAGACATAAGGGATACCAAGAGTTATCTTGTCCGCTAGATTGTGTCACGAAAATTCTACAAGTATAAGAATTTGGGTTTCTGCTGCGCCGTCTGCTATATAGTGTAGCGGACAGGGCAAATAAAAAAAACTAAAGTTAGACTTGATGGCTTATACAAAAAACTAAAAGTCCACTACAGCTGCTTCTTCCTCATCTTCGGCGTCATCTTCTTCCTCGTCTTGCAAACCTCCTGGACTTATCCCCAGTGCCTTGTAATGGTTCCGCTTGTCATGGTCGGTCATTTTGTTGCACAATGCACACCTTCTCAGCTTTTTAGGTTGAGTTGCCTGTTCAATAGAGCTCTTCATCCGCGTAGATCTCTTGCGGCCTTTCGTTTGCGATATAATGGGATCCAAAGGCCGGATATCATTGTCGTCTTCCTCCCCCGGCTCGTCATCTTCTGATCCCGTTGTAGGCTCAGTGTCAACCGCATTGCTGACTGAAGCTGCTTCCAACTGGTCGACGATGGGCTCTTGCTGCTGAGCTACCTCGAGGAGATGTTTATATCCGGCCATTGTAGCAGCACCTTTTACGGACAAACGGGTGAACATTGTCACCAGATGATTATACCGCAACGTCTCTGATTCTTCAAAGTCAGTATACGGGTGCTCCGAAAAGGCAATGGTACCGTGCAACCTGTTTGCACCTTTCGTCCACCGTGGCAGGACATATTTATCGGGGATTGTCCTGATATTCTTCTGGGTGAAAAACCGCAGAATGTGTCTACACAGGATGCCATGGAACTCAAACTTCTTGCAAACACATGTCACCGAAGCCGTCAATGTGTCATGGCTCACCGTATAAATTCTGCGCAGCTTCTCAGGGACGAGGTCATTCACGAGCGAATAAACCTTGTACTCACGCGTAGACATTTCTGCCACCTTGTTTATACTGTATCGTCCCGATTTTCGCAGCTCTACTTGGTATAGCAAGAAGATCTCCTTCGTATAGACTTTGGCACCGTTCAGCTCCAGCGGGGTCTCAAGCAACCTTCTCCTTTGTTTGTACGTTGTTGCAAAGTCTGCAGCCCTTTCTTTTACGAACAACGAAGCAACCGCTTTTTGTGCGGATGCAACGAAACTCTTCAAATTGGTAGCTGTACCCACATAACTATCGAACGTGGCATTCATAGATTCACTCCTGCCCGTCGTTTTCATGCCCGCTGAAAAATACCTCCTCGTGTAAATGCCAATCCATTGCTCTTTGCGCTCGTACAAGTGCTGGAGCCACTCGTTGTCTTGCAATGAGTAATCCCGAACAAGCTTTTCCCACCTCTCCTCGAATTCCTCAATCGTTAACGACTTGTTAACGCACTTGTCAAAATCCTGTTTAAAGTCTGGATACTTTGCGTACATGTGATGCAGACGTTCAGGGTATTTGTTGCTTATGTGCCAAGTGCACAAGTTGTGCCGAGTATCTGGGAAGACGGTAGCAATAGCCTTCTTCATTGCCAAATCTTGATCGGTGATGATCACTTTGGGTGCTTTGAAGTTCATTGCTTCCAGCCACGTCCTAAACAACCATACAAAAGAACCTCGCTCTCGTCCCTTAACAAGGCGAACCCGAACAGGATGGAGTGATAATGATGATTGACGCCCGTGAAAGGAGCGAACGGCATCGAGTACTTGTTGGTACGGTATGTGGTGTCGAAAGTCACGACATCCCCAAAATGCTTATAAGCTAGCCTCGAACGACCGTCGACCCAAAAAATTGTACTAACTCGATGCTCGTCGTCAAGTTTATAATCGAAGGTAAACTGCGGGTCCTCCATCTGCATCCGTTTCAATAGGCTCATTGTAGATTGAGCATCATTGAGGTCATACGCGGCTCGTCTATGGGTTCGGACCGCGTTACGAACGTCTGTCGTGTTAAAGTTTAAATTTTGAATTCCCCCAGCCTGTTCAGCAAGAACATTAACAATCTCAGTAGGTCTAATTCGCGCATTGCTCATTGTGTGAATTAGGCTCCTCGCGACCTTACCCATCTTCTTGTGTTGATGCATCTGACTCACCTTAGAAGGAGTTACTAACGGGTGATTGTGTGCCAGTTCCAGGCTGGTAATAAGCCAATGATCTTGCTTGGGTTTGTAGCTTACGAACATCTTGACCTGGCAATTTGTGCGCTCAAAGCAGTCCCGTCTTCTACGCGAATATCCTATTTCGTCATCACTGTCATCATTGCCTACGCGTGTCTCATTTTGCACTGGGTTTCTGCCCCTATGACACTCGTATAAGCGAGAGCATATCTTTTTTGTTACGTTGCTTGTTCTTGTAGTCTTTATTCTAATGCCAAAACCAACCCTCAATGAATACGCTCGAAAACATTCTTCAGCTTCTTTCAATGTTTGAAACATTCGTCCTAGATACGGATCACTAGCATCTACGGGGACGTTGGAGCTCGACACGAAATCAGACATTGTGAAACAAGACCTGTGTAGAAATAGACTACGCTTAACAATCAAATGACATTTCTAACTGAAAATATTACCTAAAAATTACTTTGGCGAATAGACCAATTTAGGATGACAAACATACCATATATATAATCTCAAAAATGTCTCCAAATTAACAATTATTAATTTATTGAACATAACAAATTAAAATTACTAAGATAAATAGACAAATTCATCATGCCAAAATATAACAAACACATCTCAAAAAATTTAAATTTAAATAGGATAAATTTTTCGAAGTTAGCGAACCTAAAAAAAATTGAATTAAATTATAATGAATTTATTTAAAGTTAACAAATTATACCTTTTTTATGAACATCATGTCTAGAACATCACAAAACATTTAGAGTATAACATCACAAATTGATGAATAGAGTGACAAATTTCTAGAACATAAAAAAATTTATAATTTTTGTCCAAACAAATAAATTATACTTTATCAGTCAATTCATAAAGAAAACTTCGCCATTCACAAATTTACCTTACTTGAGTGAAGCTTGAAGCAAGTGTTACTCGAAACTTGAAGCAAGTGTTACTCGAAACTTGAAGGGAGCTGAAAATGGAAGCGAGTCTGAAGGAGAAGAAAATTATGCTGAAGGAGCTGAGTAGCTTTTGAGAATAGGCAACAATATCCCTGATACTGTGCAGCAGACAGCATTGGCGACAACATTGACTTGTGCAGAAATAAAAGGTACAGATAAGTCTGGAATTGTGTCAGTCGTGTCAGATTAATAAATTCGTCCGCTACACAGTGTAGCGGACGACTTTTTGACTATCACATGTCAGGCCAAAAAAGTTATCCGCCATACAGTGTCAGCTCCCATATATATATATATATATATATATATATATATATATATATATATATAGGCGAGCGGGTAACTCATATAATTTGTATCAAAGATTCTCCGGTTAAAGTCCGATATACATTCTTGATAATACTAGGTTAAGTCCTATGTGGATATCCTCTTGTAGTCCAATCTATAGCTAGGTTTATATTGCTAAAGAGTCTTTAGCCATGAAAAAGTTCACTACTTTGTCACTTTTTGGAAATAAATGAACTTACGTTGCTTGCATTTAGCGTGAATGTGGGGCAGCACCTCTGCCTTTAGAGTTGATAGTGTCTCCAATAACTTTTTGTCATGTGAGTGATTCCTTCAAATGCAATCTCCTTCTTTTCCGTATAAACATTCATTTCTTTGCACCTGATAAGAAGGTATTAAACTATATAAGAAGAATCTATTTTCGCTTCATGTTTTTCGGCGAAAAGCCTTAAAATTGTTGTACTTGATAAGAGTAATATAATATTGTTCTTAAACCAATTATACAAAGAAGCACCACTAAACGTTTATTCTTTAGTGAAATATGAGATTTTTTCTTCTTTGAAATTGAAGTAACATCAAAAGTAATAATCTAATTTTTAAACAGGGAGATTTTCGTGCCAAAGATAGGGAAAAAGAGCAAGAGATAGAATAAACATTTGAGCAAAGGAGAAAAAGATAATTCCTAATTTGAATATCAAATTTAAGAATAACATTGATTATAATTTCGAGTTAATTTAGTGATTGGTTTATAAAACTAATTGTAAACTCATATTGTTAAAAAATTATAAAGTATTTATATCATAAATAAAAACAAAGAAAGTAAAAACGATGGAAATAGTAGAAATTAATTTACAAACTGGAATTTGAGGCTTTTTTTTACTTTGAATTAAAACCATCAAATTAGCTTGGGTTATGTGCAAATGACATCAGTGAAAGTATATTATCGTCAAAATTTTAGAGTGAATCGGAGATAAAAGAAGTGTGCATATATGCAAAATTAGATTAAAAAAAGAGATATATATATATATATATATATATATATATATATATATATATGAGATCCTTTATTCTAAAGGTGGGGGCTAACCAACGGCCCAACAATATTGAGATCCTTGGTCATTAGTTCTGATTCATAACTATAATTTTGAAATGCAATATAAAGGGGCTATACATTTATATTTTTTGTTTTTTGTATTTGTATTGTGTTTTTATTTTCAATCTTTTTATATCCGATCATAAATTATGATTGTGTACTTTTATTATTTTCACCACTTTTTCATGTCTGCCTTTTTTAGTAATTTTTATTTCCATTTTCATTACTGTTACCATCAATTTTTTGATATTACCCTTCCTTCAACTTTCGTCTCTCATAAGGGGAACACCTTCTAAACAGACGAAAACATGAATCCAGGAACAACATCACCCGCAACGCAATCCAAGCAAGAAACTAGAAGCCAAACAAGAATCTGAGATCGAAACGATTCCCCCCTTCTCCGAAGACAACCAGTTGCTGGCCGACAACAACAAAAATATACAATCGACAAATTCACAAGCCTCACTTCAAAAACCCAACAAAAAGCAAAAAGTCGTCGATCTATCACTCGTGGAATCTGGGTCTTTGAAAACATGATAAACAACCCAGCAAAGTTCACTCTTCGCCGTAGAGCAGTATACCGGGCAAATAGATGTCTCAAAACCTCTACCGCAGCGGGTTTGGGTGGCTGGGTCTCCTGATAGTCGTCGATCTATCACTCGAAGAATCTGGGTCTTTGTTTTGATCTGTGATATGTGAATCGGTGAATCTGAGATCTGAGATCGATGCAGTAATCGTTGCACAGCTTCTCTTCGATGCCTCTCTTCTCTGCCTTTGCTCTGTAACAAGGATGCACAACGATGCACAGAAGGGTAAACAGTGGCTTTGAAAGAATTTTTTGACATGGAATTCATTTGTGTCAAAAAAAAAAACGAAAAAAAGTGAAAACACCTCTAAGGTGTTTTCACTCTTTTTGTTACTATTTGGATTTCGTATCCAAAATGAATACCCAAAACAATAAAAGTACACAAAAAGGAACATCTTTTTTGCGATCATTACAGAATTGGAGTACAAAAAATATAAACATACGCCCCCCAAGTCTCACACTTTTGTTGTCGTCCTTGTAAAGGGAAGTTAAAACCCAACCAAATAGGTTAGTCTTAGGGAAACTGTTTGCTGTGATCAAGACATTAGAGCGATACACGTACCAAAGGTGGGAGGAAAACATGATTCTTGAGCTATCCAAATTTTGTAAGTAGAAATCGGATGTGTTCCTATGTTATTGGTTTCTATTGCCACTAAAAAAAAATGCATTTATGCTATTATATGAAGCCTGCATGTACAGATTTATTAAGAGTGAAGAGATCATTTTGTTTTAAATTTACATACATACGTAATTGTTTTTTCTTTCTCCCCAGCTGTTACTAGCATCACGTCGGCAAAGCAACGAGAGCCTTGGAGAACTCTAAAATCCGAGTTATGTGAGAAACACTATCCCTTTATTGTCTTTGAATTCTACTGGAAGTTTGTTAGATCCCATAGGTAGTTTATTAACGGGGTGTTAGGGATTGCGATGGTGGGTGGGGCGATGGCATGGTGTGATGATAAGATGACGTGGTGGGTTGGGGGTGAGGACTGGTAGTGATGATGGCCGGTGCATGATCGCCAGTCGATGCGGCGAGTGGTGGAGGTGGTGGGTAGTAGTAGTGTTGGTTGTGATTCAATTGGAAGTGGTTGCTGTGATCTAATCGGAATGCTAAATTAAAAAAAAAATAAAAAAAAAGTTATAATTTTTCAAAATCAAAATTATGAATTGCCAATAACATACTTACACATGCGACTTATTTACTATTATGTAATATATACATAAAGATTCTCATTACATTGATTAATAAAAAAAACATTAATATTTTTGAGAGTATGAAAAACGAATAAGATTGGATCAGTAGTATACGAGCAATGATACAAATCTATTTTGCTCGTGACGATTTTCAAACCGTGAACCAAATGAACCATAAGGAAAACCGACACACAATCCAGAAGTTAGGTTCGTTTAAAGTTTGTTCGAACAAAGTTGAGCTGCCCAAAGTCTGCGTCATCTGTGTGTGTGTGTGTGTGTGTTGATTGAAAAGAAAAAGGTCCCCGCGAACAGTATCTCGATATCCATTAGCCTCTAGCCCTCACCATATCCGCCTTGTCCAAACTCTCTCTCTCTCTCTCTAGTCTCTCTCGCTCTGTGTCTCAACACATTCCACGTGTACAAGCTCCTCACATATCAAATCGAGCTTCGGGCCAAACCCCCAACTTGCAGACAAACCCAGAAGAAGAAGACGAAGAAGGCTAATGCTTTCCTTTTTCAGTCCACACTTTCTCGCCCTCCCTCTCCCCATGTGACCAATACTACGGAATATTCGATCACCATTTTCCCTTATCTTCGTATATTAGTAAACCCTAGCTCACCCATTTTCTCGTTTCTGTTGGATCCAAGTGGATTGCTGCGCGGAATCAAGAAGCGCTCCAAGGTGGTTTGTCGGCCGAATTTGAGGGAACCTCGAGTTTGATTGGCATTGTCGGCGTGATTGGATTGGGTAACGTTGCGATCTGAGGTGTGGGATTGGATTGGATCGGTTTGGTATGGTGGTTGGGAGGTACCCTAAGCTATAGGTTTGGATCCAATTGCGGGAGCAACAGCGCCATTAGGCGATGGCGCTGTTCAGACGCTTCTTTTACCGGAAGCCGCCGGATCGGCTCCTCGAGATCTCCGAGCGGGTCTATGGTACGCCTAATCCTTGCTTAATTTTGCGCAATTGGGTTGAGAGCTTTGCCCTACAGAAAGTTCAAAGGCCAAAGTTGTGAATTTAATTGCCCAAGTTTGCTGAACTTAAGTGTTCTAATTGCTTTCAATTTGCTTCACTTTGGATCATTTGAGTCCAGTTTGGGATACTGCATTGGTTTTTTTCTTTTTTGGTTGTTTTTGAGGGATTAACCAAGTAATCAATTCCGGCTCAATATTCTTTTAATTTAGCTTCAAAAACTGTTCCACAACTTTTTGTGTGGTTAATTAAGTAGTCAATCGCCAATCAAAGCTCTTTTTGGGACGTGCTAATTGTGCAATTCATTTTGCTACTTGCATTAAGGGGTAGAAAGTAATACGTTATGGATGTGCTTATCATATATCTAGTGCACTGCCATTCATGAATTTCACCGGAATCCCAGTCAGTGTGTATGAATCATGATTTTATTACGAGTCTCCTCAAATTTAAGCAGTGAGTGTAGTTAATATTGCTATTTCCTTTTCTGTTGCAGTGTTCGATTGCTGCTTCTCCACTGATGTATTGGAAGAAGACGAGTACAAAGTGTACATGGGCGGCATAGTAGCTCAGCTACAGGACTACTATTCCGAGGCTTCTTTCATGGTTTTCAACTTCAGGGAAGGCGAAAAGAGGAGCCAGATATCGGACATATTGTCTCAGTACGATATGACAATCATGGATTATCCTCGACAATACGAGGGGTGTCCGCTGTTACCGTTGGAGATGATCCACCACTTCTTGCGGTCCAGTGAGAGTTGGCTGTCACTGGAGGGCCAACAAAACGTCTTGTTGATGCACTGCGAAAGGGGTGGGTGGCCCGTGCTTGCTTTCATGCTTGCAGGCCTTCTTTTATACCGGAGACAGTACACTGGTGAGCAGAAGACTCTTGAAATGGTGTACAAGCAAGCTCCTAGAGAACTTCTTCACCTTTTATCTCCTTTAAATCCACAGCCTTCCCAGCTGAGATATCTTCAGTACATCTCTAGAAGAAATCTGGGCTCAGATTGGCCTCCGTCGGATACCCCTCTAGCTTTGGATTGCATCATACTCAGAGTCCTTCCGTTATTTAATGGGGGCAAAGGTTGCCGACCTGTAGTTCGCGTTTATGGTCAGGACCCTTCCTCAAAAACAGCAAATAGAAGCTCGAAGCTATTATTTTCAACTCAAAAGATGAAGAAACATTCTCGCCACTACCGACAGGTAATGCCGGCTTTACCTATCGAGATCTCAAGCAAGAGTCGACTAACCACTTAGTGTCTTGAACCTTTAAACTGCAGGTAGAGTGTGCTCTTGTTAAAATAGATATCCATCATCGTGTCCAAGGGGATGTTGTTCTTGAATGCATCCATTTGGACGACGACCTAGTAAGGGAGGAAATAATGTTCAGAGTTATGTTCCACACAGCGTTTGTCCGGTCGAACATATTGATGCTGACTCGTGACGAAGTTGATGTTCTGTGGGATGTGAAGGACCAGTTTTCAAAGGACTTTAAGGCAGAGGTAACGTGTTATATTACTCAAGTGAAATGTCCTTTTCTGAAGCTGTAGAGAGTTGAATGCATACTCATATCTGTATCAGGTACTCTTTTCGGACGCTGATGGTGTTCCAACTATTATCACCCCAGAAGTGCCAAGTGAAGATGGAAACGAAACTGAGGGTGCTTCACCTGAAGAGTTTTTTGAGGTAGAAGAGATCTTCAGCAACGCAATTGATGGCCAAGATGGAAAAGGGGACTTTGATTCTCATATAGTTCAAGATAACACTCTGGATGACGAGACAAGTGAAATAGTCTGGAAGGAGGATTTGGAACCTCATGCATTCCAAGACTGTGCATCTGATGATGGGAACCACAAACAGGATGGCAAATTGGATCCTGATATACATGAAGTGAAAGACGCTGGTCTGGATAATAGGAATGGCGACATTGAGTCCGCAGATGTTGTTAGTGATGCCTCGAACAATGCAGAAACTGAAGAAGTAAATGTAGATGTTCATGCCATATCACAAGAGATGGAAAAAAACCTAGTTAGGGAAGGCACTGCTATGCAGAAGAAGTTAGAAAGGAAGGGTTCACAGCAGAAGTTGAGTGCTGAATTAAGTAGACAAAAGTCTGAGAAGTCACTCCCACCCTCACCAAAGAAACAGCAAAATGTTAACTCCAAACCAGCCACAGATCCAGTGATCGCGAAACAAAAACCTAAGCAGCAAGAACCTCAAGCAAATTTGCCGCGACAAGCAAAGCCAAATATAGTATCTCGGTGGATCCCTCCGAACAAAGGCTCTTACACAAATTCAATGCATGTATCATATCCGCCATCAAGATATAACAGTGCACCCCCTATGCTAGCCCTTGCTTCTCAGTTGGGGGGAAAAGTTTCTCCCTCTACCACTCCTTCTGAAGCTATGACAACCGATCATGCTTCTGACGCAGGGATGCATGTAGTAGATGTGACAAGTACTGCAGACCGATCACCAAAGAAAAAGAGTTCTTGTCCACCCTCCTTAGATTTGCCAACAACTGAATTGGAATCTGCTCCCACTTTGATTTCATTGCCTCTGGATACTAGTCCACATCAAGGTATCCCTGTTCCTCCATCCCCGCCGCCGCCTCCATCTCCATTTTTCAACGAGTCTGTTAATGTCTTTCCTCTGCAACAGCCCGAAGCAATTCTGCATGCAGAAGAACCTCAGGTCCCCCAACCTCATCGACCTCTGGTTCCACCTCCACCTCCACCACTTCCACCACCTTTGAGTTATTCGTCGTATCCTTTGTCCTCCGCAGTTTCTTCGCCACCTGCCCTGAATACCCAGGTGGGAGCAAACATTTTGTCCCCACCTCCGCCACCGCCAACCGTGAGCTCATGGGCTACTCATCAGATAACCTCTCCTCCCCCTCCCCCACCACCTCCAACTCTGCTACCATCTGGCACGCAGAATGTTACCAGGGTTTTACCACCTCCACCTCCACCCCCCCCTTGGATGGTTCGGGCTTCTACATCAGTTACTACGTTAGTGTCAAGTTCCTTACCTCCACCTCCACCTCCCTCGACTTATGCACCAACTACACCTCAACTGTCCGGAATTGGAGTTCGACCAGCGCCTCCGCCTCCTCCTCCTCCTCCTCCTATGCGTACTTCCCCACCTCCTGTACCCCCTCCTCCCCATGCCACACCACCTCCACCCCACCCTCCTCCTCCTTGTGGTGTTCCACCTCCACTGCCACCTCCTCCTTCACATGGTGCTCCACCTCCACCACCCCCTCCTCCCTTTTCTCAAGCTCCACCTCCACCACCTCCTCCTCCTTCAGGTGGTGCTCCACTTCCACCACCCCCTCCTCCTTTTTCTCGAGCTCCACCTCCTCCACCCCCTCCTCCTCCTTCAGGTGGTGCTCCACTTCCACCACCCCCTCCTCCTTTTTCTCGAGCTCCACCTCCTCCACCACCTCCTCCTCCAGGTGGTGCTCCACTTCCTCCACCCCCTCCTTTTTCTCGAGCTCCACCTCCACCACCACCTCCTCCTTCAGGTGGTGCTCCACCTCCTCCACCCCCTCCTCCTTTCTCTCGAGCTCCGCCTCCACCACCTCCTCCTTCAGGTGGTGCTCCACCTCCACCACCCCCTCCTCCTTTTTCTCGAGCTCCACCTCCGCCACCTCCTCCTATGCACCCAGTACCGCCTCCCCCACCCCCAATCCATGGAGTACCACCTCCTCCAATGCGTGGGGCACCACCTCCTCCACCTCCCCCTTCCACTCGTGGCCCACCTCCACCACCCCCTCCGCTACACGGAGCACCACCTCCACCGCCTCCTCCTGGAGGTCGTGCACCTGGACCCCCTGCACCCCCTGGACCACCTAGACCTCCAGGTGGTGCGCCTCCTCCCCCTCCTTTGGGTGGCAAAGGATTGGCTGGTGATGGGAGAGGCTTGCCTCCAGGAAGAGGTCGTGGGCTTTCAAGGCCTGCTGCTTCAGCACCTCGGAGGTCTACCATGAAGCCGCTACATTGGAGTAAGGTAACCAGGGTATTGCAAGGAAGCTTATGGGAAGAGTTGCAAAGGCATGGCGAGTCTCAAATGTATTGTAACTTCTCTTACTGGTTCAGTTTTCAAGCATTCCATGACTGAAGCTCTTATTAACTAGATTTGTCTAATATCAAATAGCTTATTCAGCTGCTTTTCAGTAGTATGGTCCTGGTTTGTTGCCCTGACGTGCATTGCTTTTCTCCATCTGCATATTCGTAGATGCACTCATTTCACATCATCTGCACTTTCTAACACTAATATTCCCAAATCACTGATGTTCTACCTCAGTGCGCCGGAATTTGATGTGTCAGAACTTGAGACTCTTTTCTCTGCTACAGTCCCAAAGTCAGATAGCACAGGAGGTAAATCTGGAGGGCGGCGGAAGTCTGTTGGATCTAAAACCGACAAAGTTCATCTGGTAATGCAAGATACTTGATACTTCGATCTAGGAAATCATTTACTCTGGAAAATGTAACTTAGCTCAGATGATGCTACTTGTGTTTCTTGTTTTCATGATAATATAATCGGCTGTTGTGATTTGCTTGGGGTTCCCGATGTTTCTATTTTTTGCTAAAAAACAATGTCTCTTGCTTCCCCATGATGCACTATCCAATCTTGAATTTGACACTACTACCTCTCTTTTCAAGGTGATGTATTTAAGGAAAATTTTGATTGACCTACTGAAATGTATGTCAATATGGGCATTTCTCTTCTGCAAAGGGAAAGTGTATCTTACGATACATTACAGACATAAAACAGTAAAATCTCGTGTGCATATGTAAATGGACATCACATCAGCTGGATTTTCATTTTAAGTTTTATATTTGGGGTCTAACACCTGTTTTGTCTGCTCCATTTCAACCAGAAACAACTTGTTCTTAGAATCAGACTATGTACTTGACGTTTTAGAATTGATTTCGGATGCGATGATTACTTTCCCAAAATATAAAAATGTTTATATATCCTTTTCTATAACCTATAAACATTTTACCCGTATCTCACTATACACCATATGCCAAACTAAGATTTCGATACATGGTACGCCTCTTAATTAGACAAATATCTCGAGTAGACAATCTTCTTTTCTACTGGCCATTATAGCTTGTGTTTCCAGTTCCAATTTTTGTAGTTTTCCACACTCCCGTCCCATCTGTTACAGGTGGTGGTGGTGGTACTACAAAATTTTTATTGTACCTTTTTTCCTTAATATTTTGGTTGATACTTGGCTATGCCAACTCATGATGTTCGTATATCAAGATATATCATTCATTGAAATGATCTCCGTGTGCACTCTCACACATGATAGGCGGGTATTTCGATAAGACTTTATTTTATTTGGTTTGCTGCTTAATGACACACTTTTGAGAAGTTGGAGATTAACCTCAGAATTTAAGAAGGTTACAATTTACTGGTCACTATCTTCTCTTCGATATCCTTCTTGTTGATACTTTCTGTAATACATTGCAGATTGACCTGAGGAGAGCCAACAACACTGAAATTATGCTCACAAAGGTCAAGATGCCACTTCCTGACATGGTGGTAAGTGAATCAAGAAACACTCATTTTACGAGTTCTACATTGTGTTTAGATCATATATTTTTGAAATCTATGATTACACCTATTTTCTTCTTTGTGAAAGTTGTTGGTGTGGCATGGTTATGGGCATGTTTAACTTTAACTGATAAACTCCTATCTATAAATAAGGACTATCCATTACACCTTGATTCGCATGTCAAATGGCAAATTATCTGTGATGTACTTCGAAGGCACTAAAAGTAATTTTCTCATCTTAATTATTCTGAAAGTTTTACTTTTACCTGTTGGTTGACCTTGTACTTGGTTATGGCTATGCTGTTGTTTTTGTAATCAACTCCTGTGTTTGCCTCCCTTTGAAGTAATTGAGTAGCACCAACTATGCCTGACTAAAGAGGAAAAAGATGGAAAAGTAATACCAAGTATGATGATTTTTGCAGGCTGCAGCATTAGCCATGGATGAATCAATTTTGGATGCTGACCAAGTAGAAAATCTTATAAAGTTCTGTCCTACAAAAGAAGAGATGGAACTTCTTAAGGTGAAGTTTTAACTTACAAGTGCATTGCCATTTGCCTAAAATGTTCTTTATCTGTGACGTAAAATTGTTACATTAGATGTGGTCTATGCATCCTATATGGTTCTTGTTAACGTACGAAAAGTATGTGCGGTCCATTTTCTTCCCCCATTATTTACTGATATTTCTGTCTTTAATGTACAGGGTTACACAGGTGACAAGGAGACATTAGGGAAGTGTGAACAGGTCTGTAAACCAGATCATATAGGTGTTATATACTTGATGTCAGTGGCCTTTCCTATATTCGTGCTTTCTATATCTTGGACTCAAAATACCTGCCTATGGTTGTCAAATGTCAATAAATACTTGCTCGTGTCTTCGACCAGATTACTTCTACAGTTTGAATTTGATTTCAAGCTTTATGATCATGCACTATGTGTGTGTCTATTTGATCAAGTGAAAAAAGGTAAAAGCTCAGTTGACAACCCTGAGGTTTTTGAGTTCAAAATTGTGGTCAATCAAGGTTAGGAAAACAGTCGACGCCAAGTGACGGCTGTGTGACATGCACTGACAGCCAACGGACAGGCGTACCTGCAGGCTTGCATCCAATGTGTCACATGGATTAATGCCCGCCCTAAATCTGCTGTGCTGTCTTGGAGGTGCTGACAAGGCCATTGGTTGACAAAATAGAATGCCACCTGGATCTGGGTCTCCTCCGCCAGCCTCTCCTAAACCTTCTCCTATGAGTTACAGTCCAATCTCAAACCGCCTCTCATCCTTTCCAAGTCCCTTCTCCATGCCATAATGTAACTCATTGCCGGTCTCCGTCAACAAAATCGCTAAACACCAAGGAACCAAAAATCAAACAGCCTCTTGAGAGTTGAGATACAATTAGACACATGAATTGTCATTTCTGTCTGATTCTCAGCAAGTTTGAGAATTGATAGGTTGGATTTTTGGTTGAGATGGTCGAGTTTTTTTGGTCCCAGTAACGTTTAAGGGGAGAAGTAGGAAATGGACGAGAGAGTAGAGGTGGTTGAAAGCAATCAAAGATTAGGTGAGGAGAAATGTATGCATAGAGCTGCACTCTTCATCTGGAGAGGGAGGGAGGGAGGGTTCTTTATTATTGCTTCAATAAAGGCTTATCTTTCTTCGAACTCTTTCATGGGTTTCTTCATCTAGCCGATATGTAACTTCTTGGCTTCGTTGTGGCTTCTTAGGGATTTGATGAAATATCTTGAATCCATGTCGAGTTTGTAGGTGTACATGTATCAATCAAGTGAATTTCGTTTTGATGGTCCATTCAATAAGAGAAAAGCAACTTCGAGTTTTGTAGGGTTGCTCTTGCTCATTATTGGCGTTTATTTGTGATTCTTCTACCTTGAATATAAATTGATGTTTCCTTGGGCCTTTTTTGTTAGGAGTCCTTGGCATTTTATCAGATCACTAGTTATCATGGCCGCCTCACTACCCTTTATGGTAGTTAATTCGCAGTTTCGGTTTGGGAGCTTGCTTTCGTGCATAAAGATTTCAATATCTAGCAGGACCTTTACTGCCTATAGTTGAGAAACTCCTTTTTAAAGTGTATTTTTTAATTTTGTTGTCATAAGTTGAAGGATGATCGGATGGCTATTGACTAAGCAAAGTAAGTGCTGTAATTTGGTATGACCACATGCTCAGGGTGGTGCCAATGTTGGCTGCCCTATTCTGCAGCCTCTTTTCACACATTACATGCACGGGATGGATAAGCTAGAGAACATTTTTGAATATCTGACAATTAGGATCTATTCTTGTCAAGATAAACGAGGAAAAACATTAATGTAATAATTTGTTGTTACCTTTTGATTCGCTTTAGAGTGGATGATATCGCTATTGGCCAATTGGAGAGAGTCTGTAGGGTTGTTCAGGTGAAAGCTTTGGTGAGATTTTGCTTATACTGGATTGATTGACTCTGAGGATTGTAGTAGAACTGTAACTAAGGAATCTAAAAGGAATATGATTATCTAGCCCAGAAATGTATCACTTGTCTGGGATGTAGCTTTCTTTTAATGGGGGACTGGACAGATGTCCTCAATATTAGTGAACTCTAGTTTCTTGCCTTTTAGAATGTAATAATAATACTTGAAGGCTAAAAGGATTTCTGAGGGGCTTGATCACCAAATTTTTAAAAGCGAGTAGCACTCCCACCTTCAATCCTCACTCTCTTTCTGTCTTTTACGCTCTGAATACTAAATACTCCTTCCGTCCCAAAAAAATTGATCGTATTTCCATTTTGGGCTGTCCCAAAAAAAAATGATCACTTTCTATTAAGAAAGATTTTGTTGGTGTTTTTCAATGTTTACCCTTTTTATTCTATTTCTCTCCTCACATTTAATCCTCCACCAATCCATTTGCTCTCCCCTAGCCCCCCCCCCCCCCCCCCCCCTCCCTCCCTCCCCCCGGGGCTCCTCCTCTCTAGGTAAATTGGAAAACTCATAAATATGACTCGTATCCTAAATAAGCATGCAAGTCAAACATGATTAAATAATTTGGGATGGGGGAGTATGTGTTAACCTTGTCCATTCTCACGCTTGCCCTGGTCCTCAGATGACTTGTTGGTAACTTAGTTGAGGACTATCTTGGGTGTTCCTATTAGATGAGGTAATATACTTGTGAGAGGTCAAGATATAGATGTGTAGCTCCAGATGTGCTGGGATTTCTTAGGACCACTGAATTCTTTTTGGGCTGTAAGTAGTAGTTTGCCGTGGAAGTTGTATTACGGTGACAAACTTTCATGAGGCAAGATGTAGGCTATAGAAGAATGGGCACGCATGGTTTGCATAGCATGCAGTGAATTTGAGTATGTGCCAGGCGGTGCTGATAACGATTTGTTGGTAGGCTTTTAAATTGCAGGTGAGGTAGATTTGCCATGAATACTAAGTATGGAATTAATATTATTTTACACAAGTAGCCCAAAATTTGGGTTTGAAGGTGAATAGTCGGATGTTACATTACACCTTAAAAATCTATTTCCCCTGTGACAGATTGAAACGAAGTTTCTTTATACGAAAACTTATACTCCCTCCGCCCACATAATTTGATCAACTTTTCTTTTTGTGCCGTCCCTCAAAACTTGCTTATTTCCAAATTAAGAAAGATTTTGTAGGTACTTTTACATAGTTACCCTTTTTAAACTTTTTTTTATTATATTTATATCTCCACATTTAAAACTCGATCAACTCATTTTCTCTCTCCTGGCCCACTTTCTTACACTTTTTTTTATTCATTTCTCTCTCCACATCTAGCACTTCACTAACCCATTTTCTCTCTCCTGACCCACTTTTTCCCCTCCTCTCTCTAAAGGGTAGAATGGGAAACACACGATATATAACTTAAATCCTTAATCTGCGTGCAGAAAAAATTTGATCAAATTATGTGGGACGGAGGTAGTACAATTTAGTTAGTGTTGCTTTAGGTTATTATATAGTCTTTAATATGTAAGCATATCAGGTGACTAAATTAGTTGCAGCTGGATGTTAACCTGATCAAATATACGTGGGGTTGTACTGTGATCTGATTATGATTGAGGTGGAAAGAAAAGTTCAAAAGATATTCGAAATTGGATGGAAATGGTGTTTTTGATCCAAGCGGTGGTTAAAACTAGTTGACTAGTGGTGGTCTTGGCGATAATTGTTCAATGTTCATAATGTTTGATAAGCTTTTTGTCTTTCAATGATATATTGTTAGTTAAACTTCTTAAGTGTGTAAGTTTGCCTTTTCAGGGTTGCCTTTTACACTTTATTTCTTTTCAGTTCTTTTTGGAGCTGATGAAAGTGCCACGAGTCGAGTCTAAATTAAGAGTTTTTCTTTTCAAGATCCAGTTCAATTCTCAGGTCAGCGATGTTATATTTTTCTTCGCGACTTTGATATTTCTCTGAGTTTCATAAAATTTGTTTGTCTCCTTAGTTATATAAGCTTGACCTTTATTCAGGCTTCAGATTTCAAAAAGAGTTTAAACACAGTAAACGCTGCATGTGAAGAGGTTTGTCACAAATGATAGTGAACATTCCTGCTCTTGCTTTATCTTCCTTTTTGAGCTGACGTATTATCTCTTAATTAGGTCCGGAATTCCGTCAAGTTGAAGGAGATCATGAAGAAAATATTATATTTGGGGAATACATTAAATCAAGGAACGGCAAGGGGTAAGGACAACAACAATCAGAAGTCTAATACGATTTTTACTGATCAGGCTCTACACAGCCCCAGTGGCCTTGCTTTGTGATGTTGAGTGTTCTCTTACTCATGCCTACAGCCTAGTCGTTCCAGCCACCAGAAGATCAAGATAAGAAAGAAAATGTTTTTTTCTGTAATTTTGTGACTGGTGTGTTGGAGACACTGTCTCTCCAATACAGATTGCGAGATACTTGAAAGCTGTGGGAGTGATAATTCTCGCTAGTATGTAAGTGGTTGTGGAAAATTGACCTGCATGACCAGCATTGGCTAAACACCTGCATAGCAGTTTCTATTGCACATGGAATTTAATCTGATGTTCATAATGACATGGGCTTAAAGAAGATATCAGATGTCTTTCATATGTATTTGATACATCATAAGTGAATCCATTATCACATTCTATCACTACTGGTTTATTATCTTGTATTGCCTGAATTCTGCAAATTCACAAGTTTGGGAGGGCTATGGTCAACTAGTGTAGAGTTTACTTGATTGTCCAAGGAAATCTAAGTGAGAGATAGTTGCTTAAATTGCCTTCAGAAACGTGTTTTCACTCACGAATTAAGTGAGTAGATTCTGGAAACCTATAGCTTTTAAAAGAAACAAACACTTAAGATCTACTGCAACACTTTTCTCGTATAAAGCATTTCCCGTTAGCTGCAAGATTGTTTTCCGATAGCACATCTTTAAGTACCTTTTGTAGACCACGCTGAAAAGAAATGATTTGATTATTCTAGTGCCATAGGTCATTTCAAGTATTGAGACCATCTTTTCAGTTAAAGTATTCCATGTTCTTCGAATTCTGCAGGTTCTGCAATTGGATTCAAATTGGACAGTCTTTTAAAACTCACTGACACACGTGCTTCCAACAGCAAGATGACACTCATGCATTATCTTTGCAGGGTATGAACGCCATAATTTCTTATTCCTTTCATCGTTGAACATTAAAATGTCGTAAAAAAAGTAATTTATTCTAAATAGTTCATGCAGTACCCTTATACACATGATTCTGTTGAATAAACGTGAGATAGTTTATAAGTACACTAAACAATGGTCACTAATTGTCCACTTGCTTTTGTGTGCTTGTAAGTGTGGTTGGTATGCTTTTCCTTTTGCCATCCTTATACCACTTTGGACTTTCTTTGAGAAGTAGAATAAGACAATTGTTGGTTTTGGCTGACGAAAGCTTTCTTTGAATGCAGTTCCTTAGTTAATTCTTGGTCAAGCATATATAGTGACTGGCTAAGAAGCACGGATTCCGGTGCGGGTGCGGATACGCGGATACGGCATTTTTGAAAATTTTAGGATACGGGTGCGGCTGGGATACGGCAAATATTTTATATATATTTTTTTATTATGTACAATTAGTATTAAATTTCTAAGCAATTTGGATCTTAAAAAATGCATAAAAAGACGGAGTGCAATTTAATTCAACCATTCAACAGTAGCACAATACCATCAAATACATAAAAACCACCACCAAATAGATCATATATATAATAAAAGTGGTAATATAGCATCAAAGTTTACAAAATTGGTTTCAACATCCCTCAATTTTTAACCATTGAACCACTGCTTTAAGCCTTTAACACATGTTAAACAATAAACACTGTATAAATTGGTTCCAACTTTCAATTGACAATCCACATCGAAGTCACAAAAGGTAGCAAAGAGAGATTTGAAGACAGAAGAGAGGAAGAGGAGACTTATCTTTGGAGAAATGCTGCCCGAGGTGACTAGACGTCTTCTTGGGTGGTCGCCGGTGGTTGCCGGAGGTCGCGGGTGGTCGCCGGAGGTCGTCGGAGGTCGCGGGTGGTCGCTGCAGGTCGCCGGAGTCGTGGGTGGTCGCTTGTGGTCGCGAGTGGTCGCTTGTTGTCGCGGCTGATTGCGGGTGGTCGAGGGTAGTTGCGGGTGGTCGTCGGTGTCGTGGGTGGTCGTCGGTGTCGCAGGTGGTCGCGTCGCCGGTGGTCACGGTGGTTGCGAAGAGGCGCCGCTGGTCTCTCTCTCTCTCTCTCAGAATCTCCCAATTTGATCTGCCCGATTAGGTTAGTTTATATGTTTTACCCATGAGTTGGATCCGCACCCGATCCGTACCCAATCCGCACCCGAAATTCAGAAAATAAAAGGAAATAAAAGGAAAAAAGGGATCCGCACCCGACACGCACCCAACCCGCACCCGTCCCGCACCCGCACCCGACGCATACCCGACCCCGGTACTTCCCCCCTTTTGAAGCACCCGTGCTTCATAGGTGACTGGTATTACATCTATTTATGGTTGATATAGATTTATAGGACTGTATAGTTTTTAAACAAATAGGATAGGATTCAGAGGGTGTACAGACATTATATTAGCTTAACCTGTCGAAGAATGGAGCCAATAATGTATGTCATGCTTATAACTCTCCTTAATATGTGGAACTTCCAATCACAGGGAGAAACAAAGAACATGATAGAGTGCTCACAAAGGCTAACGGAATGATCATTATCTCGGACTAATTCAAGCTTCCCAAGCTTTTGCCAAACAAGGGTTCTGATTCTCTCTTAAGTAACCTTCTGCTGTCAAAGCTTAAGCTGTCAGAGCATGGGCTGAACGATGTATATCATGCTTAAGTTCTTAACAGGGCCATAGATATAGAACCTGGTGGGATTTTTGTCCCATTCATTACATGAAGTATTATAGCATGTTACTTAATCACTATGCAAGCATTTAAATCTTTTGAAAATCACACAGAACTGACCTTGGTCTTGAACTTCCACTGCATATTCTTGTAGTTACTGATTTTTGTGCAGTCATTAATGGCTAGGTGCTGCTTGGTGATGTTAGGCTATTGCTTGCTTAGATACGTGCTATATGTTTGAAGACTCTATCGTTTGGCGTTTTTGTTACACTATTTCATTGTCTTTCCCAGGCCTTTTGTTGTTTTTGCAAGGTTGTGCTTTATCCAGTGCAGCTTTTTTCCCCCTTCTCTCAGGTCCTTGCCTCAAAGTCACCAGCCCTTTTAGACTTCCATGAGGATCTTGTTAGTCTGGAAGCTGCGTCAAAGGTTGCATGCCGTACATATAACTAGTCTCTGTACTGATCTCAGATATAGTCTTCGAACGATCGGTTAAGAAAGATCTTTCTTGCAGATACAATTGAAGTCTTTAGCAGAAGAAATGCAAGCTATTATCAAGGGATTAGAAAAAGTTAAGCAGGAATTGGCTGCATCTGAAAATGACGGCCCTGTATCCGATGTTTTCCGTAAGGTATCCGGCTATCTGTTGGAAGTTTTTCGTTCGGGATTATAAATTTAAAATACCTCCAATCCACACTCTGACTCTTTATTTTGAACCACTTTTGCAGATCTTTAATTGCATGAATTTGTTATTTCTCCGGAATATTGATTAAAAAGATAAATACCATTAGACAAGCCAGACAAGAGGTCAACGTTTATTTAATCAAATAACTCTCCTTGCAAATTCCTAGGAAGTCAATAGGCTCAGAATTTGAAATTTGGGAAAGGTGGAGTGAAGAGTGTATACGCGATCTAATTGTTTTTTTTTCTTCTCAGGAACACATTTACTTTCGCTATTTGACTAGTATAAAAGTGATGTAAAGTAGACCACCATTCTCTTCCTGTGTGCCCAGAATTTTCCTCCTGCTACATGCACATGACTGTACCTAGAATACGAACTAAACTACACCCTCCATCCCATTCAGAGTCTTATGTGTGACAAAGCACAAGTTGTAAAGAATCACATTATTTGCAATGCCGACTCATAACAATTTAGACCTTTCGTACAATTGCCCATAGGAGCAAGCTATAAAAGATAACATCAAATGTTTTTTTCCCAAAGAGGGTAGTATTGCAAAGTCTTATTCTTTTGTACGTGTGATGCATTGCTGTTATTGGCATGTCAACTTTGCTAATTTAAATAATGCTTAAGCAATTATTTTGCTTGTAAATAAAAAAATTGATTTTTGAAGAGGTAGTACATCTGGATTACATACTGAGTTAATTTTCCTCCATTTTTAGACATTGAAGGACTTTATTGGTGTTGCTGAGACAGAGGTGGCTTCTGTAACAACTTTGTATTCTGTAGTGGTAATATCTTATGCATTGAACTATCTCTTTAACTTTTTTGTTGATGACATCATTATTCTTGTTTGAACGATGGTAATATGTGTTGGCATCTTTCTTAATGAACAGGGTAGGAACGCTGATGCATTGGCCCTATATTTTGGTGAGGACCCTGCCCGTTGCCCCTTTGAACAAGGTAATATGTGGATACTATTAGTTTCCCAGGTTTAGTACTCTATACAAGTAAGGCTGTCTAGAACATGCTACAGTTGGGTGGTTCCTTGTGAGGACCCTTTAAATAAGCCTACTAGTACTAGATCAGGTAAATAGAGAAAGAGGGGAGAAACAAAAAGACTAATATAAAAGATGGAATTTGGGGGTTTGAGTGAAGTCTTGCTTCACTTCTCAACGTTACAGAGTCCTATAAATTTTCTACCATAACAGTGCAGCTTGTACTTGTGTGTGCCAGTGAATGCTTGCTTGGCGTTGGAAAAATATTTTATGCTTGCCCTTTGGTTGGCAAAAGTATGCACCTTATCGTCATCAAAACTTACATGCATATGTACTTGCTTGCTGCAGTACTTGCATAAAAAAGGGCATTGCTCAAAAACCATGTGATTTGCCACTTTTTGCATTTCAAGCCTTTAAGTTTAAGAAGTTTCTATCAAACATCAACGTTAGCACATCATAGCAAAACGGTTTAACAAAAGATGCTGATGTGAGCATGATATGGAGGGGCAAAATGTCACTTCGTCCCTTTGGCGGTTTTCGATGGCAAATTCTCAAAGGCGGAGTTGCTCAATAACGCCCTGTAGTTTGCCAAATGTTGCATTTCAAACCTTTTTGTTTCAGAACTTGCAATTTGAACCTTCTGTTGGTTTTTTGATGAAATTTGAAAGCAACCATTGCATGAAAAGCTTGTACTTTGTACTTGAACAATTATAAAGTTACTCATCAGCACCCCATCTAGCGGACGCCGAAACCACCCTCAATAACACAAGCAACCACAATTCCGTATCGACCGTAGTTGATGAACTTTTATCTGTGCCTTTTTACTTCAATTGTTTAATTGAGACTTCGATCTGAGATTTGATGGTGGTGTCATTTGATGCACGAACGGAGAAGGAAATTCAATAAAATATGAGAATTGAGAAACATGAGAGGAAAAATGGTTTTCAGGATTTGGGTTTTACACTGGTGAGATTTCATTCTGGGTTTGATCTTGATATTTGCGTGGAACTTTGAATTCTCTAGCCTAAGTTGATTCTAGGGTTTTTCTTCCCAATGTGTTGATGAAGTTGGGGTAAATGTGGGTGGAACTTATTTTTTCGGTGGAAAAGATCATCAGGTGGCGGTCAATGGTGGCATGGCTGGTGCTGGTGTGATGGGGGTTGATGGTGTGCTGGCTGGTGCAAGGGGGCGAGAGAAGTGGAGTCTGTTTCAGGGCAGAGTACAAAAATACAAATAAAAAATGTTGAGGGTAATATCCCATAAGAAGATTCGGGGTAACTAAGACTTTTTGGTCATTTTTTGTGGAAGACCTAATCGAAGGTTCGTTTTGCAATGAAGTACTAACATTGAGGTCCAAATGGCTTCTTCTCGAACTTAAAAGTTTGAAATGCAAAAAATGACCAAAAACAGGGTTGTCTGAGCGATTCCTGCTACATAAAATAAAATTTAATAGTGGACTGAAAAAGGCATATTTCGCTCAACCATTAATTTTTATTAATACATTCAATTGCTTGCTTTTCTGGACCTCATGTGTTCGTTTCACATCTAGCATCTTCTTTTTGATACAGCCTGTGTTTCCTCTCATGCGTGAATGAAACATGGCCCCGTATTTGCTGGTCTGTTGATTTGTGCAGTTACTGCTACCCTATTAAACTTTGTGAGGCTGTTCCGGAAAGCCCATGAAGAGAATTTTAAGCAAGCTGAATTGGAAAAGAAGAAAGCTCAGAAGGAGGTTGAGATGGAGAAGGCAAAGGGGATTACTTTAACAAAGAAGGGTGTGAATAGTTGATATTCATTTTGTTAATTCCTTGTGTGGGGATGGTACCATATGGTCTGGCAGTGTTGGTTCATGAGTGATGTCTAAGGGAACTGCTTCAGTGAAAGATCCGAGTCCTCCGTATTGGACGAGTGGGATGCATTTTGTGAGAATTCCGGAAAACAATGCAAAAATGCGAACCCTCGAGGCTTGCAGACCACTGTCTTCTGAACAGCTCAGAGTTGTACATGCAGGAGAAGTTGGTGTTCAACAGTTCAGCTGACTGCGGAGAGAATGGTCTATTGCTTACAGGAACACATCAGATATTCCCAAGCGTTGGGTGGTGATAACTGCTGGATGGCCCTCCGTGTGAATTGTTGAATCAGTCGTCACGCCGCGCCTTAATTGAGAAGGAACTTTGGGCTCCTGCAAACTGGCCAACATAGTAGACTAGCAGGCACAACTACAACTTTAACCTTTCATCGGGCAATCCAGCGCCAGATGGGATGCCATTGAAACTGTAAAGGAGGCGGCCTGATTTTACCACTAACCGTGTACAAAGCTCTAACCCTGTAGTTAGCATTCAAATTTGATTCTTTCCTTCGTAACATAGTAGTTGGTTCCTTTTTTCTAAACCAATTTTGACAGGAACCCATCACGAAATTTGTTGTATGTACATAGTCAGGATTAGAAGAAGAGAGGTAGAAGATAGGTTCTCATAGTGTATTTGTGTTGTAACAAGAAAAAATATATAGATAGGTGCAGGTTCAGAAAATAAGATTAGAAACAGCTTTATTCATTTGTGATTCTCATTTATCAAGAGGAAAAGTTCTTCATATTTCTTCTGTATTCTTTTGCTTGTGTCCACTTGCTTTTCCTGCCTTGTCTCAATACTAGCTGTTTTATCCTTCAACACTGTTAAAACACCTCACATGCTACAGCATTTACAGCAAACTGATTTCTCAGGTTGGATATTAGCATGTCCGTATATCATGCGTTCCCCGAACAACCCCCCCCCCCTTCTAACTGCACTTTGTTGTGTACTTATCATTGATGCGACATGTAGTTTTCTTTTTTTTTTCCTTCTTTCTCAAAGTCACAAAATATGTTCTTTTTTTGCTAAGAAATGTTTCCTTACACAATACTCGCAGCTTGATTAACCTCGGAGAATGTCATTTTTTGGCGTTCTTTACAATCAACGATCAATGTTTGTACAAGATTGGCTTCTTTCAGTTTTGCCATTTCCATATATGGGAAGTATTATCCATGCCAGTCCTGAATTGCACAAATGACATAAGTGAATTAGGGAAAAACCTCAACCGACGTAACGATAATCCTTTGCTAGACAAAGGAATTGCCAAAAACTGTATCTGCATAATTCAAGACTTCAGAAAGTTATATTTGTGATTTCGCCCCTCATAATTGAAAGATGTTCTAATTAGTGTCCCAAACTTAACTTGTTGCAGAATGCTCCTTCCATTTATTGTGCCATGCAACATGCCACCAATTGTGAAAAAGGTGCATGCCACCAATTGATCGGGTATGGTATTCTGCCTAATTCGCCCCGTGATCCGACTCGACCCGCGACCCGTACCCGCCCCGATATACATACCCTATACATAGTTAATCCTAGCCGTCCATCATGTAATATATATAAGCTTTTGTCCTAAACTAAAACCCTAGATCATCTATTCTCTCTCTCTCTCACTCGGCGCTCTCTTCTTCTGCAGACTCCAAAGAGCCACCGGCGCCGCTGCGACGCTGCGTCTTCTCTTCTCTGCGACTCCGTTGCGTCTTCTCTTCTCTGCGACTCCGCTGCGTCTCCTCCACCGCCGACTCCGCTGCGTCTTCTCCACCGCCGGTCGTCGCTCACGGAGAATCTGAGATCGATCTGAAGGCCACGGCATCTTCTTCGACTCCACCGCCGGTCGTCTCTCACCGAGAATCTGAGATCGATCCGAAGGCCACCGCATCTTCTGCGACTCCACCGCCAGCCACACAATCTGAGATCGATCCGAAGGCTACCGCATCTTCTTCGACTCCACCGCCGACCACACAATCTGAGATCAATCCGAAGACCACTGCATCTTCTTCGATTTTGGAAAAACCAACCAACTGTGTGTAGTTTAGACATTAATATATTCTTTAGGATTTTCAGACATTAGTCTAATGTGTGTAGTTTATTTTTTGTGATAAAGTTTTTGTAATATATATTAAAAAAATGTGATATTTTTGCCAAACCAAGCAGAACGGTTCGGAGCGGGGCGGGTACGGGTCTCCTAGATTCACATAGGATCGGTTATGGTATTCTATAAATAGAACCCGGTGGCGGGGCGGGGCAACGTTTCATAACTAGCGGGGCGGGTTCAGATTTTATCAGATCCGCATCCGACCCGCCCCATTGCCATCCCTAGCCACACGACTGAAAAAGAGAGGGACACGCCAGAGTTAACTCAATGAAGAACAAAAAGAACGTTTTGAAGCAATCAAGGTTGGTATCCCGGTAACTCGGTCATGTCCCATCAGTTGCCCAAGTTTGATGACATCTTGAGTGGCTATTCAGAGGTGGCTACTAAGGGCCAAATCCTCAACATGTAGTCACAAAGTTGAGATTCCATCATTGCTCTTGTTCATATGAAGTCTTGGAAAATTGGAATGTTGAATAGAATTTATCTAGAGATCATGCGAACTGTTGGCAGCTGTGATTTGTTTTTTCCACACATGCCACTGAATATAGCTGCATATCACTGCAAACCCAACTTGGATTATGAATAACAAAGGCAGTGTTTGTCGCACTTGGGATTAAGGCAGACGCAACGTATTTGATGAGATTATTTTTAAGCAGGTTATGTAAAAAGCTGGTGCATATTGACTTTGCAACTTTTTAGAATCAACTTTTTTTGTTAATAATCTGACCTGCTGTTCATTAAATAAGTTTAGAAGTTGTTCTTTGCTGTGCATGGACCAAATTAGTCTTCTTCGTTGTTTGTTGTTCTAATTAATAGGATATATGGAAAGGTAAACAGTCATTGACCAATGTTTACTGACAATATGGTCCGGAGGAAAGCTTCATCAATGTTTACTGACAAGCTAATGGGAGCTTAAAATGGAAGCTCCAATTCTGATGCTTTATTGAAGCTTTTTAATGGTTGTACCCAAATCGTAGCATTTCACTTATAAGTTGGCGACAAACATGACGGTGACCAACTTTTTTGAGTTGTAAGCTATAAACCGTGAAAAAAAAAAAAGAAGGGTCAAAAGCCCTTTGCAAGTACTTTACAATACACAAAAATATGAAACCTACAGGAAAGAGAGGGGTGGTGTATGTAAAAGGGCCAAGAAAATGAAAAAGGAATTGGGTTGAATAGCCTCCGATTCTTCTTAGCTCCACAATTGGATCTTTGTACTGGGAGCTGCTTGTCCCTTGATCAACAGCATCTAAATTCTTCAGATAACCTTGTTTTATTTACATAAAGATCACCAAGAAACTCAAGGAAGCCCTTCTAAGCTCTTTACTTTAGCAGGATCGCTTGCATATTCATCTTCAATCTCAATCTGATAAGAGTTTCCACCCTCCAGGTCTTTCAAATAAGCACTTCTGCATCTCTTGAAGAAAACACAACTCATAATTGTGTCAAGCACGATGAAGATGGAGTACAGATAAGCAATGAACATTCCCTCCAACATCATGGAAGAATTGGGGTCTCTCGCTTTATGAAATGAACTTACTATTCTGTATTGAAACAAGGCTTCAACTCCGGCCAGGGCCAGGTTGATAGGCAGAGCCAAAGACAAGGCTGTGGCACTTTTTCCCCTGAGGAGAACACAAGCCTTAAGAATTGCAATGTATCCACCACTACATTTTTCCATTCCTGACAAAACCAACGCTAAGTTGGAGATTATAAGCGCATTTGCAAGGAATATGGAGTAAAGAAGCAGGAAAGTCACGGAGAGAATCAGGAGAGAAGTGGGAGATAAGAGGTCGAAGCCATCGAGACAATTGAAGGCGATAAATAGGAGGGAAAAACAGGTGGCATTCGCAGAGAGAATGAAGATGGAATTCCATAGTTGGGTTATGAAAAGGGGACTAAGAATCTGTGAGAACGAAGAAAACGCTTTCCGGTCATTCAGAAACTGGATTACAGAGGCCTTAGCGAGGAGGAGGAAAGAAAGGGAGAAAGGAAGGACAAGAATGGATGAAGTAATGGTCTGAGAGAGCTTCAGGTTGAGGATATTGAAGAACTTTGATGAAGGAGGGAATCCTGCTGCCGCAAAAAGAGCACCCAGGCGATTTTGGATTGTCGGTAGGAGGGAGGATGAAGGGAGGAAAGCTTGAAAGAGGAGGATTGAGGCAGAGAAAGGGAAGACAAGGAATGCAACACTGGTGAAGTATTGGTAGTGTTTAAGGAAAGAAAAGATTGATCTTCTGATAATCTTGATTGGTCTCTGCACTGGAATTGCTTGGAGTTCTTCCATTTTGGATGCCTGAGATGGAGAGGGAAGAAGTTTATATGAATGGAGTGGTGCGGAAGGCATTGATGCCTCCTCCTCTATTTCAAATGTTCTTTAATGGCTACTCTTTTTGTTCCCATGGCAGTTTAAGGGGGGTTTGGAGAGTTGGGTGTTTTGGACGAATAGATAGGCCACCAACTAAAACTAACAAACCCAGCATAGGTGGAGTTGTTTCTGCTTTGTTTTTACCAATTAGTTTTCTTTGGACAAAGTGAAGGCTTCTGCCTTTGTGATCTCCAAATATATATAGTAAACATGAAATGAGCACCTATATTAAATATATAGTAAATGTCATTCTTAGATCAAGTTTCACATATGTCAAACTGGCGTACAACGTACATTGTTATCCGCATGAGATATAATATTTAATCTTTTCTTGTCTTGATCGAGATATCGGAATTGAAGGTCTTTCAAGGTTTTGAGGAGGAAGGAATATCTGTAGGAGGGGTTTCAAATGTATAAGCTGATTCAGGGATAGTAGAATTACTATGTTCAATATCCTGATAGATTATTACGTGACAACGATTTCTCTGTGACAAGTCAATACTATTTGTATTCAGTTCAGTAATCAGGTGCAGAAGTTACAACCTCAGTGCTGCAAGAGTTGGAAATGTGTTAGGGCAAAAAATTTTCCCTTTTCATATGGTTAAATGTTGTACAATCATCACATCTGGGACCTTTTCCATGTGGCCCTATTTGTTTAGGTGTCTTTGCTTGTTGATGCAAAGAGGGTTCATTAATAATAAACCCCAACTCTTTCAACTTTGGAATTATTAATTGTAGCCTCTAACCTCTAACCCTTGGGTTCCTATCATAGGGTCCAGATAGGGCAAAGTAAACCTCTCATGTGGGATCTCCTTTCCTAAACTTAGAATGGAAGTATTTTTCTTGAAGCAAGTTCTGCTATGAGTTATGGCCGTATGGGGATGATCCATTGGAGGGTTTTCCCAAATTTGGACCTAGCTTTATCTTACTTTGGCAATGATGATGTTTTTGGATTGTGAGCACTAACAAACATGATATCATCATGTGAGTATGTGATTGTCAAGTTTGTCATCCATGAGTAACATGCCGTTGAACCGGTTGAAATTTTAAAATTTTATACCGTATTTTGTGAGAGCTAATGACTTAATCAACCTAAGTCTTGATAAGTATTTCTTAACGTTAACGTTACCGGTTCGAGTTCTTTTAGCTGGATCAGGAAATATATATATATATATATATATATATATATATATATATATATATATATATATATATATATATATATATATACGTCCTTACAAATTCTCTAACAATAGACGTAAATGATCCATCATTGCAAATTCC
This sequence comes from Escallonia herrerae, assembly GCA_033070095.1. Lineage (NCBI taxonomy): Eukaryota > Viridiplantae > Streptophyta > Magnoliopsida > Escalloniales > Escalloniaceae > Escallonia > Escallonia herrerae. The sequence goes on from JAVXUP010000016.1 coordinate 513,048, forward strand.
CTCATTCTTTTATGCCTCCGAGCCTCATCTTCGATCTGACCCACAATTACAGAACAAAATACTGCATCTCTGAAAAGAGTATACCAAAGTAAATACTTAAAAATTCTTTTGACAATATCTTATAAGACCATCGACAAAAACTCTCACGTTCTACCGAATTCGTCCTGTTATTTCAACTAGTAACAACAGCAAATAAACCAATCATAATTCGTAACTCCTAAGTACTAAAGTTTGCTGATTGCATGCAACCTCCTTGAAGCGCGTGAATGTATGGACTTCCTTTTGTTCGTGTGTCACTTGTCAGTCTTAGCTTGCAAGAAAACTAAAAATAATCACACAACTCAAATAATTCTTATACTTGGGCGAATCTTAGCCATTGAAAGCTTCTATCTTGATCACATGATGATGAGCTTGAGCTGAACCATTGTAGGAGGTTGTTGTGCAGTCCTTAGAACCAAAAGATTTTAGTTGGTGAGGTTGGTCCCGTTTTGTTGTGAATAAAACGATATCGAATTATTAATCTCGATCATTTAAAACTTTTAAAATTGAGAGGGATGTAATACGAGAAAGGTTAACTAGAGAAGTAAGATATTCTCTTATAAAAATTTAACGGATCTGAATGGTCAAAACTATTGATCTTGAACCACTCAATATTTTCTTCATATTTTTGTAATATCCCAGGAGGCCCATGAACCCCATATAGGATATTGTTGGCCGGATGCAATGTCCGTTGTAGTAGTTTATTAATGGTAGAAGCATATAAAGCGAGAGGTGTGCTCGGGTCTTGGTTGATAAGAACTTTAGTATCCTCGAATCAAAGATAAAGGGGAAGTTCACTCCTCACCCTAGAAAAAAATGAACAGAGAAAGAAATTTAAGGAGATTTACTGATATGAATGCCAATAATTTATGACCAATTTCGATTAATTATTTAACGATGGTTTACTATCAGTTCTTCCAGATCTCTAAATCAGTAGTACAATGTACACGAAAATGCAAAAGCGAACGATCACAAATTTATGTGAATGGAAATTTTCATTGTTCTAAATGACACTATTTGTATGGTAATGAAGTTATTTATAACATTCCATAACAGATCAGGCTTATTTCATTGTCAACTTGTTCCTCATACTCTATTATTGTTGCTTGAGTTGCAAAAGGAAAGTCTTATCTTTCTTTTTTTTCAAGTTGTCTAAACTCTCAAGCAATATTCATTTCTCAAAATTTCACATCTCACATTATCATGCCACCATTATGATGTCACTAGCCTTAAAATATCACCACCAAAAGTTATCCTTCATTACGTAAGATGAATTGTGAAAGCAACATTATAGCCAAAATGTTTGACTTTTTCGTAATAAATAACTTGCAGAAGAAACTATAATTAATGTTGTTGAATCAAAACAACATTGTATTCCACATAGATAATCTTTAAAGGAGATAAAGTTATCTTTGTATCGGCCAATCTCTTGAGAGGACAAGGATTAGGGAGTATTTGAAATTGATTTTAAGATGGTCAAATTTGATTTAGTTTAAATTAAATCAGACACATGAGTATTTGACAGAAACAATTAAGATACTTAATCTGTCTCAAAAAGTTAAAAACTGATTTAATCTATAATCTTAAAAATAAGGATTATGAAATAATTACTTTTCTTATAATCATGTTTGACCTTCTAATTCACTATGCTACCCTATATTTAATTTCTCACAAAAGACATCGCATACCTATTAACTATAAAAAAGTTATTGTACTATAAGTACTAATGTGAGATTGCTATTACTTTGGTTTGAAAATGAGAAATAATAAACAACTTTTGTTAGTGGATGAAAATAACTTTTTCGATAATTTATTTGTATATTATAATTATTTACAAATAAGAGTTATGTTAACATTACTTCACTCAATACATATCAAAGATTTATTTATTAAAGGAATAATTGCAAAAAATGTCCTCGTAGTTTGAGCCATTTGCAAAAAGACCTCTGCTGTTACAAAAGTTACAAAGGAATACCGGTGGTCGCAAAAGTATTGCAACTCACGATTTCTGAACAAAATAAAAAATTTGTCCAAAATACCCCTGTAAATTGTCCAAATGAAAAAATTGCCCTTCTTCGCCACAAGCCCAAGCTCTAATTAGGGCCGGTGTGAGTAAGCAGGTGAGGCAACATGAAGGGGACGGGATGGAAGGGGAAAGGGGAAGGGGGGAAGAGGGGGAAACGGAGGGAACGCCAGACACCGACGAGGGCCAAATAGACAGAAACGTACAACAGCAGACGGACGAAAGAAATGACTGAAGCTATGGCTGGCCAAAGCTAACCAGAGGGAGGAAAAAGAGCAACCGAGACTGCCAATATGTAGACCGTAGATCCCTACACTCCGGGCTTTCACCACCACGACGCCCAACCAAAAACAAACGGTGGAACCCAAAATCGACGGACAGATCAGGGTGGAGTAGGTGGCGGTGGTTAGGGTTTTGTTGATTGGAGTAGGAAAAAAAATCAAGAGTTGGAGAGGGAAGAAATAGAGGGCATTTTTGTCATTTCGTTAGAATAATCTCTACCAAACGCATTCTTCAGGAACGTGAACATCACATGCCTTTTAGTTTGAACGAATTTTTTAACAGTTGTAACACTTTTGTAACCGCGAGTGTTCCTTCTCAACTTTTGTAATAATAGGGGTCTTTCTACAACTAGCTCAAACCACAAGGGTATTTATGCAATTATCCCTTTATTAAATGTCTCTATCTCTATGGTCATTTTTGTCGTGATAAAATTATTTTAAACACCATTTATCCAAACACTTTTTTGTAGTTTTAAGCTAGATTGTAACTATTTTTGCCAAACAGCAAACTGATTTTGCTTAAAGTAAATTAAATCTGATTTTAAAACTGATTAAAATTTAAGCTGAAACCTTTCAGAATCAATTTCAAACAGACTATTACATTAAAAACATTGAGAAACTTTTATCAATTGAAATAGTTGAATGTAGCGATATAATGATTTGTTTTCGGGTTGATCATCAAAACCCAGTATTATTACTTGGATATCTGATCCAATCCAACTATATATGTATTATTGTTCTTGTCTTATTAGATTGTGGAGCTTGAACATATCTATGACCATATAACAAACTCATATATTTGTCAACCACGAACCATATCATTAAAAATCCTCTTAGAAAACCAAAGCATGGGGCTTGGTGTTTGCTTGGAATAATACGTAAATAGTTGTAGAACCACAAGATTAAACAATGGAACGTGATTTATTCCTTATTGTTAATATTTGTCCTTTCATAATATTGTAGCTCAAGCCAGCTAATGGATGTTATATAGTAAGTCCAATATGAATTAGTTCATATATGTTTTTAAAGAAACGAAGGTCTGGATGATCATATGTTATGTTCAATCATTAGGTTATGATCAGCCGACAGTCCCGAGAGAGACAGATGGTATGTTCATTTCATGATTCCAGTGCCATTCGCATGTAGAATTGATTGTTCCTGGTACTCTAGAAGCATTGATTTTCACACATTTTGGAATGTCTTCTTGATTTCTTTTGGAAAGAACAAAGTAAAACCTTACTAAAAATAGAACAAAAACTTAAGAAAAATGAAGTCAAGATGCTTTGATCCCTAAACAAGTCAACCACCTTCGAGTTTTCTTCTAAAGAAATTTCACATAGAAAAAATTGTGTATTTTTATTATTTTTTTTCTTTTCTGGTTCAGCGGAAAACATCAAGAATAGGGGTGCAACTTGGGCGGCTGCTGGACGGGCTCAAGGGTTAGACCATAATTAGCCCACTCTCTAAAAGTCGTGCCCATAATCAGTCCAGCCCATCTACGGGCCAAATAATATGTGTCCACGCCAAGTCCATCAAAATTTTGGTGAACACGGGTTGGACGCGGGCTGTCCATGAGTTATCCATGGTTACAAATTCTTTTTTTTTAAAACGATTTCGAAACATATCATTGATCATCCAACTCTAATATTTATTCATGATAATGAAAAAAAATACATTAAAGTTTCTAAATGAAGTTAAATATATGCATCAAAATAAATATTTGAGACAAAATGAGAGAAAAAAAAGCCAAGAGTCTCTAATCCTATACTAAGAAATAAAGTAGGAAAAGTAAAGTCTTCAAAGATCTCTAAGCATGAACGAATAGTGGGAATTGTCGCTCAACCTGGTTTAGAAAAATAAGACAGGAATATGAGTGTACCTTTGGCTTTGAGGCTTTGCCTTTGTCGAAGTGGGGGCAGAGAGTTCAGAAAGTAAAAAAAAGAAATTGTATTCTATTGGGTTACGAGTTTGACGGTCGAGATTGCATAAACTTATGTGATCCACGAATTTTAATAACTAAAGGAAATAAAATAAATATATTGTAACATGAATACATATATAGACGGGCTGGTTTTTCTCACTGTTGGATGGGCTTGTAGAAACCTTTGCCCATGTCTAGCCCATATTTTTCACGGGTTCAAAATTTTGAGCCATGTCCACCATGGTCACTACAAAAGTAAGTCCATGCCCATTTTTTTGCAGGCTGGCACGGGTTGCCCGGCCCAAGTTGCACCCCTAATCAAGAATGTAATCCCAAACAAAGACAATGCTAACAAGCATTTGAATATATATATATATATATATATATATATATATATATATATATATATATATATATATATATATATATATACCTTATGAGACTCTTTCTTTATTAACAGTTAAATTTGAGTTGAATGTTTTCACATGGTATCAGGACGGGTTAATTTAGACTTATTAAAGACCATTACGAGTTGATGATGTTCGCCTTGCACTTGATGATAAAAATGTCAGAGAGCTTTTCTGCTTATCTTCGTATATGTTTTGTATTTTAAACTTTAATTTACATTAGCGAACATCATTGGAATAAGTTCTTTTAGGAATTGAGGGCCCCGCCCTACCCTCAATAAAAGGATTTAGATACTTTTTAATTATGGCCAATGATAGTACGAAATTTTCTTGGTATTTTTCTTTAATGCATTAATCCAAGTTTGCTCTGCAATTACTCAATTTCAAGTCCTTGCTTTTCGTGAGTATAATGTTCATTTGAAAGCCATCCAGTTTGTCTGTCGGATAGTGAATTTCGAGGATTAACTCCTATTCTCATTTCTGAAGGTATACTAAACAGAGTGCTCGCCCACGTACTTGTGAACAAGACGGTCATGTTGAACGAAGTATTCAACTCATAGTTGGGACATGCTTTTCTCTTCTTGCTCATTTGTCAGTTTCGTTCAAATACTGGGACCCTGCATTTGGAACTGCAATCTATCTCATTAATCGCCACCCTAATCCCAACCTAATCGCCACCCCGTTATGAAAAACTTTTTCATCACCCACATAGCTACTGATTTCTTCGTATTTTTGGTTGCTTGGGTTCTCCACTCCACTCCACCCCTATGCCTATATCGTTTTCACAAGTTCAGTTCTTGTTCTACTCTGTCTTTCTAGGTTATAGTCCCCAATCGTCAAGCGTATTGTTGCTTGGCCAACTCTTTATTCCTCCTGCTTCTCCTATACAATCTCCTTCCCCCTCTTTTGTCGAATTACCTGTAGTTTGATAAGCACTTCTTCTAGTGGCATCTTATCTAGTTTATCTCTCTTTCCTTCACAATCTCCTTCTCCAACAGTAGCTCTTCGTCAAATTATCAATCTAACTGATCATGGTCTAACTCTGATAATGACTATTCTGGTGGACACATTTGGAGCTCGTTGCCATATCTGCAGCTAGACAATTTGGTCGTTATGCCAACTGCTGTTAATACTGCTATCATAGTTCTTGCAATTCTAATCCATTTCTCAGATAACAACGTATTCCTCTGGTGATCATGCTTCCACTCCTAAGTATTGGTTCTGTGGTACTGGTGCCACTCATCCACCCTATCACAAATAGCCCTGCATCAACTTCATGTTTCAAATGAACACAACAGCAATGATCAAATTCGTGTTGGTTACCTTAACATACTTTTCGTTTACCTACATTGTTCAAACCAATTTTCGAACACCAAACTCTTCTTTTCGATTATCCAATGTCTTGATGTTCCTCGTAGAGATGTCAAAGGGCCGGGCTTGGGCCGGCCCAGCCCAAGCCCGTCGGGCCTGCTGTGGGGCCGGGCCGGGGCCGGGCCAGTGGGGGCTGCCAACCGGGCCGGGCCGGGCCTGCCGAAGGCAAACCTAGGCCCAGTCCAGGCCCAGGCCCTAGGCCCAATAGCTAGGGCCGGGCTTGGGCCGGGCCCGGACCCTTTTTTTTTCTTCTTGTTATTCAATTTTAAATTTCATCTCTAGGCAATATTCACAATTTAACGAACCTAATCTTTATCCTTTTATTTCATTATAAGTAATATACATATATATGTATGTATGTATATACATATTTATTTGTTAGCCATTATATTTTTTATTATATGTTAAACATTTTCATACTCTTCTTGATGAGCTTTATTAATAAAATCTTAACACATAACAATTTATATAGAAAAATAATAAATGTATTCATAGGCCCTCCTCCTTTTATCCGGGCTTGGGACCGGCTGCTTGTAAACAAACAGGCGAAGTTACCTATTTTTTTATATATACGAAAAAATATATATCTTGCTTGTAAAAATTTATTTTATATATATGGAAAAAAAAGTATATTTTGTGAAAAAATTTATTCTTAAAATTCTAACAATCAAAATAATAATGAATGTCTATCCAAAATATCAGCAATCAAAGATCAAGAAATCTGCAACGTCAACCAAAAGGATCAAAAGAGGAAAATAAAAACAAATTACCTAATCATCCAGAAGTACTTCAATATCCGAGTCACTGCTCTTCCTATCATCAATCGGTTTATCTTGCTCGCGGTATTTCGCATCAAGATAATCCTTCCAACATACACATAGCTCGAGCGACTCGGGGTTAAGACGACTCCTCCTGTCATCCAAAACCCTCCCGCTAGCTGAAAATGCCGACTCTGAAGCAACCGTGGAGGCTTGCACTGGCAGTACATCCCGTGCAATTTGGGATAAAGTTTTATACATGTTTTGATTTTGTTTCCAAAAATTTAACAAATTAAAATTAACCTGTTCTTGCCTTGATAAATCAGAATAATGATCAGTATTTGCATATACACCAATCTCATTAAAAGAGGAAAAAGTATACGAACCTGCCGAATTAGAAGTACCTTCACCTGGTAGTTGTCTTGCTACTAGATGTTCAAAGCCCTGAAGGTATGGCGCATAATACCTCTCAACAGTGGATGATGATGTAGCTCGCCCGCGCACGTCAGCAGAATTACGATAGACGTTGAACAAGTCCTCAAACCTCTTGCTCACTTTTGCTGTGAATGCGGTTGTCTCCTCTGCTGTGTAGCACATTAATTTCGATATCTCTTGTATCGAGGCGTTCACGCCATGCAACTTTAACCTAGGATCTAAACAAGTAGCCACAGTAAAAATAGCAGGCAGCTTACTCCAATATTTATTAAATTTTTGATCCATCACTTTTACTATTTCCTTAAAGGGTCCTATATATCTCCATTTTGTTAACATTGTAGCCATCTTCAGAATTTCTATTACAGCGAGAGGAGAGGTGGGATAGTACGTACCAGACAATAAATTGGTAGACGTGTAGAATACCTCCAAAAATTCAGCTAGGTATGTGGCCATCTGCCATTCCTCTTGAGTTGGCAAGCCGGCTGGGAACTGGGTTAGTAGAAAATGCGTATAGACTTCTCGGTATGCCAGAATGTGTAAAAGCATGTGGTATGTAGAGTTCCACCTGTGGACCACATCTGTAACTGCTCTCCTGCGAGGCATATTATATTGAACACACAACGTTTTAAATTGTTGTGTTCTCGGACTCGAGCTATTAACATACGCTGTCATACCCCTCATTTTGAGAAGAATATCTCCTGCAGCAGCTAAACCATCTTGAACAATTAAATTAATAATGTGACAAACACAGCGAACATGAAATAATTCACCGTTAAGTACAGGTTGAAGCGTCTCCTTTAAAGCTGCAACAGCAACTTTATTATTAGAAGCATTATCAAAACTAACACTCATAATCTTATCCTTAATTTTAAATGTGGTGCATGCTTTTAATATAAGAATAGCAATGTTCATTCCATCGTGCGGATAAGGGAAGTGCTCGAAAGCGATGATTCTCTTGTGCATAACCCAATCTACATCAATCCAATGAGCGGTCACACAAGAATAACTAACAAAAGTATAAGGAGATTGCCAAATATCAGAAGTAAGACTAACTTTACCTTCAAATTTATCGAAATAATCGATAAGGCGTGCTTTAGCAGCATTGTACTGTCGGAGTGCATCGGATCTAGTTGTGTTTCTATGAACCTTTTTGTACAAAGGTTGAACGTATGTGTTCATATATCTAGAGTGCTTAGGATTATCGGCAAAAGAAAAGGCTTGTTCATCATGAATAACAAATTCAGCGAGACCGTCTCTTTGCTCTCGCTGATTATAAACAAATAACTTACCGTCAAAAGATAACTGCGTTTGGGTAGGTTCGACGTGGCCTTGTCGAGGTGCACACAGAGGGTAATGCCTGTTAAGATGTCCATTACCACTACCAGACGAAAATAATTTAGCGCAGTACTTACATCGAGCTTTTCGGATGCCGTCCACCATAACTACATCGAAATGATTCCAACACTCGGCTTTCTTTTTTTTCCCCTTTTGGACTTCTGGCTCATTACCGGAGGCATTGCTCGGCCCTTCTTCATCATGACCAGGCATAGGGTTGAGATTATGCCACGGAGTAGTAGCTTCGCCAACCGAGCTGCGTCCTTGACTATAATGCGGGGGGTCTTCATCAGGCGTGTATTCAAAATCTGGAATGTTTTGATTGAACTCCCAATTGGCTTGGGTATCTATCATACAGCCTGTACTCATTCGTCCAGGAACGAATGGTTGTGTTGGTGCTTGGATTGGTGTTTGTGATGGCCGTGGCGCTGGCGCTTGTGCTGGTGGTGGTGCTTGCGATGATGATGATGTTTTTCGTGATGACGATGCACGCCTCATTTTCTTCAATAATCCAGCCATATTTCGAGCTAAACTTTGTAAGAGTAACTAAATACACAAGTATAAGAGTAGTAATAAGAAATAACAATTAAAAGAATGAACGAGTAACAAATATTAGAGAGTTAGTAATTAAAAAGAATTTAGCAAGACTAGTAATTAATAAACAAGAGTACTAATTAGTAAATACTAGTAGTAATTAGCAAGAGTAGTAATTAAAAAGAATTTAGCAAGACTAGTAATTAATAAACAAGAGTACTAATTAGTAAATACTAGTAGTAATTAGCAAGAGTAGTAATTGGAGAGGAAAATAGTAGCAAAGCTTGTAGAAATATAGAATGTTTAGGTAAGAGAGAGTAAGAAGATTGGTGTGAAAAATTAGAGAGAAATGGTGTGAATTTATAGATTTTAGAAACTTCACAAAAGACCAAAATACCCCTACAAACTATCCGTTTATAGTTGTTGGGGAGGGTAAGAGTGTAAAGGAGTTGAAAAATATAGGTTAGACTAAAATACCCCCCAAACTAGCCGTTATATTGCTGTTGGGGGGGTAAAAGTGGAATTTTGGAAAAGGGGTGGAAGAAAGGGGGGAAAAACAAAAAAATTCAAACAAGTGGGGCCAAAACCGGGCCAAACCGGGCCGCAGACCGGGCCAGCCCCGGGCCAGATCCGGGCCGCAGACCGGGCCGACTTCGGGCCGGGCCAAACCCGTTTTCGGGCCGGGCCGGGCCGGGCTTTTTCGCAGCAATGGACGGCCTGGTCCAGGCCCAGGCCCCAGGCCCGCTGTGCTGGGGCCGCTACTGTTCATCGTCGGGGCCGGGCCAGCCCGGGCCAGAACCGGGCCGGGTCGGGCCAGCCCGCGGGCCGCCCGGCCCGTTTGACAACTCTAGTTCCTCGCATACCAAAATCTTAGATCCGTGCATCAATTTGACAAAAGACAGGAGTTGCTTTTCTGAATTTAGGCCATTTTCTTTTGCTGTGAAGGACAAGGACGCAAAGACGTCGCATTTCATCGAGACGCTTGATCGGGGACTCTATCAACTTCAGTCTCATCTTAATGAGTGCACGTCTCTCGTTCATTGGCATCACAACTTGGTCACCTTCATTTCAAATGCTTTAGTTAAGTCCTTCAGAAAAATAACTTACCATGTTTATCTTCAATATTTTACTCTAGCAATTCTTGTGTTGTCTAGCTAAAATGTCTAACTATCCCCTTCCCTTCTCTCCATTTGTAACTAAGCAACCATTGGTTCGCTAAAATACCCCGTTTCTAGCCTTAGATTATCCTTTGCAATCAATAAATTGGCTCAATTCATGCAACACCCCGCTAATGCTTAGCCACATTAGACATTCTATTTTTGTAAGTTCCATTTTATACACTTGTTAGTTTAATCCGTTATTGCGCTTTATTTTTAGGTTTTTTATTATTATTGTTGGTCTACGCTTGATAATAGTAGGCTTAACGTAATTAGCTAAGTCCAGTCCAGTGTAGTTAGTCGAGTTTAAGTGGCTTAGTACAGTTAGTTTGGACTTATCTCAGATTAATGTTTAGATAGAAAAGGAGGACTAGTATTTTGGTTTGGATAAGATTTATTAATCAATTTTCTCTGTCTATAGTAGGTTCGTAAGTGCTGTTGGAAGCAATATTTAACAATCAATTGCAATATTTTAGTAATCTTACAAAAGAAATGAAATATAAAAATATGCGAGCACGTACCTCCATTAGTTGTGAGCATGAAAAATAACTTACATCAATGCTCTTCAACAATGTAACATTGTTCTTATCAAATGAGGTGCGCTAAGGGTTCAAAGAATTTGTCTCGAACACCTTAGAAATAAGTTATGTTGACACTGGGTTGAGGCGCGGACTAGGTCGCTCTCATTAAGACGGTTCGTGCCCCTACGGAGTGTTCCGATGCAATAGGTTCTAATGCGCCGCTTCCAGGATACAACAGCCCAGCTTTTATTTGCTGTAACTTCTCTAAGTTTGCACCACTTGAGAGAAGTTGAAGCTTCACCCAATACCCTTCTTTGCCCAACAAAAATATAACAATTGTTCTCACACTCTTAAGAGAACATGATCACGAAATCATAAACATTTGTGCACTTGTCTTTGCAACAAGATTGTAGTTAAGAAAAACAATGATATGTGAGTAGAAAAAATGTAAAGGAAAGTCTCTTAAGACACAAGCTCTATCATATGTTGACTAGAAAATGAAAGAATTTGTAATAAAAAATCTCTTCTCCCAATAACTAGAAGAATGACCTTTATATATATATGTCTAATTAAGTGACACAATAAATCTTTGTAATAAGTTATTATTATGCAAATAACTGTTGTCATAAATTACTTGTAATGATACTTATGAACCAATAAAAGATACATAAAGCAAAATATTACTTAATACTTGTAACGGTCCAATCAAAGTAATTATTCCAACAAGTGCATCACTCGAGGGATGAGAACCAACCAGTTTGGATTTGACCCACACTGAAAATAAGTCTATTCATTTGTGACGGAATGTGTCGAGAATGTAAACCTACATCCAAGAGATAATACCAAACACTTCAATGCATAAAGTCTGATTTCTCCCTAATTGGATTCGAGGTCGATTCTTTAAAACTAATGTAGTCATCACAATTTAGCCTGTAGGCACCTACTAAGTCAAATAATATGAAAAAGAACCAAAATAAATCGCTGCAAATTCTAATACGAAAAGCTCATGTTTTCAATTTTTCACTAACGCTCTTGATTTGTGATTTTTCGTTACGATGACAACGATTTTTTTTATATATTTTTTAATTCAAGGATAAAGTAGTATCACATATTTACCCAAGTCGAAGGGTATAGAATGGGACCAAGATGCTCTCAATTTGTAATTTTTGCTTGTGAGCAGGGCTGAGCACAGTTTGATTAGTTCGTTTTGAAGGCTGAATATCAAACCGAATTGACCAACCTCAGTTTGGAAAAAAAATCTAACCGTGATTGAACGGTTTGGTTTCAACGGTTCGATTTCTGCGAATTGAACGGTTTGGTTTGGACGGTTTAGTCGGTTTGGGCCAAACTCAATTTTGAACAAGTTTGGGCCCAAAAATTAATAACTTATACATACTAATAAGCTCCAAAAAATTGAATTTTTTTATCATAATTATTAACACTTAGTAAGATGTAGGGGACAAAAAAAAATGTGTGTTATGTTAAGAGATTTAGGGTTTATCTCATTTTATATGAGTGGTTAGATAATTAAGGTTAGTAAAAAAAATAATTAGGATTAGGTAAAAATATAGATATGTTATATTATTATTATTATTATATACGGTTGGTTCGGTTTATGCGGTTTCATAAAAATCTGAACCGAACCGACCAAACCGAATGTACGATTTGGAAAAGAAAAAAAAAATCAAACCGATTGATTTTTAGAATGATATGAAAATACACGGATTGCTTGGTACGGTTTTTACGGTTAGATCGATTTTAACAGTTTAAATGTTCACTACTACTTATGAGGGTGGGGAAGTACTGTGATTGGATTTCAAGTCCCAAAACATGCCCAAAAGATCCATTCAAACCCAATTCAATGTGGATCTAATGATCCAGCTCCATCCAGTCCATTAACAGGCCTAGCTTTATCTCTTGGGAAGCTCGAGAGGAGATGGTTCTTTAGGCCTCTTTAAATGGATAATTTAACGGCAGAATCATGCTCAGCCTGTGTAGGCCTTGAGAGACCTTCCTGCTGATGGAGAGAGAGGCTACACCTGGTGGTCATCATCATCATGGTAATAACAACTCAGGTTGTAGAACCCTGAAACAGGTTGGATTAGGATCATCTGCTATGCAGCACCCTGATGTAATAGAAAAATATCGTTAAATATATTTTAACGACAAATAATTGTCACTAATTTTTAACATCAGCTACAAAGTATTTTTAGTAACATTTTTTGATTACTAAAACTTTTACAGTATAGATAATGTACAACAAAAGATCCTGATCGAAACTCGTAACTAGTTACTCTTGGTTTTTAAAAGTTCAATGTGCATCCATAAAGTCTAATAATCCTACTTAATTATGACTTGAGCAAGTATAAATGAATCTCTTTTATCTTTTCGCCTTCCATCGGTTTGGTCCGCATTCTATAATAATTCTATAAACTAATGGTGGAATGATGTTCTAGTATCCAAGAAATTTAGTTCGTAGCATGCTAGTTATTTTTGAAAAAGAGAGAATATTTAGCGAGGCTATGTCAGGTGATAGTGCAAGTCTCTTCGAACCGAGTTATTTTGGATTTGGTCTAATTATTTAAACATTTTGTTTCCTTCTAGTCGGGTCAATGCCCACTGATATCTATCGAGTTAGAACAAATGGTCTTCCTTTCCCATCATCGATTTTACTGCAGTTTTATCGAAGCTCAATTACTTGGATGTGGTTTGGATGTCATTGCCATTGATCAAAGTAATCGTCAGTTTCGATTTCTGTTAACAAAGCAGCATACATATAAGGTCCAACTAATGATGACCGGGGTGACTCTTAATTAATCTATAATCACTATTTGAGTTTGATACGTTGTTTACATGCATTAGAGTCTATTCTAAATTTTTTTCGAAAAAGTCAAAGAGAAATAGAATTTAAATAGGACAGAGGAAACACTATAAAAGTCGATGCACAATATCACTCTTTCAGTTTTTCGTAAATATTTTTACCGGCATTTTTTCACAACCAATAAAAATAAAGTAAAAGCTTCGGCCGTCCGTCCGTATCTATGTGCTGAGTCAGCCGGAAAATAAAGAAACCGGAAGCTCCACCCACTTTGCTATTTTTATATTTTGACCCCAAACTTTCTTTTTCAACTCTCCGTCTCTTTCTCTCGTTCCGATTCGCCTGTGGAACTTCATCGCAGATAGATACACAGTGCCCGAATGTAATTATACCTCCAATTGCAAGGTATTTCACATCGATTTAAGCATTTTTTTTTTAATAATATCTGGTATCGATTTTACGTATTGATGGCGTGTTTACAGTTTGATCATGCTTTTTGACTGCGTAGTGACAATGATCACAAGTTTACATGTTAATTGATAACTTCAATCAATGAATTTATTATGCAATTTGGCTATTAACTACAAAGTTTAGTTAAAGTCTTGAAGTGAATGATTCAGGTGTAGCATGGATATGCGTGAACATGATTGTGGTACTGATGTTACTTTGCGCGGTTTATTAGGATTTTGATATGTAAACGTTGGAGGGTACGGAGTGGCGTCTGTATTTGTATCTCCGTGCGTGGACAGGACTCAGTGATGGTTTATGTTGGATCACCGTACTAAGCCTGCCTGTCCCGTTGCAGAGGGAAGTACTTCTTAGCAAGACGAGAATTTTGATTCGAGTCTTATCTTGTTAATTTAAGCTTAGTTATTGCTTGGGGTCCTGTAAAACCTAATGAAGATAGTGTAGGTGGAATGGATAAAAGGGCAGGGAGGCGTTTGAGTAGCGAAGGCAACTTGATAGGTCTGGTTCATGTCATGACAGTATGTATCGAACATGTTGAGATTTTATAACAGGAATTAGTTCTAGCAACATAAGGGTTTGGATTGAAATCTTATGTTGTTTCTTTTTGCTAAGTTATTAGTTCGGTCCTATAGAACATGTTGAGAGAGAGGGGGGGGGGGGGGGGGAATGACTTGGAACTCTTGACAGAAGCGGGCTTCGGCTATTACTATATAAAAATAAAAAAGAGAGCTCCCGCTCATTGTCCCCCACCCCAAGCTAGACAGATCCAAGTAAACTTTATTCACACTAACCCAATCTCGATGAAAATAAAATAAAATAAAAAGGGATTATCTCATTAAAGACACGTTTCATTTATATAACTATGGGCACTATTTGCCCCTTACTGATAGAACTGGAGTTCTTGTTCTATTCGTTCAGTTCGAAAGGATCTTGGGCTAAGGGTTTCCGGCTTAAGTAAAGCCCTAAGGGCGCAGCTTTCTTGATCAACGATCTAACTTTCTTGAAGAAAGTCAAAACTAATATCTTTATCTAAAAAATTCCGATTTGATTTAAGGAACTACGTACTGACGAAAGCTCCGTGCATCTTGATTTGGTGACTATGATCTGTAAAAGTCAGGAGATAAGATATATATAATTATGTATGAGAAAATATGATTGTAGTTGAGGTGGGCTTTCTCTCTTAGTTGCAGGAAACTCCTAATATGGTGACGTTTCTCTCTCGAAAACTCGCTTTTGCAATCCCAAGTTAGGAGCTCCATGGGATCTCGTCCCAAGCTAAGATGGGAACTCGATCCCGCTAGTTGGATAGAGATGCATGGAACAAGTGATAGAATACATGAAAATCAAGCTCTTTTCAACTCAATTCCTTGTTTCTCTCTTCCTTCAAGTCCTTAAAGTCTCCTTGTCTGTTGTTACTATCTATGTAAACTATGCTAAACAAATGATAATACTCTTTACGCATTTATTTATTCAAGCCGCTCCCAACATCAGATTCTTCTTGGTGCTTACGCTTCCCCGCCCCCGCCCCCGCTTTGTGCAACTAAGCTTTCTCTAGGAACTGGTTTTTCCGGGTATTCAAAAGTGATTCCACAATGTTTAGATGGTTGCTCTTTTATAGAGAGAGAAATCATATATGTAATATAACCGTTGAAGTCATGCATATTTTTAGAGCCCACTATCTCATAATCACTTCAATCTCATCTCCTTACAGTCAATAAATGTTAAAAACACTTTGGGAGTTTTATACATAACCAACCAACTATTTGACTATGTCTTTTACTTCCCGTCAGATATTCTAGTTAAGTTACCCAAAAACCATGGAGAATTATTTTATCCTATGCTTTGAAACTAATGTATCCTTCAGACCATGACTTTGATTTATACAGCTTATATCCACATAATCCAACATCTCCTACTTGGCTATAAGATAATATATTTATATTCAATTTTAAATGCATAAACCCATAAAGGCAACATGACGTTTAAAATGGGTTTTGTCAACAGGTCTACAGTCATTTGATTAATAGAGATACTTTCAAACACTACTATAATGATATTGTTATTCAATGTTTTTACTTTTGGGTCTCCCAATTCTTAATGGTTTTTACCTCGGCCTCATTATCATTATACAGTATAGCTTCGCCAGCTATATAACTAAGACTTAAGTGTCTAAGAAATCTTTTAATCCATACCGCTTCAACCACTGTTGTGCTACACGCGACAAATTCAGATTTCATTGTATATTTCGCAACACAACCTTACTTCTTACTTAACCATGATATAGCCGCACCGCCAAAATAAAAACACGTAACCAATGGTCAACTTTCGATTATTAGGATCTCCTGTAAAATCTGCATCACAAAATCCTATAGCTTGCCAGTCATTAGGTTGATAGGTTAAAGCAAGATCAAGTGTGCCCAGAATATATCTAAGTACCCGTTTTACGGCAATCCAATGTGTGATACCTGGATTACTTTGGATTTTCTAATTAATCAACAACAAAACTTAAATCGGGCCTCGTGCAGAACATTGCATACATCAGGCTACCTACCACTTATGCATAAGGCTTGGATTTCATTGCTTCTTTATCCTTTTTAGATCTAGGAGCCATTTGTCTAGTCAATTTTGTACCCTTATAGATAGTTGAATCAGGGAGTTGCTATAATCCATCTTAAATCTTTTAAGAACATTTTTCAAGTATGGTTTTTGAGAAAGACTAAACTTCTTTAATTTTCTATCTTTTGTTATTTTAATGCCCAAAACATAAGAAGCCTCACCCATGTCTTCATCTCAAAATTGAGATTCAGCCGACCTTTGACTTCAATGATTTTGTCTAAACTATTGCTACCAACAAAATATCATCAACATAAAGGGAAAGGGTAAGAAAAGAGCTCCCACTAACCCAATTATATATGCAATGGTCAAAATTTTTGAGAGAAAAGCCATATTACAATATTGCATTATGAAAAGTATAGTACCATTGGCGAGAGGACTGATTTAGACCATAGAACGATCTATTCAATTTATAGACCTTATCCTCTTTTCCTTCCATTTCGTAACCCTTGGGTTGAGTCATATAGATCTCTTCTCGTAACTCACCGTTAAGGAAAGCCGTCTTTACGTCCATTTGGTGTAATCCAAGATCCAAGTTGGCAACAATAGACATCGATATTTTAATAGAAGTAAACTTTGCAACCGGAGAATGTCTCCGCATAATCTATTCCTTCTTGTCGCGTGAAGCTTTAGCTACAAGCATAGTAACAAATTCGGTATTCGGAATTTATTCGGAATGGACAATAATCCAGAATTCGGGAATTATTCGGAGAATTTCATCATTGAATCGATAATAATTCGGTGAAATAACAAAAATTCGTATTGTAAATCAGAAATAATTCCGTAATTAATCGTTAAGGTTACAATGATTTTAAGTGTATAAAATTTGTAAACTATACAACTGAAATGAGAAAAATACAAGAACTCTTTTATTCTTTAAGTGATGGGTACAAAAAAATGAGTTGGGCGAGGGGGGGGGGGGGTATTGGCCTATAATTATGTCTGGCTTAATAAAATATCTGCATTCTTCTGCTCAATTTAATCAAGAACCATGGGTTGGTGTGATGGCACAAAACTGTGCTCGTATGCGGTGATACCCGTGTTCGAGTCCCACCAGAATAGGCTTTGCCATCTTCATTTTTCCAAGAGAAAGGAGGAAGTACTCGCAATATATTCGTATATGTCGCGATAAATTCGCTAATCTCGCGATATTTAATATGTATTCGCGAATCCTGTAAATAATCGTGATATATTCGTGATTAATACTCTCTATCAATTTATTGCGATAAATTCGCGAATATTGTTACTATGGCTACAAGTTGAGCTTTATATTTACCAATTGTTCCATCAGACCTGAGCTTCTTTTGAATAATCTATTTGCAACTAATAGCTTTTCTATTCTTAGGTAAATCAAGTAGTTGCCACCTATAAAGCACCGGTGCGGCACTTACGGTGAAGCACCGGTGCGGCACTTAGGGTGAACCGAGAACGCTTCGGGTGCGCCTCGGGTGCGGCATCGGTGCATGTTAGGTGCTTGTCCAATTTTTTTTTTAAAATCTTAAATATCGGGTGCGGCTCGGGTGAGCTTCCAGCGATCTGTGACCACCGGCCACTCCAGCGATACCGGCAACCACAGGCAAGGACTCTGACGAGAGAGGAGACTGGAGAGAAGAAGTAGATGTAGCAGAAGAAGAAGAAGAGAAGGACTTACCGGCAACGGCGTGCGGCCAGAGAAGAAGAAGAGGCATGGTCGATGTTATCTATGTTGGCCCGTTGGTTGTATGGAGATGACTCTTGACAAATGTTTGTTATTTTAAGTTAAAGTACCCATTGCTAAGTTATTATATAAACCATCCCAGTACTTCAAAGAAATAAAAGTGATACCACATAAAACTTTATTCTTTTCAAATTTATAATTTTAGTATTTATAAAACAACCCATTAAACTTAACAAATTCTCACTAATTTGGCTGAAAGCTTTAAAATTTACGAAAGAGCCCGTTAAACTTAAAAACTCACTGCTTTGTTTGGAATATTAATATCTTTTTACATTTATCAAACACATTATGATTATTGAAATTCAAACTGTTTAAAAACTTAATACTAAGTGTATATAATTTAAATAATATTTATAAAATTTTCCGTATCCCCGCTGCACCCGTATCCTAAAATTTTCGAAAATGCCGTATCTGCGTTTTCGCACCCATGTCATATCCGGACCCACGTGCTTCTTAGGTTGCCACACATTATTCTTTTCTATGGAGTCTAATTCTTCATTTATTGCGGCCCTTCAAGAAAGAATTCTTTGATCTCATCGCATCAACAAAATCTTTTGGATCATCGGGAATATCCTCATTTAATAGTGCAAAATAATCTTTCAAATAATTAGGAGGCTTTCTTTCTCTTTGTATTCTAGACAGAGTATCGTAAGGTTGTTCCTTTTGAATAACCTTTTCCATTTCTTACACTATCCTTCTCCTTTTCTAATTCAAAAAGTTCAACCTCTAGTTTACCCTTTTCAATATCGTCTTCTAAGAAAAATGTAACCCTACTTTCAATTATTCCCGGGGACCCATTTGGATGAAAAATAACAAACTCATACCCAATCAAATGCTCACAATAACCAATAAAGGTGCATTTTATGGTTTTGGGTTTTAGTTTTCTTTCTTTGGGTCCTAATCTCCTTACATGAACAGTGCTATCCCGAATTTTCATGTGCGATAGGCTGAGTTTCTTTTCCCACCAAACTTCACGTGGCGTTAAGCCTATAATTTTGGTTGGCATCTTAGTTAATGTATAGATGGCTGTAGCCAAGGCTTCGCCTAAAAAATTATTGTTGAGTCTTGCTTGACTCAACATTGAACGAAGCATATCTAAAAGTGTTCTATTGCGTCTCTCTACCACGCCATTTTGCTGTGGTGTATAGGATATTGTAAAAAAGTGTATAATACCGTTGTCTTTGCAAAACTCATAAAAAAAAACAAGCCATGTATTCTCCACCTCCATCAGTCTTAAGTGCCTTGAATTTTCTATCTAATTGTTTTTCAACATCATTTTTTGTATTCCTTAAAAATTCTTAAAGCATCTGATTTGTGCTTGAGTAGATAAACATACCCATATCTAGAGAAATTATTAGTTAACATAATAAATTTCTCTATTCTGTTGTGACTTTTAACATTTAAAGGGACACAAATATTAGAGTAAACTAATTCTAACAGTTCTTTGGACCTATCCATTTTTTCTAAAGGCTTTCTAGCCATCTTACCACTTAAACCAAATTCACATGATTTTAAATCTAACTCCAGAGTACGTATTAACCCAATTTGAGCCATCCTTTTCATTTTATTGTAATTTAAGTGACCCAATCTCACATAAAACAGAATTAACATCCACGTTTTAACAAATATCATTGTAAGCAGAACAACTAGCATCATTTTTATTACCATATTCAAACAATAAAGACCATCAACCTTAACCCCCCATACAAGATTACGCCCATGCTTCCCAATAGTTTGGAAGACCTAAAACGCAGCTCAAAGCCCTTTTCATCCATCCGTTGCACAGAGAGCAGATTGCGCCTCATATTAGGCTATCAGAAAACATCTGTCAAGATGAGATTATTCTGTCCAGGCAATGAAATTTTCACAGTACCAACACCAAGCACATCATAGTACGTGTTATTGCCCATATAGAGCCTGTGGTCGCCGGCTTTCACATCATCTCTACAAAATTCTCTCTAGTTTTTGCAACATGGCAAGAAGAAGTAGAATCCACCAACTAAGACCGAGAATCACAATCAGCTAGAATTGACTCAGAAACCATGCATACAATGTCTCTAGGGCCTTTTTAAACTGCTTATTGTTATCATCTTTATTCTGTGGGCAGTTGTTCCTATCGTGACCGGGTTTTCCACAAGTATAGCAATTACGTGATTGTTTCTTACTAAAACAATCATTTGACCTCTAGGTTCAAAAGCATTAGGGGTACTAGAAAAAGAATTTGGTTTAAAAACATCAGGGACATTAGAAGACGTGGAACCAGTATTAAAAGGAGTAGGAGCAGTAAAATGAGATTCATTCTTTTCTTTTTAACTCTCCTTTCAGCTTCTAAGCCTAGCATCATATGCAAAATTTTCATCGTCAGATCCTGGCCTGGATATAACAACAGGGCCCCATGAATCTGGTAGGCTTGACAAGACAGTATGGACTTGCATTTTATCAGGAATAGGGTGGAATAGGGTCGCCTAAAGCTGCTAATTTTTTTTGCTATCACCAATAACTTATTGACATGATCCACTACACTTTCACCCTCTTTCATAACAGTACCACTGTACCTTTCAATCGGGAGTTGGAAGTAAGTGTTGGAAGCAGTGCCATAAGCTTCAATGACCGCATCAAACATTTCTTTAGCAATTTCATATTCCTTATAAATTACTTCTAAATCTGATTCCATAAAAGTCAACAAAGTCGATCTAGGCAATTTATCATTTCGACAAAATGATCAAAAGCCTCTCTAACAGCCTCCCCAGCTCTAAGAGGTGTCTCTTTAGGGTAAGACACATCTAGCACATATTCAATTTTGTCTTGAAATAAGATGCGTCTAACGCCAGGTTGAAAAAATGTTCCCATTAAGCTTTTCAGTTTTGCTAAGTTCAACACTAGTAGCCTTAGAAGCCACATGTAATTTCACCAAATTAAGATAAGAATAAAATTTGGGGTGCATAAAAACTGACCAGAAATTTGCTCCAAAAAATTTTGCCAATTTGAGTGGTTTCTGATCAACGACTTCAATGTAATTCTGAATCTGAAAATTGTCGGAATAGATGAATCGTCGAAAAAGGCTGTACGACCGAATTTTTCATGAACTGGAGAAAGAATTTGCTTGATGAGATGGGTGCAGAGGAAAACAGATTGTGGGAAAGGAGCTACGGCAGCTACGACACGTGGGCTTTACCACAGTGGATGTGGACTACTCTGCCACACTCATCTTCATGGATTGCTTTCTGATTCAACGAAACACTCCAACTCCAATTCAATACCCATTTGATGACAAAATCAAAATAACCCACTTAATGACAAAGTGATGATTAGGAGAACTTTATGGTGTATATGGGATACACCCACCAAGAAAAAGAATACAATAAAGAAAAAGTCCAAAATCAATTTGGGCTCTGATACCATTGAAGGAATAATGTACTGAAACTTAGTTGCAGGAAACTCCTAATATGGTGACGTTTCTCTCTCGGAAATTCGCTTTTGCGATCCCAAGTTAGGAGTTCCATGGGATCTCGTCCCAAGCTAAGATGGGAACTCGATCCCGCTAGTTGGATAGAGATGCATGGAACAAGTGATAGAATACATGAAAATCAAGCTCTTTTCAACTCAATTCCTTGTTTCTCTCTTCCTTCAAGTCTCCTTATCTGTTGTTGCTATCTATGTAAACTATGCTAAACAAATGATAATACTCTTTACACATTTATTTATTCAAGCTGCTCCCAACCTCAGATTCTTCTTGGTGTTTACGCTTCCCCGCCCCCGCCCCTGCTCCCGCACCCGCACCCGCCCCCGCCCCCGCTTTGTGCAACTATGTACTGAAAGAGTTCCTTGCCTTGATTTTGTGACTATGATATGCAAAACTCAGGATGCGAAGTACATATAATTATTGTATGAGGAAATATGATTGTAATTGAGGTTCGGGGTTTTCTCCAAGAATTGGATTTTCTGGGTATTCAAAAGTAATTCCACAATGTTTAGATGGTGTCTCTTTTTAGAGAGAGAGACCTTATATCTAGTATAACCGTTGAAGTAATGGGAACATATCTCCATATTTTTAGAGCCCACTATCTAATAATCACTTCAACCTTAACTCCCTACTGTCAATAAAGGCTAAAGCACTCTGGTTGTTTTATCCATAACCAACCAACTAGTTGACTATGTCCTTTACTTCCCATCAGATCATTCTAGTTAAGTTACTGAAAAACTAACTAGACTTGACCAAAAATAAATTAGCACATGGGGAATTATTTTATCCTATGTTTTGAGGCTAATTTATCTTTCAAACCATGGCTTTAATTTATATAGCTTATGGTCACATAATCCAACAGTGGGAGTGTCATTTGAATGCGAAGGCAAGTTGACAGGTAAAAAAAGTTCATTGGACCTGAGAGAAGGTTGAAAGTTCAGTCTATGTTCAATAATGAATTTTGACAAAGAAATATGAGTTTTTACCAGTTGCAAAGTTATGGTCGTGACATCGTTATGGTTGAATTACTTGTCATTACCATTAACAGTTACAACTCTTCCCATCTTGTAAGTTTGAGTTCGGAAGCAAGTGGTTAACTATCATCACATGTCTCTCTATTCTAGCTTCCTGGAGACCATTTGTTGGAACTAAGGAGTGCGCAAGGGCTTGTTAAAGCATCTATGTAAACTGGCAGTTGTTTTTAGACGTGTAGGATTCTGCATTCAAATAGTCAGGAGCTTCTTGTTTGTTCTGTTTTATGTGCAAATATCTTGTATTGATTACATCGCCATCATGCTTTATTGGCAGAAATATGGATGGACTAACTGGAAGAGGTGGCAGTAATGCTGATATGGCACTGCGTAACTACAAGCTAGGGAAAACCCTTGGTCACGGATCATTTGGTAAAGTTAAAATTGCTGAGCATCTGCTGACAGGGTACAAAGTAGCTATCAAAATTCTTAACCGCCGTAAATTTAAGAATTCTGAAATGGAAGAAAAGGGTGAGACAATACTTGTGGACTTATGAACTTTATTCTCTGTCATGACTTCAAACTGCTGTGTTAGTGGATAACTGTATTATCTGATGCTTCTTAGTCTGCATGGCATCTTAAACTAGGTGTAATCCTTCTTTCAGTGTTGTAATAAAGTTTTGGAATATATAATTCCTCTTAAAGGATAACGGTATTATCCGGTACTTTTTGTTTTTGCAGTGCGAAGGGAAATTAAAATATGTCGATTATTTGTACATCCACATATTGTACGACTTTATGAGGTGATAGAGACACCAGCAGATATATATGTTGTCATCGAATATGTGAAGTCTGGAGAGTTGTTTGACTATATTGTAGAGAAGGGCAGGTTACACGAGGATGAAGCTCGAAAATTTTTCCAACAGGTAAAATTCTTTTTCTTGTTCTCTATTAGTTATTGTTTGTTTGAAGTTTCCTCGAAATGGTTCTATAACAATTGACATTCTATAAAATAGGAATTGAGTGACAATCTTTTAATTGTTCTTATCACATTATTATTTTGCTTACAAGAGTTATCTTCTTTATCCGGAATCAGATAATTTGCGGAGTGGAGTACTGCCACAGGAACATGGTTGCTCATCGGGATCTAAAGCCCGAAAACCTACTTTTAGATTCTAAAAGCAATGTAAAGATAGCTGATTTTGGATTGAGCAATATCATGCGAGACGGTCATTTTCTGAAGACAAGTTGTGGAAGCCCGAACTATGCTGCGCCAGAGGTTTTAAATTTGTGCCATGTGCCATATAGCCTTTGGTATTCCTTGAAAAGAGAATGAGCTACAACATGCTATACAAGGCTTCTAGTTGGGACCCTGAAGTCCTATTTGATGATCTTTTTTGCAGGTTGTTTCTGGTAAATTATATGCCGGGCCTGAGGTAGATGTCTGGAGTTGCGGTGTTATCTTGTATGCGCTTCTTTGTGGCACCCTTCCTTTTGACGATGAAAACATTCCCAACCTCTTCAAGAAAATAAAGGTACTCAAATCAACAAATAAGCCAAACTTAAGTTACTTGGACAGCATATGCAATTGAGTTCTGGATCAATTAACAACCGATGCTCAATTTATGTGTTGAAACACACCATGTAGTTTTCCGGACCTTCAAGTTGGAAGTTGTTAAACTTAATCTGTCTTCTGTTGTTCAGGGTGGAATCTATACTCTTCCAAGTCACTTGTCACCTGGAGCAAGAGACTTGATTCCAAGGCTGCTTGTCGTTGATCCCATGAAGCGAATAACGATTCCTGAGATCCGTCAGCACTATTGGTTCAAAGCTCATCTTCCTCGATATTTAGCTGTTCCTGCAGCTGATGCAACACAACATTTGAAAAAGGCATGCTTACTCATGCATTTTGTAAATGTTGATTGAAATTTGATTTATCACGTCTAAAAGGACTGGTTTCAGACTCTCTGCGGGGAGCAGCTGTCATCTCATAATATGATATATCACATGAGTAGTGTACAATTACATTTAGATGGGTCTCAGTTTTCCTCTCCTTAGTGCAATTGCTTAGAACAAGCAACTTACCCTTCCTCATTATATGCATATGTAGTTCAAAGAACCCAGAAAAAAATTAATCGTATTACGTTCGACGCTGCACAAGAGATGAAAAGGAAAATCGGGACATTTTCAAAATAGCTAAGCTTGCACCAAGGAGATAAGAGAGAACTGCCTGGATGTGGTTTGGATATACTCAACTTAGGTATTTGGATGTCAGTGAGGAAAAGAGAATTGTGACTGGTTGATGGGACAAGAAGTCAGGGTAGACCCAGAATAACACGGTAGAAGTAGTGAAAAATAGACTAATCTGCTAGGTAAATTGGGGAGAACTTTTAACTTGCAATCAATTGTTATGCATCGTTTAAATATAAAAAAAAATGACTACAGGCCTGCTAGTGTGGAGGAAAAGAGTTCATGCAGCTAACACATTGTAGTTTTGGGGTTGAAGCAGAGTTGGAACCAATCCATTGTGAAATTGACAATGCTTTGCTACAATCTAAGCAGTAACTCTGATGTTAGATTGACAGTGTGGAATTGAAGTTTCCCCTTTTAGAGTGTTGGTGTTTTTTTTTTCTTTATCTGTAATTTATATTCAACGAACTTGATGGGTCAAAGGAATGGACAGTGTAATTACTATATACCCTTCGCTTCCTAATCCTTAAACTATGAACTGCTGAATGTTGGGGCGTTGCCTCATTGCTCAGTACCTGAACAAGAATGTGGATGCTTGGAGTTCCTATGTCCTGAATTCATAAATAATGGATATAATCTGTTTAGTTTTATGACTCCTAGCCTTCACTGAAATTGTTTAGGCTAGCTATTGAAAGTTAGGTTCCGTCTTTTTCAACTTACTGTGATGTCAATCAGTATAACTGCTTTTTTACTTCTTTCTTACTTGATTAAGTGAACTAATTTGCTTACTATTTTGCAGATTGACGAGGAGATTTTTCAAGAAGTTCTTAGAATGGGATTTGACAGGAAACAGTTGGTTGAATCACTTCAGAATAGAATACAAAATGATGTATGTCATTTCTATTACATGTATGATCTGCAAAAATTACTTGTCCTAAGCCATTTGGTTTCTCTTACTATGATTATTTCAGGCTACTGTTGCATATTACTTGTTAGTTGACAACGGGTCCCCTGCTTCCAGTAGCTATCTTGGAGCTGAGTTTCAGGAATCTATGGTGCGTTCTTTTGTGAAGTTTATGGTTTATGATGTATTCGATGAGTATTTCAGTTTGCGTTATGTCAGAAACTTAGTGGACTCTTTGAACAATGTTCACTTTTGATAGAACCCAATAGGCAAGTTTGTGGTACTTCGGTTTTTGGTATCCTTTTCATGAAGTCACTTCTTGCACTACGCTTTACTCTTGGTATGAAGTGGGGCTTTCCTACATACCATTTGAAATGGACGTTATGAAAGTTGCACTCATGTAATTCCATGTACTTCATTGCTACACTCCCAAATACTTTACTGTGGGGCTGCGTGTATGTCGGGGCCGTGGGATATTTTGTTGCTTATTTCCCTTCCAGCGTTCATTTAGAGTTTTGGACTTTTCGGTATATATCGACTACCAACTTCAAACAATTATGTATGTTAGCTCCTCTGTTCTTACGGAGTAAACTTCAAAATTGCTCTACTAAATTCACACAGTGAAGTAGAAAAATCTCTTATTTAGGGCAGCTACAGTATTTGCAACTTATTTAAACGTCTCTGTCATGTAAATAATACATGATATGTTTTTATTTACTTCTGAAGTTCAGAGCAAGGTCCCTAAAGGGTAATACTAACTCAAACACATGATCTTGTAAGTAAAAACATGATTACTGCTTTAGGAGCAAGGTCCTTAAAGGGTAATGCGAATTCAAACACATCATCTTATACATTAAAGTGTACGAAGGCAATATGAAATGTACTTACCAATTATGCCTCACCTTACGAGTGGATGAACTGTTAGTTCCATTACTACCCATTTCAACATGATTACTGCTTTGTCTTTTTTCCCTACACACACTCAATGCTACTAATTGCTTCCTGAACCCATAAGATCTATGTGAATGGCACATATTATGTATAGCTTCACTAAGTATTGGCTTTTCTGCAGGAGGGTGGTATTGGTACGTATAAGGATGATGCTATGCCTATGGCTGTTGCACGCACCCTTTCACACGATACTGGTCTGCAGCCCAAGTTCCCAAATGAGAGAAAATGGCTTCTTGGACTGCAGGTATGTTTATGATGTTAGTATGATTACTATGATGATGGTAGATGCAAACAAAACTTCCACTTTAGAAGTCCAGAGTCTTTGTTAACTGCATGTAAATCATGGTTTTCTGATCAAATGTGAAAATTGCTTTCAATATTGTTTTCTCCCTAATAGTGCCTTGATTAAAAAGTAATAACTCGATTGAAGCGGCACTAATTTTACTGTTGTTTTCATCAGTCTCCGGCCCATCCTCGTGAGATAATGACACAGGTTCTTAGAGCATTGCAAGAACTGAATGTTTGCTGGAAAAAAATTGGGCACTATAACATGAAATGTCGGTGGCTTCATGGCTTTCAAATTCCTGGCAATAGTGTAGGTGATAAGTCTGCCATCTTCACAAATGGGCTTCGACCTGAGAGTATTGTGACATTCGAATTGCAGGTATTTGATTTCTCCTCCTATTACACATTACTTGGTCTAAGTACTGAACCATATCATCTTGCATATGGACGTGAACTTGTCGAATTTGGTTCCTGGGGTAGAGCATGATCACATTGTTGTCACATTTTCTAACAGCTTTAGCTTCGGTGCCACTGAAACTTTGGAGTCATCCTGCTTGCATTTAGTTCCTCAGTATGTGAGTATAACTTGCATGTGCACCTTGGTTTTTCTTTCAACATGGAACTCGGATGTGTTATTGCAAGAAACATAATTGTCCTATTGAGCCCAGTTTCAAGTTACTAAAACTTTTGGAACCCATGTTGATTTTGGCACCTGCTGAGTGCTGACCTTAACAGTGGCAGGTTTCCCGAATCTCATCATGTTTAAAGATTTGGTTTATATGGGGTTTGCCATCGGTAACAAACCCCCGTAATTAGGAGATTGTGCTTTATTATATCGTTTTTAAGTGTGCATGATGCAGACGAAAATTGGAAGAAGCAATGATGAATTATTTGCTTTTTTATTCTTTTGAGGGATGAATTAGGTCAATGATAATGTATCTTGGAATCTATACTATCTTTATAGAACTTTCTAGGACTAGGGCTACTTCGGTACTTCAGTTGTGATTGGTATTTATAGTTTTTCCTAAATAAATATGTGTAGTCCTTCACTTTAACGGGGTCGAGTCAATTTGGGGATAGCTTTGCCTCCCCTACGACTTCAATTATTCCAGAGAAACAGGTTCATTGGAGCGAACTTTTTAATGAAGTGCCTTATGAAGTAGATGAAGTTTATAACCATGTTGAGAAACTTGATAAGCCGGAAAGTTTGATAAGAAGGTTCAAAAGTTGTTCAGGATGTAACAGGTATGAATGAACCTGTCCATGTTGACTGCACTTTACCAGACCATTTACTCAACAGAATTGAAGATCCTAAACCTTTAGTTGTCTCCTTACTTCCAAAAGTTGTAGTCCTTGATGTTCAACTTGGAAAGTTCAAGAATTTTAATCCGCGCACAATACTTTTATTCCTTTCGCATTTTCAAACTCGAAGTCAAGTTCTTCTCAATCGTTGGGAGAATGATGGAGATGGAATTATTGGAAGCAGACTGCCTATTAAAAAGTGTGTTAGTATGTGTTTACTTATTTTGAGGGATAAATAAGGTTGTTTGTTATGTCTTGGGATTTATACTAGTTTCCTAGAAGTTAGAACTTTCTAGAGCTAGGGTTAGGTCATTTCAGATTTGATTAGGGTCTTTAGGTTTTATTTTTGTAGGTTGTGGCTTTTTGCACAAACTGTTCGACTATCTGCTCACCCCTTGGCAAAGTGATCCATCTAATTTTAAGGTTGCCCTTTTGTCATCTCTTTTCAGCTTCTGCTATTTTTGTTTTGTCCTGCAAATCAACATTCACAGTCGCAGCAACACGACCACCATCAACATAAATGTCAACCAAACCACCAATCACCACAGCGATCATCATTATGTTCTCTCTCTGTATCTCTTTCTCTTTCTTTGCCTCTGGCTCAATCAGTTGTTGCAATTATGTTATTATATATAACCCTCACATACTTGTACAACATATATGAGAACTGAATATCAACAAATCATCCTGTTCATTCTACGATCTTCTCTTTCTCCTACCCTCACACCAATATGTGTACAGGAAATAGCACACAGAGATCCACAATTAAGTCGACGGTGAGTTGGCGGCAGTAATCAAAGAGGGGTCAGGACTGCTGCCCACTAACCAACCTCAACGATTGTGGTTTTTTCACTAGTGATCTCAAGTGTTTCTTCGTCTTTTGGTAGGTCGCAGATGTGGGTCGAATTCGAATCGGCCTTCAAATATGGTGGATGTCTTGGAAAGTTTAGATAGATAGATAGATAGATAGAAGATAGAGGGAAGGAGGGAAGGAGGGAGGGAGGAAGGGAGAATAGGGGGAATTTTGGGAAATGAGGGATATTTTTTGGTCCGGGAGGGGGTGTGCTCCCTTTTTATTTGAACTGTGTGATCCTTCGTTTTAAGGAAGTTGAGTCATTTGAGTATATTTAATACCGTGTGTGTTTCTAGGGTGATTTTATCCCCTTTAGGCTGCAAAAGTGCACATGTTAAATAGAAGGTGAAAAGTTGTAATTGGGAACCCCTTACTCGGTAAATGAAAGTAAAAAGATGTTCGCTTCTGAATGCCAGATTTATGGCTTCAAGGAGAGTGGTTAAAAATTGTAAACACTAAGGGGAATAGTTTAAACCCTTGTTCTGAAGGATGCAAATTTGAGTCTAAACTGGGGCTCAACAATTTTTGCCTGAGTTTCTTGATGCTGATTATGGCAAAATTATTACTAATCGGCATAGGATGACAATGGGCAAGAGAGCTTGTACAGGTGTTGTCTTGCGTTCATTAGCCACCTTTCTTTCTCTATCTCTGCATCTAACATTGAAATATCGTGGTCAGCACGTCTTCCTAATGTACAATTCCTTCTGGCAGCTTTACAAGACCCGCGAGGAGAAGTATCTTCTTGATCTACAGAGAGTCCGTGGACCGCAGTTGATCTTCCTGGATTTTTGTGCCGTTCTTATCATGCAACTTGAGGCCCCTAGTCCTTGAGAAAAAAAAAAATGGACGCTAGCCTTGTTACCGCCTGTAAATATAGATTTGCATGTTGGCTCACGTAGACTTTCTACACAGTTGAAGTTGGTGTTTGTGCTAAGAATTATCAATTTATCATGAATAAACCATTTGCTATTTCTTCTCTTTTGTCTCATCAGGATACTCCTTTTTCCTGCTGGAGGTTTGACTTCATCTTACAAACCCAGCAGCAGCTAATGATCACGGAATTTTGTTGGTACTACCTTACCATTGGAAGTGTTTGGAGCCTTTGAATTTGATCTCTTCCCAAAAGAGTCTAGTGCTTGAATTCTTGAACCAAATGGGGGAAAACTTAATAGTAAGATCCAATCAACCACATCATCTTGGAAGTCTCTGATTGGCAGTTGGAAGTAAAAAAGTTGAGAATGTCTATTTCCACACCATTGCATACTTGTCCACGTCTTATTTGCTGCTAAGAATCGTAATGCATTGGACAAGTCAAATATGCTTTGCTGCGGATGACTTGGCACTACTACATAAAGAAGTTCATGACAGCGCGTCTTCTGTTTTTGTTCATCTTGACACACAAACAAGAAATTATCACCATACTCAACATTTGCACACACAGACGACTTCTTTTCTGATTATGAGTAATATTAACTATACGACAAATTATAGTAATGCAGATCAGTAAACACACAGCCCCTCCTCGCAACCTTTCTATGGGGCACCTTTATATATTGGAAAACACCAATTCCACACCTTGAAATACTTTTTCACATTCTTTTTTCTTTTTCCTAAAATGGTTATATGTTAAACTTCTATAACAATAAGAAAAACGTGAAATGACACGTAAGACGTGGATTCAGACGTTCCGTTATTGATTTTAGATTAGATTTGTCTTTATCCATTTCTCTGATATACTAGTAAGGATCACGTACTTTGTACGATATATAGTGATTTGAAATAAAAATATTCTAAACTTTGGTTAAAAAATAATTAAAATTAATCAATACGACTATTATAATTAAATGATAATGATAAATCAGTTGTTAACTACTAATCAAATACTCAAAATGTGAAAAGTTCATTACCAAAAACATGGTCTTACTTTCAAACCCGAATTTTTCATGCCCATTATCACAAATATTTTTTTTACTATTTATCATACTTATTCTTTCGTCACATCAAGTTGCCGCTAAACATAATTCTGATTATTTTATATTATATCTTGTTATTCAACGTACATTGGCATTACAATTAGTCTCAAACATCTCTCACAAATATTTAACTCTCACATTGTAAGATGAAATGTGCTAGAAGCTTAAATGTTGCATCTTTAAAATTAAGAATCAATCAAGCTGAAGATATCTATCATGACACATATAAAAACTGAACTGCTTAAGTAACAAATTTAGTAGTCATAACTTTCAATAATCTTTCTAAAGTTCTTTTTTCAATTCACTTTTAGAGTTTGGCACTTTTTCCTGCAAGCAACATTACTAAAGTTCAAAATATAATCACTTATGATTTTCAGTATCATTCATAACCTATCATGTTTTTTTTTTCTACCCAGTTATGACCATTTCTTATAGTAATGATTATTGGGGGTCAAAATATACCTCGCAATTATTTGCTTTTGGTGATGATCTATTCTACAACTCCCTCAGTCTCAAGAAAAAAAATTGATTATTTTTTCGACTGTCCTAAAAGAATTGATCAATTTTCAAATTAAAAAAGATTATGTAGCCATTTTTACATGTTTACCCTTTGTAGATATTTTTTTATTCTATTTCTTTCTCCACATTTAGTCATATACCAATTCATTTTTCTCTTCTGAATCAATTTCGTCTTCCCCTTTCTCTTTCTCTTGGGATAGAATAAGAAACTGATAAAATAAGACTTATATCTTAAATAAATATACGTCAAATATGATCAAATAATTTGGTACGCAGGGAGTAAAAGTTTTATGTATCTCTTATTTTAGGATTAAAGTACAAAGCAAGTCTTTTTCAACTTTTTCCATCTTTAAGTTTCAATGTTCGAGTGCAATTTTTTTTTCTTTCTAAAACGACGTTTAATCTTAATTATACTTTCTTTTTTCTACTTTTCAATTAAAAAATCTGAAGTGTAGTCTAAGTTCTCTTGATAGTGTACTTTAAAGCTCTCTTTTATATTTATCTAATATGACTTTATTCATCGTAGTGATAAAATAAGGCTATTAATTTAGTTGTAGATGTAATTTAGTATATATTTGCCTTAAATTTTTTATTTTTAACACAAACTTTACCTACTCATCTAAAAAGTATATATACATATGTGTCTGTGTGTGTCATTTTGAAATCCATACTACAAAATGTATGTGTGAAGTTGATATCAGATAGTAGTAATGAAATAAGTAACTTCAATAATGTTCACAAACCTACGTCTTTCTCCCTATATTTATATATACGCATTACAGTTTTAATATAGATAAAATTCAACAAAAGTTCATCAAGAATAATTTGAATAATTTGTAACCCAGATCATTCATTAGATAAAGACATGAATCATCAAAATAAAAAGGAAAAAAAGACATAATACCTATGGCATAAGGTTTTGAGACTTAAGAAAATTATAGGGTTAAATACATCCATGACATTGAGGTTAGGGTAAAATTACAAGTATACCCATTAGTTGGAACAAATAACACTTATGTCCGTTGATCGAAAGAAAATACTGAAAGGATGTAAAGATCAAAATGTCCGTCACTTAGGAATGTAATTCTTCAAATGTCATTCATCATCCCTTCATCTCACCCATACAGCCCCACCACCACTACCATCACCATCATCCATTTAGACTTTTGGGTTCCAATATACACATGCATCCACATACCTCTGCACCCATCCACACACACACAGACGATATGCACACATACCCACCCCCCTCAATAGGCTACAACCATAGCCACAATCACATCCCACCATCATTGTGTTCTTTAGTTTTTTTCACTTTTCTTCAGCCTTCTCACCCTAATCAACTGACATGGCTTTCTCATTCTACTCACTTACAACAAACCATCACAATTCAACAAACCAAATGAGCAGAAATGAAAGATTGAATTTGGAATTTAAAATTTGGAAGAAGATGTATAAAATTTCCTTTTACGCAACACCACGGAAGCTGCCGCCATTAACTACCACCAGAGCAGCCTTCCATCACCAGCGTTCGCCCGTGCTGGGATGATGTAGCTAGTGAGGCTGAGCCAGTTTGCCGACTTTCACGCTGAGTGCTTGCCGAGGAAGGTGCGATAACGGGATGAGGGGAGAATGTATTTGGGTTAAAATCCTAATTTAAAAAATTAGGATTTGTAAAATTTTATATTGTATATACCTTGTAAATACAAAATGAAGGGAGTATCAACATTTAAAAATTACCTATCGACATAAACAAAAAAATAATTTTATTAACGGATCAATATGTCTTTACCTTTTAAAATTTAATATCAATGCCTATAATTCATCCTAACCTCGAGGACATGAGTCCCAAAATTATAAGAATCTACTGTTTTACCAAACACAAATTAACACATAAATTTATCATAAAAGTTGGACAAAGAAGGCTTAGTCGCACTAGTAGATATTCTGGCTTTGTCATATGTCAAAAAATGTAGTTATATGCAAAAGTTAATAGAAGCAATAGTTGGTATACCTTAATTTATAGAAAA
The DNA here is from genome assembly GCA_033070095.1 of Escallonia herrerae. Classification (NCBI taxonomy): domain Eukaryota; kingdom Viridiplantae; phylum Streptophyta; class Magnoliopsida; order Escalloniales; family Escalloniaceae; genus Escallonia; species Escallonia herrerae. The sequence continues at coordinate 546,887 of JAVXUP010000016.1, forward strand.
AAAATAATATGTGGACTTAAAAACGGTTCTCTAAGAAGTAGGGCAATTAAGATGCTCATTTTATCGATTTTAATGTTGATAAGTTTTAAGGTTATGTTTTGATAAGGTTTTCTTTAACGGTAAACAGAGACTTAGTGTCATATTTATAAAATTGGGCTAGATTCACTCCCACATTTTTGTCACTTACAGATGCATTAGTGAACTTTTAATCTCTTTAATAGCAAATTGTTTATGATTAACTAAAAATATTATAATTTAGGCTCACCTTCTTAAAAGTAAAAATACACTTAAGTTTAGTAAATATTTTATTTCTAAAAGGGTATTTTTAATGAAAAAACTGTAGCCATTTTAATCGCTTGAGATTGTTTTGTAGGTTGGGGCGAGATCCTAACTCATTTTGGTTATATTAATAGTCTTTTGTCATTAAAAGATGTATTAATGAACCTCTTTAGCGTCAAAATATTTAAAGTTAGCCAAAACAGTAATAATTTAGCCTCACCATCTAAAAAGTCAAAATATTTAGAGAACTTTTAAACTTAAAAAGAATATAATTTTAATCGCTTGTGATTATTTTGTAGGTTGAGGCAAGATCCTAACCCATTTTGATTATATTAATAGTCTTTTGTCACTAAAAGATGTATTAATGAACCTCTTTAGCGTCAAAATGTTTAAAGTTAGCCAAAATAGTAATAATTTAGCCTCACCATATAAAAAGTCAAAATGTTTAGAGAACTTTTTAACTTAAAAAGAATATTTTCAGAAAAAATATATAGTTATTTAACCTCTTGCATATAAAAGCTTGAGAGTTTTCAAGCTAAAAACAGTTATTAATCATTTGAGCCGAAATAAATTAGAGTCTTTATTAATTGTGATTCATCTAATCCTATCACTTTATAAGAGTGAAATATGTGAAGATAATAGTCATATGAAACATGTTATCATGTAAATATATGATACATTGGGATACAATACATTATAGAAAGACAATAACCATATAAATGTTATGTTGTCATGAAATAAGGGTATTTCAATAATTCTAATACGAATATAGGATTATGTACTTACCACGAACTCAAGTTATAATTGGGAACAAAATTGTATGATAAAATCAATTCTTATGCATTTAAAATTTTCTAAAGAAACTCAAGTTTTATTATAGTTTTCTTACACCTATATGTCTGTAGTTAAAATCTAGAATTGAACTTTAATTTTATGATAGTTTCAATGTACAAAAATATTTACATTGAAATATATATATATACATGCACAGTAATTAAAATTTGTAACATACACATTAACATACAAATCTGAAACACAAAATTTAAAAAGGAATAAGTTTCTGATAAAATATTCAATCTAATTTAGGTAGTTTATGTTTATATTTTTTAAGGCTATAGAAAATTTTATTCTCTGCAAGTTGCTTTCATTGATCGAAATTGATGGAGAAGATGTAGTAGCCGGAGGTAGTTTAGCTTTAACGTGAATAGAAGTAGTAGGTTTTGATAGAAATTTTTTCGGTAATAAAAAAATACGTAAGAGTTCAAGGGTGGTTTTATAGGTTTTCGTAAGTTTTTTTTCTTTCTAAAAGACAAAAAAAAAACCCTAACTAAAGCATATATTCGTCTGAGGATATTCTTAAGAAAGATGTTTGATGTGCTAAGAGAAGCCAAATACACTCTTATTTTTTAACAACACTCTAATTCAAAATGAGTATTTGATGGGAAAAAAAGTTTGAAGTGATGATTTCAATTTAAAAAGGGCATCTTAAGAATAAAAAGAATTAGCCATTTAATCCTAGTCAAGATTACATATTCATTTAGAAAATCCTAAAAACTCTAGATTTGTGATACATTCCTTATATCAATATGTCCGTATTAAATTTATAGAATCAAATTTCAGGTTTACGACAGTTTGAATGTACTAATATGTTTGTATTGAAATCTATATACATGCACAATAATTCAAATCTATAGCATACACATCAACATAGGCATATGAAATACAAAATTAAAAAGAATTGAATTTCTGACCAAATATTGAATTTAGCTTAGATATATTATATTTTTCGAACAAGGCTTTATAGAAACTATGTTCTCTACTGTTTTCTTTAATCGAATATGACGGAGAAGATGTAGTAACCATATTGTAGTTTAAGTCAAAATATCCCTTTACTCTGATAAAAACATATATTCCAATAAAGATAATTTAACGAAAAAGACATGATATTATATGATAAGCAAAAAAAAACCTTATTTTTTAAAACCCTTATTAAAAATAAGAAAAATTACACATATGTCCCTTAGGTTAGGGTATAATTATAGTCAATGATATTAAAATTTAAAATGTAACATACCGTAACCAAACACTTTTAAAATGTATCAGCTGTGTCCATCCGTCAAGGTTCCGTCCAAAAAGTGTACTTTTTTATGATGTCATCGATACGTATTTTAAAAATGATGATACTACCCCTTATACTGTATATACTGGATATTCTTAAAAAAAATTTAATTAAGATTTCAATCCTTAATTTAAAGATTAGGGTTTTAAAACCCTAATATTGATTTTTTTTCTCTATCTCTACAGTCTATTTCATCAAAATTTCTCAATTTAGGGGTCTCAATTTGCAAATTAGGGTTTTACTGAAATTCCTAATTTTCTCACTGAAATTGTTGAAACCCTAATTTGCAAATTAGGGTTTCACTGAAATCCTCCCCATGCAGGCAGCCTTATCCTTCCTGCCTCCTCCTCCCCACGCCGACAAGCGACAGCCTTATCCTTCATTCTTTTTTCCCAAACCAAAACCAACCATCAATTCAACAACCCAGGAAAAAAACCCTACCGTGATTCCAAGTTAAGGCATGAGAGAGAGAGAGAGAAAGAGATGGGCGATTCGGGGTGGGTCAGAGAGGGGTCTGTGGCAAAGAGGGGTCTTGCGGCATGGTGGGGAGGGAGGGACAGCGGCGGCGATGGGATGCGGTCGGTTCAAATCATGCCGCACGGTCAAATCGCGATACAGATGATCGAGGCAGGTAGGAGGGCGACGGGAAAGGGGGAGGGTGGTGCGGCGATGGGGAAGGGGGATGGTGGTGAGGCGACAGGTAAGGGGCAGGTAGACGGGCGGCGAATAGAGATTGGGAGATAGAAATAGGTTGGTGTTGGGGGGTGGGGTGGGGAAAGGGTAATGGCATTTTTCCTTCTTTTTTTTAAGATGAAGTAATGTCATTAAAAAAAATAAGGTTTCAACTAAGGGGTAATAAAGTCTTTTCACGAAAACCGTTAGGATTTTAAGATTCCATTTGGTCAGCGGACATAATTGTAATTTATCCAAACTATTGTCCTTACCTGTAATTATACCCTTACCTCAAGGACATAAGTGTAATTTGCCCTTAAAAATAGGTACTTGATAAATATAAAAGTTTTTAATCAAAAGTCAAAACAATCCTTAACTCTGACAAAAACATATATTCCAATAATGGTATTTTAAGAAAAGATGCTTGATATCTTATGAGAGTCCGAAACACCCTCATTTTTAAATAAAATTCTAATTTAGAAAGGATATTTAATGGAAAATAAATGTTATAAGTCAAAAACACCCTTACTCACCTTTAATCTTTTATGAAAATATCAATTAGAAAAGGGTATTTTAAGGAAAGAAAAGATTAGTCATTTATGTCCACACGTGCTTATATATATATATATATATATATATATATATATATAACTTATGTATCTATGTGCCGCTTAACCCCAAGTACCTATATTAGAAGCCGAATCAATATGTAAGGCAAAAATTTTGTTTATTCGTATTAGATTATTCTTTCGATAAATTTGTTTGTGTTTCTCTTCTTCTAGATATCTATTCTACGCCAAGCTTAAAATACTTCAACGGGTTCTAGGTCCCATAGCTTATTAACCAAAATTATCATTAGAAATGTTCTTTGAATGCTAGTCTTAAAAAATTAGCACAACAAATTATCTATTGAAGGGAATGGAAAGCTTATAATTCAAGATCGAGAAGGAACCATTTAATTTATAACCCTGTCGATACTCCTAAAAGTTAATATTGAGGCAAAGAAAAAATGCAGTCATTTGGAAGAAAAATAACTGCTGGACCTTTTATATCCTTGTTTGTGATATATTTGTTAGTGTTTTCCAAAATATTGTATCAACTTTTGGTTCATTTTGTGCGTTAAAATGATGAAAGGAAGGTGAAGAGGCAAAGAGAGAGGAATCCCACATAAAAAAGAATTGGAAAAGTAAGTCGGTATATAATAAAGAACTCCATTTACTTTAATACTTATGTGGTATGCTAAAGTGTATGCATGTGCACTGAGTATGGTGCAAAGCACCATACGAGGAACGATCGCATGCGATCCTAATAGTGGGTAGTGAGGTGCAATGTGGTGCTTTGATTAGACGTCTTTAAGTTTTTGTGATGAAAACTGCACCACCATCAGTGCAACGGGTTGGATTGATCCGACCGTCCGTCAGCAGCTGATTGGTTACACATGTACCAGTTCGGGTTATACCCGAACGGTTGCAACCGTTGGGCAGCTGGGTGGTGCCAGTTGGGGCCAGACCCAACTGTTGGGAGCTGATTAATTACTAGTCCAGATCTAGACCGTTAATCTTAACGGTTTCTGATCCAACTGTCTATATTGCTTGGGTGCATGATGAAAAGGTGTGACTCTCGATTAACAACCACTACTATTGCTTTATAAATAGAGCGCAATGGTTAAATTTTCAGACTTAATAATTAGCCTCTAATCTCTTCTCTTAATTTCCTTTCTACATATCTTTTACAACGAGAAATTTCTGCAGAATTTTGTAAAACCATTATTCAGAATTTCATACACTCATCTATAGGGTGCATATTGTGTGTGTAAACACTATTCATCAGTGCGCTTCGTTATATCTTGGAGGATATTTGCCTGCAACCCGCTGCACACCATTTTAGGTGGAGGCAAATATAAACTTAATGAAAGCATTTTACAACGTGCCTAAACTAATTTTCTTTCAGTCACAAAGCCATACCGATTTTACCACCAACAATATTATCAGCGTATAATCATGGGTATTAAAGGAATTTAAATGGAGTAAATGAAATGACAAAATTACTACTATTATGTAAACAGAATGGGGTTATACCGTATAATTGTCGAGTGAATGTTGTACATAAATTGCTGCTTTTTAGCAGTATAAATTACAGGTCTTTTTTTTAGCATAGCAAAGCAGATGGCAAACTTTGCTGAGGTCAAATTGGTCGAATTTACTAGGCCATTTTGAGCTCTTCTCATTGGCAAATAGCCAACATTAGTCTTATGTCGGGAGAAGGAACGGCCAAGTTTTATGGACTTAAGTTTTGAGGTCAAGTTAATTAGGTTCATTATGCATTGCGCAAGCTCTTTTTGACAGCAACAAGAGGTGATCAAATAATAAATATTCCTTTTTAGGTGGTCTACGTGCTGCCAGATCGCATCCTGTTGCTAGTCCAAAAGTGCGTTAGGCTTTATAGTTCGCTCGACTGTTTCTTTGAAACAAGGACAAACTTAACAGAGCACTGATGGAAGATTGCATGCAAATTATCAGGCAACAAGGCATTATACTACCGCAAACCATGAGAGAAGCAAACCAGTGCATAGACTGCTTAGCCAACCGTTGCAAAATTACAGTATATGTCTGAATCAACGATGCCCCTACTGAAATTATTAAGTATGATAACATTGTTGAGCTCATCCTCTAATAACTTAAGCTTTTAGAGCAGATCGTAACTTAAACAGCCGGCTGACATGATTTGAGTGGCCTTTGAAAGGCTCTCCAAGTGGTTTTCTCTCTTCTTTCCTCTTCACCAAAGAAACAAACTTCCAACTGGAGCATCACTCGAATCATTAGTCTGTCTTGTCTTGAGGCTTCTGCTTTAGGAGGAAGTGGCGCTTTAGCCAAAAGGAGTGCTAGTAAGACTGCTAAGTAGGGAATTGTCAGTGTAGTGTTGGTCTAAAACTCGAATGTCAAATATCGTAATTTGGTACATAGATGAGTAACCGCGTAAAGGGCTGTTGTAGCACCAAGAGAGGAGCGACTTTCAACTTGATAATCAAGGTCTGAGCTTGTCGTGAAACGGTGGATGAAGCGAGGGTTTATAGAGAAAAGGTAGAGCCACCGCGGTAACCACAACCGGATCGCAGTTATTATGGACACAGAACTGCCTGCCCAGATGTATCAATGTATCAAGCTTGGCATTCAAGTTCTGTTTTATTCTTATTTAAGCTTTTATTAGTAGGGAAAAAGATGGCACATCAAATGAGTTTTACAGCCTGATGTCTTGAAGCAAGCCCAAATATTGGAACAACGCGAACAGTAGGGCATACAAATTGTTGAAGATCAATGGAGAAATCTTACAACTTACTCAGTAACCAGGAACCTCTGATAGGGCATTTCAACAAGAAACATTTGATGTGGGAGACAACAAAACGAAAATAATTGCACCAAACAAGCCACAATCTACGCTGGTGATAGCGTTTTCTACCTTCCTTGAAAATCTCCAACCTCCAAAAACAAAGGAGAACCAACCACTAAACCAGAATCATCACTGATGACAATGTTTGGGTCTCCTTTAGTTTTCGGTTTATTTGGCTGTACCACGACAGTGTCTTCATGGAAATTAAGTTGTGAGGATGCCTCTTGAAGCTGCAAGGCATACTCCAAGTTCCATAACAAATCTCCCATGCTAGGCCTATCAACACCGTATTCGGCCAAACATTTCTCTGCAGCCTCCACATACTTCATCAATGATTCTGAGCCAATGCTACCAACGATACTAGGATCGATAATCTCGTTAACCAAGCCCTTTCTGTGCTGCTGCATTGCCCACTCGGCTAAATTAACCATCTCCCTAGGCATTTTAGGGTCTAAAGCCAGCCTTGCGCATAGAACCTCAAAGAGTACTACTCCAAAGGAGTAAACATCTGATTTCTCTGTAAGTTGTTGCCTCCTAAAGTACTCGGGATCAAGGTACCCGAAACTTCCCTTCACAGCCGTGCTAACGTGCGTCTGATCCAATGAAGGTGCGGCCTTCGACAAGCCGAAATCAAAAACCTTTGCCACGAGATTCTCATCCAAGAGGATGTTTGTGGTTTTCACGTCGCGGTGAATGATACCTTGTGCTGAACAGGTGTGGAGATAATGTAGCCCACGGGCTGCGCCGATGCATATGTCAAGCCGCTGCCTCCATGACAAAGGAGGCAGGGTTGAACCATACAAATGGTCGCGAAGTGGACCATTGGCCATGTACTCATACGCAAGGATCATCTCTGATTGCTCATCACAGTAGCCGATTAAGGAAACAAGGTGACTATGACGAAGCTTGGATAGGAACTGTATTTCTGTTTGGAATTCGTTGATGCCTTGTGATGAGCCGGCGTTGCCTCGTTTTATGGCAAGCTTTGTACCATCCTCCAACTCGCCAAGATACACTTTTCCAAACCCTCCAAGACCAACGACTGCGTTTTCATTGAAGTTTTTGGTCGCCTCCCGTAATTCATTGAAGCTAAAGAACTGGCTAAAAAGTCCTGACGAGAAAACGCTCGAGTAACTGCTCTTGATCTTGCTAGACATGAAACTGCAGTGGCTGGAATTGAAAGGAAGAAGCCATGATGAGAAGCTGCTTGCTTCTCCCAACCTTGCGGCCGCCTGTGCCACCTAATAATCGCTATCACAAGCAACAATATCGCGGCGATTCCCATAGCCAAACCAAAAGCCTCAGCAATTTTCATCGTTCGAGAACCCGACAAGGTATTCTGCTGTGTCCCACTGACAGAAAACAACCCGTCCAAGCTTCCAGCATAATTGCTCATCTTGATCACTTCAAAGCCATTAAGAATAGCATTAGGGAGAATTGACTGAACACCAGAAGAGGGACCAACCTGAACCGTCACAGAACCATTTGAGATGGCTGAGGCATTGAGCACAAAGTCGTTGTAGTAAGGTACCGCTAGGCCCGAAGTGAGTGTTGATAGGTCAAGACCTGACACGCCCATCATCCCATTAACATACACATTGAAGTAATGATCATTAAGGCTCACGCTCACTATATCACAAAAGTGCAATCTGATCAAGTAAGAGAAGCTTGGATCAACACATCGTCCAAGTGAGGTTGAAGTTTGGGTTGGGCGTGCCAGAATCCGCCATCTCACTAGCCGTGGAGTAAACCAAATTTGGGGCAATGAGAGGAGTTGCCCCTCCCTCTGGATAGTTGATAATATCAGGAGGAACAGACACATTTTTAGCCCCCTGCGGGAACGTCATCAACCGGTCATCAGGTTGCCATGTCCTCCATAATCTATCACCTTTTGGAGGGATGATTGGCCCTCCAACATTCACTCGGTAAGACACTTCAAATGCATAATTCGACAGGCCACTGAAAACGCCAACAGGAGAGGAACTGCAGAGGCTGAATCTGAAAAAAGTCCATCCGGAGCTGATACAAGCTCAATTGCATTGACAAACGCGAAAGAATTCCTCATGGGTGCGAACGTAAGAGAGATTTTGTCCGAGGTAACATTGAGAAGGTATTCCTTGAACACCAACCTAGTATTATCTTTCAGAGAAAAATCATGCAAGAGAACAATGCTATCAGTCTTGACGGTGAAGAAAGCGCGTGTTAGGTTATACGACGGGTGCAGAAGGGGGTAGAAGTACAGACGCAGCAAGTGGCGGCCTGGACGGAAAATGAGAAACCTATACATCGACACACCGGAAAAGATCCTAGCACTAGTATATAGTGGAAATGATGACGAAGGAAAAGAAGAAGAAGATATAATTGTTGGCATTGGGGTTTTAAACCCATTGTGGAGAAGCTGGAGAAGCAACTTTGACTCAACTTTTAAATTGGTTCCAAACCATATTTTGGTTAAGAACAAATTGATTCATGTTCCTCTATTGGAATAGATGATTGTGGTATATTCACATGTTTAAAATGAATGAGAGATGAATGAGAAAATTGAAGTTAAAGTTGGTGGTTCACCTTAAAGGGAAAAGAGTATCCCACATAGAAGAGATAAAGCCAAGTTATCTCCTTATAAGGCTTAGCCTTGAGCTAAGGATTGGGCCCCTTGGGGGTACCCATGTTTTGTAAGGAGGGAGGACCTAGGTTGACCTAAGGTCCACCACACGCGCCGCCCGCCCTGCCCCGTCCCGATCCGTGGCTTGGGCCCATCAGGCTTTAATCTTTTTGGGACAAATATTTTAAATAAATAAAGTTTATTTATTTATTTTCTTTTCCAGAAAGTTGTGACCTTTCCAGCTTAACAGTTTTTCTGTGAAGAGTTGCACCCCCAGTGAATACTCTGTGTATAAAAACGAGTCAGTTTTTCAGAAGTTGATACAGATTAACCATTTCATCCCGAAATTTGATTCTGCAATATTTCTGCTGTCTCGTTCCTGTGTCCGAAAGAGTTCTGTGCCATAGTTTTGGTTCGCCGGGTCTGTAAATTTGGAATGCTCCTATTTCCAGACGTACTACCGACCGTTGTATCCTGGGAGGCTTTTCGTCAGGAGACCGTTAGCACCGTTGCGGGACGAATAAAGTCTTAAGGACAGTGAATCAAATTCACGCCTCGGTTCTCCATTGCTATTTACCTGATTTTGTTGTGAGTTAATTTTAATCGTTAATACTGTTTGTTCTGTTTAGTAAACTACATTTCAGTATTTTCGTACTTCCTTGTTTTCTGCACAAGTATACACGAAGTTATACTTTTTATAGCAATCTTAAGACTTTATTCCGCGCACTTTGTGTTGCATGTGTAGAAACAGTATTTCAAAACAGTGTTTTCAAATTCGTTTTCATATTTGATTATGTCAATCTATACTAAAATTATTTTCAGATTCTGAATTTAATTTTAGTGATTCTAGACTCTGTTTTATACTTTTGTGATAGACTGGACTGTTTATTAATTGTTGTTATATTCTGTTGATAGATATAACAATGGCTACTAGCGAAACCATTCCGGAAAGTGGACCGGTTCATCCCAGCGGTGGGACTGTGTATGCGACACCTTACGTTGCACCTGCTCATGGTTCCGTTGGACTTGGTGAAAGACCGAAAAAGTTTAAGGGAAAAGATTTTAAGAGATGGCAACAGAAAATGTTGTTCTATCTTACCACCTTGAACTTGGCAAGGTTCTTGCAAGAGGATGCACCAGATCTTGGTGAAAATCCTGACCGGCAAACAGTGGCTGCCGTGGATGCTTGGAAGCATTCAGATTTTTTGTGCAAGAACTACATCCTCAATGGATTGGACAATGCGTTGTATAACGTATACAGTCCAATGGTCAATGCGAAAGCATTGTGGGAATCCTTGGAGAGGAAATACAAAACGGAAGATGCCGGCTCAAAGAAATTTGTAGTCGGCAAATTCCTTGATTTCAAGATGGTGGATTCCAAGACTGTGATTAGTCAAGTCCAAGAATTTCAGCTAATTTTGCATGATATTCATGCGGAAGGAATGGTACTTGGAGAATCTTTTCAAGTGGCTGCGTTAATTGAAAAATTGCCACCTACTTGGAAAGATTTCAAGAACTATTTGAAGCATAAGCGCAAGGAAATGAAGCTTGAAGACTTGATAGTCAGATTGAGGATTGAGGAGGATAATCGCCAGTCCGAGAAAAAGGCCGGTAATTATCATCAAGAAGCCAAGGCAAATGTGGTCGAGCAAGGTTCGTCAAAGAGGAGGAAAATTTCCGAATCAGATGGTCCAAGTGGAGCAAGCGGTTCAAATTCCAAGGGCGGTGATAAAAAGAGGAAGTTCAGTGGGAATTGCTATGTGTGCGACAAGCCAGGTCATCGAGCTAAGGATTGCTACAGTCGCAAGAACAAAGGAAAGAAAGGAAAGCATTCTCAAGCTAATGTGACGGAAGTTACCAAAATAACTGAGGACGTGACAGATTTGAATCTATCTGCGGTGGTATCCGAAGTCAACTTAGTTGGAAATCCCAAATAGTGGTGGGTAGACACGGGTGCTACTCGACATGTGTGCTCCGAACGAAGTATGTTTACTACATATGAGAGCGCCAACAATGAGAATCTGTTCATGGGAAACTCTTCCTCTTCAAAGGTGCAAGGGATGGGCAAGGTGGTCTTAAAGATGACATCCGGCAAGGAATTGAGTCTCAACAATGTGCTTCATGTGCCAGACATTCGAAAGAATTTAGTGTCAGGCTCATTGTTGAGTAAGAATGCTTTCAAGCTAGTGTTTGAGAGTGAAAATTTGTACTCACTAAAAGTGGGATGTTTGTAGGAAAAAGGGTACTTATGTGATGGTCTGTTTAAGTTAAATGTAATGACCATCGTGCCTAAAGCTGTACCGAATTCCGATATGAATAAAAATATTTCTTCTGCTTACTTGTTGGAATCTCCTAATTTATGGCATCGTAGATTAGGTCATGTAAATTATGGTTCCATACAAAAGCTAGTGAAAAATGGATTTTTGCCTAAAATGAATTTTGACTTACATAATGCATGTGAAATTTGTGTTGAAGCTAAAATGGCAAGAACGTCTTTCAAGTCAATTGAAAGAAATACGGAACCTTTAAGTCTAATTCATAGTGACATAAGTGACTTAAAGGTGGTGCAATCTAGAGGAGGAAAGAAGTATTTTATTACTTTTATTGATGATTGTACTAGATTTTGTTATGTATATTTGCTTAGAAGCAAGGATGAAGCCTTGGAAGCATTTATGCAATATAAAATTGAGGTTGAAAATCAACTTAGCAAGAAAGTCAAAGTACTAAGAAGTGATAGAGGTGGAGAATATGTTTTCCCTCTTGCAAAATTTTGTGCCGATCATGGTATCATTCATGAGACCACGACACCATATGCGCCTCAGTCAAATGGAATTGCTGAGCGGAAAAATCGTAGTTTAAAGGAAATGATGAATGCTTTGTTGATAAATTCTGGACTACCGGATAACTTGTGGGGGGAAGCGGTCTTAACTGCAAATCATATACTTAATAAAGTACCTCACAAGAAGCTGCAAAAGACACCTTATGAGCTATGGAAAGGTCGTCCTCCTTCCTTTAAATATCTTAAAGTGTGGGGGTGTCTAGCAAAGGTAGCAATCCCACCACCTAAAATGGTCAAAATAGGGCCTAAAACGGTTGATGGGATTTTCATTGGATATGCAAGCCATAGCTCGGCATATCGGTTCTTAGTGCATAAATCTGAAATTGACGACATACACATCAACACCATAATGGAGACAAGGAATGCACATTTCTTCGAAGATGTGTTTCCGTATAAAGTTGCACAAGAACGGACTTATTTAGAAAGAACTAGTATGGACCAAGATCCCTCACAAGAGGAAGATGAGCCAAGACGTAGCAAGAGAGCTAGAATGTCTACATCGTTTGGTCCTGATTTTCTAACATATTTATTAGAAAATGAGCCTCGTACTTACAGTGAAGCAATGTCGAGTCCCGAAGCTCCTCATTGGAAAGAGGCTGTTAACAGTGAAATTGAATCCATCATGCAAAATCATACGTGGGAACTGGTGGATCTTCCTCCTGGAAATAAACCATTAGGGTGTAAATGGATTTTCAAGAGAAAGATGAAAGCTGATGGAACGATCGAAAAGTACAAGGCCCGATTGGTTGTCAAGGGATATAGACAAAAGGAAGGGCTTGATTATTTCGATACATATTCACCAGTTACAAGAATAACATCGAATATTGATAGCTATTGCAGCTATTAATAATCTTGAGATACACCAAATGGATGTGAAAACAGCCTTCTTAAATGGAGATCTAAATGAAGAGATCTATATAGAGCAACCCGAGGGGTTTGTAGCTCCTAATCATAAGAGGAAGGTGTGCAAGCTTGTCAAGTCACTTTATGGACTAAAACAGGCTCCGAAACAATGGCATGAAAAGTTTGATAAAGTCATGATTGAAAATGGCTTTAGAATCAACGAATGTGATAAATGTGTCTATGTTAAAGGTACGGAAAATGGATATGTCATTGTTTGCCTTTATGTGGATGACATGCTCATTATCGGGAGCAATAATGAGTTCATTAAGGTTACAAAGAAAATGTTGACCAGTAAGTTTGAGATGAAAGATATGGGTGTAGCTAATGTTATACTTGGTATGAAAATTACCAAAACATCAAATGGACTAGTCTTGTCACAATCTCACTATATTGAGAAAGTGCTTGACAAATTTAAAACTTACGATGATAGTCCGGTTAAGACACCCCTAGATGTAAATTTACATCTAACAAAGAATACTGGTGAAGGAATATCTCAATTAGAGTATTCGCGTGTAATTGGTAGTCTAATGTATATCATGAATTGCACAAGACCCGATATAGCATATGCTGTTAGTAAGTTGAGCAGATATACTAGCAATCCGGGAAAGAATCACTGGATAGCTATTGTAAGAGTTTTAAGGTACTTAAAATATACCTTAAACTTTGGTCTGCATTATTCAAGATATACAGCTGTATTAGAAGGATACAGTGATGCCAACTGGATATCAGATTCTAATGAAACAAAGTCCACAAGTGGATATGTGTTTACATTAGGAGGAGCAGCTATTTCTTGGAAATCCTCTAAACAGACATGTATTGCCAGATCTACTATGGAATCCGAATTCATTGCTTTAGATAAAGCAGGAGAAGAAGCGGAGTGGCTTCGTAATTTCTTGGAGGATATTCCAAATTGGCCTAAACCCGTGCCACCAATATGCATACATTGTGATAGTCAATCTGCAATTGGAAGAGCACAAAGCAGTATGTATAACGGTAAGTCTAGACACATACGTCGCAGACACAATACCGTTAAAGAATTACTTTCTAGTGGAATTATCTCTATTGACTACGTGAAGTCAAAGGATAATATTGCGGATCCGTTAACAAAAGCTTTAACTAGAGAGAAAGTAAATACGTCATCGAGGGGAATGGGTCTTAAGCCTATGAACTAAAGAGTTACCATAATGGAAACCCTACCTACCTGACTGGAGTTCCCAAGATCTAGGTTCAAAGGGAAAACCGAATTATGTAAATGTGACTCAGATAGAGCACTGTGAGGGGTTAAAAACCACATATCCATTCCTATGATGAGAAGACAGTGGAACCTACAAAAGGTTAGGTTAAGTTATGCTTTTAATGACTCTTATATCTTGGAAATCCAAGTGGGGGTGCAGTAGGAACCTCTTAATAAGAAGTCACCTATGTGAGTAAGAAGTGGGCCGCTTCTATGAGAATTGTAAGGCTAAATTCTCAGAGAGTACTCATGAAAACCAGGAGCTGTTCAGGGCCAAAATGAACACAACAATGATAACCTCAAAACAATGTTTGAGCGGTACTATGTGAAGTTCTATTGTCAAGGTTTACACTAAAGGTTGAACAGTTCAAGACATCACGTTCACTGGTTAACCAGTAAATCCGATAGTTCTCACTAGGGAAGGTTCAAGGCCATCGGCTACCTATCCCGATGCAGTGTCGTTCTAAAGAACTCTTTCTTGTGTCAGTGTTTCTTTGCGTATAGTGTCCAGTCAAATTTCTATTCATGTGGGGGATTGTTGGCATTGGGGTTTTAAACCCATTGTGGAGAAGCTGGAGAAGCAACTTTGACTCAACTTTTAAATTGGTTCCAAACCATATTTTGGTTAAGAACAAATTGATTCATGTTCCTCTATTGGAATAGATGATTGTGGTATATTCACATGTTTAAAATGAATGAGAAAATTGAAGTTAAAGTTAGTGGTTCACCTTAAAGGGAAAAGAGTATCACACACAGAAAAGATAAAGCCAAGTTATCTCCTTATAAGGCTTAGCCTTGAGCTAAGGGTTGGGCCCCTTGGGGGTACCCATGTTTTGAAAGGAGGGAGGACCTAGGTTGACCTAAGGTCCACCACACACGCGCGCGCCGCCCGCCCTGCCCCGTCCCGGTCCGGTCCGGTCCGTGGCCGTGGCTTGGGCCCATCAGGCTTTAATCTTTTTGGGACAAATATTTTAAATAAATAAAGTTTATTTATTTATTTTCTTTTCCAGAAAGTTGTGACCTTTCCAGCTTAACAGTTTTTCTGTGAAGAGTTGCACCCCCAGTGAATACTCTGTGTATAAAAACGAGTCAGTTTTTTAGAAGTTGATACAGATTAACCACTTCATCCCGAAATTTGATTCTGTAATATTTCTGCTGTCTCGTTCCTGTGTCCGAAAGAGTTCTGTGCCATAGTTTTGGTTCGCCGGGTCTGCAAATTTGGAGTGCTCCTATTTCCAGACGTACTACCGACCGTTGTATCCTGGGAGGCTTTTCGTCAGGAGACCGTTAGCACCGTTGCGGGATGAATAAAGTCTTAAGGACAGTGAATCAAATTCACGCCTCGATTCTCCATTGCTGTTTACCTGATTTTGTTGTGAGTTAATTTTAATCGTTAATACTGTTTGTTCTGTTTAGTAAACTACATTTCAGTATTTTCGTACTTCCTTGTTTTCTGTACAAGTATACACAGAGTTATACTTTTTATAACAATAATGTTAAAGATGGAATCAACCGAAGCAAGTAAATTCTCATCCGTGGACAGAAACGAAGCGGACTGAGGATCCGACTTGAAAGTTCTGCCATCATCAAGGAAGGTGCTATCGGGCGACCCACAGTTAATTAGGTAATTGTCAGCAGGTGTATATTGCACCATTGAAGGAGAAGATCCATCCCCTACCGCTACATCAAGGTATATGAAAACAGAAAGAAGAAAGATGAAAATAAACGAAGATACCGGGCGAGACCTTGACGCACCATGCTTCCGTTCTGCCATTTTCGGTGCACCGGTGACTGTTGATGGCAGCCTTATTGCTGGCAGTGGTGTTCAGCACACATTATGGCAATGGCACGAAGATATGGAAACTAGTTGTCGTCAACCAGCAGTGATGTTCAGATGTCTGCAACAACTTGTATGGACAGAATGGAGCCATCAACTACTTTTGTTAAGCCCCCTGAGATGTTTAAAACTACTTTTGCTAAAGGATTTTGAGGGGAAGGGGCATGTTAGTGAAAGACGTGCACCACACTATTGGATGTATGAGTTCTTGATGAGTAACAAGACTTTATGGCGACAAACGCATGATTGTTGAGGTTTGTACTTAAGAGGTAGAATTTAATAGAGAAGACTGTTTTGTCTGTGATTTTATAAACCTACAAACTAGTAGAATTGTTCAAACCGCGTATCCAGCTTGGAATGAAGCTTGGGAGGACCCTTTGTGTTGGTTTGATTTGATTGGAATTTGCTGCCAGTGAATTGGCACTACCATGGGATTATTTTGCAGTGATCTGAAGGTTGACGATACCAACAGAATGACCAAGCAGTATAGAACATCAATTCATTTAGGGGAAGAACTTAGCTGGGGGGTTGACCCACCTAATCTATGGTTTGCAAATGCAACTCGAAATCAAGTTAATAGAAAGGTTCTCATTTTAAATGAACGTATGCATGTACCACAAATTTCAGTCAAATTAAGGAACTAACAACAATACTCAGAGTTACTAGTTAATTAACCCGTACAATGCACGGGAAACATGTAAAGATTTAAATACTTAAGAATGCTGAAAATAAGAGTTGTCCATGACATTAATCAATGAAGTAGCTAGAATAAGAAACTTCATGACTTCTAGTCTTCTTCATCCATCACTACCCTCAAGTTTCTTATCCTTTTTCCAACAATTCTTTGATTGTATTGTTTCCTTTTCTCTTTCCATCGAGTCTTTCTTGCATTCTTGTCTTGATGGATGCTATTGTATCATCACTTCCTTCGTCATCATCGAAGTCATCACTATCTTCATCTTTTAAGGAAGCTAAATTTGTTTGCTCAAGATTTTGTCGCCTTTTTGTCTTCAAGGATATTATTGTTCCATTTTCTTCTTCATCATCATCAATGCTACCTTGCAATGAAGGTATAATGTCCTTTTGAAGGCGCCTCTTCCTTTTTTGTGAAGTTGACTAGGTGAGATGGTTGTTTCTACGTCAATGACTTGGCTGCTCGCTTTGGTGACACTTGCTACCTTTGGACAGTCATCAATATGTGTTAGCAAATTTTGTTTTCTTTGTTTCATCTAAAAAAGGTATAAGAGTTAATTGTCTTACCCCACTTTGGTTTGGACTTTTATCCTCGTTAACATCATCCTCGAAATAGTTGGCAACAGTATAATCTTCATAGCCTTTTTCAATTCAATCACGAGCTAATTTAAGTTGGAAAACATATGTGTTCCCTACAATATTCTTGATAATGTTGGGGATATAGAATAGATCTTTTTCCTATATATTATATTTTGTGGCGTTATTGATATCCATTAATAGAATCAAAATTATATTATTTAAAGAAATCAATTTCATTTACCTCTTCATTAGCATCAATCATTTGCCGAACTGGAATCTGAATCATCATTTTTGCTTCTCGATCAAATATCACGAATGTAGTGGTACATGTGATATCACTTACTCGCACTTGGAGTCTATACATGTATGGAAAATTAGTATCTTGGTTAAGTTTTAGAATTTTGTGAAGTGATTTGATACATTAGAATCATTGAAAGTGTTGATACTTCTGCATTGGAAAGTCGACAACTTTTTTATAGCATTCAAAATACATGGCGTTATTGTATGGCTTTAATTTTCTTGCACAGGAGCAAGTGTTGTAGTACCACTCGTTATCTCTAATCACCTCTTGTATCATTGCTTGACATGTACATGATAACTCCTGCATAATTGAAATTAGATGTCATTTTTATTTACTTTAGGACTAAAAATGTACTCTATAGTTAATTTCAAAATGTTATCTCAATTCCTTGCTCAAAATTGATATTCAAAATCTGGTCGATAGTTTTCCTATTTTCTATCTTTTTCTCTTTGAGGTTTGGTGTCTTAAGCACAGGAACTACTTCTATTTGAAACTTGCTATCTACTGCAGTTTTAGTTGCACTTGTGATGTAATGCACTCTTCTATGTCCGGATTTGCATAAAACTCCGTTGTACTTATGGAAGAGAGAGAGACATTATCTAGATGGAAAACAACAATTTAACAGTAACAATAAATGTTCATTTTAATCTTATTTCTTAAAGAGTAATTTTTTTTCTATCTTTTGTTGATTTGTAGCATAGTTGTACCTCTGAATTTCTTTACAACACACCCACAAACGATCAGAACTATTATTGTTTCTTTATGTTCTCCCAACAACCTTTCGACGTCGGTAATCAACTCAACCCACACTTTTAACATCATTTGCTATCTCCTAGACATGCACACAAGTTGTTAGTTTGAGAGGTACTGTAGCCCTTGCTTGTACCAATCTCTTCGATATCCCATATCTTTGTCAATACCCCTACGTAATCTAGAAAGAAAAAGAGGTCATAGAATGTTAACATGTTTTAGCATATAATTCTTTTTTGTTGTAGTTATACATTTGGAAAACGATATTCAAGTTTGTCACCTGTGAGGAACTTATTGTTATCAACTCGTTCATCCATCTTGTCGCGTTCTATAAAATCGAACCTATGCCTTGGAACTGCCAGAATGTCTTCGTCCAAAAGTTTGATTTTTGTTGCTTGGAACAAAGTGACATATAGACCTGCTAGTTGCGATAGAGGCATATATGTAGCGGTCTTTTCATATTTGTTCACTTTGAATTTAGATGCTAAATATATGCCGCCTTCTACTAACAAAGGAGAAAATTTGGATCAATTGTTATTCCATATAATAGCATGTATTCAATTTTCCTGTGAAATAGGATATTAGCATTAATCAAATTAAACTTTATGACATCATATGTTAAAGCAGGTATAAGACCAAGATGTACCTTGTTGTCCATAAGTATCAAATTGGTATTCAAGATTTCATTGTTAGATTCAGTATTAACTCAATTCCACATGCGAATGACTCTCACTTTTATCGTCCAATAGTCTTTGCCGGGTTCAAGTTCAGAGATTAGGTTGGATTCCCCTGACATTGCTTTGCAGATCCAAAAAGGCGAGAAGAAAGTTCAGAACATAATTTACTTATACCAATTCCAAACTCTTTCTCAGGGATATGGATCAGTATAATTTCTTTAAGAAATTTCAACTATTTAGTATGAACGATAGTTGTGAATATATTTGTTTTTATTTATCATAACAGTTTATTTGAATGGTAAACAGAGTATATACCAAATTGTGCTACTTGCAAACAACATGGGAGGTGGAATCACAATTTCATGCCAGCTATGAGATAAAGAGTAACAGAAATAGGTTTTAATGAAATAAATAGCCATGTGATAGGAGGTTCTTTACTTATCAAAGAAACAATTGTGGCTTATGGTATAAAGTAAATATGAGAAGCTAGTTTGCGACAAACCAAGTGTCATGCATTGACATAGCGAATTCCAATCCTAATGCAAGAACTTCTCATTAGAGGCAGCTTGGGTAGAAAAAATAAACCGAACAACATAAAAATGATTTGGACCCGCTTAATTCAAAAAACATCAACTCTATACAATGTAATTTGAGATAGTTCAGGATACATACTCTTAAAATTCTTCAAGATGACAGCATGCAAGATGGAGGTTCCAATGTTTCTTCTGAGTTCATGCTAGGAAAGTAAAAGAAGTCTGTCATTAGAAGTCCGTGGCTATCTTTTTATAGTGTTTCCAACCTTTCAATTGCTCTGTTTGTGCAGAATTAGAAGAGAATGTACCTGAATAAAGTTTATAATTATTGATTATTGATGTCATTTTCATTAATTTTCTAGAAGTAACCAATCCCCACTTTTCATCTCATCAAAATAAGGAGCAATTATAGGGGTATTTAAGAATTAGGCTTAATTGCACTGTAAACCCTATGTTTGGCAAAGAATTGCAACCAAAACCCCAAAGTTTAACACTCAACACACAAGACCCCAAGGTTTGCCATCTGTTTCAATATCAAGATACCACTAACGAGAGTCAACGATTCCGTTACTTTTCAAACGTACTTTTGTCTTTTCAGGTCATTCTTAATATTATTTCAGCATAAGTCATATCTCAACCAACTTCGACGGCCCAGATCGAAACATGTGTCATTATGATTTCTTTCTTTCTTTTTAACTTTTCTTTTCTTTTCTTTTTCCTTTCTTTCTTCTCTATCCCCAAGCGCCACTGGCTGCTCCTCCTTCTGTCGTAACCTAACTCTACCCCACCCACCCACCCAATGTATCATCGTCATAAACCCACCAACATCATTTCAGACAACACTCAACTACCACCACAACATCCACCAAACACCGTTAAATCCATCGCCTGCACCAACCCACCAACGCCGTCGTCCTTGATCTACCACCACTACCACCATCGTACCACCACCGTAGCACCACCATCACTAGCCGTTGTAAAGCCCAAAAACCCTAAATACATCCTAATCACCCATCGTATCACCACCATGAACCCACTAACATCATTTTCAGACGACCACTTAGCCACCACCACAAGACCTACTAACAACTGTAGATCTGCTCAAATCTGAAGCCACCATCACAATCGAACCAGCATTATCGCCTGGTTAATGGAGGTAAGGGGATGGTGGTTTGTTCATGGTGGTGTAATGGCATTGGTATTTGTGTATTGGGTACTACTTGTAAAAAATTCATTGGGCTGAAAGCGATTGGATTTGGCAGTAGGTTCAATAGTGTGATGGCAGTGGGTTCATTAGTGTGATGTCTGGATACAATGGTGGGTTTATTGTTAGTGGTGGTTGTGGGTGTTAGTTATGCTGTCGAGTGTGAATGGTGCTGGTTTTTTCAGTGTGGTTGTTGGTGTGGTGGTGCTTATGGAGTTGAATGGTGGTTGTGATTTTGGATGTTCGTGGTACTGAAAAGTGCTGCATGGTGGCGATCAAAATATGAAAGAAAAATTTTATTCAAGCTATTGATGTATAGTGGGATTACGTATTATGGGATTATGGAATGTATGTCTCTGGTGTTTGGTGGTGGTGGACTGGGATGAGCAATGATTGAAGAAGAAGATAACATATTAATAAGAACTACTGGATTGACCATCTTACCCTTGATAACTAACAGATTTTCTCACATCTACTAGTAAAATCCTAAGATTGCAACGTGTGGCAAACCTTGGGGTCTTGGGTGTCGAGTTGTAAACTTTGGAGTTTTGGTTGCAATTCATTGCCAAACATAGGGTTTACAGTGCAATTAAGCCGAATAATTAAACCAAACATGTGTGTTGTAGTTTCCGTAAAGTAGTTGAGTGCATGAATGGAATGCCGATAGTCGTTGTCGTGGTTCATTGTATTGGGGTATGAGATGGATGAAACTGCAGGTGCATGCTTTTCATATATCATGGATTAATTAACCTCGCCCCCTTTCTCTTCTCCAATTCTTGAATGGAATGCCGATAGCGATTGTCGTAATTCATTCTATTATGGTATGAGATGGATGAAACTGCAGGTGCATGCTCTTCATATATTCATGGATTAATTAACTTCACCCCTTCTCTCTTCTCTAATTCTTAAATGGAATTCCGATAGCCGTTGTCGTGGTTCACTATATTGTGGTATGAGATCGATGAAACTACAGGTGCATGCTCTTCGTATATTCATGGACTGGTTAACCTTACCCCATCTCTCCTCTCCAAGTGTTTCAGTAACTTGGTTTTAGAAGATCCCTTAGATCCAACATGAGGCCTCGATCTTTGTCGTCTTGGTTGGTTTGATCTTCCTCTTCCATCTGTGTACCTTCTTTCTGGCTCTCCATTGAGGAGTTAAGGCATGGTGAAGCCTCTAAGACTAAGATTATGCTTGAACTTTCATAGAGATCACATGGCTCTGCTCTGGTTGTCTTCATTTGGAGGAGAATTGATGGGAGAGTACAGAACTATCTTGTGGGTTGATGAAGGTTGTACTTAAAATATCCAGAAAGTTTTAATGCTTGATGTTATGGCACAGGAGTACTTTCATATACTTGGGTCTTGTTTGGGTGGGGTTGGGGGGTGCAGCACTTGAGTGTGTGTTTTAGATGGGTTATCAAAGTTTTTGATTGAAACTCACGAAGAACACCATCTGGTTTTAACCACAATTGTAGAATTTTTTTTTTGGCACTTTTCTTGATAACTATTCATATTTTGCAATTATTGGTTGTTCCTGAAAATTGTTTCTATTGATTGGTATATCGGCTAGAAACCCGACGTCATCACGGCCATGCCGGGCACCCCCAGTTGGGTGTTGACGACTGGTATAACAACGCCACTTACTTATGGGAAACTTTGTGTTTTTGTGTTTTTCCGGCCAAAAGGTGTACCTATAGACATAATTAATAATATGAACACTTTACAAGTTGAAGATACATATAAAAATGAAGAAGATATATACAATGAAACCATTATAACAATACCACTACGCAATTAACTATTTATGACAATCAAGAAGAAGATTGTTTAAATTACAATGAGAACGATAACGATTATCCATGGGATGAAGAAGCATTGGCTAATCTAGACAATGCATTTGAATATTCAATGTCAGTAAAGAAAATCGAATATCTAAACTTACAAACAGACCCGAATAGTCTTAAGATTATTAGAGAAAACTTAGATTATATAAAAGGCATGTTACAACCAAGCACAGAAAAATCTAAGAAACATATAAGTTTAGAATCCATAAATAGACAACTTGATGAAACTAAACAAGAATTACAAGAATGTAAACAAAAATTAGAAAACATTGAAAAACAAAACGTTAAGATAGAAAATAACCTAAGACAATATTTTAAAATACAAAGAATAGAATATATATGAGAATATTCAAAGAATATGAAACAAACCTAGAATACACACAAATCTTAAAAGACAGTAATAGATATATAACGCCTGCAGAAGGACTATCAAGAAGTACTTCAGGCCCTCCAAATGAAATAACTATTAAAAAACAAAATAATGTTATAATACTTTTATTAATAAATTGTTTAGAAAGATTAGATAAAATAGAACAAGTAATAAAACTGATAAACGAAGAATTTTAAAATAGATAAACGAAGAATGCCAAAAGCTCAAGACAAATTAAAATTTTTAGTCTATGATAAGAAACAGTAGTAATATTTTAGGAAGAGGTAATGCAGAAGACATAAATAGAACAGAAGTATTAGCAACAAAAACTAGAATACGCAATGAAAATACAGTTGGAAATAGAGTTCTAAGACTTTTTAGAAATCCACCAGCACCTATTGCTTCGTTAGAACAAGTAATAGACATAGATAGACAAATTAAACAATTTAGACAAAATCATTTAGACTTAATTTCACCACAAATACTTTATCAAAATAATGCAACACTTAGTCAAACACGATTATTTATGCACTACCGTGAAACACAAAATAGATGTATAGGTGAAGACGTAGTAAGTATAAATTTAATACACCTTGATTCCGAACAGGAACTTGTTAGAGGCAATTTTAACTTAATACATATAGGATTAATAGTAATAGGGATAAAAGGATTAACTAGAAGAGACACTGGAGCTAAAGTCTTTTTAGCCATAATAGATGACAGATTTACTAATGAACAGGCAATATTAGGTGCCATAGAAGTAGATATGAATAATAATGGAGGAATATTTTATTGTGCACCAGACTTTTGCTTAAATACAAGAGACTTTGCTAGAAATATTAAAACTAAAATTATGACCAAAGGATATGAAGACTTTCAGTAAGGCAAGAATCTTTTAATATGTTCTACCTTTATAGGAAAACTTACACAAAATAGCCAAGTAGGTTATCAATTAAGTATATAAGATACAGCTAAGTTTATTATAAATAGAGGAATTAGACTTTTACCCCCTTACAAAGTAGATTCTTTAGAAAATTCAGGTCAAGAATGGCAAATAGACAAAATAGTAGGAACTAGTTCATCTACGAATATTGTACCTGCAGACAGTTTTTAGTATCGTAATACATCTGGCAGAATGTCAGTAAGATTTAAAAATTATATTAAAGCAATTAATAACCCAGATGCTCAAGAAACCGAAACAAATGAATAATTTAGAAATCTTTAAAACAACAGATTTTAAAATACTAAAACAAAAAACAGGTACAACATGTGTAGGAAGAGGAATTAGTATGTAACAATTACAAGAATTTATACAACTTGTTGAAAAAGAAGAAAGTCTAGATATCTTCAATCTACCTAAAGAAGACTTTTTTCAAGATAAATTTCTATACATTATGCAAGACTTAAAAGATTTAGATAGAAGTCAGACAATTATTCAGCAGCCCATTCTTATGAATACCATTGAACCTGAAACAAATTATAAAATAGAATTAGACAACAAAGTTAACCAAGCTTTAGAAGAAATAGAAAGCATAAGACAAAAAGAAAAAAATACTTGAAATAGAAAATACCTTTCTAATAGAAGAAATAGACCATATACTCGAAAATATAGACATTCTAGAAGAAAACAAAGAAGAAACAAAATCACTAAACTTAAAAAACCATAGTTTAAATCTAGAAGAAGAATTTTTAAACAATTATGAAATATACTCTACTACAACAGAGACCATTGAAGAATATTTAAAAAATTAAGGAACAACAACTGAGACAAAATCTACCAATACACAATCTATAGATAATCTAATAAAAAATATAGATACACTAAGCACATATACAGATAACGAGACATAAAACTGTTTACATGAAGAATATTTAGAAACAAGTTCAATAATAACAGAAACAGAATTGATTAATACACAATTTACTACAAGCAACACAAAATTTAATTTAATGAATGAAACGCCTTACATACTTATGGATGAAAGTAGCGGTTCAGGAACTACTAATAACAGAAACAATGATGGAAGTACTACTCAACCAACTGCAAGACCTCAATATACATATGGCAATTTACGTAGACAAAGTGCAACTATAAAAAATACGAATTACGATAAACCGAATTACAAACCCAAAGGTAAAAAACATCCTTTAGAACAAAATTTTAAAATACAAAAGGCAGTAGAACCTTTTATTTTAAATATAACTGCTGTTGACCCCCAACAAAGAACAAATTATATACAAGTATGGAAAGATGCAGTCGTAGCTAATTTTATAACCAAACAATCAGACAATTTAGAAACAGGAGAAGAAATTACAAGATACATGACACAATTTTTAGGCCCAATAGCTAAGTCTAATTTTGAGGAATGGCAACAAGTCTATCCAAATGACCTAAAAGAAATGGCTGACTTAGGACCAAATCCTTATAATTTTGTAAACACAATACAATTAATTTTGACAGGGAGAAATCCTAATACAGGAGATGCTATTATACAAATAGAAGCAGCAAGAAAATTAGAGCAAGTACATTTATATAATTGGCATAATATAAAACCCTTTATGCAAGAATATTATTATTTTGCCTTACAAAGTGGATACATATATAACCCGAATGTTATAGACAAATTTTTACATAAATTACCAGGAGCTTTAGAAAGAGAAATTAATGAGACAATTAAAAAGATTTATGAAAACCCTAATCAAAGACCGGCCTATTCCTTAGGAAGTGTCTTTGAACAAGTAATAGAAATTTTAGTTTCAAAATGTACTAATACACAAATAGCTAGACAACTTAAAAATGAAACAAGATTTTGTAAAGAAATATATACACCTCAACATTACGGTCAGGAAGAATCCAGACCTAGATACACTAGAAAACTCATAAGAAAACAAAGACAACCTAGAAAAACTTACTTCTTACGAAAAAGTAGAGCTAGAAAGCCCTTTTTAAATCCTAGATATGTTAGAAAATATGACAATAGACGAATATATAAAAACAAAATTACCTGTTATTCTTGTGGAGAACCAGATCATCTAAGTTCTAGTTGTCCCAGAAGACAAAATAATAATAATAATTTTAAAGTTATGATAGTAAATAACACAAACGAAGATTTACTAGAAGTAGATGAGACTTTAAGCGATACAGAAAGCATATATAGTATTAAATCTATAGAAGAATATACAGAGATCATAATTTCTCTAAGTAGTGATGATGAAGAAGAAATTCTTCCCGTCGAAACAACAGATCAAATAGACACTTTTATAAATTCATTAAAACAGTCAAACATCTATAATTTTATGTTTAAACCCTCAGAACTAAACATAAACACAAAAGACAATTGAATACATCAATGGGATTTAGGAAAAGAATTAGATACTAATACATGTTACATCTGTAAATGGTATCCTGCCATTAAAGTAAGATGCAAATGCAATTTATGCTACAAAGAAGCATGCACCAAATGCTTAAAACAAAAATATAATTTAGACATTAAAGCAACTACGTCTAAATCAACAAAAGACAATACTTATTATGATAAAAATGTTAATAGACGGTTAGAAAATTTAGAGCAAAAGATAATACAAATCGAAGATACCTTAGCTCTTCTAAAAGAAAATCATATTGACACTATAAATTTAAATGATTCTAATAAACAGTTAATACAAGTTTTAATATCAACAAATTATGTACACAAACAAGATTTAATAATTTAATAACCACTAGAATACAACTTACATATCATAAGAAACAGATAGAAACGAATGCAATCATTGTACAGGTTGTACAATTACAGTATTAGATCCTTCTATAGTAAATATAAATTACATTAAAACTTTAGACAAACCTGTAACTGGAGTTGGCTTTTCCAACACTCCGATTCAATATACTAGCTATATTACAAATGCAACTATCACCTTTCTGACACCCTGTAATACACAGTCTAAACCTTATTATCTTAAACAAGCCTTTTGTGCCCCTCTATTACATCAAGAAGGCAAAATTATTCTCGGTATAAACTTTTTATTAGCACAAAATAATACAATAACCATTTCAAAAGACTTTTTTCAAATTGCACAATATACAACCCAAACACCGATAAATATCGATACACCATCAGAGTACGCTCAGAAGCGTGGTGGGAAATACATAGACCTAAATCATAAAGGCAAAAATAAAATATGTGATGAATGTAGCAACGGAAAAACAAACTGTTGCATAAAAAACGTAAGCTATTCAAAAGAACGTTTTTGTATAGAAGACGTTACCAATGATAACGAAGACATTTATAATACAAATAGAATAAGCTATAATTTAATACATCAGTTTACAACTAAGACAGACATTCTTAATGCTCTAGAAACCCTACCTTTTTTAGGAGAAGATCCTATAAAAAGATGGGATTTAAACAAAATTTATTGCAAACTAGATATTATAAATCCTGATTATATTGTTAAAACAGCAAATATAGAAGCAAGTAGTCTTGATACAGATGATTTTAAAATGCATATTAAAGAATTAAAACACTTAGTAGTAATCAGATCAAGTAATAGTCCTCACAGATCAGCTGCGTTCATAGTTAGAAACCATGCTGAAATATTAAGAAATAAAAGTAGGATGGTAATAAATTAAAAAAGACTAAATGACAATATTAAAGACGATAGTTACAATATTCCAAACAAGACTTTTCTTTTAAGCAAAATACAAGGCAAAAAGGTATTTAGCAAGTTTGACTGCAAGTCAGGCTTTTACCAAATTAAAATGTGGCCTGAAGACATAAAATGGATCGCATTTACAACACCAGAAGGCTTATATGAATGGTTAGTAATGACATTTGGCCTCAAAACAGCCCCAAGCATCTTCCAACGCAAAATGGACGATATTTTTAGACCATACAATGATTTTATTTTAGTATACATAGATGATATCTTAATTTGTAGCAAAAATGATAAAGAACACATTTCACACTTAGACTTAGCTTTTAAATTATTTGACAAACATGGATTAATTTTAAGCAAAAAGAAAGTTGAATTATTTAAAACAAATGTTAAGTTTCTAGGAATGGAAATAGGAAATGGTAGAATTAAATTACAAGAGCATATAGCTAAAAAGATTCTACAATTTTCAGACAAACTTGAAGGATTAAAACAGATACAAGCATTCGTAGGCCTAATAAACCAAGCTATAATGTATTTCAAAGACCTAAGTAAACTAATAGGACCCTTATACAATAAAACTCGAAAAAATGGACAAAGACATTTTAATATATAAGACATTAACTTAGTAAAAACAATAAAAGAAAGAGTAAAACAATTACCAGATTTACATTTACCATTAGATACAAATTATTTAATTGTTCAGACAGATGGATGCAAAGAAAGCTGGGGAGCAGTCTTATATTGCAAACCAAATAAATATAGCAATAAAAGGGAAGAACGAATTTGTAGATATGCAAGTGGCAAATACAAAGAAAGCAATCAATACCTGACAAGTTTAGACTTTGAATTGCTAGCAATAATCTATGCTTCAGAACATTTTAAGGCACTTTTAATTAGTAAACATGAGTTTTGTATCCGAACTGATTGTGAAGCAATAGTTAGATACAATAAAAATAAAGACTCTGGATACACAAATAGATGGGTAAAATTTTAGCCACCCTCAATAATTATAGAATAGACAAAATAGAATGGCAACACATAAAAGGAAGTGACAATACTTTAGCGGATTTATTATCGCGAAAATTACTCAACTAACAATAATTGCCTTTATTTCAGATAATGATCTGTCACAATATTAAGAGATTCCTCAAAGCAAATACTAGATACATCATACAAACTTTGAAGTTTATACAAAGGCTTAAAGAGATGTCTTTTTATACAAAAGAAGCTGAAGGGCTTCAACAGATAGCCATTTTAGAAGAAAATGTGCGAGTCATTAAAGAAAATGCAAACAGACTAGGAGCTCTATTCTCCCTGTAACAAATGTTAGATACAAGAAATAAAATTCCATTTGAGACAAATTTTTTATATTGCAGGATACATGGCATCTTCTTCTGATGGAAGCCCAATGCAAGCTAGATTTGTAAACCAGACAAATCCTCTTTCTCCTGTATTATACACAAGTTACGTAGACAATTCTGGTACTAGTAGAATTAATTTTGATGGATGCAATCTAGGAGTCATACAAGTAGGCAGTCGTTTTCAGATAAAAGACCCCAAATTAGGACTTTTTCCTTTAGACCAAGTCGTATTATTAGACAATTTATGGAAAGCTTTTATTCGAAAAGATAATGGATGGTTTGTTAATGCCTTAAATGGCTTAGCAGCCTATTTTCACAAGCTTAGGGAGACCAAAAAAAGTTTAATTTTTATTGTGTTTTTAGAGGTAAGCAGCCAGGCATATACAAACACTTTCCTGAAGCTATGGTTCATGGTGTAGGCAACCATACCAGACCCTGGTATAAGGGTACACAGACATACGAAGAGACACACAAACTAATGACTACACACTACGGTGTGAACAATTTATCAGTCCTGAATGCACCACCTCTTCTGTACACACTCTTACACAGACACCTGTTCCTTCTTCTTCCGGATCACAATTTTGCAAAAATTGTGATGTTTTAATTAAACACTATAATTTATTAAAAACAACTACAGACCAGTTGGCTGTAGACAAAAAAAATAGAACAACAACTTTCCCTTTTCAAGACACAGTTGCAAGTTTATGAGTTAGAAGCTTTGGACTGAAAATCTAAATACAATACTCTGTTAAAATCCAAGTCCACACAATCCTCTACGTCCGGAGTCAAAGGCATAGCTAGTCCTGTACTACAGGCTACAAGTAAAGACAAATCAAGTCCTGTGACAGCTGGTATTTTGCTCAAAAATACTGAAAATCCTTCTAGTTCAGGAGATAGAACTGCTAGTCCAGCTCCACAGGTAGCTAGTAAAGACATATCAATTCCTGAGACCCCTGTCCATTTTGAAAAAAAGTGGAAAAAAGACGATCTGTACACAAGGAAATGGAGAAACCACTAAGGACTAATACAATAAAGACCCAAGCCGCAAAAGTACTTTTGGACATTCTTCAAGACATGGATTTTAGACAAAGTTTAAGGACAAATGACGAAGACTTCTCTCAAAGACCTAATACGAGTAAAGAAGACAGAGAATTCCAAAAGGAATTTCTAAAGACATTAGACGACACTGCCTCCACAAGCTCCTCTGCATAGGATGACAAGGACAATGATAAACAATAAAGAATCAAAATACGACGACAAAAAGACAATAGAAGAAAAGACCTCTTCTGTTTACAAGAACAAAACAAAATAAAGAAAGAAGCTGACAGACACAACTTTTGACAATCTACATCGACTAGTTAAGACACCTAGAAGAAAAGAAGACAGAGACAGACAGACCCTCACCGGTTCATGAGTCCTTCTCAAAGTTTAGTTTTCAGCAACAAATGTTTCTTTGTCTAATCACTACAGCAACATTGCATTGTGACACACTGGAACAATTTGGATGGTTTGAACTTCTTTGAACAACTTTTGGCTCTTGAATAGTAGCTGCATCAATGGGAGGTAAATTAGACAGCTTTTGCACATTGGAACAATATGTGTGGTCTGAACTTCTTTCAACAACTTTTCTCTTGAATTGTACCTGCGTCAATGGAAGTTAAATTAGACAGGTTTTAGGTTGCTTTAGCTTAAGATAGATACTCAGAGAATTGCTCTCATGAAATTTGCCGCCACATTTTTTGCTGCTTTATAGTGGTAAACTCATTGAGAGTGTGTAGTTACTACATATAATTGTGAGTTTAAGGCTGGCTATGAACATTTTTCAATGAACGATAATCGAGAAACGAAGTAGTAATGGAATCAACATTACCTAAGACGTGTATGACCATGAACACACGGCAATTTGTCAAAACTGAAGGTAGCACGCTAGAACCGCTTTGCATTTACTGCATTGGAGACCAAAAAGGACATAAATTATGTACACTATAAACACAATTTGGAAAATGAAAATAGAATTAATACCTCGTAAGGTACCACATATCTTTTCATCAGGGTGAAGTAGTAGGCCACAAAGCAGAAGGTAAAGTTTAGTACATTAAAGACATTTAAAAATACATCAGAAGAAACATCGACTTGTAAGAGCAAAGACCGAGACCGAGATTATCAAACCACAAAAGTTATTTGTTAAGAAGACACTGGAAATTCCTATGACTCGATATTATAACTTCTATGAATTATAGATCCTATCCACTTGCAGTTTTTCCTTTTGTTCGCTTATCATATTTGCCACACCTAACTCTTCACTTACAGAGTTATAGTGAATTTAAATAAACTATCCCTAGAAAGAGCAAAAGTGTGTCACTTGCAGATCTATAGCTATTGAATTGGAAGAATTAATTTGCATTTTAACTTGATCTTCTTACCTATGACTACACAAAGTCTATAGCTATGTAACTTAGCTAGGCGCGTGTGTACTTCTTAAGGGAGATGCATAAGGCTTGGTATTGTTAGAGAGGTCTAATGGCAATTTTCTTTTCTATCTTATATTATCAGATTTGTTGTTCCAATTTGGGAAATTAAGTGTTGTGACAAATGCTGCTCGAATTTTTAGGGTCATGTATGGAATGAAGACCATATAATAAGTTTGATAGTGGTGCATTACTAAAATGTGGAATGGGTATGGTGGACAAACTACAATAATGTGGCTTATCAATGTTTGGCTTATTTTACGAAAAGGAAGAAGCAATGGTCGGTGAGGTAAAAATCTACCAGATTTGGTAGGATTAATAAGCCATAAAAGTTGGAATGAAACCTGTAAGAAAGGCTGATCCAAGATTCATGTCTATATGCCTTAGTTTGCTTCGTCTTTGTTTTCCTTAAAGAGAAAAATTTGTATGCATTGCACCCGTATTACTTAAAAAAACTAAAGTTCTGGTATGTTTTCGAATACATTGCATTTCCATCATTAGTGTTAACAGTACCTTTGGCTGTTTAGCCCACTTGCTAACTGAGAGTTAGAATTGGCGGTCAATGTGTAAATTTCCGTGAAGTACATGTCTGGTATGAAGGTACATGCTATCGCTATGCTACTGTAATTTAAAATAAGCGTAGAATGAGAAACGTACTTGTTATCCAACTGGAGGGTTTCTTTATATATGACCTTTCCATCGTCGCGTCTCGTATACACTGGATACCCATTGTCATCTACATATGTCTCAGAATTTAATTGCTTAGGAAAATGCTTCGAACAATTTTCATCCACCATACATGAGTTGCTTGGTTTTGCCTCGCCACATGGGTTGTGCATCATAAATAGTGATACAACACGATAAGCAGCAGGGTCTTCCTTCTCGTCAGGAATTTTAGCTGATATGAACCTATCTACATCGGTAGGAATAGCGAGTTTGTTTGGTTGTGCGAGCCATGTCAGTATATGTGCATGGGGAAGACCCCTCTTTTGGAACTCAATTGTATAAACAACTAAAAAAATGCGGAGAAAATGTATGTATGTCAGTGCAATTGGTGTTGATAGAAATTGCAAAAAAGAAAAAACAAAACCAAATCAGAAGGATATATCCCACTTATATGCAAGTTGTCATTTGGAAACTTGTCACTTTCCCGTAAGCTGTTGACTTCAAAAAGTCTAATGTCTAAATGTTAACACATTTATAAACTATAGTTAACCATTTATCGTTCTTTTATACGTCTCAAAGGTTTGCAATCTACTTTAAACTAAATGTGTAAGAAGAGCTCCCTAATTATGACCATAACGATTATAACTTTTCATTAAAATTAATGAAGAAAACATATGCATAAATAGACATATATACCTGCACGAACCTGCCCAAAAACATGGCTTCCTTTAAGATCTGTCATAAGTTCGTCCAGTTTCATCTGAAACACACGAGCTATGATGTATGGACGATCTTCAGCCTTTTTGGCCAGGAATTAAAGCTAAAAACTTTTTGACCTCTCCCAATTAGGATTGGATGTGAATGTTAGGAAAAAAATCTGGATGGTCGTACTTACAACAAAGTGCAAGAGCGTCTTGATAGTTTTGTTGCATATAACGTGGTGCACTTGTAAACAAAGCCGGTAAAACCACCCGCTTACCAACTATTACTGGGCTTGTGTCACCTCTTGCAACAGCGTCTCTGATGTTATTGTATAATTCAGCTCTAAGTCTTTTCTGGTTGGAGCGAACCCATGCCAACCTGTTGTGCTCAATACATGTATATGCATCGACAACATACTGTTGAAACAGTTTTCCACCTTTCAGCAAGGTGTGGCCTTCATTCACTCTAAATTGAAGCCTATATGCATAATACTCTCGCATTGTCACTGTGTTTCTTTTTGTTACTTCAGCATCGGAAATACGGTTGTGCAAAATACCCTTTTTATAACCATCCTCACCATAAGGAAATAATACAGGGTATTGCATCGCCCTAAAACTTGGATGTAATGCGCTAATACACTTTAACCAACCAGTTTTATGTTCAATAACAATATCCCTTGGATAGAACACATCATCTCCAGGTATTAGAGCTGCAATTTCTGACGCAACTGGCATATTGCATTCCCTACCATCTGTTGCACTACTTTTGAACAATCGAAGGCGCACATGAACATATTATGGTTCTTTAAATCTATCTCTTGCAGTCTGAAACATCTTTACTATCTCATTGTTGATGTCAAAGACGCGCACCAGCTTTTTAACAATGTTAGTATCAAGGGGGCTGGAACCATCAACTTTGGAGAATGCAGACATCCTATTAGCCACTTCGTTTTGGCTATCATAGATATACAACTGTGCGAATTTTGGCGGTTGTCCGTCTGGAGGCAATAATGATCCAATCCTATGGTGATTATGCCCACCTAATCGGAAAATATAGGACCTTTCCCGTTGTTAACCCTATTATCGATCTAACCTCCAAGAGAGGTAAATGCAAACATTGAGTTATATGCCCTGACAAATTCTTTAAATTTAGGTAGCTCCAAGAGCTCTTCCAACTCCTCCGGTGTTTGATGCAATAAAGGCAACTTAACTTGTCCTTGCGTATAACAGATGGAAAACTTTGGAGAGGAAGTTTCCCTGGACTTAACAGTTCTCTCCTCGTACCACACAACTGCTTTGCAATATTCACATGTTCTGTTTGGTTCTTTAGAGTCTAATGGTTCATCGAGGCAATCTGGTAATTTTTTGAGGGCAGATAGGTAAGGAATATGGAGTGAGTAACAATGATTAGTTATTCCACATCGAAATTATAAGCTTCGTACTAAAATTTTCAAACTACATTAGGTACATATATCCTGGTTTTGATTAACGAAGGACTTCTCTTCAAATACTATGGAATTTCTCTTCAAATACTATAGAACTTTGATAAAGGCACGGAAATAGTCTACTACGATATGGATTTAGAAGAAAGGGAAGGTTCTAAGTACTCCTAACCTGCTATATCATATATATCACCAGGAAAAAGTAGTATAACATATTCATGTACGTAAAATCCAAACTGATTTAACGGATCTGTGGTGTGCTCTTAGGCATGAACATAACCAAGTATATATACTCCTCTCTACAAAGTATATATAGATTGTCCAGGTATTGCCTAGTCGACTATAGAAAGTCTCAAATAAGGTTACAAGACTACATCGTTGATAGAGTAAGGCATGATATATTTCACGCTACAAAATCGAATAGCAACTGAAGATTGGATTTAGTTCCCATCAATAATTGGAGACCTCTTCCTATTAGCAGATCTGCTCTGACCTAGTGTAGTGAGGGAGCATTAGAACTATTCAGCACATTTTGATGTTCCTTAAAGAATGAACCCACATGTGAAAATCAGAGCATGATAACTAATCCAATTCTGGCCTGACATTGTACTTTTAAGAATGCATGCACTTGTAGCTTTTCAAAGTTTGCTGAACCTAAAAGAAGCTCGAAAGTAGTACCTGGAGTTATCTTTTCTATAGTATGTTGCTGATTGTCAACTTGCTCTTCACAGATGTCCTAACAGGTTGCCGACAGCTTTTTTGTTGAAGAATATTCCTTCTTCGTGCTCTAGCATTCCTGTAAAGTTCTATCCTCTCTGACAATGATGTATGCTTAAATGGATGAACAAACGGTGCCTTCTTTTGACCACTAAGGCAGGCCATCTAGCCCACTTGTAAAAAGAGTGAAGGCCATCAGATTTGCCCAACATATGCTCATAGAAAAAGTTAAGATTGCCAGTAAAGAGCACATTAATTATCAAAAGGTTCAGGAATAAGTGCAAAAAATTAAGCACGACAAATAAACAAAAAATAAAAAGTGCAAAAGAAGGTAAAGAAGCCAACGTTGAGAATGGTGTTATTCATAGCACATATCATAGTTCTTGATGGCTTTATCTCTTGAACTTACAACAACTCGACAAAGAAAATAATCTGCAAGTAGGAGCTTGTGATTGACATGATAACAACCGATGACTCCAATTTATTCGATTTTCAAACTTGAAAAAGTGCATTGTTCAAGAGAGAAACATAACAGGTAGACTATCTAAATGTGTGGTTTGCCAATTCTCCAGAGCCTAAGATGAATATGACATTGCACTCATAAGTTTTCAGTTAGCAAATGGCCTAGTCAGGCAAACGCACTGTTAACTTTAACAATTGAAGTGTAGTGTACCTGAAAATATATTAAATTTAACATATACAGGCGCAATACAGGTACTAATTACAAATTTAATTCGTTGTTACACCTGCCCACACAGCTAGCAAGTGGGCTAAATAGCTAAGAAACATTGCAAGAGAGATTGTGTAGAAGCCTAGATTTTTGTGGTTGCGATATGGCAAAGAGGTTGGGTTTAACGCAACGAACTCGGATAGCCAATCTAAATGGGGCGGAGCCAAAGGCACGTTCTGTTAGCACTAACCATTGACATGCACTCTACACGAAAATAAACCGAACCTTTTTTTTAAAATACAGGGGCCATACATATTTTAATTACAAAATTTGATTTTACGGCCGCCCATAATTTCCAGGTAGCAAGTGGGGTAAATAACTAATAGGCGTAGCAAAAAGAATAACGTAGAAGGCTAGATTTCGGTGATTCCGATAGGTCAAAGAGCTTGGGCATAGAGACGAACTCAGGGAGACGAAATCCTTATGAAATTTCAGCTCAGAATTTGCCAGGGCAGGGGCATTATTGACGTGGTATTTGATGGTTCTGATTTATGGAAAGAAACTGCTCATCCTTCACCAAAATCTGAAACTGGGTAAGCTCATCTTGCTTTAATGTCGTCAACCTATCCACTTCCTTTTTCTGTAAACAATTCAGCGCTGCTAATATGCCCAGGTCACCACAGACACACACACAAACCAAATTGCAGGAAGTGACCAAGGATGTATGTTCTTACTTACGCAACCAAAAGAGTAAAAATTTAGGATGGATCAAAATACGCAAGCTTGGATATATTCAGTGTGAGTGCATGCAAGCAGAAGCTTGGAAGAGTTGAGTCTGGATTCTTCAAGAATTCATGCGAAAGAGGAGAAGATGAGAAGTGATTTCTTTTCACCTTCCACATAATTATGTGGGTAATTAAGAAATAATAATTATGTGGGTAAATTTAGAGTTTCAAATCCGGCAGATTGAAAGTATCTACCATCATTATCATGAGTCCAGATTCAAGGTAATCTTTAAGCTAACCAAAGAGCTGAGAATTCCAGTGAAAGATTCGATTTTTATATAGTTAATATATGGATACATTATTAATGTGACAGCTGAAAGCTCGCTAACCCAAATAAAAATAAATAAATAAAACCCAACTGTCAACTCATAATCCTACATCTTACTTGAGCGGCAACCCCAATCCTAACATCACCGCGGTCCTGGTGATTAGTTGCGAGCATTCTGCTTGTTTTACTATGCTTTGGCATTCTACACTAAGGTTAATAGCATTCTATTCTACATTGAGAAATTGGGAATTCCTTCCTCGAGGTTACATACCGAATGATTTTGGGACAAAAAAAAGGCCGGGGGTAGCAACATTTTGATCAACTTGATTATTATTAGAAACTTCCTTCTTAAAATAATCTCGCTCGTGAAGTTGAGATCAACTAGCCAGATGCTCAAAAATAGCGACAAATAACTTATACGGTGCTATAAAGCAAATTTGGGTTACTCCCATTTTTACATGGAAAAAAATTAAGTATACCGAGAAAAGAAAAGGGAAGATTCCTGTATATTGCCCCTCATCTTTTCCTTTTGTTCTTTCTCTCTCCTTTCAGAGCCTCTACATATAAATCAAAGAATGTTAAATAGCCGAACAATGAATATAACCATATTATCCCATAGAATGATGAACATCATTTACTTAGTGCACTAGCCAGCCTCGTTCTACTTCTTTCATGTAGACAAATCCTCGCCTTATCCTCTGCACAGAAAATCGCACGAATAAATAAAAGCTAAAACTCTTAAAAGTAAAATGCAGGAACAAAGTGAAATAAGAGTGGCTGATGCAAATTGCTGCCCTGGACTACTCATTTTCAAATCTTTTATTTGTTGCTACCTTTTTCCTTTTTCTTTGTGGGAAGTTTTTGCAATTCATAGCAGATAACTGGTTCTTTTATACCTGGCAGGATTTTCTCTAACAAAACAGGTACCAAAATATAAAACTCATAACAAACAGGCTTCTGCAGTACTTCACCTGATATAACGACAAAAGAGTACTGCGCAAGGTGGAAGCATTAGCAGCTAGAAATAAACCTATGCAGACACACTAATAAATCATATCATAGGCTTCTTATGATTGTTAACTTGGTTTGCTACCATCTATTTTCTCTTTCCCTTCTTTTTTTTTTTCCTCTTCTGTTGTGGGGGTGGGTTTTTTTTTTTTTTTTGGGGGGGGGGGGGGAAGGGATCCATAAATATGTACACAGTCGATGCAAATGTGGAAGCACAATGGAATGGTTTACAATTACCAGATCTTGGTTTCGTGGGTAGAGGTGTTAGGAGCGGGAAGAAGGGGGGGTGGGGGGGATATTTTCAAAAGCAAGACTATGACCATAAAAGTGGACAGGATAACTGGTACAAGAATTCTAATGAATAAATCAACTATATGAAGCTTTTATGCATATGGAGAGCAACTTTGGTGCAAACTAGTATCATAGAAGACTTTTGTATAGTAATTTTCAATTGGATTTACTGGATCACCTAAGATTATACCCAGGAGATGGTCGGCCACAATATATTAAGGCAGATGGCCAACTCGTCATCATAATCAATAGTATTAGTGTTTGACATGATTTCCTCATGAAAGATATATGGTCATTGGTCAACAGAGTGACAGTCTAGTTGTTAGTTAATTTAGGTACATTACCTCATTTGTATCTCTTATGCGAAGGAAATGCAATCTTTCTGCTGGCCTCCGCTTTGTTAGTGTTGCAAGCTGCATCCAAGGTAACATCCAAAATTTCCTTAGCATAAGAACATGTGCTTTGGTTGAAGGATTCGTGTAGCCAACCCCAACTAGTTTGGAATGAAGGCCTAGACAATTATGATGATCAGTTAAGATCCTACTTAAGGTGAACGCTTTAAAAAATATATACCCAGAAACTAAAGCGCTCAGGATCCTGTGTTGTGGGCATCAGGCCTTCTGCTTTAAAGAGTTCCGCGAGTCTTACTTGATCTGCATGATAAATCTGCCATGATTAGCGAGGGTACACGAGATTATCACAACCCGGGAAAAGCAGGAAACTAATGCAAATGTCTTGATTGTCAAACAGATGCAAAGGGCATTATATTGGCCCCTTTAGCAATAATGAATTGAATTACCCTATCTTGGCAAGAGGAAAGTCATATAATGATTCATGCGGGGTAGAATATCTTCAGTCATACCACATAAAACCGATTCCAAAAGCAAGGGTGGTGATGCGTAACGGCCCCAATACTTATAGCAACAGTAAGAATTCCAAACATCATGCTGAGAAATTTCTTTTTTAACTTTACAACTTCCATCAAACTTCTAGCTGCCCTATCAAGTAGACTTCAGAACTACTTATGCTTCTTCTTTATTCTCTCTTTCTTTTCAAGGAAATCTTGTATAAATAAGAGCTACAAAATCATAACATCAACTACAATATGGTTAATAACTTCTACAGTCATCAATTTAGATTAATAAAGTCCCCTACAAAAGCAATGTGACGTAGAAGTTTAGAAATCTAAATGTCAATCATTTAAACTTTTACCTCCCTGTGCTACTTCTTGTGCTCTTCTCATCCATGATCGAGCATATGCTGCAGCCTTAGTTGTAACTTCCAACAACTGTAAGACACAAATATTGTCTGTACGAGTTAGGGCACTCAGGTCACCTTTTACATTAGGCAATAAACATATAGGCTAACGATATTACCATGGACTTAGGCACAGTGCAACACAATACCAGCACCAGATAACAGATTGACAAACTCGCGTGTAACTATGGATCATTTGTACAAGAGTAACATTCAAGTTTCTCAACCAAAATATAGAATTCAAAGGATTGGAAGTGAAAGCAACACATATAACTCATGAAAGGCACTTACCAAGAAAAAGGAAAAAAAACTCTGCAAGGAAAGAATAGCCTCTCAAAGAATTAGGTAGAATGAGAAACGGCGAAAACACTGGGATATGAAATTATATGAAAAGATTCTTCCAAAAATAACCTTAAAAACTTGGTGTCTGACTTTTGAGGACTGTTTACCTTTGACGATAACAGAGTACTCGGGAAGTTAACTCGAGTGCTTGTAATTTTGGAAGTGTGGGGCATTATATAGAAGATTCGAAGGTATTTGCTGGGTTTTATTTATTGAGCGGTGACATTGAGATAGTTTTATCTACTCTGCTGACGTCTTTACATAGCATTTGACAGTATCAGATGCTGTCGGGGCAAGTGATGTGGCTGAGCCCTCAAGGGGTTACAAATGATTAAGCAAATTAACTTTTTTGAGAAAACAGGGAAACATAATTTCCTTATAATGGCTGAATTTAACAAGATAGCAAGGAGAGAACATACATTTAAGCAACCTTTAAGATGTACAATACAAATTATCCTGAAAATGGAAGAACACCAAGCTACCAACAAAATGCAAGGCTCATGAGCCAAATTATAGAAATGCACGAAAGGCACCCAACTATGAAAAGGCTGAGAAAGCAGAACTTTTGAAGCCAAAATTACAGACTTACATCTGCTCTCTCTCTTGTTCCTTCTGAGGGACAAATATCCTGTATCCATTCAACCTCAGCAACACGATACCTAAAAAAATTAAATGATCAAATTAAAGAAACTTCTGAGATGTATATAACCATCACCACAAATTTAAGAAGTGCAGAGAATTCAACCAACCCGTCTTGATCCCAATTTTGAAGGATGCGACATCTCCGCCGACTTTCAAGCTGCATTACAAAAGATCTTATCAGAGAAACAAAGTGACACATGCAAAAATGCATAGAGATAGATGAACATATGCACATACTGTAAAGGAACAGTTCCCATGAGCAAGTAATTTTCGATATATTTCCTAGCTTTTGAGTATGTACCGCTGATAAAATTGATAATATAGAGATTACATATAATGTAAGTTTGGCCAATAATGCAACTTGAGAAGGCACATGCCGTGTTTTCATAAATTGGGTTGCAGCCTATCACTGACTCTTTAAGACTAGGGGATCCTCAATTTCAAGGAGCAGCTACATAGATGTGACCAATTCAAAAATAAGAAACATAGCATTTTTCCCTTCCCCACAGAAAAAGCATAGCATGTTCAACCCTTGATATCTCCATTCCCAAGAACAGTCTTGGATAGTGTTCCTCAAATTGAAGGCCTTTTAGCAGCTTTGCTGTCATAAGGATCAGAAGTAGTAGACACCATTCACTATCATTAACTATTAGTACTAGAATTATCCTACTGACCACTAGCATAGCGGGAAAAAATATAGAATCTTTAGAAACAACGTAAAATTGGTAATGCAGTGTATGCAGTAAAAGTCACATATATGAAGCTATTCAAAGTGCTTGAAAGTATGAAATAAAAGCAAGAAAACATATTTATATCTCACCTCTAGAAAGAAGCGCCCATCTGGAAGAGGCTCACAACTACGAAAAGCAATATATAAAAGATTAGAGCAGATCAAGTAGCACAAATGTTTTCAAATTATGTATGAAAATAGTAATAGCCTGAATAATTTTGCTCAATACAAGTAGAAGGAAAACCTACTCGGAAATCTCCACCTCACAAGCATATTCAGCTACTGAACCTGTTGTAGAATCAACGATAGCCTACATCATTAATAGACAAGTCGCGCAGCCAGTAACAGTGAGGAAATGCCGGATCAGCAATCTACCTTACTGTGAAAGGTAAAAAAGAACAGTCACTGTACCTACCATTCCCATTCGACGATTTCCTTCCATTATCCTCCTAACCTGTCACTCACGTATAAGTATAATGAGATGAGACCAGTATAACCCTATCGTGAAACCAAAACATTACACTCGTTTGGAAGACAAAATAAAATAAGCATCAACTACAAAAACGAACTAATCTTCAATTGATTAACTCACCAAAAGTCTATACCGGGCTTCAAAAATGTTCAGATGAAACTTCTCGCATGGCAGTACAACATCCATGACAAAAAGAGGCAGCAAATCAACACCCATATGCGTCAAACTGTCATGCTCCAACTTCCTTTCAGCGTATTCCTCTGGAAAATTCCTCTGTATTATGTTGTTCAGCGTCACACTGGCAAAAGCCACTGAAAGTTATACAACATAATAGGAAGAAGTTTAACATTTTCCACGCCCATGAGATGTGTCAATTAACCGTCTCTTGCTCCAACCTTAGTCGATTTATTTGGTATGGGTAGAGGCTTTTGGGCCAGTACCTCAGCATCTAACTACTACCTTAAGGATTAGATAAGGTACAATCAGATTTGGAAGTATCTAATCTGATGTCTTATCATGTACTAATAGGTAAAAGTATATATACAAAACAGGAAATCCTTGCCAATTGACGGTACAATCAGATATGGAAGCATCTAATCTGATGTTTTATCATGTACTAATAGGTAAAAATATAAATACAAATAGGAA
Source organism: Escallonia herrerae (assembly GCA_033070095.1). Classification (NCBI taxonomy): domain Eukaryota; kingdom Viridiplantae; phylum Streptophyta; class Magnoliopsida; order Escalloniales; family Escalloniaceae; genus Escallonia; species Escallonia herrerae. The sequence goes on from JAVXUP010000016.1 coordinate 588,839, forward strand.
ATTACTAAATAACATCCGAAAATAAAGCCATTTTACCGTATATGGTAAGGTTTTGAACCGTGCTGGCTTGTGTATGAAAGAAAAAAAAAATTACTCTTCATTTTGTTGCCAAAACATGTCTGAAAGAGGGAAAAAATTGTATAGAACTTGTATTTCCTCAAAGTAATGATGATAAACTATCGTATGCGACTAAATATTCACGGAGCTTAAAGTACCAGTACCCTTTGAAGACACAGTTTACGAATACTAATAATCGTAATTCAGGCCACTTGCCAAATAGTCAAATATCGATGCTGATTATGTTTGTATGAAAGCAATACTTTCTGAGCTATCTTATACATGGGCTGAATTTAAAAGTATAGCTAGGAGTGGAATCACCTCTCTAATCACAAAAGAAGGGGTGAGAGGAGCAACCTACCTGATTGCACATGTTCTAGGACTAATGAACAGAACTGTTCGGCACAATGGGCATCTATTTCCTAACATTTAAAGAACAAGAGTAAGGAAAAGTAACATAACATAGTACTCTGTTTTACTAAGATAAAGAAGGAAAAGTACTCTGTTTTACTAAGATAAATAAGGGGAAAAAACCATAAATAACTCACCTCGATCCATTGACTGAAATAAGCACGAGCGGCAAAATGTATGTCCACAAGGAGTTGTAACAGGTTCATACAACAATTTTAAGCATAAAGTGCAATCAAAGTCATCAGTACGCTGTGGTCTCCCATGGCTTGTCCTTACAATTCTACTGGCTGCTATTCTTTCCAAATTTTGGAGTGCCTTGCTACAATGTAGCAACAGATGAAATATAATTATTTGTGTGTGAATTGCAGCTATAAAAAAAAAGAGCCAATAAACAAATCTTCGAATATCAGAACCAAAATCGTGAAGGGAAACTGAAAGTACCTCACAGGATCAACCTGAAGTCCTGAAAGAATAACTTGATGGGCCGGCTCATATTTTTCTAGCTGTCAGATCATATAAAGGTAAGTGTCAGAGTATCAAAGGTAATGTCCCTCCACACAGCAAACATTTTTACAGCCTAAAAGTTTAAAACTCTTCTCCAGCCATGGGAGACCACTGCGTACTGATGGGCATGAAACCCTATTACCTTTATTTGTTGCCTACAGGTTCTACGGAAAGTCGAAGACATGCTTCGCACAAAGACCACTTAAAGATTTAAGGGTACTTGCACCCGAGTACAAATGATTTATGCGAGACAACCGCACACAACACATTTATGAGTGTAGGACACGAATATGAAACCTGTGTTTTCTCACCAAAATGAGCGCATTGGTGGTCAAAATGTACGACGAAGCTGAGTTACTTTGAAGGTTCATCACCTTCTCGGCATCTTTTAATGCAAGCTGAAACCAAAGGAAAAACAAAGATAACGTGAGCAACGGTTCCATAATGGGGAAAAAGCTAATATGGCCATACAAATTACAGAAAAGGCATACTCCAGCATGCGTTGTAGGATCAAGCCCACTCAATGGTCTATATTCAGAGGCTGATGAAGGTCTGTGTTTCAGAAATTGGCTAATCCTGGTATAATTTGAAAGAAAGAACTATCAGCAGTGCACAAAGAAAGTTACCACGGTTATAGTTCCAGCAGCACAAGTTCAAACAGAAAGTGCACCGGCATGCATAAATCGCATAAGACGAGTGCAAAATCTTAAAACGACCATTGAACCGACATTCACCTGAGATAAGCAGCACATCGGTTGCTAAGTATAATAGGATCACCTGGTTTAATATTGTGAGCTTTCGAGTAACAATTGATTGCCTGAACAAGAACCGAAGTCTATGAGCAATAAAGAATGAAATGGCACCAAAAAAGAAAGCTTCTCTCTACAGATATGTGTCATACAACAAATCTTGACTTGAGTGAATCCAAACATTTTACAATTCCAAGGGTAGAAGAAAAGGTTTGGGTGGGTGGGCTGCTGGCGCATGGGAGAGGATTGGGCACTTATACAGGTCGACATGGTTGGCTTGCCAACGATATTCATTAGGGAAGCTACCACATAATACGAAGTACCATGAATTTTAACTGAGGACACAAGCACACATGTTATGAAATTTCCTGTCGACAAAGAAGTAAAGAGCTGACAAATTAATGACACAGGACCTCCTGAAAAACATATCAAACGAAAAAACTCTGCATACCACTCTATCTGAAAAATAAAAGAGGAAATACCAACATCTTTCCATCAGAAAAATCCAAAAACTAGCTCTAAATTAGTTAAATGACATAAGCAGTCGTTCTCAAATCGAAGACGGGTCATGTTTGGAATCCATGTGGCAAAGACATATCGAAAAATCAAAAACTTCAATATGCTACGATTCAACTGGCTTATAAAACCTAAGCGATTTACACTCCAGCCAATGCTCAACCTGTTAACTTGACAAACAGAAAGGACAACAGTTACAAGACAAGGACGGCCTTACACTGCATTGCCAACTTTGAGTTGCAAGCACTAGCATAGAGGACTGCACCGACCCCGGTCACAATACTTCAATTCTACAAACAACGCTTTTATCTCTCTATCTACTAATTGCTCTAAATTCGACTAAACAATTAACACTGATAGACGACGATCAAAACACGAACCGCTAAGAAAGTAGTCAAAAACCGCAGTAAAACAAATCCAAACCTCCTCGAATCGATTGTTGCGGAATGCAGTGTTCCCCATGAGCATGAGATCGTACAGATGACTGAATCGCTCCCAGGACATCGATTCCTCGCCTTCGTTCGCCTGCATTACAATTAACCCTCTCCTTACACAGAATCCACAAATTCAACATAAACACCACTACCAAACGAAAAAAGTTCAGAAACGCAACGGATTGGAGATACTGACCCAAACGAAGTCCTCAACGTCCTCGAGGCCTTCCAGGTTGATGCCGCCGGAAGGCGAAGGCGAGGCCTCGCCGGACATTGACGGGAGAGAGGAGAAAGCTGGAATACGGAAGAGGAGAAGGTGTGGATTGTGGAAGCAGGAGGGCACAGTCAAAGTGTGGATTGGGATGGGAAGGGGAAATTTGGAGGAAGGGATAACGACGTCGTTATAGTGAGGGGAGCTTGAGAGCATCGGTGTTGCTTCCTGTGCTCTTCATTGCATTTACGGACCACGTTCGTTTACGTGTACTCTCTCTCTTCACTCTCTCTCTCTCTCTCTCTCTCTCTCACTCTCTCTGTATGTATTTATACTCTCTCGCTGTAGACGGTGGGGTTTAAGCAGAAAGAGGTTTATATATATATATATATATATATATAGATATAAGTATTTTTAAAAAAAAAAACTGAAAATTACCGAAATCTTCTTCTCGGCAAAAATATTAGTTAGTAAAATCTTGGAAATAATATATCATACACCATCAGACTCGTTGAGTACTTCAGTAAATGGCGTTGCATAATTGACCTTGTGCATAATATGAAAAGTCTTAATGAGTTTGTGCGCAATCACGGGAGCCTTGTATGTTGATGTTATGAGAAAATGCACTAACATCCAATTTAAACGACAAAGATCAAAACCGAAAAAGTAATCGCGTGACATCAAGATTTGACGAGATTCACTTATATAAATATAGTCATGTCCCTAAAATATATAGTAATACAAAACCCGAACTCACACTAAGCACTAATATGTCATTCCGCCTTTCTCGTGTCATGTATCTCTCAAAAAACCGAAATACTCCCGTGCCGTTATCAAAATCTGAAATACTTTCAACCGGAAATGTCACCTACCGAAATTACATAGCAGCCAAAAACTAGGAGTAATCGTTCGTTCTCGGACGTTTGGTAATTTGCTGAACCCAAAGCTTTCCTAGTGTCACACTCATCATAGCAAACGATACAATGAGGATTCTTATATTTCACGTGCTTAATGTAGTAGCGCAATTGTGCCATTTCTTAAATCTTTGGTGTCATCTTGCATATGGCCTGGCAAACCATAGAAACGAAAACGAGGTTTCTTGAGTCTTACTTCTTAATGAAAATTGTCATGCTTCATGTGATTTCAACACAAGATCAAGGAATGTGCTGGAACCATTGGAGGATCCAGGGGTTTGAAAAGGAAGATTGAGAAGCAGAAGAAGGCCGTCTGGGTTCGATGAAAACAGGGGACCGTCAAGACTGAGGAAAGAAGCCTCTTTTTGGGTTAAACAAGTCCTTACAAACACCCCCAAACAAACATTCTTATAAGTACCCATTCTAAACTTTAAACTCTCTCCCTTATAACATGCATTTTGTATATAATAATAATAATAATAATAATATGATGAGCTAAACGAGGGTTATGAAAATATATCCTAGAAATTCATCATTAGAGCAATTTAATTGTGAGTTTTTGCCCTTAATATTTCATTTTTAATACTTAATTACTTTTTACCCCATTTGAACCTTATTTACCTATCTAACCCACTTTTGAAAATCGTGGTTCCAAACAGAAATTTCAAGGAAATCATGTTTTCAGAAGAAATCTTGGTTCCTAACAGAGATTTCATATGTTGGCATCTTGAAATCTCTGTTTGGAACCACGTTTTCTTCCCTTGAAATCTCTGTTTGGAACCACGATTTTCAAAAGTGGGTTAGATAGGGAAATAAGGTTCAAAATGGGGTAACGAAGTAATAAAATATTAAAAATAGATTATTAAGGACAAAAACTCATTAAATTGTGGTCCAATAGGAAAGATGTTTAACATTATATATATTACAGAAAAAAGAGAAGTTATAGTTTTTTTTTTTTTTGTGTACACACATATATTCTTTTTGTACTCTATGGATGTGTTGTAATACATTAAGAAGTGTTGCTGAAACTTTTTTAGAAAGTATCGTAAAGATCTTAACAATCACAGTATGCATGATGTAAGTAATGAACAGTAGAATGCGAATATCGAATATATATATATATATATATATATATATATATATATTATTTTTATACTCTATCGATGTGTTCTAGTACATATTATCACAAATATATAATTTAACTAATCCTTTAGAAGCAAGTATTGTTTGTACTAGACTCGTGCACAGAGTGATTACAATTTTGAGATAATTCCGTTTTAGTCCCTGTACTTTTTTTGCTGTTTTATTTTAGTCCCTACACTTTAAAATTCTTTAAATCAGTCCCTGTACTATGTGTCGTCATTAATTTAGTCCCTCCGTTAACATTTCTGTTAAAACTTAGGGATATTTTAGTCAAATAATAAAAAAATGTTCCATATCTCTTCCCTTTCCATAATGAAAAAATGTTTGCGAATGGCGTCGATTCGTCAGTGATGGAGTTGTAGTCAATTTTGGGGGCTTCGCCTTGTGGAGGTGGTGAGTCGATTGAGATTCTGGGCAGAGGAGGGTGAAAGTGTCACTGGTGACACCACGGAGGAAGAAGACGGCGTCCAACGTGGTGATCAGAAGGGCAACCTTCCTGGGTTTCCTTTGTAGATTCATCTACCTCACTTCTGCCTTTTCTCTAGCAATTGGTGGAATGCATAAGCTCTCCACAGAGACGGGCGACCTTCCTGGGTTTTCTTTGCAGATTCTTGTCATTTTTCGTTGCAGATTTGAGAATGGAAGGAATTGGGTGGGCTTCCTGGGTTTCCTTTGCTGTAATTAGGGTGTTGGCACGTTGGGAGGGAGGAGGAAGGCAATGTTAAATCAGGTAAGGGATGTTCCATGTTTGGTGAGCCATATGTAATTGTAGTGGAAGATGATTGATGGGTTTAGTTTTAGAGGGATGAAATTTGGAGTTTATGATTTTGGTGGTGGCTGCAAGGATGGAGAAGAGAGGGAGGGAGGGAAGACGAGGAAGGGAAAAGAGAAAGAAAGGGAATATGGAGAGGTTGAGGGCTATAAGGGTAGGACTTGACTTAAATACCCCAAATTTATGGCAGAAATGATAACAGATGGACTAAATTAAAGACGATACATAGTACATGGACTCTTTTCAATGATTTGAAAATATAGGGTTCAAAATAAAAAGATAGATAAAGTACAAGGAACTAAAATGGAATTATCCCTACAATTATCTTATAGTGCATTGAACTCCTCTTATATTTTCTAAACAGGCAGCTACCTCTCTTGAGGTATAATTCCATTCTGGCCAAATGGCCAACAGATTGTCAGGCTTTGACCATGTAACCAACGATGATGACCAAATATATGCTCACGTTTTAATAAGGAAAAGTGGTTGCCGATCGATTTCTTAAACTAAACGTAATTGAATATAACATGAAAACTCTAGCATTGCACACATACTTGTGCATCCTATGACCTTCCTCCCCCCTTAATATCCAAACTCTGGTAATGGATTGTAAGGCACTCCTTGATCGATCATGGCAAGTGATAGTTACTCGTATATATAAGGAAGTCAACTTTTATACGGACGAACTGGCAAAACAGGCGGGTAATTAGCAATATAGATGCCATCGATTGAATCATGAGCCGATTTTTTTGTCTAACCACATGTATCTTGATTTACGTGGGAGAGCCATCCCACACTGTGTAACTCAAATTTAGTGTTTTCAAATAAAACTCTTCTTATGTTTCAAAAAGAAAATGAAAAAAACTATCCTAAAGAAGTCCACGTTGCACATGTGATATCCACAATTTGAAAGGGTGAACTTTTTTATCCCCTTTCAAAACGCCAAAAGGCACCCGTAGAGGTTTTCCATTTTTCTACAACAGGAACGTGTCAAATGGTACCATCTCCATTGGACCAACCGTGTTGACTGTAATTTTAGAATATTGTAGAGCAGATTGAAGCAGGTATTATGTTTAATCAAAACTGATATTATTTAAATAAAACTCATTGCAATTGGTAGTAAATTTAGGCTAGAATTGTACAAGAAACACCTCAAACAACAATTATCCAAAGCAATTTAAGTGCCAAAGAATGGTCTTCAAGTCAATATATTGGGGGTCGCTTTGTTTGTTAACCGTAAGTCAAATATTTTTTTTTCTAGTTTGTTTTTTCAAGTAAATTTGGCTTTCGCCAAAGGTTAGACAGTTAAAATGTAAAATATTTTGATATTTTCTCCCGGTCTTTCCACCTTCACTCGTTCCTCTTTTCCTTTCTTTTTTAAAATTCTTTTTTACCCATCGAAAGTGTTTCGGTGTTTTCACTCAGAAAACAAACTTTGCTTGTCCAAAGCAGAGTTTATCTCATCGATAACCTTAACATAATGATTTTCTTTTTGATTAAAACATTATATTTTCTTCATCCGTACGTGGATATATGGAAGTCTAGGATATTTCCAATCAAGAAAAGTTGCCCAAAACCATGGAGATTAGCATGAAAGTTTGTAGAAAGAAAATATTGGCCTTTAATGTCTACTTACCATTGAATGGCCCAATTGAAATAGTACTTTTCTTTGGCAGAATTTTCTTTCTTTAAACAACTTATAAGGGACATACCGCAGGAATTATAAAAAGAATAATTCTTTACTGGGGAAAAATAGTCATAACTCTTTATACAGAAATAATGAATGGTCATTAAGCATAGGGAGTGTTTCAGAGCACAATTAAGCACTTAAATCTTAAAATTTTTGATAATTTTTCATTAAGTGAGTTTAATAACGCTAAACCTTGTATCGCTTAAAAAATTAATTCATACAAAAAATAGACTAAAATTTTAAGCCAGGGTAAACTTACTTAATTCTGATCATTTAATTTTAAGTGAGATAGTTAAAAGTTATTTAACATATTTTTACATAAAAAAATAATTACTACTACGATGTCGTTTCAATTAATTTATTGGCAACACCGCCTCCACCGCAATATAATTACCACTATAACTATTATTTCCTTTTGCTACTAATATCATAATTACCACGACCTAACTACTATCACCACCACCACCGATACCATCACAAGGACACCGCCACCTCTACTATACAGTCGCTATTGTCACCATGTCTATTTTCATCAAAATTATCTAAAAATCCACCACACTACAATTACTGTCATGATCGTCATGTTGTCGCATGTTGCTATCATCACAATTACCAACACCACGTCTTCGCGAACAATTACCGTCATCGTTGACACCTTTTTACCGCCGCTGCCGCCACCACCACTACCACCACTCCATTGTCACTATCACCACCTCTAGCAACACGATTAAGCCCCCCCCCCCCCCAAAAAAAAGTTATAAAGTACATAAACAAATGCGTAATTTTGATAAAATGGATAAATTTATAAATAAATAATTTTAGACATTTGCTTTTAGTTTACCAAATAGATTAATTTATTTTTCAGTAAAAATTCAGTACTTAACTTTTCTGTACTTAAATTTTAGTTTTATCAAATGACTCCACAATTAATATCGAATCTTCTAGCACTTCAGCGATAACTCTTAGTAACACGTTATAGCGTCACTATATAAAAGTCACTAAAACATTCAATAACTATTTATTATAATTGTATAAAGATTGTAATCATCTTCTTGCAATTAAAATAACTTTTTTACGATAGTAATTCCGATGGTATCGCACCTTGCAGGAACTTTCTTCCGATTGAATGAGTAATATTATTGGTGTGATGTGTGATATGGTCGCAAGGCATCGAATCAAAAGGCCGCCGCACTCTTCTTCCAAAGTCATTTTGTGTGTGACATTTATGGGACAAGGCATCAAAAGACTCCATTTGACTAATTTAAGCCACACTTGATGCCACCAGTTCTATTAACTAAACTGGGATTCGTTATACTAATGAACTTGGAATTTGTTCCCATTATCCTTCTTACATAAGCAATTTGGCAGATCAGCCGCTGGGATGGGGGGGGCACCTGATGGATGAACAGAGCTTAGCAACAAATGGGCCGAATTAGCATCTCAAACTTTACCTTAGAAAAAGCAAATATCACTGTTGCTGTTGATGGTTGAATCATTCTGCGTTTGACCCTTTTTGGGTCAGCCGTATGATAAAGTGCCTCTAATCTTAACTTAAGTGATTATGGGGCTGTTGACTTGCCTGGCCTGCCACATGATGATTTCCTCAGTTGATGTCTTGTCTCTCTAATCAACCTTCTTTTCACTTTGAAATCATGCGCATATGGTGGTAGGGACTTCTAGTATTCGGCTCAAGAATATCGCGCGGGTTCGCGAAACGGAATAAAAGAAGGATGACTTTAGCATCGCTCTCGCACCCACCGTGTGAAAAGTCGTACATAATTGATGTTTCTTGAGGACATATGTCTTGTTCCGGCAGATAGTTAAGACTTTGATTCTGTTCGTGTTGAGTTAAAAGTTATTCTCAACCTATTCTGGTAGTATCCGAAGATCTACTGAGGGTTTCATTTCGCATGACACGTCCACACAAACAACAGATAATATTTAACGATTCCAACCGGTCAAAGGTGCACGTTCAAGTCTCGTGCATTTCTCACTTTTTTCCATCCTTGCGCGACTGCTCATCATGCTCCGACCGTCGCACTTTCGCCCGATTTTTGGACATTTTCACTTTCTCACTCTAGAATTCTAGAGAGAGATATACAGGACCCTGACTTTGGACCTAAGTATCGGACTGTGACTGTCGTCGTGTATTCATCCTACGCCATCGCCCTCGCAGCACTGTCACCCTCAGATTCTGTCTGGGAAGCTCTTGGTCTCTACCTTTACTCCACCCTTGCTGTGTCTCACATCAGCCCACCTGATATCTGACTCGGACTGCATTCTTTGTGACACCTCCACGTCGACTGCGAACCCACTTTTCTTGGCATCAAAATTTGTTTTCATGAACTTGAAATTGTTGAAACTAATAAGATTTGTAAATGGTACGTCTAAGCATATCCAATAGAAAGAGCCGAGCTTAATAAGGTTAGCGCAAGAGTTCAAGCTCGTTGGCTCACTTATTAGAATATACTACTTTTTGTCAACTTTAACATAACGCTCAGCCTTAATTTGACAAAACCTTTTTGTGTGGAATTCTTCGAGAATTCAAATTGTCGTATTTGGGTCGGGTCGGGTCGAAACTAATTTTATTAATCGGGGTCAATGTCTACTGTAATATATGCTAAGCTTACTTCATTCAAAACACAGGGGTATGCCAAAACTTTGATTCCAAAAACTTGAGGTTTATCATTTACCTCTTAAAACGCATGAGATTTACTTTTCGTTGCAGTTGAAGAAAAATTTAAGGCTAGAGCTGCGAATTCAGGCCTGAATGTCATTGTGATTGCCTTTGTCAGTCTGTCATGACCATCACTGAGTACAACTACCCACTACCGACCACTATCATCATTATGTCTCCACTTTACAAAACGATTCACCTCCAGCGTCTCTCGATATGAAATGGTGATTGCACTATCATTAACAACAAAAACCTACCACCATAAATCTCAACGAACCCCAACCATACTTTGTTTTCACCATGATCGCTGACACATGAGGCCACCAGAGCCTTAAATTCCACCATCATCACCATCGTAATAGATTAATGAACAATTTCATTATCAATAATAACAGTATAAGTGGTAGTTATCCACCCACTGGAGGCACATATTGTATTCTCGTCATTTGATGCAGACGCATCGTTGTTAAGCTTGTCTTTAAGGTCTTCATCTCCATCCTCCCAATTAGACTCTTGGTCCAAATCTAGCCATGGTTACAGGCAATGGCGATCATCGACAGTGGACGACATGGCTCGCAAAGAATTGTCTTCTGAGTGCATATTTGGCGGGATTTTGGCAGTGGTGGGCTGATGACCTAAATTGGTGCTTATACCTTTTCTCTTCAGGTTAATTGCAACAAAAAAGTAAATCTCGAGATCGAGAACATAATTAAGGCTGTATGCTACAAAAAAATAACAAAATCGTCCACAAAAAGCTTGCTCATAGTTTGTTCATGAACGAGTTTCTGAGCTTGAAATTTATCAGCTCAAAAATTATTAGTTTTTAGAAAGTAAGGGGCTGTACGCTTACGAGATTTTTTTTTCTGTATTCTGTTTTTGTTTTTCAGAATTTAGTATTCAGTTCAAAAATTGTATCGTGTACTTTTATTTTTTTTCCGTATCTACTTTTTAATTTTTTCTGTACGTTATCGTTTTCATTTTCGTTTTCACCAACTTTTTTGGATATATATTTTTTGTATGTTTAGCATTTTCTACCGTGGGCCCATATGTATGTGTCCCCCTTGCCCTTCCATTTCCCCTTCACGAGTTCCCTTCCCCCTCCCCTTCCCCTTCCCCTCGTCTGTGTGTTCCCTTCTTCCCCTTCCTCTTCACGAGTATCTAGGGTTTGGTCGCGACCCAAATCACCTCTGTGTGTCCCCTTTTCCCTTCCCCTTCCCTTTCTTCCCCTTCCCCTTCACGAGTATCTAGGGTTTGGTCGCGACCCAAATCTTGCTATGGTGCATGCGTAATTTCCCTTTTTCTTCATTTCGACTTAATTGTGAGAGAATCCACATAATCAAATTATTATGGCTTGGTCGAGTGAATTCATGCATTGAAACAGAGGCAAGCTCCTGCCATAAGTCGCTTGGTGTTGCAAGCTCCTGCCATAGATACAATCTTGTGGTGTGCGAGTCCAGACATAAGACTCATGCTTCCCATAACTGTTTGAAGCTAGAGCAAAGACCCATTTCCATTTTTGTTCTCATTTCTCATTTCCATCAGAGAGAGAGAGAGGCGGCAGAGAAAGAGAAAGGAGATAGTTCTCTGACACAAAATATGATATGTGGAAAAAGGTAAAAACACCATTTGGGTGTTTTCAGCTTTTTCAGTACTGTTTAAAAATTTTATTCAAAGCGGAACCGAAAAAATGTAAACATACACGAAAAAATATCTTTTTCATCATCATTACACGAAAATAGAAAAATGTAAACATACAGCCCCTAAATATTTGCTGAAACTTTTTGGTATCATTATCAAGAAAAGAACAAAATCCAATGTTGTTTGAGGACTGGAGCCCGTATCTTATTGGGCTCAACTTTCATTGGGCTCATTATGGGCCTGAAGCTTGCAACTTGCAAGGGCTTTGTCTGCATATTCCCCTTAGTCTTTTGGCCCATGGGAAGTCTAGAATAGCCCCTTTTCTCGTTCTTAAACTTAGAATAACAATAGTATTAAAGTTTAGAGAGTGTTTGCAATTAATTTTTAAATGGTCAAACCTGATTAAATTCTAATGGAATCGATGTGAAGTGATTGGCAAAAAAAAAATTGATTAAATCTATTCCAAATTTCCAATGTGCTCAAAGCTGATTAGATCAAGAATCCTCATTTTTCTTGGATTCTGATTTAATTAGTTTTGGAGAATCATGTTTCTAGTGAATTATCGAAATATCCTAACATGTGATCAGGCATTAAATGCTACCTTTCAATTTAAATACACTCTATGACAATTTTGCTACATTAAACCAACTTTAATATCTTTCATCTAAACACCTTCAATAACTTTTGATCTATTATGTTTAAAATAGATTAAAACTGATTTTAAAAATTTATTCTTCTTTAATCAGAATCTACTTTTGAGAATCAATCACAAACGGCCTCTTAGTGATACAGTTGCTACAACCTAAAAGCAAAACTAACTATTTTGCTATGATATAGATAATTTTTATCTATGAAAGTCTACAAATGACGTAGTTTGCATTAATTTTGTGGCATGAAATAGAAAAAAAGTATCCATAATTATTTCTATAAAATGATAAAACATCAAGAATGATATAATTCACTCTACGATGGTGTTTGGTGGCGGTTGGGCATCTGGTGGCGAGGCTCGGGGCGGTGCTTGTAGCTGTCGTGATGGCTGGAGAGGCGTGGCAGTCGTCAGTGGGTTGATTAATGGTGGCCCTTAGCCCGCGCCAGAGATGGTGTAGAATGGCGAGCAGGAGTCTCCTATGGGCTGCCGATTGCAGGCGGTTGGGAGATTGGCGGCGGCTCTCAGGGGCCATGGGTGGCCAGCAGTTGACCAATTTGGAGGTGGTAGAGCGATTGGCGGTCGAGTCTCGTGGGTCGTGGGTGGCCGGCTCTTGGCGTGCGACCGACAGTGGATGGTGGCTATTGGTGGCCCTCGGCGTAACCAGTAATGGTGGTTATGCTAATATGTGTGTGTGTGAGAGAGAGAGTGAGAGAGCGCCATGGGCAGTGGAGAAAGGAGATGATTGGGTTTTTTTTTGTTATGAGGGATACTATCGTCTTTTCATTCATTATGTTAAAAAAAAAAGTGTAGCATAGTTAATTATCAACGTTAGTAGTAACTGAGTGTAATTAAGGTAAACCTTAAAGAGATTTTGTGTAATTTGTCCTTTTATAAACCAGTTTCATAATAGTGTTGTTTTTGGAAACTCCATGAATTTAGAGTTTTCAGTTTTTGTCTTTTTTTTTTCTTTGAGACCCAGCTTTCAACTTTTGTTGAAAGTATTTTATGTATCTTCTTCCCTTCAATTTTCACACCAATACCTATCACCCAAGAACATCAAACCACTAACATTGCCAATCATCATAACCATTGACCTTCACCACCGCCAATGACTTATACCCTTCAACATCAAACTACAAACAATGCCAACCACCATAGCCACTGACCGCCGATTTGCTACCATCACTGATCAACACATATGAATTTGCCACACCGCCAACTAACATAACTACTGACCGTCGCCACCACCATCAGTTTCCAACACACATGAACACCGCCAACCACCATAGTCATTGTTTATCACAACCACCACCACCACTATTGACTAGTACCACCGACCACCGAACCCTCTAACATTGGTCCCACCACGACACCACCCCTCCTCTAAATTCAAATTACCATCATACTAACCACCCTTGTCTCTACAACAAACACCGCAGATCTCATCCATTGATTAGTCCTAGCATCTTCAATTTGCGCAAGTAAATTCCAAACCACTAAAACCATTTACCTAATCAAACTAATGAAGCCCTAAATATTATGGAATCAGCCCAAGTGATCGAGAAGGCACGAACAAGTCATAGATTCAAGTTTCTTATGTTCGATTTTAATGTTAGTAGTTGTTGTCGGGCAGATGTAAAAACTAGAATCATCACTCTTTGCCTTAGAGTCTTAAACGACTAGTCTTAAGCCCAAAAAAAAATAACATTTCCACTGCAAATTTGCATGTCCATTTTCTATCAAACAGTGTTGTCTTTCTTTGTTACATACTGATGATGGTGGAAGAAGAGAGAGAAGCAACACCAAACGGATGGTCAACGATGGCCGACTACCAAGGCCACTGTTCGATCATCTTCCCTCCGATCAACCACGAAGGCCCTCACCTCTCCAATTCTTCCACAAATCCCGAACGACACAATCCACGTATCAGCGAGTCAGCACCTCCACTTCACGATCACAGCGGAGTGGCTCCACCGTTGCCCCTCTGGAACCCCCAGCTGATGCCGGCCGTGGCCTGCGCCGCGAGGTGGTGGCGATTGGGGCTCCAGCCCTTACGTTTTAAAGTCGCGGGCATTGCTTCCTCGGCCCGGAATTTTGCTTCTTCCTGTGGAGAGCTAGTTCGAAATTTGGCTTATTTTAAAGGGGCAGTTGGATCATTTCGGTGTCCAGCCCGTGCTGCCGTGGTGGCAGCGGGAGTGATGTTGGCATTGCTGTGGTTAGGGTTCCGCCGCAGACGGCGGCTTCTCGCGCGGAAGGAGGATGCTCCTGATTTGATCAGTCTTATCAAGGAGAAGGATGAGGTGGGTAATAAGCTTTTCAAGTGTTTGTGAAAATGTCCCAGTGAAGCTAATTGCATAATTGAAGAATGGGCCCATTGACGCTCCCTAATTGCCTAATCGCACTCCATATACTTCTAATCTATCTACTTGAATTGTGTGCCTTGTGCTAATTTGTGAGTGCAGCAGGGGCTACCTAAACAGAAGTTATGTTCTTTGCTCGTTTATAAGAAATTCTGATCTCCTTTTGCAGAGGATTAATCAGCTGTTGCACCAAATTGCTCGGATGAATGAAGTTCTGCTAGCATTACACGGATTTCCAGTACATAGAAATGGCTGATTTTGAAGGCGAGGCAACAGGGCCACATTGGTCTGTTTAGAGTTGCTGGATTCTTGCCTATGTTGGCTGAAGTGAACACTAGCTGCGTTTCTCTTGGTATCGATGTACTGAACTTTATTAGTTTCCTCTATAACATTCTTTGTAGTAACTCGCATATTCTGCTTGAATAACTGGGGAGCTAGTTCAATGGAGGAGCGTGAATTTTGAAACGTGCATGACATGCCATGTTTGATCCCCATCCTGCTATTCCGGTGTCAACTAAGAGCAGATGTATCACACACATTGTGCGTTGCTAGAAGCTTAGTGATTTGATCCTGATAAGTAGGAGCATTACCCTTTTTCTGCTGATCAGCATTCTTGTATTATGTATACGAATAAACAAAAATGTGATCATGTGTGTTACTTTTACATACGCTACTTGTTACGGTACTTGATTGGATAGAATTTGAGGGATTTCGGTTGGAAGGATTTTGATGAATAATGCAATGAACTTCTGAGCCGATACGAAAGTGGAAAGTTGGTCTGGTTATATATGGAACTGAGGAGTTGACTCAGGAAAGCAACTGCCTCCAGTCTGCTAATTTAGGCTATCGTGTCAAGTAGAACTTTAGAACACTGAAATTGCAAACTCCGATTCCAACATTGGCGAGTGTTAGCGAAATCAGCAAAACAAAAATAGCACCAGAAACACAAACATTTTCCGTGCCATTACAAAGAGACTTCGCCAATTCATCACAGCCCTGAGTTTGTATAAGAACATTGAAGGGAATCAGACTTGAGCAGTCAGCAATACGGCTTGACCGCCGCCTAGCCAATGCATATTGCTTGGTCAGTTAAATTGTCCGCCGTTCTTATATTTTAACAAAGAATGAAATCACCCACATATTGCAATCATAAATTTGTGCTTACATTTGGCAGCTTGGCCATGTTGAGGCTGTCAGCAATGCTGCTTTCCCCCGTTATACTATGGTACATCTCGTAACTTCTGTCTGCTCCCTTTA
The DNA here is from genome assembly GCA_033070095.1 of Escallonia herrerae. Taxonomy (NCBI): domain Eukaryota; kingdom Viridiplantae; phylum Streptophyta; class Magnoliopsida; order Escalloniales; family Escalloniaceae; genus Escallonia; species Escallonia herrerae. The sequence continues at coordinate 604,821 of JAVXUP010000016.1, forward strand.
AAGTGAGCATTGTTGAAAAGAGTAAGAATGAAAGAACCTTTTACAGTAAATGGCTAGAAACGCAAACAACTTGAATCCCCCGTGCCTCATGGAGTGTACAAGCAGATGAGCGAAATCCTGCATCAGGAGGTTTACTTTTAAACCCCAAAGAAATCACAAAGGTCTTTCATCTACTCTGTAGTGGAAACGAACACGATCCACTGCAAGAAAAACATAAACTTCATCTAGTTATAATTCATTGCCAAGGTCTTTTAGCTCTTCATGATCTCATAACTTGGTAAACCAGTCAATCAGAAATTGTATATATATCATCTATGCAAAAGTGCAGCTAGAGGAAAGACAAAGTATATTTCTTTCAGCACTTTATGCGCACAACTCGGTAGACCAGTCAATCAGAAACTGTATATTCGATTTATGCAAAAGTGCAGCTAGAGCAAAATAGACAAAGCCAGTGAAGTACCCCTCTTTATTGGGCTAATAAAGAAAACTATTGATGTTCCAGTCTTCTTTTTTCATGGTAAGTTCAGTAATCACAAACCCCTTGTAACCAAGAACAGGTCATGCCCATTGAGAATGACCCAATAAAAATATCCAAATAGCAGTACATCAAATGATAAAACCTAGCAGAGTTCATATGTAGATGCTAACATTCTACAGGACCCTGCTACTGAAATAGCAGTGTGATAAACACAGTGAAAGGACATAAAGAAACATCAGCACTACAAGTGCCATGCATCAAACTTGTAGGAAACCCATCTAAATTTCAAAATCCAACAACCGTAAGAAGCTTTGCTTCTGCACCATTGTTGGACCCAAGCTCCATGGCTGCAGCCATGATTACAATCAACTCAACTAATCAATCACTACACTGACGCTGAGAAACGCATCAAATCTATGTTTGGCCTAATCAATACATTATAAGGGCTCGGCTTTCTTTCCCTTAGTAGTAAAGGGGACGCGTAACATTAGCAAAACGATTTTACCTGCAAAAACTATGAAGCTGAAATTTGACAGACTTCCATAGCGACGAAAGGAAAATTGCTCATATAGAACACTAATATTCTGTTTTTGTGTGTGCGCGCGCACTAATTTGAATACTGAAAATAAACATCTCCAGGAATTATCAAATCCTATGCCACATTCTGCAAAATTGAATCCTTTCCTTATTTGTGTGAACATTGTAAAGTCCGAATACCAGATGTACCATCTTTTCCGCTCCTAAAATGGCTAGCTAATGTTCAATGCTTATGAAGGCGAAGGTTCTCAATTTGTTTATTATTCTCAGAAACAGCAATATGAATGAAAGCAAGGAGTTGGACAACCAATCCTTCGTAATGGATGGACAGACAGGTTTCCAGTTGCAGATCACAAAAATTTGACAAAGCTCTCCCCTTCTTTTCTATGTCCCTTTTATGGGAAGCGATGCTTTAATTTTCAAAAATGCCAGTGTGAATTCTAGAGTTCTGGTATAATGTAAAGAGTATTAACCCGAGCGTTTCTACCCATATGAACATGGACAAATATATGGTTAAATAGGTGCCATAACGAGTGGCGATACGTATCACCTTTAGAATTCTATTGTCATTCAAAAAACCTCGAAATGGAGGTGTGAGTGTACTAACTTAAATGTAGGGGGTACCAAGTTTATTTTGCTTGGAAACTCTTCGGATGCTTAAGATCACTGAGCTAGAGAAGGTTGGCATATGTCTATCTCTATTGGAAGCAGCAAGTTATAAAGACTAAACATAAATGTGGCACGAAATTATGCTTCAAAATTTGAAAGCTCAAGCCAAGCAAAAAAGAAAATTGATAGGATTATACACCAAGGATTGAAAAATCAAATTTCTTTTAACTAATTAACATGGGAAATTGTAATACTATCCTTAAACAAAACAATTCTCCTCGTATTCCTGCATACAAATAACAGGGCAGCAGCTAGTGATTTAGTTTGTAATTGTAACAAACAGAAAACTAGGATTGTAAATCAACTAATGTACCTAAAGAATACTACCTGCCGAGGAAGGTTTGCTCACTAGCTCTGTGAACCACTGCTCCCCTGCGCCGAATGCCGGATATCCAGCTGATCTACGAACTCCAAAGGAGTCACAGTTTCATTCCTAATCCTCTTAATTTTAGGGCTCACCAAGCCCCTGTGCCTAAACCCATACAGCTTAAGCACCTGATTATCTGCAAAATTAAAGGCTCTCTCCATACTTCTCAAGCACTTCTCGACCGGATAATCCCCATAGCTCCCGCAAGGCTTGCAGCCCACAAAGTGCGTCACAAACGGCCACCTCTCGTCACCCAAACCCGGGTGGTACTTCTCAATCATCTCCTCATACCGATCCACTAGCCCGGCCCAATATCCATGCAGAAAGTACGCGTTCTCAACGAACACCTTGTCCATCCACACATTCCTCTGCGAAATGAACAAATATATCAATGCCGACTGATCGTCAGCCTCGAATGCTGGCCTCCCCTTCAAGTTTGCCGTCAGAACCCTCCCCGCCTCGTCACGCACCGGCCCCTTTGGTCCCATTGGTGCCCACACGTCAAGCAAATCCAAGGACCACTGACAGTTCCTAAACAAAAAACTCCCAGTGTTCACCGCAATCCAACTCTTCTGATCAAACAACAAATCCGGGTACCCATGAATCACCATATTATACCCATCATACTTCTTTAAAGGGACCTCAAATACCATGTCCGTAAACAGCGCGTCGCTGTCCATCCACCAAATCCACTCGACCTCCGGGTGTGACAGCATCAGCCTCCTAATCAAGGGCAGTTTCGCCCAGTACCCAGCTAGCTCCTTGTCCAAATGAGCCATATTGTACACAATCTCAATCCCGTGTAGCCTACAGTAATCAATCTTGTTCTTAATCGCTTTCAGTAGATAATGATCGCCAATGGCATTGTCACACGGGTTTGGAGGCGACCCGGTTACGAGCAAGATCCGGGCCTTACCGTTTACGTAGTTCGGAAAATCCGGGTTGCGATCTAGCCACGATTTGCGCTCCTGGTCCCAGTTGGTGATCTTGGGGCCCAGAGTGTACGTGACGTTCGGGTTATATTCGGGTTCTGAGGGGTTATCCGGGTCGTCGGGGTCCTTGTCGGATCGGATCTCGTCGAGGAGCCGGTTGGTCTCCTCGATGAGGTGCTGGTTGACGGCGTCGGATTCGGAGGAGACGAGGTTGCCGAGGCCGATGGTGCCGCGGAGGACGAGGATGGTGACGAAGCCGCAGAGGATGGTGATCTTGATGTTGTTGAAGGTCTTGTGGATCTGGCGGCCGCGCGGGAGGAGGGAGGGGGCCGGCCTGCCGCCGTTGGGGGTGGTGGTCGGGAGTGTGGCTGCTGCTCCGACTCCTCTCTTCTGTGCTGTAAAACTCTCCTGACCCATTTCTCGTAATCACTCTCTCTCTCTCTCTCTGTGTGTTGAAATGAAGGGGGTGTTTGATGGATTACAATGGGGTTGAGAGTGTGTGTAAGTGCGTGTTTGGGTGAGAGAGAGAGAGAGAGCACCGACTGGAAGATGGAAATGGGGGGAGTTGTTTATTCTGGGAAAATGAAATAGGAAGATCCCGGCGCTTTCGGGGCTGGATTTAACGCGTGAAGCTGCTCCAGCAGGTGAAGGTGAAGCTGCTCCAGCAGGCTTTCACGTTGAAACGAGTTAATTACCGCCGCTTGTTTCTTCTCCAAAATCTCTCCTTTTTTTTGAGTTTTTTTTATGGCTTCTTTAAATAGAACTGAAGTGTTAATTTCAAGCCTTATATCGCGTTTGCAAAAGAGTAGTGTAAATGATTATTTGAGTTATTAAATTTAGTTCTACGGTATCATGGAAAGCGATAAAAGTACAGGTTTCAGTTTTATAAAGAAAGACAACCGTGTTAAATTGTATTGTTCGGCTCAATGTTTTGACACCTAAGTGAATCTCATCTAATGATATTAGATTGATTAGCATTTAAATTTTTCGGAGTTTAGGCATATATAGTTCTTAAAAAATACTGTACGCTCTATATCTTACTTGTAAAATGTAATTTTTTGAATTCCACGAAAAAATAGGAGATCAACATAATGTCAATATTTAGATAGGAAATTCGTTAATTGCTACTCATTTGATTGTGGTTATGACTTACAAGGCTTGAACTCACTCGGGTTCACGTTACTAAGCTACCTCGCTGGATCTATTATGGCTTCTGTCAAGGCAGTTTCAAATTGTTTCAAAGTTTTAATACGTTCAGAAAAAATTTCTTACATATTTAAAACAAAAATGAATCGGCGTAAAACTTATACAATTTCCTTTAGGATTGGTAGCAAAAAAGTTCCCTTTTTTCTTATCTACTGGAAGCAGCAGAAAGGTGTTGGAAGGAAGCTTTTGATTGTTTGGTTGTTTCTACTCGGTAGGTGAATGCTGGTAACTGCTGGTAGACAGAGTGGAGAAGAGATGGAGGCAACAATCAGATGTACAATGACAGAGTTCGAGCGAGCGAGAAGCACGTGACCTTCTAGGATGTGATGTGGACCGTTGGATGACTGGATCCCATCTCATACCCATGGCCATTTGGGATCTTCATCTTGCCTTCTTGCACCATGTGCCATGCGCCTGACCCACCAGCTTCAACTCCTTATCAGTAGGCCTCCTCTGTTTTCTCATGTTTTTGTATTCTTCGCCAAGAGTAAATATTGCATGACCCCGCACTATTGGTCTTGACGATTTAGACCGTTAAATGAGTGAGGCTAATACGATAAGAGGAGGGGCTTATACGATAAGCTGAAGGACTAATAGAAGCAGATAACAATTGTTATTATATACCGTTAAATGAGATGGGCTGATGCTATAAGAGGAGGTAATAACGGAAGCAGATAATTGTTGTTGTTATGCATACTACAGTAAAAAATGGTCGAGACTATTAGTGAGGGACGACCTAATGTTTTAAATTTCATTAGGCTAACTTGAGTGACTTTTGACTGCAAATGTTACAGCAAGCACCAACTCATCGAAGTCTATTATTGTTAACCTGAGACATTGCCCCCACGTTATTGTGTTTCTTACGTGTGACCTTACACCCCACGTCTTAGGGAATCAAAGTACAAATTATTAACTATAACAAAGTAATAAGGATTGGAAACCCTTTAAGCCAGGCTACTTGTAAAACCCTGCAATGCTGATATAGTTCTCCCATTCACGTACGACTATCCAGAAAAACTTACATCCAAACTAGGCTGGGCTATCAAACTTCTACAAAGTCATGTTTTCAAGAGAATGCATTTGTGTAAACATCTATACAAAGTAACAGACCAGTTAACGCTGATAGAAATTGATCACAGAATTTTTCTTCTTGGAGGACACACAGATTTACTTCAAATAGTGGCACAATCTTTTGAACCGGCAATTATGTGCTGAACTACTTCAACAAGGCCACCCATGACTAATCTAGTACTGGTATCATATCATCATACAGTTGCAGCGGACAACCACTCTGCGTTCTCGTCTTTCACCTTCTTTCCATCCTCGTCGTTGTTAACCTACTTGGTATCTCTAAATCTAGCGATAGGATAAAGCACGTTGGCTTTACAGCTAGTTAAAACGTGACACACCAACATGGTAGGTTTAGTTAATCACAATCACTTACCATATTTCTCTTCCATTTCTGGAACGAAATCAGATCTAGTTTGCACACACTATACAGGAGATTTTACGTAGCCATGATACATTTGCAGGCTTCATATACTGATGCGATTAAGCTATATGAGAGAATAAATGCTGAAGTAGTAAATCCAACTTTGAGTCTGAATCCCGAAAACGGGGACTAGGAAGATGATGATCTCTTGTAAGTAGGCTGAACATTGGAAGATTAATTAAGACTAAGCAGAGGTGCAAGTGCCCTGTCAGTTTGCTTACAAGAAGGGATTAAGCAAAGAATCAGGGACAAAATTAACCAAAGATGCACGGCTATCTCACAAGTGAACTGTGAAATAGTGTCTTTACTCCATTTAATAGGAATGGAAGCAAGAGAAAGTGAAATTATTGTTAAAGTTTGTCAGGTAGAGTAGGGACTTTTGACAAGAAAAGAATTGGTACCACCAGCATCTGTAGTAAGAATCGTGAAAAAGCACCTTGGAGGTGTTTAATTGCTAATGATGGAATTCTAGCTTTCTATTGTGACTTTCTTTTAGTCTCGCCAACTATCATCAGGAAGGCATCCTTAAGTATTGGGACAGTAACACAAGGAGGAATTTACCTCTCACTCGCATTCCCACAAAAGAGCAATCTTGAGAAAACAAAACGAGCAAACAAAAATAGCCAAGGAATGTCGGATTATGGAAATAGAGTAACTTTCTATTTGGTATCAAACCATGCCAATTAGCAATAAGAACCATTTACAAGATATGAACAACAAAAATGCAGTAGCAGGTGGCCACTAATGCATTATAATTTGATCGCAGGGAGCAAAAGCTATATATGAGTACATCAAGATGGTATATAGACGTACGAATCTAGTTCAAGCAGCCTTCTTTTTCCTCTTCTTATGTTGCTTTTTCTTCTTACAATGGTATTGCTTTCCTCTGGTCTTCTTTGTTCTTGCACGAGTTTTGGGTGTGCTGCAGTCCCCGATGCTACATTTCTCCTCCACCTTCCTCACGGGCTTAAACACTTCAGTGATCGTGGGATCCAGCACATCAACCGAACACTGCAGAGTGACACCCAAGGATGTTGCCTCGTTCCAAAGTTCTCTGCCTTTTGCAAAGTCTCCACCTCTACAAAGCTTTGGTATAAGCAAATCATAGACAGGCCCATAATTACCTAACGAGCTTTTCTTCATTAGCTCAAACAGCTCAAGAGCATATTTCACTCTCTCTACTCCACAAAGAACGCCAATCAGATCATAGAAAAACTTCCGTTCAGGTACCAACCCTTCCTCAATCATCTTATCAACAATTTGCTTACCTTTGCCAAATCTCCCTGTCAAATACAAAACTCTTGCTACAAGATAATAGCTGACCCAATCAGAAGAGCACCCGGCTTTTCTCATTGTGTCGAGTATTCGAAGAGATTCTTTGACTCTTCTAGTCCTAACAAGACAAGAGAGCAGTATATTATAGTCGATTGAAGTTGGAAGAATCCCATAAGTTCTCATTTCCATCATCACATTGAACGCTTCTGGAACGAGACCTGAAGGATTAGCTTTTAGGTTTCGCTTGCAAATACATCTAAGGAGTGTGGTATAACACAAATGGTCTGGCATAACCCCAGCAGATTTCATCTCTTTGATTATACGGCGTGCTGCTTTCACATTTTCCTGCACTGACCACCCATAAAGTAGGCTCCTATAAATGCAACGCTCTACACCTGAAATCTTATCTTTATGGTGCCAAACAACCCCTTCTGCTTTCTTAGCATGTCCTTTTTCGCAGAGAGCACTGACTATGGCGGTGACCGTAACATTATCTTGTGGACACTTTAACTTCTCCAAGTTCTTGAAAATCCCCAATGCTTCCTCTTCTCTCCCCAACTTAACCAATGTCTTTGCCACAACACTAAAAGTCGAGGTCTCCATTGCCCTACACTCCTTACCAAGATCCGATATCAAAATGTCCAACGCTGTGAAGTCCTTCTTCTCGGCAAAAACCCGAATAGCACAATTAAAGTCCTCATCCTCCACATCAAAATCCAAACTCTTTCGCGACCACAGAAAGAATCTGAGCAGCCTTCTTGTGGGTGCATCATTTCTACAAGAATCAATGACTTCAGAAACAAGGGGCGACGTAAACGGAACCTTAAACTGATTAAGACTCGCTTCCATGTCATCTAGACTGCCAGTTCCATGCGAAACGACACGACAAAGCTCCTGAAGGTCGGGTAATGACCCAGTAGACAGCATTGTGGAGTAAAGAGAGAACAAAAGATGCCTCTTTCTATGAACACCCATTGTTTGCACCAACGAACTTTTCCATCGGGGTTTCAGTAAGAGTAACATTTCCTTCAAGAGAGACAACAAAAATTAACAGTTTCTTGAAGTTACTCTCTTTAGGAATTTTATCAAACAGGTAATGTGCATAGCAGAAAGTACTCGAAATCCCTAAGAATCACCCATGTAAACGACAGACATAAACTTAAGACGCATATCATTTACATGACTTAACTTTTGACAGAAAACAACGTAAAAATCACGAAATGTAAGAAACTAGTAAGTAAATGAAGAAGATAACAAAAACAAGAATATCAAAGCAGCAGCCTCCGCGTCTTGTCCAAAACGACACTGATAACGCTCGTTTTAACGGTCTTGAGGGGTCCCACGTGAGGGGCATTTTTGGTGGTTACGAGAAGCTCCGTGGCATGGCGTGTAAATATTCGCATTTTGGTGCCTTCGAGACAGACATTCCAAAAGTTCGATTGTTTTGATCTTACAAAGCGAGCGAATCTCCGATCAATCTCCGGCCAGCTTCCGATATATTTCGCTCCCGAATTCAAATTTCCCGATCGCGCTTCCGGTATGCGCAGATCCGTTTTTCCGTGGCCTTTTCCATATTTAATCAGTTTGATCGGTTGTAAATTACTTTAGCGTGACGATTTTCTTTATTTTGGTTTTTAGATTGAATCTCTTTGACCAATCTGATTCGTGCTGTGAAATGTTTGGATTTTGAATTAGATTGTAGGAAGTGGTTAGAATTGTGGATAATTTCAACTCACAGTAGCTGATTTTGTGGCTGTGGAATTTGATATAGGTAATTTGTGAGATTAAGGGGCAAAGATGAGTCAGGTATTTGAAGGATACGAGCGGCAATACTGCGAGCTCTCTGCAAACTTATCGCGTAAATGCACTTCGGCAGGATTCCTCGATGGAGGTCAGACTTTGTTACTCGTTTGTATTTATGCATGGATGTTATAGCCTACAAAAATCATAAGAATATTCCAATGCCGAAGGAAACTGGTAAAGAAAATGGAAAAGAGTGGGGATGGTTGCGTGCGGATTTGACACAAGGGATTCTGAAATTGCGGGAAATGTTCAAAAAAGTGTAGCTAAAGGATGGAGGAATAATGTGTAAAACTGGTTGAAATTTTCTGACTAAAGGTTATGTCCAACCACCTTAAGGAAAAGAGGGCAAAGTTCTGCTGCCATATGCAGGTAGCAGGTATCTTTATGTATGGGATCGCAAACTGCAGTTATACTAACATGTGCAGGCATGCTATATATGAGCTCCCTGTATTTGAGGTGATCAATAGCCCAGATGGGATCCTTATCCAAATGTACAACCCGTTCTCTGGCAGTCCAACTCAACTTCGTGGATGGTTCAGATGTCTTTTCATTTTTTGTTTGTGTGTAATGTTTCTCCATTGTAGTAAAAGCCATAACCATTTTGCGATGAATGGGTGTCGAGTACGGATGTGCCGCTTCAGTCTTGGTGTTGTTGTCAGCTTGTTCCGGTGACTAGAATGTATTGTTTTTTGGGAGGAGTGGCGGTAGACAGTAGGCAATAACTTATAGCGGTGGAGCTCGAGGCCCATGCCCTTTAAAAAAGATTTACTTTCAAATCTCTTTTAGAGCTCTATGTTGTTTGACTGTGTGCTTGTGCAACTATTCACTTCATTTTTCATGGTTTTCATGGCCATTACCCATTACGTACATCCATGACTTGCAGAGCAGAAGAAACAAAAAGTTTCTGATATAAAGTCTGGATTGGATGATGCTGAGGCTTTGGTAATTTAGAAACAATGTTCTGTTGCTGGATTTTCTATTATTTCCATCTTATGATTATTGACCCAACCTTTGCCTGATTTTATCTAGATTCGAAAAATGGACCTTGAGGCCAGGAGTTTACCACTAAATGTAAAGGCTATGCTTCTCGCTAAGTTAAGAGAATATAAAAACGACCTTAACAATTTGAAAACTGAAGTCAAGAGACTCACGTCAGCTAATGCTAATCAAGCTGCCCGGGATGAGTTGTTGGAAGCAGGGATGGCGGATAACGCAATGGTCTCTCTGTGTGTGTGTGTGTGTGTGTGTGTGATCTAATAAACATGATAGGAGATAGTTAAACAAGACATGATAGCATGCGGTTTACAATAATCTGGCATAGACAGCAAAATGGTAAAAGATTTTTGCTAGTGGAGGTGTTTGTAGGTTTGGCTTATCAGAGTTTGTGCTACTGGTTTCTGTCGTTCGTTAGGCTATTACATGGAACGAGTTTGGTATTTCTTCTGTTAAACTGATTACATAATCGATAAGCCTTGGTCAAATTACACTGGTCCCATCCATGCCACTATAGGAAATTTTCTGATTTATCTACTATTGTATCTGCTTAAAGTTAAGCCAAAATTTTCATATTGTGATGCACCACCTTTTTTATGCCCCCGTCAATACTTTTGATGCATCCACTTCATGACTATTTCAAACCAATGCATTATTTGATCTCCCTCCATGTTCACGTGATGGTGACTGCGCAATTAACTCTCTGCAGTTTGTTCTTTATATTTCCAGCCCCCTTTCTCATGAATACATTTGCCAATTTTCTTGTCCAATCAGTTAGCTGCTTACCGAATATATATGACTTTTTAATGGTTGTGTTGTATTTTTTGAGAGAAAAGACTAGAATGCTAAATTTAAGGCAACAGTGTTTTCGTTTCTGTATTGACACCATTTGATTGAGCTGATAGTACTGCCTCTACTTGTAGAGCTGGTCTTAGACATTGGCCATGCATCAAGAAGCGTGCATATATACCTTAGACTTTTTGTGGTCCAAGCACGTACTATTGACTCTCGGGGCACAAATTATCGATCCTTAAGGTGCAATGGCGTGGTGCCCCAAGTTTCTTACCTTTTGCACTTTGCCCATCTCAGTTCACACAGAATAGGCATAATCGGGTCCATTACTCCGTTTGGAATGAGCTTGGTGTCGGTACTCGGTTTTTTGTCGAAGTCCTACATTTTAGTGGCTAAAAGGTAAGATATTCAGAACACATCGTTTGGGCTGACAATATGGCCCTCCAAATACATAGAGCAGGTCTGGGACATTAAACTTTGCATTTGGTGTGGAGTTTGTGCTTCTTAGACTTTTGGGGCCTGGGCGTATGCTGTATGGCCCTTCATAAATGGATTTCAGGCTTATGAACGATGATCGTACAGGTCTCTGCAGATCAAAGAGGAAGATTATTGATGTCAACAGAAAGAGTAAACCAGTCCAGTGATAGAATCAAGGATAGTAGAAGGACAATGCTGGAGACTGAAGAGCTTGGTGTTTCCATCCTTCATGATTTACATCAACAACGTCAGTCTCTCTTACATTCCAATAACACAGTATGTTCCTCACCATTCAATGGATGTAAATGGTTTCTCATTTTGTGCCCTTTCATTATGTTTTCTTCTTCTAGACAGTGTATTAACACTGTTATCTCTTCCTTCAGGCTTTGACGGATTTGTTTTATTGATGCCTGTCTTTAAAATCTTAGGCATAATTTGATTAGTTTACAATGGATGTTCTTCGTTTTGTAGCTTCATGGGGTGGATGAAAATATTGGAAGGAGCAAGAAGATACTGACTGGAATGTCGAGAAGGATGAGCAGGAACAAGTGGATCATCGGTGCTGTCATTGCTGCCTTAGTCCTTGCAATCATTTTGATCTTATATTTTAAGCTTTCCCATTAGCTTCTCCTTGATTTTTTTGACACTCCATGTGTGACGTGTGGCATGTACGGAGAGCTGTTTATCTTCCTGGCCATCTATTTCGCAATTCCCTTACGGATGTCCTTCGAGTACTGTCATCATATTCTTACACCTTGTATGTTGTTCATGAGGCAAAACTTGTGCCCCCCTTTGAATTTATATGGATAGAACTGGTAATTGTCTTTGGTATTGTTTTCTGATGGACATATCATAATTTGATGAACTTATTTTCCTAAATTTTGACTCCTTCCATTTCACATATTTAATACAGTGATGAATGCCTCGTAGCACCTGAAGTGTTCATGACGTATACAGCTCGGGCTCCTTGGGCTCCCGAGAAATCAAAGTCACTCTTGAAAAACAATTCTCTAAATTGCATCAGTACAATGTATGGACATGCTTGATGATAAACATCGGTAACCAATTGAACGCTGATAGGGATTGAACCACCTATTTGGTTACACCGAGGCTCAAATCTGAGCACAAGAGGCCATTCAAAATGAAACAGGAAAGTATCACCCAGAGAAAAATTCTACTCAAGAACAGATAACAGGAGTTGGATTGTTTCCTTTCACCTTTTGCCATTTCAAAATTAGTACACTCTTACATCCTGCCAATAATAGTATTGCACTCTCTGTCACCTGTACTCTGGTTGGTTGATTTCTACTCTGTTTTTATGTTGCCTAGCCAAATCTTCAAGTACGCTCTACATATTTTTAACCATCAAACACTTCCATCTGGCTCTGCAATTTACAAGTTTTGATATAATGGATGTACTTCCTGCCCCAGTCATCTGCGGGTTGAAAGAACAAACTACTCAAATATCCGAATGTCTTCTCGACAGGCCTTCACTAATTAAGTGAAACCATATGTCTTTCATATGGAAGCTCCTTGGGGTAGCAGCCTCGGCCAAGCTAAAGGTGATCCACGCAGACAACTAATCTCTCAAAACCAACAGTTCATGCCATCCATGCAGACACTTGAATGTCCTACCTTTTCTAACAAAGCTTTACCTCTATAGGCGGTATTGAGATGGAAAATATGAAGTCGCCTTTCTTTGATGGAACACTGAAGCACTATCCGAAAGAGAACATGCACTGAGCTTAATCTTCCTCATCATCTTCATCTTCTTCTTCATCATCAATATCAGTAGAAGCCGGCTGTCCATTTAGATCAACATTGAAACCATTTACTTTCCTCACAAACTGTCCCCGCACACGAGGCCTCTTTTCAGCAAGCTTCTTCCGGTTGACATACCTGATCTTCTTGTCGAAACAACGCTCCTTTCTCTTTTGCCTGAACTTGAGCAAGGCCGCCTCTCTTCGATCAACTTTACTCAACTTGGATGACAAACTTCCATGGGATGGCCATGGCTGCTCCAAAGGCATTTGGCCAGGTTGAAGGCATACTCCAAGTGGGTAATAGGGATATGGCGCCATCCCAGGCATGGGAGGAGGACAATGCAGATTATGATTGTAGCTGGGCAATATAGCAGACGTAGCATGGTTTTGTATATCCTGCAGGTTCTTTTGATACATTGATGCAGTTGTCGACATCATAACTTGATTCATTACTCCTGAAACGTAATAAGGATAAGCACTCTGTGCACTAAAAGCTGATACATCATGGCTCGAGTCATTTTTTGGATGCATGTAAACCTGCGAGAACTCATCCATTTTTGAGTTCGTTGGCTGTGTGAGTTCCTGTGATAAAGGCGGTGTGCAAGACCTCTCTATAGAACATGAATCAGGAATGCTGTTACTGCTTGGAAAGTCATCTCGTGGAGACTGGTTATTCTGTGCGTCTGTGTTCAAATCCCTTTGGGTCTCACTATCCACTTGCCCAACCCATGAAGTAATTTTCTTTTCAATTCTCAAGTGCTGAGTATTTTTTCCAGCAACACCGACAACCCCTTGGGTATTGCTCTTGAGCATGCTTGATTTGACATATGTAAAGAAGGCCGAAGACTCGCCTATCTTTAGCTGACTTTTCTTTGGACATGATGGAATGTGTCCTGACAACATCACCATAAACTAGAAACTTACAAAAAGGTGAAAAAACGTCTTTAAGGGATTCCTCAAACTAATAACTTCTTTTAAGATCCGTTTCAAAATGACATCAAGTTCCATTATCTGGCACGTGATGACGAGGATTCATAGTGTGGCTTTTCCCAGATTTCCATTGATTCTTTACTGTGAAGAGAGGATTACGTGGCTTTCAATTGGTCATTTACCGTGAATTAAAGTGGGGACGGGTAGTCAATTTTCCTCATGTAGGATCAATGGCACAAACAAAAACACAAAACAATCATGAATCCCAGCTCTGACGGCCTCTCTATTCTAAAAATGCTTATATTTATCAAAGAAAAATTCTGAATCTACTTCAGAGCTTTTGCAATTTCAAGTAAGAGTATAGAAACCAGAACAAGAGCATAGCAATAGCAAATGATTAATCAGCATAATTTATCTGCTTGCTGACATAGCATAGATGTGAATGTGTCCAAAAGCATAGACGTGCACATATTTTTGTGTTTTAGCAAATTCAAAGCATATATCATCGCCTACACATAGCTTGAACATCAAGTATGCATACCCTCTCTATATAATCGAGGCAAATGGCTGTGTTCTGACCATGGAAAACGTAAATATTGTTCAATTCCATTTATAAGCAAGTCTCTACGATCATGGAAACTATCAAGCGCCTCTGTGCCTGTCTACACATTGGACAATTAACTTTAATCTGCCCCTCTTTAAGACCACGAAAGTATTTTGTATGAAGTTCAGTTTCCTATAACCTCATCTTTTATTTAGGGAAGATTAGCCTAAGGCAACATGTATGTGATATCCTAAAAGAAAGAGCAGATACACAAAACTAGGGGAAAATGTTACAAGTCCATTCTGCTTCAGGATGCCCACCACCAAAATGTTGTAAAGTCGGAGATGCTAAAATTGTAAGATAAACTACATTTAAGGCAAGCTAAACTAAGATCATGCTATGGAGTCATTGGTTCTGTTTTACGGTGTCCAATTATACACTACTCCAAAAGCTGCATATCATGAAAAACCAATGAGAAACGGCTCACCTCTTCGCCAGTGGGTAGTTCCTGGCACATCAGGCCGGTACTCTGTTAATTCTGTAAGGGGTCTCTCTGCAGAAGCAGCAGCACTGGCAGCATCTTTCTGAGACTATACAAGGACACACCAAATGCATGCCCAATGTGAATATTAGTAGGCTATACTGTCACGAAGGAAATATTATTTTCTTTCTAGCACCATAGATAGCGGACAAACTAGCCTCAGACTATTTAACGAAATAAAATAGGGTTCAATGGAACCGCCATATTACTTCAACTCTACAAGTTTTAATACAACTGTTCTTTTATAATTGTGATGCAAATACTAATTGTAAACCATAAGAAATGTTAAGTCGGCACAACAGATACAGGACTAACTGTCCTCAGATTACAAACAAATCAGAACAGGGTCCATAGAAACTGCCATATTACTTAAACTCTACAAGTAATTAGTTTCACTGTTCTTATGTGAGTATGATGCACATACTACTGAGTATGTAGTGGTACCATATGAAATGTTAAGTTAGCACCACAGGTACAGGACTAACTGGCCTCAGATTATTAACAAATTCAACTCTACAAAATTTTAATCCAACTGTTCTTACATTATTACGATGCAAATACAAATAAACATGGAGTGGTATCATATGAGATGTTAGTTACCATCTCCCCCAAAAGCTTAAGCTGTTTAAGAACTGGTCCAACAGTGTGTATTATGCTTAACATGAAAGTTGGTAATGTGCTCTCTCAGATAAACTCTTTAACTTTGAAATCAGTTAAGGATATAGTGAACAGGAGATACTTGAGCTTTCCACAGTAACATCCTACAAGCTAGCTATACAAGTTCATAGCCAAGTGCTTGTTCTAGCAGTTGCCATTAGATTACAGAACATAGGGTACCATTGTTACACTATGTTTATGCATGTCACTTGAGCTTTATGGAAAGCTAAAGATCTCACGGTGTACTGACCATTACTTGTCTGATGTCTCACAAGCCAAGTTTTCCTAATTGATGTATACTTCTACGTTAAATTGGTAATTTTAAACTTTGTATGTCTTTTACTGTTCGAATTTTTTGTATATGTATCTTGCATTATTGCATGTATCTTGCATTATTGCATGCCATTTGCTTCTAGCATATACACTTATTCTCTAAGATTGACTCGAAGGAAGAAATTTGATATGCAGCAGTAGGGCAGAACATAAAAGTAAGAAACTGACGAGAGGTTAATCACCCTTGCCCCTTTAACATATTAATTTTTATGCATTTTAATGATATTAATTAATTACAATTTGTTGCATTCAATTTTGCCAAAAAGTTACAGATTCTAGGCCTAAATGATTCCTACTTCCAACAGAAAAGAAAAAAATAATATGCTCTTATTTTTTTAATGGAAACAAGAATAAATGCCCACAAACACTGTCACTGGCTTTCTTCGTAGATTATTTTAATGGAAGAAAAAGAGAGCAAGTATCTGTAGAAAAAGACCACAAAATGCAAAATCGTATATCAAGTAAAATAATTCTGAGGACTGCAAAATAGAATTTGTATATTGTGTACCTTACACAAGATACAATACTTGTCATTCTTCATTTGTAATGACCTTAGTTGCACAAAGCGGGGGCGGGGGCGGGGAAGCGTAAGCACCAAGAAGAATCTGAGGTTGGGAGCGGCTTGAATAAATAAATGCGTAAAGAGTATTATCATTTGTTTAGCATAGTTTACATAGATAGCAACAACAGACAAGGAGACTTTAAGGACTTGAAGGAAGAGAGAAACAAGGAATTGAGTTGAAAAGAGCTTGATTTTCATGTATTCTATCACTTGTTCCATGCATCTCTATCCAACTAGCGGGATCGAATTCCCATCTTAGCTTGGGACGAGATCCCATGGAGCTCCTAACTTGGGATCGCAAACGCGAGTTTCCGAGAGATAAACGTCACCATATTAGGAGTTTCCTGCAACTAAGGTAATGACTGATGTATGGTTAATTATAGCTCTGAGTCGACAAAAAACTAGCCAGGTCACCTACTTTATCACTTAATTTCACTTAGTACGTCAGGTAACCTCATATGTCACTAGCATGGATGTGAGGATTCCATGCTGAAATGGATTTGATTGAATGATGTCTCAGATTACAGGTAACCTCGTTTGTGTTTTTCAGTTAGTTCCTTACTTTTCTCTTCTAGGTGAGGTTTAAGTCTCTTAGCTCCTCAACTCGATCTGTTTTTAGCCACAATCCACATATTCAAGCAGTCTGTTTTTAGCCACAATCCACATATTCAAGCAGTCTGTTTTTAGCCACAATCCACATATTCAAGCAGTTTCAGCTGGAAAATTTTCTTCTGGCCTATCAATTGCTTGAATGCAATAATCTACTGTTTAGGCCTATATCTGAAGTTTTCAGCACTTGTCTAAATATGATTTCAAATCCAATTTTCTTGCAAAATCACTCTCTCCAATTTAGCAGGTCTTTATCCCAGATCACTGTAAATTCTCTGATGTACTGTCCAGATCTTTCTATACCTAAAGATGCCCAAACTTCGAATTCCACCAACACCTAGGCCTAGTAGACCCAAAGTAGTAATTTCTCACCTGCACGACCCACTTTCCATATACTCACAGTTCAATGTCCTATAGACTTTATATGACAACTATTTACTGTTTAGGAAGACTAATGTAAGTATCCTATTAATACTCAATATATTTTCCCCACTGTCCAACCTTTCTTATTTTAGAAATCCCTTGAGCTTTTTTCTTCACTCGTTATTGTAGAAATCCCTTGAGATTTAGTACATACTCTCTCAGTACTAAATCATGGTATCTGGAATTACATATACTTCTATACTTGTTCTTTCACTCTCTTTACTCTATTAGATATATAAGCAAAAGAGCAAAACATCTGAGGAAGCACAAAAAATATTGATAATTCATGTTGCAGACATTAGAGGTTAACCATGTCTTCTGCATAATCTTTTGACAAGGGTCAAAAGGACTGCAATTTGATGTATACTTCTAAGTTAAATTGGTAATTCTAAACTTTGCATGCTTTTCACTGTTTGAATTTTTTTTATAAGTATCTTGCCTTATTGCGTGCCATTTCTTTTTAACATATACACTTATTCTCTAAAATCGACTTGAAAGAAGAAACCTTATATGCAGCAGTAGTGCAGAACATACAGAAAGAAACCTGACAAGAGATGTTAATCACCCTTGCCCCTTTAACATATTACTTTTTTTAACATAATAGTCTGCATGCTAATGATATTAATTTACGATGTGTTGGTATTCAATTTTGCCAAAAGTTACAGATTCTAGGCCTAAATGATTTCTTCTTCTTCTTTTCAGTTAGATTAAATACAGATTTCTGTTGGTTAAAATATAATCTATGTGCCTTCATCCAACAGAAAAGAAAACAAAATGTGCTCCTATTTTTTTGAAATGGAAACAGAAAAAAATGCCTTCAAACACTAGGTCACTAGCTTTTTCATAGATTATTTTAATGGAAGAAAAAGAAATCAAGTATCTTTAGAAAAAGACCACAAAATGCAAAATTGAATATCAAGTAAAATAATCTTGAGAACTATAAAATAGAAGTTGTATTTTGTGTACCTTACACCAAATACAATGCTTATCATTCTTCTTTTGTAACGACTGATGTATGGTTAATTATAACTGAGCTAATATATTAGAGGGTTTTTGCAATTTTGACTTCCTTAGCCTTAGAGTAACTTCCTTTTGAGTCAACAAAAGACTAGCCAGGTCACCTACTTTATCACTTAATTTCACTTAGTACGTCAGTTCGACCTAAAGTAATTTCATCAGGTAACCTCGCACGTCATTGGTAGGGATGTGAGGATTCCATGCTGAAATGGATTTGATTGAATGATTTCTCAGATTGAAGGTAACCTCGTATGTGTTTTTCAGTTAGTTCCTTACTTTTCTCTTGTAGGTGAGGTGTCTCTTAGCTCCTGAACTTGATCTGTTCTTAGCCACTATCTACAAATTCGAGCAGTTTCAGCTATAAAACTTTCTTCTCGCCTATCAATTCTAACGTACTGTTTAGGCCTTTATCTGAAGTTTTCAGCACTAATCTGAATATGATTTCAAATCCAATTTTCTTGCCAAAATCATTCTCTCAAATTTAGCAGATCTTTATCCCAGATCACTGTAAATTCTCCTGTGCACTTTCCAGGGCTTTCTATCCCTAAAGATGCCCAAACTTCGAATGCCACCAACACTGAGGCCTATTAGACCCAAAATGATTTCTCACTTTCCTACGCACGACCCACTTTCCATATACTCAGAGTTCAATGTCCTATTATGAAAACTATTTACTGTTTAGGAAGACTAACGTAAGTATCCTATTAATTTTCAATATATATCCCCCACTATCCAACCTTTCATATTTTAGAAATCCCTTGAGCTTTTTCTTCATTTGTTTGTCGTTGGTTCTTTCGTAGTACATACTCTCTCAGTACTAAATCAGGGTATCTGTAATCGCATATACTTCTCTACTTGTTCTTTCACTCTCTTAGATATATAAGCAAAAGAGCAAAACGTCAGAGGAAGTACAAAAGATTTGATGATCCATGTTGGAGACGCTAGAGGTTTACCATGTCTTCTGCATAATCTTTTCTCACAGGGTCAAATGTTATTTGCACTAGCTATAGTAACTATATTTGAAACCTTTTCTCCAGAGGATATTTACCTCATCTTTCTGATGAGTTGACATACAAGTATCTGGATTGGCACTCTTCCGGGACTTGTCATCTGTGTCATCTGAGAACAGCGTCGTGTTACCATCGCTAGGATCGGATATCACCAGATCAATGTCATAATTCAAGATGTTCTTTTCTGCCAATCCAAGCTGTCCACGCAACAAACAAAGAAATCGACCAAAATATTAAATATATATCGCGGTACAAAGATCACAAAATACTACTTGCATGTGGTTTATCTAGACTCTTGAAAGGAACACAGACTGGACATAGCATGATATGGTCACCGATGCAAGAAAATTAAATGGCAGGACAAGCCAACAAGGGCATGGCGAGAACATCAGCATATCCAAATAAGATATTTGACGTGTGTTGTATAAGGATTAGGACAAATAAGTAATCATGATTGACCATTTTAAATTTAACCGTAATTATTGCACAATCAGAAGATGAAAGCTCCACAAGTAACCTACGCATAATGATTGGATTAACTCACCTTGTTAGCATAGTTAGATTTACCTCGATCTTTACTAGCAATATATAGCTATATGATTGCATGAATGGTTACAATACATATCCTCAAGATTATTGCCTTCGAAGTTCCGTAGTAAAAGTTGCCCAGCTAGAAAATGGAGCTCAACGGCTAATAAGTTCTACTGAAATGAAGGCTTCCTCCTCAATGACAACACTAGAAAGTCTATAGTGAAATTGCATAGTAGTCTGATCTCTTTTCCTTCATGTTCCTTAATGATCGAGAGACTAGAATGCAAGGGAGATTTTATTCGACTTGTCTTGCTCGAGTTTGAGGGTTTCTCTAGCCTCGCTTAACACTTGCTCATCTTTGCTGCGTGTTGCCTCAATTTGCAAGGGAGTCTCAAGCTTCTTGTAATTATTTTTTTCCGTGTAAAACCTCACTTACATAAGAAAAAACAAAAGAAAGAAGCTCAGGAATATACATAATATAGCTCCTTAAAAGGCATTATTTTCACACGCCAATATGCGTGTATACACCTCATTTGATCACTAGCAGGTAAATATTTTGAATATTGTATGCCTGATGCTTTCGTAAGATGTTACCATTTAAGGAACTGAATACGAAGGAATATCATCTTAAGATTCACATGTGTCCAACAATATTATAAGAATAAGAATATGAAGGAATATCAAGTCCGACATGCTGTCCAAAACAAGCATAGACCCCATGAAGCAGTGTTTCAGGGAGGTGGCCTGGGGAAGGAATAGGGAAACAGAATGCAAAGAGGCACCTGTCGTTATCAGTGGAAAGCAGTCGTTCTTCCTTGTTAATAGAAACTACAACCAGGGATAAGAAATCATATAACTTCACGCATCGATCTGCGTGCCCCAAGAATTTATTTTGCTAATTCTCTTGCATCTGGTCATAATTATCTACCCTACGTCATATGAATACGATTGGATTTCTTTATATATTTGCCACTAGTGTTGTAAGAGAAGCTTATGAAATCAGACAATTAAGTACTGCTTACCATTTGCCTTCTCCGCCACATGTGTGTCCACAAGTTTAACAGCTCATTAGTTCTTAAGGGCTTCACCAGATAGTCAGCTGCTCCAAGTCTCAAGCATTTGACAACAACAGAGACTTCATCTTGTGCTGACATCACTTGGCAAAAGAAAGCAATAAACAACCATTAATAATCTCTAACAACACAGAAGAAAGAAACAAAAAATCTAAAGGCGAGAAAAAGAGCTTACTTATCACTGGAATCCGTCGCAACTCTTTATCCCTCATGATGTATTTCAACATCTTCAATCCTTTGGCCATAGGAAGGTCAACTTCGGAAAGGATAATATCTATGTCACGCCCCTCGGCATTAAGTGCGTCAATCACCTGTCTGGGAGACCTCACTGAAGTCACTACAAAGCAACAGTCACCCTTATTCAGCATTATTTTGGTATACAACATATAATACCATTACGAGAAGCGAAAAATGAAAGATGTAATTAAAGCAGTCAATTTGCAGACGGATATCTTTCCATCAAAAATTAACCAATAGAAGAAGGTGCGTGTATCCGGGAGAAGAAGGGAGGAAGAGAGAGAGAGAAGGGGGGGGGGGGGGGGGTTGGGCTGCACCACAAAGACAAAAAGGGAAAAGGAAGAGGGGATAAAGCGTGCTCGACTTTAAGATGGTATGAACAAAAATTAAAGAACTAAAAAATCCTATGACTTGGGGGCCATGTGTGAACTCCACCGGAATGCAGCAAAAGTGTTAGAAAATAAAGATCAATGTTCATAACTAGATGGGCAGATCGATACACCGGCTGCATGCCTTGTTCTGAGCCACTTTCTTTTACAGGCATCTGAAGTGGTCTTGGCAGACTTTTTGGATGAGTTCTGCCTTTGAGCAGTGGTGCAGTCGTTTTTGCTAGCTATCCACAAATACAGGGAAAGTGGGTGGGAGCGAGAGTGTGTGTGAGGTTCCAGAGCTGGGAGCGTCACTAGTATGAAGTTCCAGAGCTGGGAGCAATCACTAGTATGAGGTTCCAGGATGGGGAGCATTACGAGAATTGGAGTTCTGTTCCACTTAGTCCCCCTTTCAAGGCCACATATCTTTCCAGCTAAGGGATGGGAAATCTTTCTCCTGTTCCGTGAATCCATAAGGTTTGTTGAGGTTTCTATAGAGCTTATTGTTTGATTCAGGCCATACTTGGTGCCTTGGACCTATGTTTTTCCCTTTTGTCTGCATACTGCTTGTGTACATAGGTTGGCCCCTCTTTAGGAGACTTCTTTTTCTTAATAAATTCGTACCTATCCCCAAAAAAACAAGAAGAAAGAAGATGTAACTAGCAGAAGCTTTCATAAGCTGAAGGTGAGGAATTGACCAAGATATGGGGAAAAAAGGGCAATAAACCTCAAATATAGTGGCAAGATCTGTAAATTATTTGACTCCAGTGCTGTTCCCCCACTCCTGCCAATTCTTTGACAATGCGCACAACAAATCACACCTTTGAATGTCTCTTAATTGGCTATGAACCAAAAACTATATTATTTCTGTACTTATGTCCGTATACTTAGAAAATGTGCAACGAATAAAGCAGGAAGTTGACCATCATAAAATTGATATGTCCAAAATCATTGGAGACATTTAAAAGAAACTACCTATTCGATTTTTTGGACTTAATTTCTACAGGGGAAAGATAAAAGCTTTTTCCCAGTTTTTGATTTTCTGCAAACATGTGCGAAAATCTGGTAGTGGGTTACCCTCAGTAAGAAAATCTAATACAAATGGGGCAGAAAAAGTTACTTTTTAATGCTCCAATTTGAAAAGGGTACAAACGTGATAGATTGGTAATTTCTATTGCAAATCTCCAACACTGTCTAATCTTAAATAACCTTGGTAAGGACATCTTGCAAAAAGAATTGGCATCGATCTGTCTACTGCTTTGTGAATTGTGTTCGCTGAGCACTGCAGTCTTGAGGATAACATTTTTAAGAATCCTCAAACAAACAAAGAATCGACCATTGCAGGAGCTGATCCATGTAAAGCTCCCGCCAATAGATCTCAGTTTTCATTGCCCTCATTTTTTCTATTGCAGAATAAAAGCCCTCATTCCAAAATTATCCTCTTTGATTTTGATAACACATGGTACCACTGTGAATGGGTTAGATGAGATACTCGAAGAAACTACTTTTTTCACCAAGAACATAAAATTGGTCTTCACCAAAAAGCTAGCTAAAGCATGCAAAAGCTATTTCTTTCTTAACGTCATTTCCATGTACATTTTTTGCCACTTGCACTTCACTATTCTTCATGCAAGCTAGATCATCATCAAACATCCTCCACCCGAGCCTGGAGTGTCATGGAATGGTATTACCAAAAAGAATTGTTCACCTCACAACAATCAGAATTACATTCATTACCAACCATCTATACTGTTAAATCAAACTCAAAATTTAATAGACCTCCCCTCATAATTTTTACAAGTCAAGCTCCAAATCAAGATTTCAATGTTGATATATATCATGAAAAAAGGAGAATTTTGATTACAAACACCAAACTTGTATACAAACATGACTCAACCAATCCCTAAATAACAAAGATAGTGCATAAGAGATGTAGCAGCATTTGTACCTTGATAGGAGCATTTATACAAAAGCGTAAACACCTCCTGCGAACTCTTGGCATCGTTGTCACACAGCAAAATCCTCACTTTACTCCTATCGATAAACCCCTCCCCGCTGCTCTTCCCATTATTCCCACTGCCACCTCGACCACCATCTTTGCTCGAAAGAATCTCGTTCCGCTCCATCCCCTCAATCCAATCAGTCACCAGCACTTAAGAGAATCAGTGGGTTTCAATTAATCCCCCAAACCATTCCACTCTTGCCCACACAAACACATATTTACAATCAAAACCCAATACTAGAGAACTTCCATAACACCACAAAAACATTCCTCAATCTTTAAAATGAAAATCACCCACTTTAGGTTTTCCACTAATTTTCATACCCAAATCTTCACACACCGTCTAAACACCTAATCTCGGCTTCACTTTTCAAGCAAACAAGACAAAAGAACCAAGCTGTCAAGTAATCTTTAACTCTGTGCGCACTGATGACGCACGTTAGCTTCATCCACATCCAATCAAAACTTGCCAAACTGGATTAAACCAAAAAGGGAAAGTCTACACCAAAACAAGCATAGAAGTAAATGAGTTCGGCACCTGAGGCGTAAGTTAACTTACTCCAATTAAGGGCGACAGATAAACACTTTCACGAGATTGTTCTGCAAAGTAAGACCTAATTAGAGAAGTTCGGCAATCCCCAATCCCAATCCAACCGTCAAGCTTGAAGCATCCGGATCCAGAATCAACGGTTGGATTTGCATCACATCCCGATCTGTTGCAAGTGATGGAAAGATGAGTGAAAATGGAGTCTCTTCTTCTCTGGGTTTTGGGCGTCGGATGAGGATGAAAAAGAAATTGGGTAAATCTCCATTAGTGCCCATATGTTACAGCAAACTGGACTTTATCTGCCTCTCATGTATTTTTAATTACACTCACCTCCCTTCTCTTCGGATTTTGGTTCAAGGAATGTCTAATCTATGCCCTGGGAATTGACCGGCAACGGACACACAAAGGTTAATAAGAGTTAGGCTAATGCTAATTCAAAAAGGATACATATATAAATGTGAGATCTTAGTCTAAATTTTCTAAACACGTTCTTTACGTTTGGAAAGAAAGTTTATTAAATCGTTTTATGTCATATGTCGGTTCGATGATTCGTTGTTGCAAGATTTGGAGAGAAATTTTTTCCTTAAGTTCAAGCTTGAACGAGAGAGGGAGAGTGAGTACCCGCGACATTAGGGGTAGTAACGAGGAAGACACTGGGTGAACCACACACCTGAAGATCCTACATCCGAATCTCAATATACGGGTATAATAGTGTTAATTAAACGTCAATAATTCTCGTCACACGTATGAAGAGGCAAGATGCAACCCGATGTGATATGTTAACATTCCTTCACATGAAATATGAGGGGGACTAGTTGGCGAGTGAGTCTAGTCTGAAAAAATTGAGTGACTGCAATTATCCAAATGTAAGGGGCATCAACTAAATGACCCCCTAAAATGAGGGGTTTGAGTGTGATTTATTTTACCAAAGCAACTTTTGGGTTAGTGGACTGGATAACGTGCGCCGGGGAGGGAAGAGAGATCTGGGGCGTTGATTTGGAGGAAAGGGACGGTGGAGATGGGGGTGCAGGTTAGAGGGGAGGAATGACGTGGAAGGGAGAGAGAGAAAAGTGCGGGTACGAAGAAGATAGTTTGGGGGTTTAGCGATAGACGGGAAGCCACGTCACGCAGAAATCCCTTGAAAAGTGTAATCTGGGGAGAGAGAGAGAGAGAGAGAGAGAGAGATTTTTGATTCAATACAAGTGCGTGGGGCCAGCCCAATTTGTTTGCTTCTTCTGATTGGATCAGTACAGCACCAAGAATCTACGTTCCCCCTTCTGCCCAATTGGCTCTCGTCTTTGTGGCGTCTTGTTGACCAACACTTTTTGCAGCACTTTGCACGTTTGAAAGGTGTTAAAAATCTACTTTAAATTGATTTGGGTAACGTTTGAAAATACTCTCAATTTTACCTGTCGGTTTTAAAAAATAAAAATTAGTTTAATTTTTTTTACAATAATAAATGAGTGTTTAATTATCCAATTTTTATTTTAAAATTTTCTTTTGGGTGTTTGATTATCCAATTTTTATTTTGAATTTTTTCTTTGATGCTGGTTTACTGTTGTGGGGCGTGGCGGTGGGCGGCAGCGGTGGTGGTGGGTGATGGTGGTCTCAAAATAAAAATCAAAACTCTTAAATGAGAGTTTTAAAAAACAGTTCTGTTTTAAAATTTGGTTTTCAAAACTGAAGAAAAAAATGAAAAACTGTTTGTCAAACGCGTTTATTTTCTTCAGTTTACAAAATTAGAGAAAAAACTAAAAAAATAAACGTTATCAAACAGAGCTTAGAGTTTCAAGTACTGGATTAAAAAAAATAAACTAATTAAATATGTTTTAAAGTCATCCCCGACTCTTTATTCTTTTGCATTCTGATTAATGAGTTTTGGAAATTTATATTTGATCAAGAGAATTACCAAAATATTCTCAGATATAAAGAGATATTCCGTATTATATATCTGCTTTAAACTTGAATACATTATATTGTAATTTAGTCATACTAAACCTACTTTAATTCCTTCTTACATAGACATCTTCAACAACTTTTAATTTATTTTGTTTAAAATAGGTTAAAGCTAATTGTGATTGAATTAGAATATATTTTTGATAATCAGTCCAAAACGATACTTAAATTTTATAGTTGAAAAAGAGTCAAGTTTATTTTGCATTCAACTTTGGAAAATTTTGCTCCTCGTTGGATCGGAGCAAATAACGAGAGTTTATTTGTACTTTAAGGCTGTTCCCAACCTGTTCTGGTCGTACCTAAGGGCCCAATAAGGGTTCAAGCAAACACGTCAACGGATTCAACAGTCAATTTTTCAATGCTTCGAATCGGTCAAAGTGCAGGCGCCCAAGTCATGTGCATTCTTTGCTTCACACGCCTCATGCGCGACTTAGTCACCAATTATTTTTTGACATCAATGTCACTCACGGTAGCACGTTCGTCACACCAAAACCACCCGAGAGCTTTTTCACCAAAAATATCGACCGTTGGCACAACCGGAGCAACGGGGTCAAGGGTATGGGCCTTGGCTAACCCCATGGGGTGGGCCTCAGCCTCCCTCAAGGCCATGGGGTCGGCCTCGGCCTCAATAGGGGGTTGGCCTCGGCCTCCATGGGGTGTTGGCCTTGGCCTTTCCCCCCCGGTTGTCCACTCTTCGTGCAAAGTCCCTTTCACGCTTTGTTCACTTCATATACTTTGTATGTGACTTAGGCACCTTGTTCGTCACTTGGGTATGATTCACGTCGACACGCTCGTCGCAACGTAACTTTTGAATTTGTCATTGCCCATCAAAACACCTACCGTCGGCGCGCCTGAAGTTTACCGAAGGGGGAGTGGCCTTGGCTTCCCTTCATGGGAGTTGGCCAATTGCCTTGGCCACCCCTTTAGTGTCGGCCTCGGCCTCGGCCTCACCAAGGGGTCGGCCTCGGCCTCCCCAGGGGTGGTGGCCTTGGCCTTCCCTCAATCTTTGGCCTATGGCCTCCCCTCCCGCGCGCACTTGTTTTCTCAAGTCTTTGCACCTCGCGACGTCCGTCGTCCATCAACCTCGCGACGTCCATCACGCATCAACCTCGCGATATCCGTCGCGCATCATCCTCGCGATGTCCGTCGTGCATGAACCTCGCGACGTCCGTCGTCCGACCAACGCATACCATTACTCCCAACTTTGTCATTACTACATGTTGCAGTCATCCTCTTGTTATGACAGGTACACTCAGCTCAAATCCCATCTTCGGGACACCCGACGCGTGCCCGTACAAGGTCTTCGCGACGTTCGTCGCCGCGCCCATGCGCCATTCTCATAACATGTGCCCCGGCACCAAGTATATGCTTCGCGACCTTCGTCGCCGAGCCCATGCGTCATTCTTATGACATGTGCCCCGGCACCAAGTATATGCTCCGCGACGTTCGTCGCCGTGCCCATGCGCCATTCTCATCATGCGTGCCCCCGGCACCAAGTATAACTCTGCGACATTCGTCACCGCGCCCGTGCGCCATTCTTATCATGCATGCCCCCGACCCCAACTATAGCTTCGCGACATTCGTCGCAGCGCCCGTGCGCCATTCTCATCATGCGTGCCCCCGGCACCAACTATTGCTCCGCGATGTTTGTCGCAGCGCCCGTGCGCCATTCTCATCATGCGTGCCCCCGGCACCAACTATAGCTTCGCGACCTTCGTCGCCATGTTCGTGCTCCATTTTCATGATACGTGCCCCCGGCACCAAGTATAGCTCTTCGACGTTCGTCGCCGCGTTCGTGTGCCATCTTCATGATACGTGCCCCCGACACCAAGTATTGCTTCGGGACGTTCGTCACCGCACCACTCTCATGACATGTGCTCTGGCACCTAGTATTGTCTCCGCGACGTTCGTCGCCGCACCTATACGCCACAATCATACAGGCCTTCGGGCATCACACTTATTCACCACACCATGCGCCCTCGCCATGGACTTGGAACATGCTTTGACCCACTCTCAAGAGTGTGCAGCATTCCAGGGGGCCCCATTCGTAGTGCTCCGACACAAGGACCCCTCGCAGCAGGATGGACTCATTCCACAAAGTCATCGCCGCCACGGGATGGGCTCGTTACCACAAAGCCATCGCCGTCACAATCACGAGGGGCTCCGTTCGTAGTGCTCCGGCACGAGGACCCCTCGCAGCGGGATGGACTCGTTACCACAAAGTCATCGCCGCCACGGGATAGGCTCGTTACCACAAAGCCATCGCCGTCTCAATCACGGGAGGGCTCCGTTCGTAGTGCTCCGGCACGAGGACCCTTCTCAGCGGGATGGACTCGTTACCACAAAGTCATCGCCGCCACGGGATGGGCTCGTTACCACAAAGCCATCACCGTCACAATCACAGAGGGCTCCGTTCGTAGTGCTCCAGCACGAGGACCCCTCGCAGCGGGATGGACTTGTTACCACAAAGTCATCACAGCCACGGGATGGGCTCGTTACCACAAAGCCGTCGCCGTCTTCATTCTGAGGGGTTCCATTCGTAGTGCTCCAGCACGAGGACCCTTCGCAGCGGGATAGGTGACTCCTCCGGGACACTGTCTCCGCCAGGGTGCCTGCGTGACTGGCCTACGTGCTACGGCACCGGGGGCTTGCGTCGGCACCCCTATGGACTATGACCCTCGGGTCACTCCGAGATGGGAGCAGGTCTTCGGAGGGCATCGCACCTAGTCCGCCTGGCAGTTGGGCGTCGGGTTTTCCCCACCACTGCCAGGCCTATGGGACTCTACAAGGGGCTTGGATTTGAGGCTAGATCAAGGGGGTTCTCTGGCCACACTGACACTGTGCGAGCCAGTCTCTCCAGATAGATAGAGCGATGCTGTGCGGGGCAGGCCGGGTGAATATGCGATTCGACAGTCCGTGGAGCACCGGCAGCTGTGGACCCCTCGGTGATGTGTCACTCCCGGGGAGCGCCATGTGTCGCGTGATGACATCATCATCTCAACCTCTATAAATAGAGGTCTTGGGAATTCATTTGGACGGTTGGACATTTTCAAAATACTTTCACTTTCTCACTCTAGAATCCTAGAGAGAGAAACATATAGGACCCTGACTCCGGACCTAAGTATCAGACTGTGACTGTTGTCGTATATTCATTCTGCACTATCGCCCTCGCAGCGCTGCCACCCTCAGACTCTGTTTGGGAAGCCCTTGGTCTCTGCCTTTGCTCCGCCCTTGCTGTGTCTCACATCAACATACTTGGCAGCTAACGCGGACTGCAGCCTTTATGGCACCTCCACGTAGGTACGAACCCATTTTCCTTGGCATCAAAGGCTTAAAGTATATTTTACTTATTTGCTTATAGCAAAAATGTTGACAGTTACCACTAAACTGTAACTTTGGAGACAAGAAGGGGGTGAAGAAAATAATTTTTAAAAAAAGAATCAACACTTAAACTTTAGGTGGCTGGTTTGGCAACGCTCTAAGAACAAGTGCCCCCGCCACTGTTATTGCCATATCCGCTAAAGTGGTGCATGAAATGCCACTAAAGACTTATATTGCGACATATTTATGTTACTAAAAATTGCAATAGGAAGAAGTTGGAGTCAAAAAGTTTCTTGTTAGTTGCAGGAAGAAGTCTTAAAAAAAAGTGACTTAATAGGATGCCTTCAATATACGACGGTCCAATAAAGTACTCCATCATTTCTTAATTAATTGATCATATTTTCATTTTGTACTGTCCTAAAAAAAAATTCATCACTTTTTCAATTAAAAAAGATTCCAAAGGTGTTTTTTTTTTTTTTCATTTTTACCCGTATTAAGAAAGATTTGAAAGATGTTTGTTTCTTCATTTTTACGCGTCTTACATATATCTCCTTTTTTTATTTTTTCTTCATATTTAATTCTACACCAAGTCATTTTTCTCTCCTGTCTCAATTTCTTCCCTCCTCGATCTCTCTTTTGAAAAAGAATACAAAACTCATAAAATATGATCGATATTTCTAAATACGCGTGTAATTAATTAAGGACAGAAAGGAGTATCACATTCAACATGATCGATAGAACGGGAATGAGGTAAGTCATACTCCATTAATTAGAACGACGATCTTAATTGTTTTAGACAATATTGGGAAGCAAAGTATTTTAGGACAAATTTTTGTCTTTTGCCTTAAAGTTTCCAGAGACAAAATATTAATTCCACCACCTCCGCTCTGGTGTAGCCGAGGCGGCCTCCACACCCTCGGACACCCCTCCACACTAGTTTAACGTCGCTCTCCTCTTCCTACTCTTTCTCCTTCACCCCTCTAATTCCCTCCTCTCTCGCACTAGTCGATTAAAAAAGATTAGGTTATGGTATTGGCGATGGGTGGTGGTCCGATGCGGCTGCATTGGCGATGGGTTGTAGCTGGTGGCTTTTTTGCGGATGGGTGGTGGCCGGTGGTCGCCATTTCGATTTGCCCTGGACACAAAAATGGTGAAACTACTTGCTTACAATGCAAATGGTCTCATGTAGCCTTATAGATCTCGTACTCGACCTGTTAGATAAGCTAAGGACTAATTAGGAAAGCTACAAGTGTTTAATCGGAGTGTAATTCTATCTGTGCTGACTAAGGTCCAGGAATGTGCTGCCTTGCAGGCTCATCTGTGGAAACAAAACGCGCTGGCCTGGAAGACATACGCGCCTTGGAAGCCCTATTCCGGCTGATTCCCGACTATTCTTTCAACTGACGGCTCTAGAGTGGCAGCTTGATGAAGCTGAAAAGGAATATGAGAAGATGACTGACCGAATAAGTGAGAGTTGGGAAGCAATAAAGATGGTTTGGCATTCATTTTTGTTTCCAAAGCTTGTCAGTTCCTTCACAAGTCCTCTGATGTATTAACTTGTGTTATCAAATGGGTTTCAGGCTCTGACATGGAGTTCATAGCTGAAGCACAGGCCACGCCCTCTCGTGGTAAGCTTATCCAATGTTAGTGCAGATTACAAGTAAAGCGGACTTTACCGTTGAAGAAACAGAAATTAGGAATTCGGCCTTTAAATTGTATAAACAGAATAACTTTGGAAGTTCATGTGGGATGAGATCTCCAATTAGGTGATTGTATGCAAGAAATGGCCTAAAGCATGGGGCAATCAACAAAATAGGATTAAAGTAGAGCCGTACAGATTGTCATGTGAAGTACGATTTCTAAGTAGTAGCATCACAGTCAGGTTGATCTACAGTATAATATGCATATATAGCTGCCAAAGATGTGTCGTAAAGAGATCAATATAACAAGTCTCTTATTTAAGTCTCTGTTTGTTTTATTTTGCAGTGTGCAAAACATCCATCGGTGAGCTCTTGCAGTCCTTTGAGAAAGCTATTGATGTTCTTTGGAACTGCTATGGGATCCCAGTAACGTCAGTTCAACTTATACCTTGCCAGACTGACAGAATATCGAGGTGAGTGGGCTCATTTGAAGCTTGCTGCAGCCTTTTCAACTAATGGTATAACTTGCTCTCTGTCTGTTTCACCTTTCTTCCTGATGCTCACTGTCCTTGCACTTATGCTTGCAACACTCTTGTTTGGAGTAAAAAGTTATAAAGCAAAGCCTCTGTGTCATGTAAATACCAATACAAGACTAACTATAGCTGGGTATGGTTCCATTCCAAAAATGTATCTCAAGGCTGAGGTAATATTGTCAATTGCAGCTTTGATGAGATGATGTTGACGAGTCGTATATGGCCTTCCACACACGCCTTTCTTGGGTGTTCCTCTCATGTTATGCTCTGTGCTGAAGCTGTTAGGCAAACTTGCTTTTTCCGTTAGTTGTTGAAATGCTTCTGCAATTGCAGTAGATTCAAACCTTTAATGTCCATTTTGTAGACTAATGCCTATATTTATCTTACGCAGGCCAAGTGAGAGAGCTATGGAGATTAATATCACAGGAGAACGCTTGGAAGAACAGAAAGAAAATGAGAAGAACAAAATGAGAAAAAATGTTTCGGAAAGTGGAATGTGTTATGTAAGGCACAAAAAAGTTGAGTTGAACTGAACCCTGTATTCTAAATTTGTTGTAAACCATTTTTTTTTCTTTTTTGTGATTTAATAACATTAGAATGTTCATAATTGTAAGATTGGAATGCGTTTTGTGGATGGAGCAGGGAGTAATTAAAGCATGTAGTTTTTTTTTTTCTTATTTGAAAATCTTTTAGGATGGAAAGGACTGTCTAAATATTAAGAAAAATTGGTCCTTTTTTCTTTTTTAACTTTGATTCAAATTAATTAAAAGGACAGAATTAAGCTTTTAATATGTGAATTAAGTGGGACGGACAGAGTAATATAATGAGTAGTTTGACGATAAAAAAACCTTGATTGTGTTTAACGTATGCGTTGAGTTAGACATATTCTTTCATACTCACCAAGACACATTAAGTCAACGCAATTAGTATATAATATAAGTTGGATTCTTGGAACAAATAAAGATCAAAGAGCAAAGCTGCATCGTCCAAGTTAAATTAAATTGCATCTTTCTTCGTTCTTTTATAACAATCCTAAGTTTGATGGCTGAGACCTAAAATTACATATGACTCTTGTATATTGCAACTGCGCTCATCATCCTTTCTATAAATGTAGATCTAGATAATGGTTAGCTTTGGAGCTAACTACGGCTTTATCATCGATGTTTTTCTGGAGCTGAAATTTTTATCATTAGCTAGACTGACTTGATAGATTTCTAATTGATAACGTGGTTCGTCAATTCGAGTTTTTCTAGGATGAATTATACCCAAAACACCAAATCCTATTTTTCTTGGGAAAAAACTTGTATCTCGCAGTAAGGTAATTATAGTCGATTATAAACTTTGAAAGTAACCATGTGTGTTTTGTGATTTTATAATAATGCTAGATTTTCAGAAGTCATCAACATCTAGACATATTTCAAGCTCACCTATAAAATCACTTTGGCGCTTGCTTCAACCAAGCATTAATTCAATATCCAAGCATTCTAAGAACATTCAATCTCATGCTTTCAAACGTTAAGGAAGTAATAATCTTTGCGAGCACAATAACTTTATTCGAAATGAAAAAAGCTTCTAGTCATTAACTTTCTCATCTCTATTACCAATGATTTTCTTTCTTTCTTGTTTTGAAATTTTATCATCCTTTAGGAACTGTAATCAAGGCCTGGGATTTCAAGTTTTAGCGAGCATTGAGAATATCAGTTTTAGCTCAGTATAAGCATGAAATCAAGCGTACCATGGATAACATAACAATCTTTCGTCTTCGCACTATAGGCATTGAAAATTCTCACTAGTCAATAATGTGAAGTCTTGTTGAATAGTCAAAATACAAAACATTTGCAAAAAATGCTGGTCAAGATGTTGGCTAAGAATCAAAGAAAATGATGGGTTAACATTGATGTTAAATTGGAACAACCAATCGAACTAAAATTATTTGGTCGACTAGTCTAGTCCAAGTATGTGGTCTTCTTGCTATAAAAATCAAATAAGTCAACTTTGACTAAGAAAAGTATTTTAACTTAAATGAAAACAAGAATCCATTTAAATAAGAAATTCTTATTGAATTAAAGGGGATAAGATCTCTTTGATTACGTAGTCAAAGCCCAAATAATGAGTTTTTTTTTTAAATTCATCCTACCCTATTTTCTATAAATGAAGGACTTGTAATAGAAGATAAGAAGGACACATAAAGTCTCTGTAATCGTAGTCAAAGATTTGTCGAAACTCTCTTGCCTAACACTTTGTACATCATTTAAAGAGCATTGCGCACTAAATAGTATCTTTCTTCTAAAGAACACTTCCAAGACACAAGACTAATTCTTTTTTTTTTTTTACCTTAAATCAAAGAATGTATTCGCCTTCAACATTGATGATTTTACTAGTCAAGGTTGCCATACTTGTTCAGGATAAAGCCTTAAAATCCTTGATCAAGCATCGTTTTGACGATTTTTCAACCGCAAAGATTGAAAAATTCAAAGTTCACATTTTCAATATCAAGTTCTTTTAGTCCTTGAATCGTGACCAAATAAGAGAATTTTACATTTGTTTTGTGACAAAATCACAAAGTTATGTATCCCTTTACTTTATATTTGACAAATTAAATTTTGTGCAACTATTTTTTGTCTTGCAGTTTAGACAAGAAATTGGTGTGTATACAAACAATCGAAGATTGTTACTAATAAATCTGAGTGGTACATAAGCGACACTTGTGATTTATGGACGTAAGCTCGAAGCTTTCTCAAGGCAAACAATGTATATCTTTCTAGTCGAGCTCTTTATTATATTTTCTTATAATATCTATTATTCCCTTCATCCTACATAAATCGATCAAATTGAACTTGGCATACATATTAGGGATTTAGGTTATATATTATGTGTTTTTTTATTTTACCATTTAAAGAGAGGGGATAAGAGAGTGGGTCGAGAGAAAATTGGTTGGTAGAGTTTTAAATGTGGAGAGAGAAATAGAATAAGAAGTATAAAAAAGTGCAGTCGGAGAGAGAAAATTGGTTGGTGGAGTTTTAAATGTAGATAGAAAATTTGAATAAAAAAGTATAAAAATAGTAAATATGAAAAAATACCCAAATAATCTTTTTTAATTTGAAAAGTAAGCAATTTTTGTAGGACGGCCCAAAAAAAGAAATATGATCAATTTATGATAGACAGAAGGAGTCATAAGAAGATATGTCTGTAATGTATGGTTGGAAATTCAGTCCTCCCCTCATGAATCCAGATCACTATTGGAATTGAGAAACATTAACAAGGGCTTCTTTCAGGCCACCTGAATTTTACAGGTTTGAGCGATTATTTATCAACCAAACTCATGATGGCCATACTTCTCTTCCACACTAAAAACCCATTGAAGAGTACCTCAAGTTTTATGGAAACCAGAATCTAAGTCTATACTGTAGTGAAACATTTATGCTCAAGACTTAATCTGCTTTCTTTCTAATTCTTGATTTTCTTCGTTTAAAATTTGGACCCTCTTAATAATTCCCCATTAGTAGTGACTCACTCCGGTTTAAACACTAAGGACCCAATACCTTGGTGGATCTTACTACCACTTTGGCCCAAGACTTATCATTTTACCTCATATCTTCTTGGCCCAATTTGCCATTAATCCCAACAAAATCATGCATGATTCTCCACCTGTTCCAACTAGCTTGCCAAATCAACAGCCAGAATCATCTACCATTGCAACTGTGATGCACTCAACTCCTGTGGATCTGAATACATCTTCCACTCCCACGCATGAATCTGTTGTGTCTATTCTACAGAAAGATATGGAAAAGAATGACATCCTCACTCCTGTTCTCAAGTCTCCTTATGTTCTCAGATTCTCTTTCATCCGAATAATATTCCAAAATATATGGATGGCATTCAGAAAGATATCATTCTCACAATCTCCCCTGAGACTGTACTATGTACCTAATTGTCTTCTCATTTGGTACAGGAAAAGGATTTCTCTACTATATCAGCTCAACAACAAGCTAACTCAAATGAAATATATCTACAAACTCCAGTGAAAATATTTCGTGCTCCAGAGTTTCCTGATGAAAGTGATCCAAGTGAAGACCATGAACATTCTGGCACAATTTTAAATCCAAGGGTGACTACTGAACTTCTTCAGATAAGTAACTCGGGGAAAAGGCCAAGATCCCTATCACCTGATGATACTCTCTCCCCACCAGGTTCTAATCTTCCTATACCACCTTTTCTATCAACTCAGTTTATCTACATATCTTTTACTCTTGCTGTTTTGGTGCTCTTAGAATCATTGCTATAATGTAAGTGCTATTCTTATCATAAACAAAAATGCCATCATGTCTTGCGTCTTTGTTTACCTCATCATAAATGTTTAAAAATCAATACTAATGGAGGCACTGATTTGGTTTATAAAACCTTTTTGTTAAGACCATTGGTCCTTAGTAAAAGACAAAGCATGTTGAATTTACCTCCTTCCAACCTAAATAAAAGATTTAAGTTCCTTTTTTACCTGGACCAAGTCTCGTGTGATCTGGCTGTAGTAGTAGTCCATCCACCATCTTTTGATAAGCTTCTAAAATCTTCTTGTAGGGATCCAAAAGAATCTCCCTCCCTCCTTCTTTTAGCAATCCTTTCACTCTCAATGAAAATCCTCAGCTGGAATTGTAGAAGCTTTGGACAACCTCTCACAATTCGATCAGCAATAAAACGTGTCCGCTGTCACCACACGTATCTTATCTTTCTTCTTGAAACCAAGTCTTTGGTGTCTTCAGTATCTTCTAAGTTTCTAAAACTTGGTTTTACTCACTCGGATGGAATAGATGCCTCTAGAATTCTTGGTACGAAATGAGGTTTATTGGTTGGATGGACTGATAATGTGCGAGGAGTTGTTCCCCATAAGGATAAACATATGATTGTAATAGAGTTCTCAAAAGATTTAGAAGCTCTATGGCCTGGACATCCTAGTTTGGCTAAGGAAGGAAGGACAAGGGCACATATCTCGGAGATCCTAAGGCCATACCGTTTACCTTTGTTGTTAGGCGGTGATTCCAATCAAGTCCCGTCACCCGCCAACAAAACAGGGCTACATCACTTTAGTGTCCTGGGAAGCCATCTACTACAGGACTTCACCTGTACTAATCATCTTATCGCCTGCCCAACAGTGGGCCCAGCTTTTACGTGATGCAATAATCATTGGAAAGAATTTTGTACTTATGAAAAATTGGATAGAGGTTTTGCAAATCCTGAATGGATTTCTCGCTTCTCTTGGCCAAGGTCTATAATCTGGGTATCCAAGTTTCTGATCATGTCCCTCTTCTATTTGATATTTGCCCACGTGAGAAATTTCTGTTTCACCCCAAATGCTTCGAAGCGATTTGGCTGAATCATTCGGACATTCACAAATGTATTCAGGAAGTTTGGTCGGTTCCATT
Organism: Escallonia herrerae; assembly: GCA_033070095.1. Taxonomy (NCBI): domain Eukaryota; kingdom Viridiplantae; phylum Streptophyta; class Magnoliopsida; order Escalloniales; family Escalloniaceae; genus Escallonia; species Escallonia herrerae. The sequence continues at coordinate 641,856 of JAVXUP010000016.1, forward strand.
ATGTGGCTCACCTATATTCCAAGTCATTTCACGGGGCAAAACATATGATAAACTCCTTACTTGCTTCGAGTAAAATATCTTTTGGTAATTTAGAATCCCAAATCTCAGATACCAAAGTAAGTTTGCTTCATTTTCAAAGCCTCTTATGGACATCTGTATCGTGATAAGCTTGATTAGCTCTTGGATTGTGAGGAAATTTTTTGGCCGAAAAACTAAGTCAAAATGGCTTCAATTAGGGATCGAAACACAAGATTTTTTCACACCTCAGCCTTGATTCATTGCAATCAAAATCATATCTCCTCCCTTTCTGATGAGGCAAGAAATATTTTTACCTCACATAAGGACATCTCTCATTGTCTTCTCACTCACTTCAAATCTATTCTTTGTGGACCCGGTCCAGGTCATAGAGATTCCAACACCACTTGCCCTCCAACATACTCTCTCCGAATGACAGGTCAATCTTATTAGTAAACCTTTTATTGCAGAAAAAATTAAAACAATCCTTTTCCAACTTGCACCTCTTAAAGCCCGGGGTCCGGATGACATCTCGCCTCTTGTTTACCAAAAGTGCTAGAGTTATCTCTCTACACCTATCACATTGGCGACTTTATCTTTTCTTTTCTCAGGGCACATGTTATTTAAAAATAAAACCTTTATCACTTTAATTCCAAAAACTACAAATGCTTCTAGTCCTAGTTATTTTTGACCAATTAACCTTTATAACACTACATACAAAATCATAGCCAAGACCCTGGCAAATCGCATAAAACCCCATTTGGCCAGCCTCATTTTAGAATACCAAAATGCTTTTATTCTAGGCCAAAATATTTGTGACTATTTTATTGGTCAAGAACTGGTTCAAAAGATCCGATCCTGTAACAACTCTAAAAATCATCTTTGGTAGAATAAAAATAGATATGAGTAAAGCGTATGACAAAGTTAACTGGGTCTTTCTAGAAGCTATCCTAAGGATTTTTTGGAGCACATTATCTCTCTCCTTATGACCAGTGTGAAGACTGTTACCTATGAAATCCTTGTTAATGGATCCCTACTCACCGCTTTTAACCTTTATGTGGACTCCGACAGGGCGACCCCATATCTCTTTATCTTTTTATTCTATGTGCAGAAGCATTTTGTTTACTCTTACAGCGACCAACATTAATGGATCCATCCCTGGTATTAAATCAAGGATAAAAAGTTTACCGATCAATCATCTCCTCTTCGTAGATGACTCTTTAATATTCATGAAAGTCAATCCATCCTCCTATTTGGCAGTGAGAAACTTGCTAGACAATTACTGCTCAGAATCTGGACAACTTGTAAATCATCAGAAATCCTCTTTTACGATAAGTTCTCATATCATTGAAGGGGATAAACAGATGTTTCAGTGTATCTTGGGCATAATGCAATCGAATACATTCGAAAAATATTTGGGCAGTACTCTTGATATCATTATTCTCTAAAAAGAGTACTTCCAGACCATCATAAACAAAATTCAAGCATGATGTGCAGGATGGAAAGACTGTCTTCTCAATAAAGCAGGAAGGGCAACCTTGGTTGTATCGGTACTTTCCTTAATCTTAATCTACCACATGCAGGTAAGTTTTTTTAAACTGTATGTAAGAAAATTATCTCTATCCTTAGAAATTTTTGGTGGTCCGGAGATGAAAAGCAAATAAGCATACACTAGATCAAGTGGTTAGCCTTGTGTGGTGTGAAGAGCATTAGAGGTCTCAATTTTAAAGATCCATGTTTTCTTAACCGAGCATTACTAGCTAAATATAATTGGAGATTAGCCCGGGCTCCAAAAGATCCTGTCATTCGAGTTCCATGGAACAAATATTATACCCGAGAAAACTTTTTCAATTCTAAGACTAGGGGGAATTTTTCATGGGTTAGGGAGCATTTTAGTAGGGCGCACTGTTCTACTAAAAGGCCTCCGATGACAAGTATGATGGGGATCTCAAATTTCTATCTGGCAAGATAATTGGATTCCAAACATTCAATCTGAGTTTGGATAAAGCTCGATGTCGCGACTTATCTATTATGAAATTCAATGACCTCATCATCAATGGGGATTGGAATAGAGCACTCTTGTTTGAACTGTTTCCTCTGGAAATCTGTCAAAAACTTGTAACCATTTATATCTCTTCTCACGTATTTGAGAATCTCAAAGTATCGGGTCATACGGCAACTGGGGAATTCACGGTAGCATTTGCCTACCACATGTTATATCAGGAGCGGCATTCCGAACTACAAAGTGATAGAGTCCACCCTTTTAGTTCGCTAAGCTACATACCATATGAATGGACAAATATCTGGAAACTACCACTTCCGTTGAAGATGCTCTTTCTCGCCTGACAGCTTTTCTGGGACCATCTCCCCTTTCACACCAGACTCTTTCATTTATCGATCACTCGGACTGAAGCGTGCCCCCTTTACGATGATGCCCTAGAGACTCATGACCATCTTTTTCTTAGATGTCCTTTTGTTAGACCCATTTGGTATGGTCTGCCAATTGGAATTTAAACCGACAACATCTATTGTTCCATTACTGAATGGCTAATTGCGTGGATGAAAGGCTACTTGAAAAAACAAACACTTACCTTAGCTCGTATCTATATTTTTACTACCATATGGTTTATTTGGACCCATCGAAATAACTTAACTTTTTGACAAGTCTCCTTCAACCCCGTCGTTGTAATCCAACAAATAAAGCAATTTGTGTCAAATATCATGGTCTACACCACTACCCTACCATCACAACCTAAAAACCTCGCGTAACCCAATTGTCAACCCTTTACAGGTCATGTAAACACCTTTTTGTCCTCACCCAGTCATCCAATTCCTTCTTACTCTTAGAGAAAATTATCAAGTATCATCCTCACACAAACACCCTATCAATGTACTAGCCCAATCAAATAATTACTGGGTATCCATGTTTGAATAGACATACCTACTCTTACAGTTGGACTTGGTATCATCTACTTTGACACAGATATGCATAGATGTGGTGCAACAACGATATCTTTTCCTTCGTCAGATATTTACTCAGCTTATGGACGAGGTTTATTATTAACTGCAACCTGGGCTACAACAAAGCAATTTCAACATATAACTATACTTACAAATTTTAAATTTCTTCTCTCACAGTTGTCTGACTCTGCTGACATACTGGATATGGTGGCACCGATCATGTATGACTTTTGCTCTATTTTGCCAGACTTCCATTCTTTTGGTGTACATAGCATGGCAGCATGTATATTACATGAAGCCCATACCTTATCAAAGTCCGTGTGTAGAGCCCAAATGCCAGAAGGTAAGTAAAACTTTTTGTCTGCCTAGTCATTTGTTTCTACTTGTTTTTATTTGGGTAAATGTAAATAAGAAGGTTTGCTTTTACTTTTGTGTATATTTGTAAGCCATGGAGATGTCATGGCTAGTAAGAAAACTAGTTTATGTCTGCAACATTTACTCTTAACTTTTAATTTTATGTCACTCTCTTATTAACCAAAAAAAAAAAGAGAGGGCATTCTTCTACGAGCTTCATTTATTGAGAGCAAACATAAGTCATCAATTCTTTCATCTCTTTATAAACTTATTCTCTTGATATATACTTTAATGTATGGTCCTTGTTGGCCTTTGCAGCAAACTGCCTCAAAAATTTTAGACAAGAAAGATTTAACTTGAAGTCGCTATGTTGTTTTATTGCTAAAAATTAAACAAAGAAAAAAATAAAAAAATCCTAAAAGACTCTAAATGTCCAACAAGGTTTCTAATCTATAGAAAATAGATATGATGGGTTGAGGACTAAGTTATACTATAAAAGATCGATACTCCTTTTAGATTTTGGACTGTTAACATTACTTTTGAACAATACTATTACTAGTTTTGATCCCATTATAGATTATTAACAAAAATTATACTAATAACATGCTAACAATGATATTTTTAATAATGTAAACAAAGTAGTAGTACAAATGAAATCATCGCCAACTGAGCAACAATTGGGATTAAAAGCATATCACATAATAAGAGTTGCCATATTTGTGCTTGAACAACTTTAGAAAAACAGTTAAAAAATGCATGATTATCCATTAAGACGCGAGAGAATTATGTATAATTTAAGATGTTTAGATAATGCATGAAGCATTCAAAAATGAAAATTTGGAAAGGTAAAGAAGCAAATGAAAAAAATGGTTTATGGATTGAGAATTTTAATTTGTTTTCTACTTATAAGATTGATAACAGTTGAGAAAAACACGAGAGGAAGCTTCTCTAGAAAACAAGGAGAATAATGTGTGTGTGTGTGTGTGTGTGTGAGAGAGAGAGATTTTAGGAATTCTAAATTTTAAAGCTATAGAAGAAAAATAAAAAAAATAGTTTCTTTTATCAATAGAAATGATTTTAAATTCACATGACGAGAAAAGATAATGTCCTAGCCGATTTGATAACATTCTCCCTTAGCTTCGATTTTACTAGATATATAATTAGATGTGTTGGACTCCTTCGATACTTTTTTTCTAAACATTCCTACCCATGAAGTATATGGTGGTAATGGCACGGTGTTGTGAAAAGGCTGAACCTGAATCGCTCATTGCTCATGCGATTCAGTCCTTTCATGGCACTTGTGGGTTAAGTTGTTCAACTTCTTGCATTTTGGGGCTAGCCCGGTCCTCCCCAATATTTGCAAGCGGTTGTGGAACAGAACCGTCATGGAACAGTGAAAGATCGTTCTACTACAAAATATAAACTTTTGGACGAAAAATAGGTCGATCAGTCATATGGGGGCATGGATCTAATGCTCCCTAGCACCGAAAGCAACTGCAACAAAAATAATAATAATAATTTAATAGCACCGTGTACCTTTAGCAAACAGGTGTGACTACTTCTGAACAATTCTTCCCATTGCCCTCGCCGACGAGCGATCATTTGAGGCCGATCAATAGGATCACTGGTCTTAATCTATCGCTCTAGTGAGTGATACGATTAAGAGCAGCGACCTTACTGACTTGCCAGTGCTAACAAACTTTGGGAGTACACCTTGGCGTTCAATGTAGATTTGTATTGAAGGCAGAGAAAACATAGGCCTAATACTATGATGTCCGAGGCTTTGAGGGTGACTTTGTTTATGACAGAGTCGTATCTTGCTCTCAACATGCTAGAGATTCAAGATGATTCCACTTTCATACTGACTCACAACGCACTACACGGAAATCAACCGCCTTCTCCGATGAACCATGACGCTTCTCATGATAGTCAACCCCTTTCCCCAGTGATGGAGGCAGAAACCCATAAAAGTTGCCACGAGAAAGTTGGAAGAGATATATCGGAGAGAAGCAACAAAAAGCTCAAAAATGCTCATGATTTGAATGATGATCTAAGCAAAGAATGTCATACAAGAACAGAGGAGATCCTGAATTTTGGCAATAGTCCACCGCCGGCAGTCAAAACCAAGTCTTACAGAGATGCAGTATCAAAACCCACTACTGCAACAGTAAACTTTGATTCCCACTTGGAAGATACGACATCTGATGAGGAAGATGATGAGGAGTCAGAGGAAATAAGAGAGGAAAATATGGAAGATGATAGGGATGAAAACCCATTGCTACCAAAAATAGTTCTATCCTCGAATCTAATCACAAAGATTAGGAACCAATGGAAATCAAGCTTGATAATCAAATTGATGGGGAAGACCATCGGTTACAGAGCTCTAACAACAAGATTGAGAAATCTGTGGAGTCTACAGAGGGACTTTGACATGGTGGACCTTGATGAAGGTTTTTTTCTGATCAAATTTCACTATCCAGAAGATCACCAGCTTGTAGCATGTGGAAGACCCTGGATTATTTTAAATCACTACTTAACAGTTAGAGATTGGGAGCCTGACTTCAAACCATCAGAAGCCAAGGAAACTAAAGCGGCAATCTGGATCAGATTGCCTGAACTACCGATCGAGTATTATGAAGAAAAAGTTCTCTTCAAAATCGCCAAGAAATTTAGAAAACCGATCAAAATCGACATGAATACGGCAACTTCTTCCCACGGGAAATACGCTAGAGTTTGCATTGAAATGGATCTATCTAAGCCTCTAATTCCTGCTTATATATATTAAATAACATGAAATATAAATGTTGAGTATGAATACTTAAGTAATTTTTGTTTCATTTGTGGTAGGGTAGGTCACCGGAAAGAGGCATGCCGGGAGACCGGAGTGAAACAGACAGAGAAGATGAACACTACTGTTGATAGATCCAACGGCACCAAAGATGGGACAGCTGAGATGATTACCAAACAAGGGGTTCCCTCTGGAGGTCAAAATCAAAGTCAGAATGGAGTAGAAGATGGGGAATTTGGGCCTTGGATGTTGGCTAAAAGAAGAGGTAGAAGGCCTGTTATTGGGAAGATCCCTGTACAAGGCAATTACCCTAATAGATTTGAGGCTCTTCGCACAACCCAAGATGGTGAGGATACAAGGAAAATGACAAGGAAAACAAAAAGAGACAATTCTGGGCCACAAGGCCCAAATACAGAAAGCAACCGATCACATAATGAGGCCAACATCATGGGCCATACTGAGAACAAAAAGGACAAAATGAAAGAAGCAGGGAAAGAAAATGAGGACATGGAATTTGTGTGTGAACAGACAAGCCAATAGATATTGGGCCTACCAATAACAGGTAAGTTATGGACCTTTGAAGAAACAAATTTGAACAAAAAGGATGATGAGACCAAAAGAATGGAAGTGGAAAATGAAGGGCCTAGGCTAGCCACAAGCCAAACCCTGAGTAGTCCCAACACTACAGCGAGTACCACACCAACCCTAAACCACCTCGCCGCTAACCCAAAATCCAGCCTAACCAACCCCAAACCCCCTGATATCAACAATGGAGGAAAATATATCTCAACATTTCTACATGAAAAGAGGCAAGATCACGGCAATGATATCCAAGGAGATAGAGGAACATCACATAATCAAAGTGCTATGGACGAACGAGGAAGTTCGAGTAGAGATCGAACCCCTCCAAGAGATAAAGAATCAAGCTCATTTTCATTTGGTGCAAGTGGCATCGGTGAGAAGCCAGATACAAGAAGAAGAAAGGATCCGAGATCTACTGCAGGTCCTAAGATCGGATATGTTACCCCCAACCACAAATAGATTTTCTATGGATATCTACATTTGGAATTGTGCGGGAGCTGGAAACGATAAATTTAGGAATGAATTCAGAGAAATTACTCGTAGATTTCGCCCTAATGTCGTCACAATTTTGGAACCCATTATTCAATACTCTCGAATGGGGAACTTCTTCCACAAATACGGGTATAGCGCGTCATGCATAATGAATCTGAAAGGCAGAATAAGGGGAATATGGCTAATGTGGGATTCCTCACATGTGAACCTAAACATTCTACAAGCTACGAATCAAGTTGTACATACGGTTATATCTAGGAAAGACTACGAGGACTGGGTGTTTTCGGCGGTGTATGCAAGCCCAAATCAGAAAAAGAGTACCTCTGGCAAAATTTAACTGATTTTGCTACCAAAAACAAGATGCCTTGGCTTATTGGAGGATATTTTAATGACATTGCCAACATCAGCGAAAGGAGAGGCCGCGGTGAAAATACTGAAACCATTCGAATACGCAAATTCAGGAAAAATATTAATCAATGCGGTCTCATAGATCTTGGATGTAACGGACCCAAATTAACTTGTACTGACAGAAGACAGGATTGGGCAAATATTCAAAAAATGCTGGATCGTGCAATGGCGACGACAGAATGGTGTGTGCTATTCCCCGAAGTGCAGGTTTGCAATCTACCACGAACTACTTCTGATCATTGTGCTTTGTTAATCAGCTGCGCAGGTACGCTCATGAACCATACTAGATTTCATGTACAAAAATCATTTTTGAATTGAAGCGACTTGGATGTCGGTTGATAATTTTAAAGATGTTGTTATGAAATCTTGGCAAAATCAGGATAACATACTCCAAGCTATTAGTAACTTCCAGGAAAGAGCCAATGATTGGAACAAAAATACTTTTGGAAATATTTTTAGACGGAAAAGAAGACTTTGGAATAGAATTTTAGGTATTCAATCTGCCCTTGCTTTACATCATTCCCACAATCTCGAATGCCTTGAAAGGGATCTTAGAAAACTTTACAATGATACGCTGGAACAAGAAGAACTTCTTTGGTTCCAAAAATCCAGAAGTAATTGGTTTCGCCAAGGTGACAGAAATAATAAATACTTCCATGTTTCTACCCTTGGCCGCCGAAAAAGGAATATTCTTACCTTATTAGGGCCTAACCATGTTTGGATTACTGACCCCAAGACTCTTGAACTACATATAAGAAATCATTTTGTTGCTATGTTCTCGGATACTGACCAGGTTCAAAGTTTGCATTTTCAGAATCCTAGTAGTCCTTATATTTCGGCTCAGGAAGCCAAAGATCTTGTCTTTCCCCTATGTAATGAGGAAATTAAAAAAGTGTTCTTCAATATAAAGGCTCTTAAAGCTCCTGGCCCTGATGGTCTTAATAGTATGTTTTATCAAAAGTATTGGGACCTTGTTGGTGATACTTGCTATAACTTTATCAAAAAATGTTTTGTTGAGGAACAAATGCCCATTTATAATAATACTGCTTTTGTGACTTTAATTCCGAAAGTTGATAATCCTCATAATATTTCTCAATTTAGACCCATTAGCCTTCTGAATGTGACATACAAAGCCCTCTCCAAAATTCTTGTTAATAGAATTAGACCTCTTCTCACCAAACTTATTAGCCCTGCTCAAAGCAGTTTTGCTCTAGGAAGAACTAACATAGACAATGCCATTGTGACTCAGGAAATTATTCATACTATTAATCATAAAAAAGGAAAAGGCGGTGGTATGATATTCAAGATAGACCTGGAGAAAGCATATGATAAACTTAGATGGTCCTTCATCAAAAGTACCCTTGAGCACTTCAAATTTCCCTTGAAATGGATCAATATCATTATGAATCTCATAACTGGCTCCTCCTTGTCTATTCTGTTAAATGGTAGGCATTTGGATCACATTATTCCCCAAAGAGGTATTAGACAGGGGGACCCCCTATCCACTATATATTTGTGCTTTGTATTGAAAGACTTTCTCAAATGATAAATAAATGTAATGATAAGAAGGATTGGATTGGTCTTAGGGCTTCCAAGAGTGGCCCTTTTATATCACATCTTTTTTATGCTGATAACCTTATTCTGTTTAGCAGGGATGGTGAGAAAGAATGTGATAAACTCATGGAGACTTTAGAAAATTTTTGTTGTATGGATGGTCAGAGCATTAATTTTCAAAAGTCCAAACTGTTTGTGTCCAGAAACATACCCAAGCAAAAGGCCCTGAGTTATAGTTATAGATATGGTATACCTCTCACTGAAGACTGTGGCATATACCTTGGCATCCTTTTGATACACAAAAGATTATCCAAGAGTCTTTATAGTCAAATGTTACAAAAAAATTCAAAAGAGACTTGCTGGATGGAAAATGAACTTGTTATCTATTGCTGGCAGAGCCACCTTGATAAAGTCTGTCACTTCCACTATACCTGTTTACAATATGCAAATGCAAGATCTTCCCAAAGAGGTTTGTAATAAAATTGACAAATTGAACAAAGCTTTTCTTTGGGGAGATAATGATTCTAGAAAGAAGATACATTTGGTTAATTGGGATAAAGTGTGCCAAGATAAGAAAACTGGGGGGCTTGGTCTTAGAAAAGCTAGAGATAGTAATCTTGCTAGCCTCATGAAACTTGGCTGGAAAATCTTGACTGATGAAAAACTCTTATGGGTGGAAGTCATTAAAAACAAGTATATTAAAAGTAGGAGACTTCAGGAGTGGCCTTCTGGAAAGAAAGACTCTCAAGTTTGGAAAAGTATTAAAAAGGGTGTTCCTTTTCTTCTCAAAGGTGTCAAATGGAATATTAAAAGTGGTTTTCATACTGAGTTCTGGGATGATTGGTGGTGTGGTAAATGCCCTCTCAAGGAGAATTATAATTATGACAATTTCAGTGATAGAAACCTTAAAGTTGCCCAGGTTATTCATAATGGTTGTTGGAATAGGCAAATGTTATCCCACATGGTGAACCTTAATGACCTGCAGGAGATCCAAAGAATTCACATTTCTGAGGATAATATTCAAGATGACATCCCTACTTGGGGTCTTAAGGATGATGGTATCTTCACTGTTGCAAGTGCTTATAATTTCATAAGCAATAACACAGGTGAGGTTATGGAGCATGAGGACTGGAATTGGATTTGGAAACTTAAGATTCCTCAGAAAATCTGCATGCTTATTTGGCTATGCTTGCATGATAGATTATGTTCCAATAACCTTAGAGTGAAGAGGAATATATCAAATGATAGTACTTGCCAAAGATGCAAAAGCACTATTGAAACTTCTGGACACATCCTTAGGGACTGCCCTAAAGTGAGAAGAATGTGGAGAAAGTTTATGACTGGAAATAGTTGGAACCATTATGATAGACATAATACGAAGGACTGGATTAAAGAAAATTTGCATAAAAGTGAAACTATACTGTATTGTGGCATCCCCTGGAAATACATTTTTGCTGCTAACCTTTGGCAGATTTGGAGGGACAGGAATAAAGAGAGTATTGAAGGAACAACCATCAATGAAGACATTTCTTGGAAGCTGACAACCGATTATGCAAAAGAAATGATGGAAGCCTTTGGAAAGAACATGAATCAAATGATTAAAATTCCTAAACTAATTACTTGGTCTTGTCCACATGCAGGAAAATTGAAGATCAACACAGATGGCAGCGTGAAACAAGATGCTGAAGGTGGATTTGGAGGCATTATAAGAAACAGTAAATGAGAATGGAAGGGAGGATTCATAGGATTTATTCCAAGATGTAACATACTAGAAGCAGAACTGCATGGAATTCTAAATGGATTGAAATGGTTCAGAGAGCAAGGATTGAAAGAGATGTGCTTAGATACGATTCGACAAGAGCTAAGGAGCTGATCACAAAAGAGATAAACCCGATGCACCCATTAGCAAATCTTACAATGGATTGTAGATTCCTTATGAGGAATACACAAACAACCATCACTCATGTTTTAAGAGAAGGGAATTCATGTGCTGACTATCTAGCCAGCATGGGAGCAAATCAGCAGGAAAGTTACAAGTTCTTGGACCAACCTCCAGAAGAAATGGAAAGAATGATCCGCAATGATGCAGAAGGAGCTGGTGCGATGCACCTTGTAATAGTTTAAGTTTGTTTCTTTTTCCGTTGTATCAAAAAAAAAAAAAAAGACAGAGCTTCCACCCAACTCCACATGCTCTCTCTGTCCAAATCTACCCACAGATAATATGGTACACCAAATTGTCAGTTATAAGTCCTTTGTTGTCTAGGTTGTGACATATTCTCACATGCAAAACATGGATGAATTGTATATTTTTTTGATAGGTCGCAATCAAATGCTATTTCATTGCGCCAAGCTAAGGCCATGTTTGACGCTTTTTTTTTTCCTCTTTTTTTTTTTCAGTTTTGAAAATTAGAAAAGAGTGCGTTTGGTAACCATTTTTTTCAATTTAAAAAACCACTTTTTAAATTATAGAGTAAAAAAAAGAGAGGAAAAAGCTCTTTTTTTTCACTTTAATTTTTTTTGAGACCTCCACCATAACACACCCACCGCCCACCGCCCACCGCCGCCCGACAGCCACCAATAGCCACCTCCGACCGCCGGCAGCCACCTCTGGCAGTCACTGCCCACCGCCGCCCGATAGCCACCTCTGGCTGCCGGCAACCAGCACAGGGCGGCAATCAGCTCCTGTCACCACCGCCGGCAGCCACAGCCCACCGCCGCCTGACAGCCACCTACGGCCGTCGGCAACCACCACAGGGCAGCAGCCAGCTCCGGTCACCACTGCCGACCGGCAGCCACCTCCGGCCGCCGGCAGCCACCACCGCCGGCAGTGGCTGTCGGCGATTGCTAGGACAACCACCTGTCGTCTGCCGGCGACCACCGCCGACCACCGCCGACCACCGCCACCGTCGACCACCGCCGACCACCGCCACCGTCGACCACCGCCACCGCAAACCCTCCAAAAAAAAGTCAAAATAAAAGGGTTACCAAACACCAAAAAAAAAAAAACTCAGAAAATAGGGTTATCAAACACTCACTTGTTTTTGTAAAAAAAATAAAATTAAGCTACTCTTTAAAAACTGAAAACCAAAATTTTTTTTTGTCAAACGAAGCCTAAGTATTGAAACGACAATTTTTCATCGCGAGAATGATTCTTATAGAGGGTACCAAGCTTTTGTTGCTAATAGTGTTGACGTCACTTCTTCACATTTATCGGACAAAAGTCGAAGAATCTTAACCTTACCGTGTTGTTCTACGTTAAAGACTACATTGACCACCCACTTTAGTTGTCACTATTACTACAAGTAAAATTGCTAAAGAGAACTCTAATGCAGTTGCCATGCTTGACCTAAAACAAACGAAAGCTTGGAAATTCTAGAAATGTTTTACGGTGTATTGAGGGCCTTTAGGCATGAAACTGATGAACCGGGCCGTATTTGGCTATGAAAGATGGCAACTTTGTGATCAGCTGACCACGTCTGTGATTGCAGAACATTGGTCATTGAGCGGGCACCCAATCCAAGGCTTTGAAAAAAATGGTTTGCACTTCTCTTTTGTTACCTTTTTTTTTTGGACGAGATCAACGTGATGTATAAAGTTAAATGTTCCAATCCCGTAGCGTACCTCATGAATTCAGTGGTAGAAAAGAAGTCCCTAAAGACATCGTTTAGTAATTACTTTTTAGATCCTTCGTGAAGATAGCAGAGTAACAATAATCAGAGTTTGAGTATTGTTATAGGCTTTCTTTAGAACGACTATTAATTATATCTGTATATCTTGTTTTGTTTTTCCATTAAGATAGCCGGATGAAAGATACCTCGAATAAGTTTTGGCTAATAAGAACTACAAGAAGTACATATCAAATGGTGATAGATCAGTGAAATGATAAATTGAGACTGTTTATTATGTAACCCAATAATATCTCCTCTCACCCCTACCTCATCTCTCATTCCAGATCTGTGACCGCTGAATTATTTCTTGAGTTACAACACTTAAATGAAAGAAAGAAGTACTAAATAGAATTGGGTTAGACAACCACGTATAAATGGCTTACAGACTCAACTATGAAAATCTACCCCTTTTATGTGCATGAAGTGTCTAGGCTGATGACCCAAGTTACCATTTGAAAGTGAACATGAGATGATTACCTTTACCAAAGCAAATGGCCCCATATGTAATTCCAAAGGGGAAAATCCATAACCATATCCATATTCCATATATAACTATATAAAAGTCGAGTCATTCACTGTAATTCTCAGCTCTTTGGTTAGCTCTAAGATTACATTGAATCTGAACTTAAGATAATAATGATAGAGATATCCATTTATTATACCTTGAGTTTAGATATCTTATTATCTTATTACTCTCGCATTTAAGTCATATTGTATACCGTACCTATCTTCCTCTTTCTCACTTCCTTCTTCTCCCCTCTTCTCGCACTCTTTCTTACCCTATGTCTATATGTTGTTGTCAATGCATGCACTCGACTTACATGAAATATAATATATTAACAACAATAATTTAAAATTTTTGCTTTATCCGTATGGTTAGGTACTTAGAATCTTTCAATGTTTATGTTGAAATATTTTCTTTCATCACTGCACTATCTTTTTTAGCAACAAATATGGGCCAAAAAGTCAAAAAAGAAAAGCTTGAAATAGTTAACCTTAAATGTCTCATGCATATATGCTATCATGTTGGCATATCAAATATATAAACAAAAAGGAAATTAGCCCTAACATTTTTGTTAAAGGGAATTTGAGTCAATGAGAGAAATGCGACCTTAGAAGAATACACTTTCAATTTCCTCACAATCTTGGTCAAAATTAGTTTGTTTGCGTAGCATCTATTAAATAGCATGAATTATCTCATTAACATTTAGATAGAAAATTGAATTAGCATGAAATTATAATTTTCTTGGATTCAAAAGTAAACTGTTTTTCGTGAAAATGTTAAACTGCATACCTCCCAAAATGGAATAGCAACAAAAGTAATACAATATCACATTGGGAAAAAAGATATAGTTAATTTCACGAAGTATACTAACATGAAAATGAAATTGGAGGGAATATTACATTTTTGTAAGTTTTATCCTAAGTTTGTAGTTGTATGCACGAAGTCTAACATGTTATTGTCAGTATGGAACCCCATTTTTTCAAAATAAAAT